>CM036256.1:22050407-22704782 GCA_020698575.1 Bostrychus sinensis
TTATTTTTGGCATAACAGCTGTATCCTTCGCCTCGTCTGCATCTTGTTCTTTTTCTCCATTGTCATCACCAGAATCTGATTCTGTGTCATTGCTGTCATGAGCATCATCAGTGTTGTTTGGCCTTTTATTGGGATGATAGCGCTGGATGTGGCTCTTCAGGCTAACATTGTGGTTAAAGGATTTGTCACAATGCGGACATTGATAAGGCGTCTCTCCAGTGTGCAGGCGCATGTGGGACTTCAGATGGCCTGGTTGGTTAAAGCCACGGTCACACTCTGAGCACTTGAAGGGTTTCTCTCCTGTGTGGACCACCATGTGTCTCCAAAGAACATGTCTTCGCCTAAATGTAATCCCACATTCCTCACATCTATGTTCCCTCGGCTTTGGGTGTGTCCTCAGGTGTTCTCTGCGATCTAGAAAGCAGCTAAACCTGGCAGGGCAGGCGTGACATTGGAAAGGGTCTAGTGTGTCTTCATGAGACACCTGGTGATTAAGTTTTTCCTGTTTTGTTTGAAAAGGTGCATAGCAGTACTTACAAGTATGTATTTTGCTATTACTGTGTATGTGACAGTGGAGTTTTAGAGATAACTTTGTACGACATCTTTTTCCACATGTGTTGCAGACAAATGGTTTAAGTTTGTATTCACATATGTGAGCCTTATTTGGAAGATAAAAATGTCCACACTCATTACAGAGTTGCTTGATACTTCTGCGAACTTCAGTAGGCGTGTCCACATAGTTTGGCACTTTTGTGTCCTCCTCAGTATCCTCTTCAGTTTCATCCTCAGTGTGCTCCTCAGTGTCCTCCTCTGCATCTTTTTCTTTGCTCACATCTCCACCCACCTGCTTTTCCTTAGAAACATCCCCATCAAAGTCTGCTCCTTTAGTCATTAAAGGTTTCTTAATGGGAAAAAAATCTTCACTTGAAGTATCATCACTATCACCACCTTCTTCCTCTTGATTAGGCAAGCCCCTGTGAATCTCCTTCTTGATGTCTCCTTTTTTAGGCAGGTAGTCTTTCTTTATGGAAAACCAACCATCTGAAGTAATGCCTCCTGTGCTGTCTCGGTCCTCTTCACTTTCTTCTTTGCCGGGAGCACAAATCTTAGAGTGGTGTTTGTCATCTTTTTGGTCAGACTAAAAAGTCAAAACATAGGACAATATAATATTTTTCTACAGCAATTTTGCAGCAATCAAAAAGGGTTCAAAATCATCACCTCTATCGTTACTTCAATGCTTGCTGTTGATGACTGATGTCCAGCTGTTGATGTACTGATCTGGTGTGTGAACTCATTTCGGTACTCACACTGAAGGCACTGTTGTGTCAGAGTAATAAATGTCACTACTTTGGTTTTCTTTGTCTCAAGGTTACAGCTACATGATGGACATTTGTGTGAAAACAATTGAAGAAGACAGTTTTCGTTCATGAGATGCTTTTCTTGGATTTGTAGAGGTTCCGTCCTGAAAATAATTTAACCACAATACTGTGAGATAAAATCATTGAATAAACTCTGAGAATTTAGTTTAAAAAAAAAAGTTAAATTAAAAAGGATGCTCACTCTTCCTTGCACAATGTGTGTTCAGACGGCGTGGGCACTGTTTCACTTTGGTGAAAGTGACCATCTTCAGTGTTTAGTGGATCTGGCTTTTATTTAAAAAAAAGAGAGAAAAAACGAGACTCTGCAACACCTATTCGGTGGCACAAATGAAATACATTACATAAAGTAACTAACTATAGTAGTCAACATTTAAAGTGGGTCAAAAATATCATTATTCTTCAAGGACAAGACCAGGTATTGTTCAACAACCCAGTATAACATGCCTATTTACTATTAATCAGTGTATTTAATTTATTTTATTAAAATTTATTTAACCAGATAAAGCCCTATTTAAATAAAATAAGGGCAATCAGGCAAGGTCAGCAACACACATCATAATAAATGAATACAAGTTGTTGTGTGTTGTGTTTTGTTTTTTTAATCAATAGATTGTCATGACTTATCACTTTTGATGGTCTCCAACTAAGTTACATGTTGCATAAAAAAAAAAGTTTTGTGACAATTTTGATACAGTTTGAACAGTTTACTCCGCTTTAAATGTCAACTACTCTATAACATAAGTATGCTAAACATGATCCAAACTTACGATATGTAAATGGACAGCTACTCACTAAAATCTAATTTCTACTTATTTTAAAATAGTGAGGTAAGTCAAACTAAATCAAATGTCATATTAATCTCCAGTGCTGGATGCTGCACGGCTGTAGTGAGGCAGACTCACCCCCAGGACCAGTTTACTGTCCACAAATTCACCCACTTCTTCTGACTTGATCCGCACTGTAGGGACAGCACAAGGATTTAGTTGGACCTTGTCTGTGTCCAATGTCTTTTCAAAACATTCCTCTAAAAAGTGCTCTCTACAAACAGCAATCCCACTCCAGGAAGATTCTTTAAAAAGTTGTTCATCGTCTTTCGCTACAAACTGGACCCATAGGCTTCTCATTTCTGGATCTTTTGGTAAATTAAAACACTGCGCACTGCGACGCCAAGAGTCACATCCTCCGACAGAGCACATCTTCCAGAGTTTATGCTGGCACCTTCGTATACAGAGGGTTTAGTCCATGGATGTAAAAAAAAATGTTAGCTGTTTTTGCTCTTGTGCAGAAAAGTGGGAGGTGATTTCTTCATTAATGGCAAACTAACAATCATTATACCGCCCCCTACTGTAATGGAGTAGATCATTCACTAGGCCTCCCACATCAATAAGATATTAAATATAGTAGAAAAAGATTAATTTATTTCAGTATTTCAAGTTTGTGTTTCATTTTGAACAAACTACTGAAACATGCTATAGTGGATATGTGGGTTATGGGAGATGCTACATGAAAGTTGTTGACAGTACTTTTCAAAAATGAAAAATTCTTTAGAGAAGTGGGTCATCAATGTTTAGGTTACACTGCTCTAGATGTAGGTTTGTTTGGGAGGAAAAAAGATACTGCAAAGATTTAACTTCTTTAGAACATCCTTTATGAGCATATTAAAAACATCACAAAGCATATTAAGATAATATATATATATATATATCAGTATTGCCTTTGTTTAAAAATTAATACTTGTGGCAGGATCTTTTGATTGCACCAATTTACCATATTTTAAAATTGTACACAGGTTTATCTGGGTTTGCGTATGAAAAGGTTCGGGGTCTGTTCAGGGACATAAATGAGGCCTCTTTATAGACTTTCTATAATAAGGGGCCCGCATGAGGCATTCTTCGTGCCCTGGGCTCCAGTAAGTCCATGTATGCATGTGCTATTTAAACACATAGTTGGACACTATAACTGTGAAAATGCAGTGCTAAAGTGCCCGAGCAGATATCAGAACTGGTTGTATAGAGCAGTGGTTCCCAACCTTTTTTGGTTTTGTGTACCCCCAGGACCTAATTTAGTCCTGGTTTAGATTTGTTTTGTTTCTGGCTGAGTTCTGGTTTTAGACCTGGTTTTAGACCTGGTTTTTTACTTCTTTAGTGTGGTAGCCCTCACTATAGTCCTGGTTTAGACCTGGTTTTAGTCCTGGATTTAGTCCTGGTTTAATCCCTGTTTTTTCCTTCTTAAGTGCTGCATCCCTCACTATAGTCCTGTGTTAGGTCCTGATTTAGGTTTATTTTAGTTTTTGAAATATATAAAAGGTACTATAAATTATCATATAACCCTATGTACCCCCAGCAATGTGCTTGGGAAACACTGGTATAGGTGTCCCTTTGTTTGCCACAAGTTTATTATTTGGGTCCAGGTTTTGTCTTTGATTACTCTCACCTTCTACAGCCACCGTCACTGTCACTGCTGTACAGAATCCAGTGTGTGATAGCGCTGGATGTGGTTCCTCAGACTAATATTGTGGGTAAAACATTTGTCACAATGCTGACATTTATATGGCTTCTCTCCCGTGTGCTGGCGCATATGGGACTTCAGCTGGCCATCCTGGTTGAAGGCACGTTCACACACTGAGCACTTAAAAGGTTTAACTCCTGAGTGGACAAGCATGTGTCTCTGGAGCGTCTGATACGTGCTGCAGATAAAGCCACATAACTCACACGGCCTCTCCTTTCGGTTTTTGTGAGATTTTAGGTGGATGCTGCGCTCACTTGTGGACGCAAATGTCTCAGGGCAAACGAGACATTTATAGGGCTTTGCAGAGTAATCATGTATCTGCTCATGTAAAATTTTCTCTCTCCTTGTCTTAAAAGTGGCATGGCAGTACTTACACTTATATTCATAGTTACCATCGTGTGTATAGGCGTGTCTTTTTAGAGATACACTAGTGATACACCTTTTCCCACAAACACTGCAGACATACTGTTTTGATCTGTGCACACACGACTGCGCTCCACACTGCCTGCAGGGCTGCTGGACTAAAAGGTGACCTGAGAAAACATCGTCCCCTTGGCTCTTTCTTTCAGGGTCCTTTTGGGAAGTCAATGTCCATTCATTAGCCAGTTCATCTGAAGTCCCACCACTGTCCCCGCTCTCCTCCTCTTCCTTAAATGCACCACTTTTGTCTTTAACGGGACCAAATGTGTCAGACTCACAAAGGCACTCATCTGTTAGCTCCTCCTGCTCAAGTAAAACGCACAATAACAACACACAATTTAGTTATAATAATTTGCATTGATACTTTGATTAAAAAAAGCTACATACCTTTATTGTGACTCCTATGCTTCCTCTTGATGGCTGTTCATTTGCACAGATCTCTCGTCTAAACTCATTTCTGTATTCACACAGCGGGCATTGTTGCGTCAATGTAAGACGTGACCCCTCCGTGAATGTTTCGGTCAGGAGGTTATAGCTACATGAAGGACATTCGTGTGGAAATAATTTATTCAGACAGGTATTGCTGACGAGTGGCTTGTGTTCGTCCTGCAGGAGTTCACGGTCACCACTGAAAACAATCAAGATACTGCCATGAGACAAAGGCTTGGAGACCCAGGGACCATGTATTGTCAAAAAGTAATCAATGAAAAGTTACTGACTGTTGCATGGATAAAGTATGCTCAGAGCCTTGAGGACCAGCATCATCCTCACTTTTAACAGGCACCTATAAAAAATCAAGGTAATTACAGGTTAGTTATAGAAAGGAGTCCATGCAGCTGCTGAGTGCTTGAAATGCATGAAAATCAAATGCTTTAACAGTAACCCACCAAAGTAGAGCAGGCTCACCTCCGTATGCAGAATAGGTATAGATTCATAATCTTCTAACTTGATGCGTACTGTTGGCACAGCACTGAGCTTCAGCTGGCCCCTGTCTGCGTCCACTGGCTTTTCAAAACATTCCTCCAAGAAGTGCTCCTTACAAACTGCAATGCCAGTCCATGACGATTCATTAAACTGACTCAAAAGTTGCCCATTGAGGTCTTCAGCAATAAACCGGAGCCATTCGTGTCTTATTTGTGGGTCCTCTGGTAGAGTAAAACGTTGCGCACCACGACGCCAAGAGTCACATCCCACCACGGAGCACATCGTGTTGCGTTAGCAAACCAATAAAAGTAATGCCTAGCAGGGACAGACATATAAAGATTACGATTGCATACTGCAAGTGGCTAAAACCGTAGCTAACATTGTCTTCTAGGTTGAATTCAAGCTGTATTAATGTTTGCTGCCCTCTACTGTACGCAGCTTTTACTATCTCTTCAGGGTTTACGTTGCATGTGACAGTGATATCGAACATAATGAACGTGGGAAATTAATTACACAGATGGATTTTTATGTTCTATTTTAGTACTGTGCATGGGTACTACATTCAGGAACAATTGTGAAAACTGCCAACAACAAGTAAACTGTTTTAACATGTCTGTGGCGGTTCAAATTCTATAATGTATTTTTAATCAGTGTTGCCGTTCTTGCAGATTTTTGACAGTTAAATGGACAAATGAAAACTTTACATTTCCCCAAACACATTAAAATTTCAAAATGTAAAAAAGTCATAATAAACATACATAAAAACTGTGTTACAAAGCACCAAGACAACTTGACCAGTCATTGCACTGCGTTTTAATTTAACGACCACAGCAACATTAGAAGAAACTGTGAAATTGACTTTTTTTACTCATTCAGTTTTCATTGGTCGCCCCTGCGTTTTCCTAAACTCTGACCCCTGGATTTCTTTGTTTCTTTATTTGAATCAGAGTTATTGCCAGTTGTATGTTTAGGGGTGCCTTTTCTCACCGTTTGTTTTTATTTCCTATTTTTGTGTGTCAAATAAGTCACTATCTGTGAAATTCTCTTCGCTTTCAACATTACAGTCAGTGCCAGTGTGCCAGACTTTTTTTGGAAGATTTCTTTTTGCCTGATTCATTTCTTTTTGGCCTTCCTACAGGTCTACCTGACCTTTTGTATGTTGACTTCACAACTCTTTCCTGCTGCACCTGTTCTATGTTCTGTTCTTTTTGTACACTGTCAACACAGTCTGCTCTTGTCTCACTGTGCTCCTGAGCTTCATGGGCGTCACTCGAACCATCATCCCTTTTTTTCCATTTTATCCCCAAGATCCAGTGAGTGATGGCGCTTGATGTGGCTCTTCAGACTAACATTGTGATTAAAAGATTCATCACAATGCTGACATCTATAAGGCTTCTCTCCTGTGTGCAGGCGCATGTGGGACTTCAGATGGCCGGCTTGGTTAAAGAAAATCACTTTCTTCAAGTGCCTCAGAGTCACTGACATGCTCTTCTGTTTGCTCAGGCTTGAAAGCAAAACCATTTTAACAGCTTAGCACTGGCACAGAATAATTTTATTTTTAAACAGTAAAACAAAAATGTTCTACCTCAATAGTTACTTCTATGCTTCCAGGCTGATGCTCTTTGAAAAGTTTGTGTGCTGAAGGTGCAACTGATGCAAAGTACCAGCTCCATTTGGAATCTGAAATGTATAACCATGTAATGGACACCTGCGTCAAAACATTTTAAAGCACATTTATTATTGCCGCACTTAGAAGTTCAGCAGTAATGAGAGTCAAATATGAGATGGTACATTTATAGAATTATTCAGCAAGTAATGGCAAACTGGAAAATAATAAATATTTTAGTAACCGTTTCATTCATTTCAGTGTTCATTGTACTTCTAGGCACTGTTTCACCATACTGACCAATGTTTTCAGACTCCACTGGTTCCTACACATAAAGCTTACCATTACACAATAGAAGTAAAATCTATGGTTATAAAGAAATTTAGACCAAACCCACCTCTTGATGCACTTGATCAACTTCTGACTTAATCACTATAGATGGTACAGCTGAAGGTTTTAGTTTGAGCCTATCTGTTTCATTTTGGTTCTCAAAATATTCATCTAAAAAGTGTTCTTTGCAAATAGTGATTCCTGTACAAGAAGAATTAGAAAATTGTCCATTGGCTTCAGTGACAAACTGGACCCACTGAAGTCTCATTTGTGGATCTTCTGGTAAGTTAAAACAAGAAAAAAAAAAAAAAAAAAAAAAAAAAAAAAGACAAAATGCTGGCAATACACCAAACTTAACTTACAAGTCAAGCAAAAACATGGCGAGATTCAAGTCCGTTTCGCTTGTCTTTCTTTACCGGGGCTTCGATTGCAGGACCTCCCACGACGATGTTGTGGTAAACGCAGCGCTGCAAACTGGCGCTTAAATCACGTCATCTCTCGCGAAATGTGACTCATAGTTATCATGTGTATAGTATCTAGGATTTAGAGATACACACTACTGGTACACTTTTTCCTACAAACAGTGCAGACATATGTTTTGTGCACACGCCTGCGCTCAACACTCACTGCTGCTAGACTAAAGAATACCATGAGAAAATCTTGTCCCCGCTCTCCTCTTCCTTAGATGCACCACTTTTGCTTTAAAGATGTTATGAGCAGTATATGTTGTTAACATGTCATAAAAAAAAATACCCACGTGTGCCAAGATATGAGGTAAACATGTGTAAATTAAATATTATGATGATGCCATGAGACAATGGCTTGAATACGGTGGCCCTGAGGTGCAACATATTTATTTTATTCACTAGAAAAATAAAAGCTGTGTTGAAGGTTCTTTAAAAATCTTGTGTAAAAAAAAAAAAAAAAAACATTTCTAAAAGTGAAAAAAAAAACCTCATGAACAACTGAACGCATCTATTAAAAAGCATCATCCAAAAAGAAAAAAAAAAAATTCAAGCAGAGGAAGATTTCTAAATGTTTCCTCAATAGAAAAAAAAAAAAAAAAAAAACTCCACACACAAAAAAGTTTCCATTAAAATAAAGCCAGAAAAGCCAATAATTCAACTAAATAAACTAAACTTGTCTAAAACAAAAAGTAAAAACGCACATAGCCTAAAATTAAAACAGGGTGCTGTTTCCTTAAAATGCCTCGTGCTTTTAAATTAGGCTGCAACAAAAAGAAAACCTTGCCAATAAAATCAGTAGTCCACCAAATTAGAGCAGGCTCACCTCCTGATTACGGTGTCCCTGGGGTGCAAACTAAAAAAAAAAAGTCCACTAGAAAAATAAAACCAGAGAACTAAATGATATATGCTAATGAAGCCAGTTGCTGTTTACATCTATGGCAGGAAGAATTTACAGAGGGAAACATTCTTGACAGTTTCAGCTTTGATAAGTGTAGACTATGCAAAACACTGAACTCTAAGAGTTCATGTCCATACCATTCAAATGCTCTAACGTTGTGATAGCATATTGGGAAATTTAACTATTAACCTTTTTTCAATAGATCAGACAGGGACAACTTAACCAAGGTAGAGTCAGGGGGCCAACTAGAATAGGACGGAAATAGACTTTACCAAACTCCAGATCTGTAAACATTTAAAAAAGGTCTTTATTGTGCAAGTTAATTTTTTCCTGAAACTGCTGGACTGTGGGAAAAATATTATTAATGAATAAATCTTTGTGAGTGCAGTCCCTGGCGGCTCCAATGATGAAATGATATGGTTGAAAGTGGTGGTGTGAATGTTTGGTTGTTTATCAGTGGAGTAAGTATGGAAGCATCTTTCCATCTTTGAAGTTTCCTTCTTATCTGGGCCCAGATTTTGATTGAATGAGAGACTACGGGGTTCTTAAATTTTTGTTTAGGAATAGGAAGGGCTGAGTAAATCATAGCTTCTAATGAAGGACAGCAAATATTCGCTCTCCATCATTGTCCAGTTGCCCTCCCTGTTGGACAACCAAAATGACATGGAACATACATTACATGCAACCCCATAACCCCAACATATTGGTCTCTGCAGGAAAGCCGCCTTGTTTTTTTTTCCAAATATGAAATAAGATATTAGGGAATCTAATTTATTTAAAGAATTCTTTAGTAATCAAGATAGGGATACACTTAAATAAAAATTTGGGGAGAATTCTCAACAATGTTTATTCACCCTGCTAATGAAATCAGCAAGCTGATCCATTTGTCTATATTCGTTTTGGTTTCATCATGTAGTTTAGAGAGGTTATGTTTAAATAAGCACATTATTCCAGAGTGATATTTATTCCAAGATATTTAAACTGAGTTGAAATTGCAAATGGAAAGGTGTTAAAAATACTTTTGAGTTAATTGTAAACATTACACTTTTGGATAAATTGACTTTGTATCCCAATATTTTCCAAAGTCTTTCAAAATCTTTATGACTGGGACTGATTCCATGGGGCTAGAGATGTACAATGAAAGTGTACAAAAAAGTTTATGATTTTTACCTTTTAATCCTGGCATATTCCTTTGTTTTACATATTAAAGAGCTACGGCTTCAATGGCAAAGGTGAGAGGGTACTGCACTCAGGAACATTTACTAAGAACTTTGTGCAAATTGTCAAGATTGCTAATACCAGGTAAACTGTTTAACATGTTTGTTGACAGTTCACTACTAACACTACTGAATCAGTGTTGATGTTCTTACTTGGTTTTGACAATTAAATGAACAAATGAAAACTTAATTCATTTTCTTACACAGTAAAGTCTCAAAATGTAAAAAATATATAATACACATGGAACAAAGAATTTCTGTGTTGCAAATCACCTGACAACCTGAGCAGTAATTGCACTGTTTATTTTAGTGACTTAGAACTAGCATCACTATCAATGCAAAAAACTTCAGCAACATTGGCAACTGTAAAATTTACCTTTTTTTTTTTAGTCATATTCAGTTTTCCTTGGCCATCCTCTGCGTTTTCCTAAACTCTGACCCCTGGATTTCTTTGTTTCTTTAATTGGATCATAGTCAGAGTCACTACCAGTTGCATATTTAAGTGTGCTTTTTCTCACTGTTTGCTCCATTTTCTCTTCTTGTGAGTCAAATGACAAGTTATTATCTGTGAAATTATCTTCGCTTTCATCACTACTGTCATGCGTGCTGTTTACATTTTTTCTTGGAGACTTTGCATTCAAAAATTTCCTTTTGACTGTTGCATTTCTTTTTGGCCTTCCTACAGGTCTACCTGACCTTTTGTATGTTGACTTCACAACTCTTTCCTGCTGCACCTGTTCTATGTTCTGTTCTTTTTGTACACTGTCAACACAGTCTGCTCTTGTCTCACTGTGCTCCTGAGCTTCATGGGCGTCACTCGAACCATCATCCCTTTTGTCCATTTTATCCCCAAGATCCAGTGAGTGATGGCGCTGGATGTGGCTCTTCAGACTAACATTGTGATTAAAAAATTCATCACAATGCTGACATCTATAAGGCTTCTCTCCTGTGTGCAGGCGCATGTGGGACTTCAGATGGCCGGCTTGGTTAAAGGTCCGCTTACATACTGAACACTTGTGGGGTTTCACTCCTGTGTGTACCACCATATGTCTCAAGAGACGGAACTCATGCCAAAATGAAATCCCACAAACATCACATTTATGTTCCATTGGGCCTT
The DNA here is from genome assembly GCA_020698575.1 of Bostrychus sinensis. Classification (NCBI taxonomy): domain Eukaryota; kingdom Metazoa; phylum Chordata; class Actinopteri; order Gobiiformes; family Eleotridae; genus Bostrychus; species Bostrychus sinensis. The sequence continues at coordinate 22,061,274 of CM036256.1, forward strand.
CATGTTTTTTCAAGTGTGTTCTTCGTTCCTCATTTGAGGCAAACGACTCAGTGCAGTCTGGACATTTGTAGGGTTTAGTTTGATTCCTGTGAGTCTTCTGATGTGCACGTTTGTTCAGTTTTCTTTTAAAGGTAGCATAACAATACTTACAAGAATGTTCATAGTTTTCATTATGTTTTCTGTTGTGTAGTTTTAGAGATAACTCTGTCACACATCTTTTTCCACACACAATGCACACATAAGGTCTAGTTTTGTGCTCACATATGTGATTCAGTGAATGATAAAAATCTCCACACTCTGCGCAGAGCAGTTTCACTTTTGCAGTTTTTTGAGTCTGGGGAACCCAGTCCTTATCTGAGCTCACATCACCATTGTCACCATCCTCATCTTTGTGTGAAATGTTATTTTCTTCATTGCTTTGAGCGAGTGACCCAGAGTCACTGGCATGATCTTCTGTTTCAAACTTAAAAGGAAAACAATTTTAACAATTTAGCATTTAAATAGAATTTATTTTAACAGTAAAACAAAATGTCCTTTAGTCCTACCTCAAGGGTTACTTCTATGCTTCCAGACTGATCCTCATGTTTTGAAATGTTGTTTCTGTATTGAAGGGACCCAGAAATATTTTGAATCTGAAATTTACAACCACATCATGAAATAGTATAGTTAGAAAGACACAATGATAATAAAATAAGAAAAATGTCAGGATTTCGTTTTTGAACTTTAACATAATGACACCAACCTCTGTGGAAAACTGGGAGGCACATTTAATCTTCATCTTTTCCTTAGTTGATGCTTCAGCAGCACTAGAAGAACTAAAACAGTTTGTCATATAATGTTAAAATAAAACAACAGCGTATCCATTATATAAACAGCCATGAATATATTTACCTTTCATAAACAGCACAAGGCTGGGTGATAGACCTCGCAGGGAGCTCATTTACTGAGGTTGAACATGCCGTGACTTTCTCATAACTATTTAAGAGACAAACACATAAAAAACTTGTCATACATACATTATGAAACCTGCATCTAAGCAATCACGGCAGCTTAATTCCTCTCGTATTATTATGTCTTTAGACAAAATGTCTAATACCTTTTTTTCTTGTGTGACGAGAACAAAAATTAAAAGCAACAAATGCTCATCACTCTGTTGGCATATTTCGTGGTGCAATCTGTAGATGACAGCCCTGGATTAGGTAGCCTTGCTTGTTTTGGCATTGTTCGTGGCAACGTCCATGGATGGAGGAAACGAGACTCTTCTTTTACTAAATGATTTAAGCAGACAGTCTGCAACACTGAAAAAGTCTGAAATAGTCTACGTATCAAATAAGTTATAGTTTTAAAACTTGCGAATCAAGCAACAAAATTGCGAATTTAAGAGCCGTTCTGCACGTATGTCTCCCCCACAAATAAACGCCTGTCCTAGGTAAATTCGGGTCTTGTCACGATCTTTCGGGCTTTCTTCGCATGCATAAAGCTGAACTGTATAGACGTGAGAACGGCACACAGCTTCTTCTTCTTTTGGTTGAGATTAACGTTATCGCCCCCTAACGGGCTGGAGTGGGGGGCGTTGTTTGTCCCTTTGAGTCTAGCCCATGATCTAGCCTTGCTAAGAAAGCAACTTAACGCCGATCGTGAGCAGAGGGGCATACTACCGACATAACGTTACACCTTCGACTGATGGCAAGACACCTAAATAAAAAGCATGGGATATGTGTGTTGACCTCAGATATTACAGTCAAAGCCACGGGCTGAGCAACCAAAAAGCTACTCAAGTAAGAGTAGCAGACAACTGCAAAAAGTTACCTGTCCAGCAGAAACTTGGCGACCAGTGCATCGGTCTGGAGTCCTTTTTGTTCCTTCAGCGCACGCCATCTTTTAAAAGAACCTCCAAGAACCACACGGGTTTTATTTTGCTCTTCAACCGTTTTTCGCCTCTTCTGGTAGACCTCAAAAACAGTTTTCCTCTTGCGACCTCCTGGCTCATGGTTTTTCTCAGCCATATTGCACTTTGCAGTCATGCCAACAGTGCTACAATCATTGACATATGTATATACATAGTATCGTACGAAGGTCTTCCACGGGTACAATGAGGAAACCGCAGGCAACATACTGAGTACGCATGCGCAGGCATAGAACGTGCACAAACCAGGAAGTCGGAAGGATTGACAATTCGATGGACAAATGGGCTGTGTTCGAACGTCATCCCTAACCCCTAACCCCTCAATCACTATATAGTGGTTAGGGATGACGTTCGGACGCAGCCATGGTTTATGATCACCATACTAAAACCATTGGTCCACAGTTGAGTAATATTACATTTTTAGAAATGGCAGTTTGGAGATCGATTGATAGTTCAGTGTAGGACTGGAAAAATTATGGCATGTTAAGGCATGAGGGGCAAAACAGTTTGTACAGATGAACGAGGACACCCTCTATTAACCTTTTTTTTTTTTTTTTTTTTTTTTTTTTTGGTGGGTATGAGTACAAGTAGTCGAACTAAAGTACTGTACAATGTCTCCCCAACTTCATTACCCCATTACCTATTGCACTTGGCAAGAGGTAATAGACCAAAACTAATTCTAGACAAGTTTTACATAAAGAAAAACATTATTTCTCTCAGTTATGTCAATGGGCAGTGTTTTACGAAGCTTTTGCCGAATGAGTTCGGATGCCTGTTGTTCATTATGTTCACCTGCAGGTGGTGCTATTGGTTCAGAAAGCTACAGGAGTACAGAGCAGACCCAAGCCATTACCCAGAGAGAGCGCCATCTGCATCACTACGCAGTTATCGTTTCATTTTTAGATTTTCCATGTTGACCCTTGTTTTGGGGCTTTATCAGTCCAGTGTATTCATTTTTACCATACCTGTATGTATGGCTGTAGTAGATTTATTTAATATATGTTTAAATGTTTTATTGCCGTTTACTTATAACTACAACAAGACAAACGCAGTTTCTTCTCAACTGGATTCTTAAGTATAAAGTGCTATTTTAGTGAAGTTTTATAGGCATTTCATTATAACATAAACAGCAACTGTGGCTAACATGTATGTACAAGGCTAATTTGCTTTGTTGTGATCCAGAAACATCGCCAGCTATTATGTGCTACTGAAGATGATTACTATATTACTAACCCTCTACTTTACAGCAGGTGTTACTTTTTAGTTTTTTAACTTTTCATCATCTTTTTGTGTTGTACGTGTTTTAACAGGTACCAAGTCCAAAAACGTGTATGACATTTGTAACAGCATCAAGTAGTGATAGATGCATATAATTTCCTGCATTGCCCGACAAGCAAAGTACTGAAAATCTATACTTGTCAAGTTGTTTTAAACTCAGTACTGGCTCAGAAGAAAACAGAGGAGAGTGGCTCAACTCATCTTCGTTCAACTTTATTGAACTGTCAAACATTGGACGTTAACTATTAGCTAAACTACCTGATCTTGCATCCGAATGGCGAGAATAAAGTACTTCAACTTTTCGGTTTGCCCCCCTTCCTCTTCCCTGACTCCTCCTACACTTCTCATGTATGGTGTAATATTTGTGCCACCTTCGTGCGCGCACAGAGTGAGTGTCGAGCGCACGCAGTGTGACTGTTGCAAGCACATACTTTACCATTTGAAAAGAGAATAATAATTTGAGCACATAAACCTTTGTTCCGTGCGCGCTCAACTCTGCCTACATGGTTGCTCAAAGTCTACCTAGGTGCACGAGTCCGTGGATGCCCGCTTGCACAACATCATTGCTCACATGACAACTCATTTCTACTAGCAGTTCTGGCTCTGGCTCCCTCCAGGTGGCACAAACTATGATTGTAGCGAGCAGGACAACCAATTACAGACTGGGATTCACAAATGCTTCTGATTGGCTGTCTTATGTTTATATCAAATACTTCCAATCCTCCATGGGAGAAAACAGACCACTCACAAAAATGCGCAAGAGTTACTCTGTCGTCTTCTTTTCTACAAATATACAAACAATATATACATTTTATATTTTACATTAAAAAGACATGGAGACATACAGGAGGACACTGTGGTCCAGCATTCCACATTTGTCCATAAAATACCATCAGTCTGACGTTAGCTGCCTACAACATGCTAATCTAATCAACGTCAAGTTGCATCATAGCAGAACTCTCTCTAATATAAAGACACAAGTTAAATTCATCATATTTAGTGCAAACTAAAATGTGCTTCTGTAAATGTGTTAAGGATTGGTTGACTCATGGCTCATCATAACAGGCTGCAGACTGACGCACAGCGTTAGCACGGCTTGTTCAGTGGCGCTAGCATTAGCATTAGCTCGGCAGCTTTTTGATCACTGACCAGACTCGTCTATGAGGCAGCTAAGCCCCTTCTCCTATATTTACACACTGCATCATAACAGAACTCTCTCTAATATAAAGACACAAGTTAAATTCATCATATTTAGTGCAAACTAAAATGTGCTTCTGTAAATGTGTTAAGGATTGGTTGACTCATGGCTCATCATAACAGACTGCAGACTGACGCACGGCGTTAGCACGGCTTGTTCAGTGGCGCTAGCATTAGCGTTAGCATTAGCTTGGCAGCTTTTTGAGCACTGACCAGACTCGTCTATGATGCAGCTAAGTCCCATATAGTGGCCTGTTTTCTCCCACAGGGGAACCGAAGTGACGTTTTGTGGGCGTTTCCACCGTTGCCGGCTGTATTTGATATAAACGATTGGCTATAAGACAGCCAATCTGAAACATTTGTGAATCCCAGACTGTGATTGGCTGTCCTGTAGTTTGCACTGTGCCAGCTCGAGTGAGCGCAGAGCCAGAGTCCTGAGCAGAAATAAGTTGTCGTGTGAGCGGGCATCCATGGACTCGCGCACCTAGGTAGACTTTGAGCGAGCACTTCAGCAGAGTTGAGCGCGCACAGAACAAAGGTTTGTGTGCTCAAATTATTGTTCTCTTTTCAAATGGAAAAGTATGTGCTTGCGACAGTCACACTGCGTGCGCTTGACACTCACTCTGTGCGTGCACGAAGGTGGCACAAATATTACATCATGCTCATACACGCTCTGTGCATATAACACACATAAACCAATTACTAGCTACTATATTCTATCAAGATTTTACCATTTCTTACCTGTCAATAAGTAAAAAAGCTAGTTCTGCATCCAGTTTTAGACCAATGCGATCTCGAAGCACTCTCCATCTGGTGAATGCGTCGCAGATATTTACTCGCGTTTTATTTCTTCTCATGTCTGATAAACCCTTTACTTCTGCCTTTTCTGTCTGTCTGTTTTGGGCTGTTTTGCTGTATAAGCTGTAGTAGCTAGGTCTGGAATAGGTATCTTGCCACTCGGGTTCGCAGCCGCCATTGCTTCCGTATACAACTGTGCACGTGCTTAGGCTCTACCTATAAATGTGTCCCTGATCCGAGTGGGGGGAACTTCACTTTTTTCTGAGCCAGTGATTGGCTACACATTTGCGTCCCCTGGCAAAATCCCCCCGCTGTAGCATACAGTCCAGATAAGTTATAGGAGTTTTTTGTTTTGTTTGTTTGTTTTGTTACTTCTGCATTGTGTGGCCCATAGAACAGGTGCACTATAGCCCTCGAGAAATCTTGCTTTGAGTACCGCATGATTGGCTCTGACCAATGACTGCGATAGAGGGCTAGAGTGGTGACGTCACAAACCATCAGTCTATTGTGGTAAAGAAGGAGCTGAGCTGAAAGGCAAAGCTCTTGATTTACTGGTTGATCTACGTTCCTATTCTCACCTATGGTCAGGAGCTTTGGGTCATAACCAAAAGGACAAGATCCCAGATACAAACAGCCAAAATGAATTTCCTTCATTGGCTAGTGGACGCCCCCTTATAGATAGGGTGAGGAGCTCAACACCCAGAAGGAGTTTGGAGTAGAGCTGCTGCTCCTCCGCATTGAGAGGAGTGAGTTGAGGTGGCTCAGGCATCTGTTCCGGATGCCTCCTGGACACCTCCCTGGAGAGGTGTTCCAGGCATGTCCCACCGGGAGGAGGCCCCGGGCATGACGTAGGACACGCTGTAGGGACTATGTGTCTCAGTTGGCCTGGGAACACCTTGGGATCCCCCCAGAGGAGCTGGAGAAAGTGTCTGGGGTGAGGGAAGTCTGGGCATTTTGCTTGGACTGCTGCTTCTGTGACCCAATCCCGGAAAAGAAAGACGAATAGATTATTATGTAGGCACTTTATATAACTAAAGCCCAATTACTTTGTGTAAAGAAAGAAAGCTTCTTAAAATGATCTAGGTTACCAAAAATACTTACCTACTTACAGAGGAGGCTTAGGAGTGCTAAATATGATAGACTGCAACAGCATCTCTATGGGCTGAAAACTGCTCCATTGCCCACTATAATTAAACCAAATATGTACTGTATGTAGACTGTATGTGCACTGCTTTACAAGCAAAACAAACAAAATTGCTAAATGAATGTTTCAAACAACTTTTATTCAACAAAATATGAGGCAAACAAAGGAGTGTGCACCAGTGAAGATCAATCAAGCCAGGAAGCTGCACCCTTACCACCTAAACTGCATCTACTGGTAGACAACTCAAATAACTATTTTTTTAAGCATCAACTCTGTGAATTTAGACAAATAAAATGTTTGAAATGAAAATAGACAAAATTGGTGAAAACTATTTTAACAGTATTCAAGAAAATATTGTAAAGATACAGTTACTTTAAAATGTTATTAGTCAAGTAAAAGTACTGTTACGTGAGTAAGAGTAAAAGTAAAAGCCGCTTGCTAGCCACTTTCTACTACAACTACTAATAAACTATTAAAATTGTTACTAAACTACACAAAAATGCACTTAGGAAATAAACTAAGTAAAAGTATCTAGTTATTTCAGCCGACAAGTAAGTGAGCAGTCACCGTTGTGCATTTGAGGTATCCATGGCACATTGTGTACATTAGTAGTAAATCAATATTAAATGACAAAAAAAAATCTATATGAAATCTCAGTCTCTGTGTTGTGCAGACATATATTTATATATAAATTATTTTTCAGGTTATAGGAGGCATCAAAATTACCTACCACACACAAGACACTGTGTTGAAGGCAATTTTCTACCTTTTACCTGACAACAAAACCATTGTTTTCTTGGTCATTTTGAAACACCCGTGTGACCAAAAAAAAAAAAAAAAAAAAAAGAAAAGTAGAAAAATGTAATCTTTCCTCTTTGTTGAGCGATAAGGAATTTGACCCCTGACCATTCCATTTATGTTTTATCATCCTTCATCATTTCATTTCTGGGAAACAGAAGTGCAGTCCCAACATGTCAGCTGCCTTTCACATACACAGAGGAATGTTGGCAAGACTTCACAATGTTGTCAGTCGGTATGTCAGATAAGGGCTCACAGTTCATAAATACTATTGATGGCATTGCATTGCACCAGTTCCTGCTCTGTGTTTTCCCATACTATCTCGTCAGCTCATATCCTCTCACTTCAGGCCCAGACATGCTTCAATATTCTGACATATTCCTCCAGCAATTTTAAAACCATTCAACTGCTGGTTTTACCATTAACAAAATGGACAATATTAAACTTGTTTCAAGGCTCACTCATAAAAAGGTAATAAATAATTCACACATCATTTCTGATAATCATTTCTTTTTAATAATAAAGAAAATGGTGTATAAGACATGATATCAGTGCATTTTTACCAATTTAATAAAGTAATCACATAATAAAAGGACAGCCTATCTGTTGGGACCATGTGATCAACAAAAACTAACACATTGTCCTTGACAGTGTCCAACCAACATGAAGTTGCTTTGTCAGTGTTATTGGCTTATATCTCTTTGGCGTGCCTTCTGTGGGATTTGCGCACACCACTTAAAAGTAACTGAGGCGATGTGCGACCTCTGCTGTTTTAACATGGTACTGCCGTCTAAATTCAAAACATTGGAGTACGTTACCTTCGCAAGAGGAGTTTAGCAACATGCGCTTCTCCCGCTTCAGCCTTCTCCACTTCTCAAAGCCGATGCCGACCATATGTTTAGCTCTTTCTTTGTCATATAATATTTTCAACGCACAGTGACGCCTTTTAGGTTTAGTACAAAGTTTTGTGGTAACCCGGATGTAGTTTGGTGATGGGTGGAGTTAATAGACCAAAACACAACTTTTAGGTGACGTAAATTATTTTTAAATTCACTCATTTATGAAGAGCTTATCTCTACTTTGGTTTAAAAAGTTATTAAGATTGTGGCTAGTGGTATGTAGAGGTGTATGGCAGCAGGCAGGAATTTAAAATGTCATTAACTGCTAATCTAGGAGAAACCAGTCTTTGTCACGTATAAAGTTACGTGTCCCAATGAGAATGTGATCTATGTCAAGCATGCTCCTCATGGCAAGAGGAGAACAAGAGAGCGGGCCACTCGAGAAAGTTGAACCCATACAAATGCAGCTCTGGTATTCATTAATGCAGAGCACTCATCTTAGTAGTGGAACAAGACAGGAATGAAAAGATGGTTTGACAAAGAAAAAAGTTTCCTTAAGCTATAGGCCTTTACTACTATTTTTCCCTCTATGACTATATGAGAAAGAAAAGACAGGATATATTTTCAAATTTTACTGCTTTATGAAATGTTGAGTTCAATTGTAAAAACCTTCATATTGTTTGGAGTTCACAGAAATGTCACTTGTGAAGTCAACACTTGTTGGGTACAGCTCGACATGACCGTGATTGTCAGAATATAACTTAAAACAGACATGGGCCTACATAAAACTCTTTGGCATTATGCTCAAAGCAATATCCAAAATAATAATACAAATCTGTAAAAATATATATAACAATAATATTATTTATATTAACTGTTTGTTAGTTTAAAAGCTCACAGTAAACAACAAGAGTAGTTTTCAACCCCTCGCTCAGTGGCACTCCGACCAGCAGAGCGACCATTTTACACTCACACATCATCATACTTGCAAACATATTATAAGGGTAAAAGGGGTAATCAAAATAGATATCAGATACAACACACACTGTCCATATGGTAAAAAGTACATTTGTTTAATATATTAAGCACCTTCTGTTCATATACTCCTAAACCTTTGCAGAACCAGCTACAGAGGCTAAAGGAACATGACAAATAGCAGGCGCTGTTAATCTAAGTGTGTTTTAAGTTTTTGTTTATCAACATGAATATTTTCCAAATCTGTGTGCTGGGAATGGGGATGCTTAGAATTATAAATTTTTTGACAAGGAGGGGAATGCAAGTCTGAGCTCCACATAAATATAGTTTAGAAAATGTGGAAACCACAATAAATATCTAGCTTTTTTACTCTGTTGGGAAATAAAGATAGTTGAGGATGGGGAAGCAGCAATATCTCATACACACACAAACACACACATATATTTTGAGTATATAAATATTTTGGCATTCACTCTCAGAAAACATGTTGTTCTATTACAATCCACAATACTGTCTGAGTACCTCAGAAGATTGATCTTTTCTCTCCATGGTTGGACAGACTGCCGGCAGCTGTCCAGCTAGGTGAGAGGTTAAGTGTGAGTCAGAGCACAGCTCTGGCTCTAAAATGTAATGTTCATTTTTCACACTTTCAGACTTTCCTTTGTCTTTTCTGTAATTGCTCAACATCCACTTCCAGATTCTTTAAATGAAGATTTCCACTGCCTCTGACTCCAATTCATCCAGGCCTTTAAATGGGTTTAGTAGCAACTTTTTAGGCACAGCCTTCTCTGGAAAAAAAAAATTAAAGAGGAGAAAATCAGTGATTGTGTAAATATTTTTAAACAAAACAAAACAGTGGAAATTTCGTACATATTGCTCAATTATCAATGTGCTTAGTCAACAACTGACAAACAGACATTTTCCAAGCATACACATTCCTAATGGCCCACATTATCAACCATCGCTGACCAGATGGTATCTGATAGGCTTTAAACTACAGCATGGTTAATCAATGCAAAGGTGCATGAGGTGGAGGTCTATCAGCATACTATACATTATACCACTAGAACTGTACTTATTTTGTGTGCTTATTGGTTTTTGAAATAAGTCCGGGCCTACATATATATTATGTGTGTGCAACCTTTGAAAGAAGAACATAAAAGAATAATTGAATGGATTTACTTACCAGTGTTAAGCTTAGTTAAACTAGAGGCCAGTTTGGCTTTGGTTCCTGCCTCTGGTCGTTCCAGCGTCCCAGGTTCCGATTGTGCAGAGAATTGTCTATTTTGCAAAGTCTGGTCATCTGAAAGACTCTTCCCTGAAACATAATTAAAAAGGCATGTAAATAAAGCAAATATATAAATGTATAATACTTTCACTGTATTTGTACATGGTGATGCTTTTAAGAGCACTACATATGAAGAAATGGTCTGTTTGACTATGTAATATACAGTTATACACATAGTGGGCCATGGCTTTGGTATCATCGACCATAAATTATTTAAACAAAGCAACATAATATTGCTCACCTCTGCTCTTAGTGCTGCTGATGGTGCTACTGATGGCGGGAGTGGAGGAGGCAGGTCGTAGAGGTGCCCCCATGTTGCTTAAGAGCTTTGTAGAAAAAACCTGTTCCTCCTTTTTTCCTTGGTCCTGGTGCAAACGCTGGTTGAGGATTTTTATTACAGCGTCCTTTTCCAAAATTTGAGCATATAGAGCACGAATCCTGAAAAAGATGACACCTTTTTTTTTTTAGAAAACTCCGAATAACAATACAGATGTGTTTCTCAACAAGACTAAAGCAGTTAGATTGTATAGGCACCTGTTTTCCATCTCTTGATTTCTGAAGTCAGCAGCTGGTAGGTCCTCATTGAAACTATTGTTAGAGGAGTGGCAGGGTGAGTGGTTAATAATGGTGGTGTCTCTGTAATCAGAGGGCAACAACACGTACGTTAATTTAGGTTCCTTATAAGAATGTGTTTTGACATGCCGCAGCAAGAATAGCATCCTTACCTCTGAGCAGCAGCAGTAGCAGCCACCTCCATGGCAAACTGCCGCATAGTGCTCTCCTCCAAGTACTTCTGCTCCCAGCGAACCATGTCGGCCTCCAGGGCCAGGATACGCTCCTCCTTCTCCTGAAGCCGTTCTTGGAGAGAGCTCATAGTTGTTCCTGGGGGCTGGGTCTGCCTCTGTGAGAATGTGGCATAGACAAAAATTAAAATAATTTACTATTACACTAATATAATTGACTTTCTATGTGTATTTCTATTACCTGCTGTGCCCTCAAGGTCCTCAGCTCCTGCTCTAGCCGGGTCCTTAGCTTCATCTCCAAACTTTCTCGTTTTTCACAGGTGGACTGTAGCTGGGCCAGGGCACTCTGAAGCCTCTCTACTTTCTCTACATACGCTCTCTTTCTCTTCAGCTCCTCCTCAAGCTGGCGTCCACGTCCCAGTGCAGCTTCTAAAGCATCTTCAAGATGCTTTGCTTTTAGGGTTTGCTCCTCCGCTGTCACCCTCAGACGCTGCAACTCTCGTTCAATACGTTCACGTTCGCTGTTCTGCTCTTCATCTATGACAAATGACAAAATGAAAGATGTTCGATAATGTTGCTTATAGTCAATAGTCAATGTCTATTTTAGGAACAGTTTTCTAAGTGGCTTTCCAAGTGAAAGCCAGCCAACAGATTCTTTCTATGGAGCCTGTAATAAGTACCAGAGCTCCTACATGGTGGCCAGTGTTCTTCATTTAGTGAAGCACTTATGGTATGTTGAGAGGAAGACAGAAGAGGAAGGGGGGAAAGCTGCCATATCCCTTTGACCCACATAGCACTAAGCATTCCTCACCAAGGCTAGACAAACACGGCTTCTCTGCTTGAGTCCAGTTTTTTAAACAGACAAACATAAATCACAGGTGGGGAACCTAATTTTTCCCACTTCTATAACCACTCTGTGATTTATGCACCCTTTAGTTTCCTCTTTTTCCTTTCAGAGAGCAGTGTAGATTGAATTCCCTATTATTAAGCCTTCTTATTAAACAAGCTGGGGTTATGCAAGTGAAATTCCTGCAAGCAAGAGCCCTTCACTACAGAAGGGCCTCCTTTGCGTTGCTACAATCCAATCATGCATGTTGATTGCAAAGGAGGATGCAACAGAGCTGGGGAGCACATGACATGCAATACTTACTTTGTTCAAGGAGTTTGGCCATGATGTGCTGGTTGTGGTCTGCGGCTTGTGCTTCTTTTGCGACATGCGATCTGGCATTTTCCAAGTTCTCTGTAATAATAAATGTAGATAGTTGTTAGATAGTTGGATACACTCTAAAGTGATTTGTATTACTCATAGTAGTAAATATTTTTTAGCGCCCCATACCTCTTAGGTCTCTATTGAAGTCCTGTAGCCTCCTAACTTCGGCTACCAGTCTCCTCCTCAATGTCTGCTCCAGGTTTTCCCTCTTTGCGCTGCCCTTCATTAGTGTTTCATAGGCCTCAGATATGCGCTGGATCTCCTGCTCCAACTGGGAAGTAAAAAGGAAGGGGGGGAGGAGAAAGGGATACAGAAATAGCAAAGTGAAGAGAAGAACATTTTGGTTAACCTACTTCACATGCCAGGGAGGAACTGGAATGTTGGTTCATGTTGTTACAGCACAATGATGTTTATGTATAGGGGATTGTATAGTACACTTACCCAGTATGTACAGTATGTGTGTGGTATAATTCTGAGAAGGAATTTCAGCTTGCACCACTCCCTGTGTGACTGATTTATATCTACATTCCTAAGGGCTGATAGCTCTAGTTCCAGGTGTGAGCGCAAAAACTGCATGTACACAGCACAGCGCAACTTCACGAGCACACAAAGACACACATACACACACTGTAAAAGTAGTCTGGGAAGTCTGCCAGCACAGGGAAGGTGTGCATGCCTGTGCCTAGGTTGTGGAGACGGCAAAGAGACACCCACCATTACAGCAGTCACACAAGCATGTTTACTCAGGGCTGCGGCCTGACGGGGAAAACTTTCCAACCCCAGCAATTACCATTCTTTAAGGCTGAGACCAGGCAAGAACCATGTGACATAACTCCAGCAGAGGGGAGTGAGATTTACAATGATTGGCAAAGGTGTTAAATATCTCTCAACCTCTTGTAAAAGGAGAAAAACATCATGTTTTAGCCCTGCTTGCTTAATAGTGAAAGCCAACAGTTAAAGAACTGGGGCGACAAACCAATGACTGCTGAGTGACAAGTGGTAGATTGTGATGAAAATCTTAAGTGCACATACTTTGGCTGCCTCTATAGGTCAGCTACACAATAAGAGTACTGTGTAAACAGGGAAACATTTGCCATTGGTATGAAAGGTGGCAGCTGCTGGTCTCTTCTGCCCGTCCAGATGAGCGAGTGGCCCAGAGTTAGAGGACAACTGCTCTTTGGGCTTGTATTTTTGCAGACAGGTGGGTAAAAAGACTTACTGTTCAAGAAATTAGGTTTTGCAAACACTGAAACATTACTAGAGCCCTTGATCAGTATGTATGAGTCTCCTTTGATTCTCTTTTGTGATTTTAGGGCACTTTTTATGAGCCAGTGTTGTTATGGTGTTATGTTTAAGTGAAATGTAATGAATAAATAATAATGTCAATTAAAATGATATATCAAGCTTGAGTAAAAAAGTTCTTGAAGCCTATGTGTCAATCTTTTTCTCTTTACCTTTTGAATACGACTGCCTTTCTCTTGGTGGACTTCCAGCTCCTGCCTCAGCCTCTCATTCTCTATTAGCAACAGCTCTACTTGGTTAGGTTCCTCCAAACCAGCAGGGGGCATGCTGTGCAATGAGTTGTAGCATGGAACTTCAGCTTCCTGCTCATACCTATTAAAGACAAAATAAAAGGTGAGAAACCACAATAGCCCTCTAGGTTGTAACATATTTAGTTGTCTGTAGAAGAGCAGATGAGCTAACTGCACTAGCTGTGTGTAGCTAAAAGCCTAAAGCAGAAACATACTTGGTTCAAGACAAAACAGGCATGTGAATCTCTCTGGAGCATTACTATATTCTTGAACTTGTTTGCTGTGAGTCTAATTTCAAGAAGGAAATTAAATGGTTCACATAGTGGAATGTAGTGTGACTCATCTGAAAGGTATGTGGTGTTTACGCGTGTGAAACAATGGCAGCTCCTAGAGGCTGATTACATTCACATTTCTCTGAAAACTGCTCCACACAGTATGATGCAATGGCAAACAGTAGTGTAGAATTAATAGGTCCTTGTTGTACCTTTGCACTGGTTCTTGGAGCTGGTGAGGGATAAATCCTTGGCCCTGAATTGGGGCTGTGTATTCTGGTGGAGGGCAGCGTTTGTCCTGGCCTGGTGGGCTGTAGTAAGGCAGCTCAGGGTAGCTGTGAGAAGTGCTTTTGAGTGTCTCTGCTTTGACAGTATCAATCCTCTCAAGAGACATCTGCATCCTCTGCTCGCTGAGTGATCGTGCATGGCTGCATTTCAGATCCATGTGGTCCGCCTCTGCGTGAAAGGCCCCCTCGTGAAGCTGCGTGACAGGGCCTGTGGGAGCCCAGTGAGAGGCTAGGTACTGAGAGTGCACCTTTGCCTGGTCATAAGTTGGTAGCTCCTCACCATGCAACTGGAAAAGCTGGAAGGTGCTCTCTGAGTGATGGTAGTCCCCCTGATGCTCCTGGCCCTGGGGTTCTTGTCGGGCTGAGAGCTGAGGGGACAAGGGCTCCTCCTGGGTCAGACTCTCCAGAGAGGACCGGGGGCTTCGGCTCATGTCACCCGCACTGCTGGGTGCACTCCCGCTGCCTCCCCGCAGAGCCTGCTGCTGGATGGCTAGTAAAGTGCGTGTGTCGGTGGGGTTTCCATATCGGAGCTGCTCTTGGATGAGTCGATGCAAGACTGTGCCAGACGGCTCCTCCGTGGTTGACATAGTGCTTTCTATTCTTTCTCTGGGACAGTTGATTTCCAAACTCTTAAATAGATGAGCTGTAAACCTGTGTGAGAATGAGAAAGTCAATTAGTATTACCATGATAAGACATTAATAAACACACATTCCATGCCACTAGCATTAATAGAATAAACCCAGTGGCTATAGTGAACATACTCTGGATTTGTGTTCCCTTTTCTTGTTAACGTTCACATAAGTTTGGTAGGCCATGTCAAAATTTTATTAAAAAAAAAAGTGCAATTCAGTCAACGTTCCCAACAGCGACACTGCAGAAATGTGGAGACATTTTCCATCGCAGGCAAAAATACATGCGCCAAAAATTCCAATCTCACGGGGGAGCAAAAACACACAAACTGCGTTGTTAAAGAATTCACATTTGGTTTCACAGCTAAACTTTTTCAGAAAGTGGGCCAAACTTCTAGAGTGTAACCCAACAAAACTATCGAGTTCAACATTTAAAGCAGTTCCTGTTTTCAGCTCGTTTTGTTTCTTTTGTGTCCAAATAGAAGGGAAAAGATTGTTCTTACCAGCTCACGCAGTCATTATAATAATATCCTTATTGTTGAGTAAAAGTTTGAGTAATTCCGCTCTTTTCAGAGTTGTCCCAACTTAAACGTGTCTCATATTCGTCCTATAAGACGTAGTGCTTCTGCCCTGCCTCGCTGTGAAATGACTGTGGAGGGAAAGAGCGGCGATAATAAGTAACCGAGGAGGGACTGAGGTCGGAATGTCAGGAATGTAAAACGCGAGCTCCCTCGGGGATCAAAAGCGTAAAACCACACGGGACGGAGGGGGGGAGGGGGAGGGGGAGGGGCACCGCCAGTGCTGTTGTTAAAGGCATGGTAATGGTAAGTAGCACTGACAATTAATCTTACCTGCTGGTATTGACAAGATTCAAACTTGGCAACACATATTGGCTGTGAATGGCTATATAATAGCTAGCTCAAAATTCTTAATAAAGTAAACATACATGATTTAAATAAGAAATAAACTAAACAAATAAATTAATCACAAGCTAGCTTACTTTATGGTAAGACAGGACTAGCACTAAGCTAGAAACTATGTAAACCAATTCAAAATACAAATGTGGAACAGAAAGAGCGACAACATCTCAAGGAGATAGACTAATCACTTTTCACTGTTTATAAAGTGTGGTGGCATATGGTCAGGGAATAGTTGAGTTATATTGTTTTTAATAAACATTAATTCTGTGGTGTTTTTGTGTCTTGAGGCAGTGCGGATCATGCAGCTCTCATGTTACCCTTACAGCACATGTCAATCTGTTGTCTATTAGCCATTATTTGGCGCTATTGTTATAAAGAATAGTTCATGTTGTTATCTTCTTATCTTAAATTTTTGAATGCATTTTTTCAACGTTTCCCTCTTGTGCCTTATCACATTCCTGTGATGCACATTATTGTCTATCTGCCCGTAAATGCATACTTCATACTCTAAAACCAGTTTTTCTTAACTGGTCTAAATGTGGGGACCAATTTATGCCCTGACTATTTTACTGTGACTCACTTTTGTGACTCAAATTTAATTATTTCTATTATCTAGTAGCCTATTTTACTATAACGTTTATGACAAATATCTTAAAAAAAGGTGTAATGCTTCATATTAGTAAAACAATATTTAGGTTATAAATTGAACATTGGAAATCTACACAACCTTCCCAAATTCTGGGGCTCGGATCCTTTCGGTTGGAGTCACTGCTCAAAACAATAACATAACCTTTACTAAAATTAAATGACACTAAACTTGCACCATGTTTGCCCCAAATTGTGATAAGTAATATTGTTTTTTTTTTTAGACAAATACATAGTCTCATCTGTGTCTTGGTTTCACCTATGGATGCTCCACTCCTGAACTGAGGTCAGCATTCACCACAGGTCACCAAGGGTAAGTAAAAGCCCAGTGTGTGAAGGCCATGCATGCCTTTATCGTGTGTGTCCTGGTCTGGTGTGCAGCAGCTGTCTCCTGGAATTTAAGGTCTGTGTATGGTCCATTACTACCAGCACACTCAGGCTTTGTATCCAGTGACACACTGCAGGCTGCAAAACGGAGCCTTTGGCATGCCACTTGATGGAATGGCACCTGGCTTGATAATTTACTTGTTTAAGTCTATGCTGCAGAGGGAGTTCTAAAACTTGGGGCAATAAAATCTTCAGTCAGTCAGTCATATGATATACAGAAAATCAAAAATAAATTAAGGTATACCATCCCTTTTCTTCAGTTAGAGGACAATCAGCATGTTCACAAGATTTTCAACAATGGTTGGCCTGAAAAAAAGCTAGCAGCAGGTAAGTTGTAGCTTGTCCTACAATATGAATGGTTGGTAGCTCACTGGACTAGTAATTATTAGGTATTAATCATCATATTGTTTTGAATGTCATAATTTACTTGTCCTGTTTGGCACATGTATATTACAAGAGAAAAAAACATCAATTTAAGTTGCATTCCTTTGAAGAAATAATCTTCCTGCCTCAAGGTGGAAAGCAAAACGTCATGATAAGCTTCTGCCAAAAGACAAGACAAGCTATTTATTATCCGCTTAGACCTAGCAGTTATATTCAGGATCTCAGACAGCTGAATAATTTTAGACTGGACTCTTGAAATGGCGAATATTTAGGTCTTAACTGCCACAGGAAAAAAAGTGCACAGTAAAGACATATTTTTATTATTTTTTCCAAATAACTATAGTTTTTATTATGAAAATCAGGATGTAGGTACTGTTTAAATGCAATTTAAAGCTGGAAAACACATGCAAACACCAGAAATTAGTGCAATCAAATAGGCCACAGTAATTGATTGTTGTACGATGTGACCAGAGGCCTCGGGCTGATTATCTCATTAGACCAAAAAATCTATAGAGGCCAGTGAATAGGTATTGACCCACCAATGATATGTCCTCTGTCATCTATCCCTGCCTGATTTACTCTCCTTAAGTGAGCACACACACATTCTCGTCATGTTTCCAATGTGTCCCAAAACAGGCACTGGTAAAAAAACATGTAGACAGCGTGTCTCTGGGGGCGGCCCTCACACTGAGGCGACCGGTCAGCAAACTGGAACATGTTTGCATTTCACTGTCACATCCACACTGCTATGCTTATACAGCATAGTCCCCACCTTTTAAAATGTCTGGTTTGTCACTTAACACCACCCCATGACTTCCTCTCTCTCTCTCTGCTGCTCTCCCCAGCGACTCCTCTCCGGACAGTGCCTCTGGCTATCCATTGTAACACGCTTCCTCTTTAACCTCCAAAGGAATGTGAAGCTGGCCTTTTGAAATTACTGACACTTTCAAAAACTCAAAATGAGAAATGAAAATCTAAAACAGTGCCACACAATTTCTGAGTGTCTACAAAAAACCCTGACCCAGACACATAGTGTATGTCTTTTTTTTTTTTTTGTTTTTTTCTTTTTTGTTTCTGCAAAGAAAAGCTACAGTGAGGAATATTTGAGGACACCCTTTAAATCGAGACACAATTGCTGTTGCTAAAACTAACTTACTTTTGAGGTTTTGGTGGAAACATGACACAAGTGAGACAACATTGAGTCAAACTACCAGTTACAAAATTAGAACAGTCTGAGTCTAAATATAAATTCAAGTTAGCATAAAAACATCTTTGTTAGAGGAATGAGTGTGTTTGAAGAAAGTGAATCCTAGAAGATACAAAGTTGTTTTTGCAGTATTGAGTTTAAGTACTGTGTCACAGGTATACAGTTTACCTAAATTCATACTAACTAATCAACTACAGGATAGTTAACCCTGTCAAAAAAAAAAAAAAGTTTTTCATTTTCAGGAAATGTCTGGTCCAAGGAAGAAATTATTGTTTTTGGTGTGGAACCAGCACACCACCTGAGACCTAGGAATTATACTATATATAATTACATATAAACTATAGCAGCGTTTACTCCTAAACTACAGGATCCCCGATTTGAGGCCAGTTTACTAAATGTTTACATCTTTACATAGGGTCAATGGCTTGGGAGAGGTTTGGGCTATGGGCGCTTCTAGCCTATATGTACAATGACTCCTTTGCCTTGAGAATTGCTCTATAAAGTAAGTTGCCGGTGTTAATGTGTATCTCTTGCTCTACAGTGCATTAACTTTGGTTCATTTTGACTTGTCATATTTTAGATAAATGACTAGAGACACAAGCCTAAACAACAAGAGCCTTTCTCGGTATCACTGTCTCTTTTTTTTAATCTCTTATTCCATTATGTACATTAAAGTCTGATTTTGAAATTAGGTTAATGTGGGGCTTATCAGCTAAATGTAATAGAGTGGGGGATGCCCGTAACAGAGATTGACAGTGTGGGAACAAGTGAGACAAAATAGAGGACAAGGTCATCTGATAGGGCAGTATTGGTGAGGAATGTAAGCGATAGTGTTGGATTCCTCTCACATCCACAGACAGCTTCCTCCATCTTACAATACACAATAGACAAGGACAAGGTGCAGTGCACTCAAGCAGTATCCTGTTCTCAGGAAACCTCTGACGACCAGCTTCCCATGTCTTCGTGTTTCCCAAAGCTTATTGGCAAATCAAAGGCTTCAGGATTTAAGTTAATCCTAATATATAGTACAGTTGTAGTACTTTCAAACAAAGACACTTGGGATCTTGAGCTGGCCATACCTACAGGAAAATATTTTTATGTCAAATTGTATCATGTTTTTTTGATTTGTTAGTCTGTAATGGACGTTTTTAGAACTGTTTATTGTACCAAGGAGGAAAGTTTGTGTCAGTGCCTTGGCAGAAGTTTGTACCCTTTGAGTTTTTCTAGTTCTAGTTCATTCATAATCACTGT
Source organism: Bostrychus sinensis (assembly GCA_020698575.1). Lineage (NCBI taxonomy): Eukaryota > Metazoa > Chordata > Actinopteri > Gobiiformes > Eleotridae > Bostrychus > Bostrychus sinensis. The sequence goes on from CM036256.1 coordinate 22,080,965, forward strand.
TAGCGTGGTATTACTACACCACTACTAATTGACACATTTTGCCCCTCTTCCTATTGAAGGTTAAAAGAAGAAATTATTACATGTTGGAGCCTGTCAAGCCCTATTTGAGGGAATTTCCAGACATTCATCGCAAACCAACTTCAGACATGACTCAGAACTGGCCAACCTGTTCACTGAGCAGGGATGACAAAACAGATGTAGTGCGCTCATACCTGAGACAGGTTGTATTTTATTATCTTCCATAAAAAGGGGAAATATACAGTAAATCACTTTCAAAGCAGAAGGTAAGGCCTCAAAGCTTAAAATAGATTTGGGGAAATGCACAGACATGCCATAGCTTGAAAGCAAGATCCAACATACAGTTTTTTCCATGATTTGTACGCAACCTAACTGCCAACAAGTCCACAAGCGTAAAATTATAAAAACTTAAATGACTTGTGTTCAAGAAAAGTAACATCAGCTAGTAATATACCATTCTCTAGCTTGACCAGTGGTGGAAGATATTATTAAAATAAGTATTTAATAAAGTTTGTTTACTTCAAAACTATTTATTTTGCTGCTTCTACTGCTGCCACCCTGGACCTTCTGGCTGTGAGACAATCCCCCTTTGAAAAATACTTGTACTTACACAGTACAGAGAGTTTGAACATGTAATTAAACATTAAGATTGTTCCTCAAAATTTTACTCAAGTAGAAGTATGTTTTAGAAAGTGTATAGGGTATTCAAAGTGAAAGAACTATGACAAAAATGTTTTGTATGCTCCAAGTCATGTTAGTGGTAATCTTTACTTCAGGCACCCTTGTTGGCCTCAGACAGCCACTCTGCATTGTAAAACTAAAACGATTAGTTGATTTAAAGAGGCTTGAATGATTTTAGATAAAACTTCGATGACTTATTGGGAGTGTGCTTTGTTGCATCACTTGTACAGTCCCATAAAATACATGTTGACTTTGCTATAGCAACATAACTACCCTTTTAGTCTCAAAACACCCTGAATACTTGGCCTCTGCTCTGTTCAGACACATTACTCATACAACACTGAGGGCAAATAGTTGAGTGTCACTATAATCATGTTGCCTTTTCACCGTTTTCTTCTATCCATCAATCTCTTTTTACACATTTGGCTAAAGTTTACATTTCTGACACTTTAAATCAGAAACTAGTCAGAACCGTAGATAAGACAGAATACAAAGTTGTACTGAGGACTGTCAGCACAGAGAAGTGTTAGTATTAGACCTTTTAGTGTTATACAAACTGTTAGGGTCAAATGTGGCCACAAAAAGTCCTAAAATTAATCTTCAATCACAAGATGTTGTTGACCTAAAGCAGTTGAGACATAGCTTTGGGGCACCTTATATCATAAGCTGTCCCTTTATTAGCATTTTGCCTCTAAGACATGATGCCAAATAATGATCTCTTGACACAGAAAATGGCAATTGCATGATGAATTTACATTATATTAGAGAGAAAAGAAAACTAAATTCTAGCAACTAAAAGTAACCAAACAGCTACAAAACCTGAATATAAGAAAGAAAGTAGCTTTGCGCTGTTTCCTTTCTTTGAGGGGTCATCTGGATACCTTGGAATAGTTTTTTTTTTTTTTTTTTTTTTTTTTTGATGCAGCTCTGTCTATTTATCCTTGTTTGAGACCAGCTCAAATTGAGCTGATTTTTTTTTTGGCTCTACAAAGAAAAATTAAGCCCCTGACTGTATGCAGCAAAAGCAGGGAACCTACTTGAAAACCAAATCCAGGTGACTTATTTTTAAACCTTTTGTTGTGATTCAGGGAACCTACACTACAAACCGACAAATTACACAACAGCCAGTCAGACAGTCTGTTCTAAAACAGCCTGGCCCCCCAGGCCACTGCCATCCCGGGAGGTCACCTGAATACCAGTCATTCATCTTGGCCCCAGCCTGTGTGCTTCTCTGCTGCTGAGGCTGCACATAGCATGTGATCTGATGGCTCTGGCCAACAGCATGTAGAGAGAGGGTCTGTCTCTATGAGCTCAGCAGCTCTGAAAATGTACCAGGGGCTTTCCATGGTCCATCAGCAATGAAGGGAATGTAGGCTGGCTGTGTGTAGGGGTGTGATAGAACTACAGTAGGTCTAACAGATAGTGGTGAGATACAGTCCAAGTTATCAGTTGCTCAAAAACATGAAATTTTCTTAGATGAAATATATTATCAGAGCAGGAACTTTGTTATTTGACTCAGTTTTTTGTCTAAAAGATTTTACCATGACCCATATGATACACTTTATTCGACCATGCATGAACCATTTTTAGATCCTAAAGCTGTGGCAAAACTCACATGGGTCTGTTAATATCTTATATTTAATGTTTTCTGATATGTGACATTTCTTGTGACAGCTGTAATTTTAACATGGTGTGTCTGTCAAACCAGCCTTGTGTCAAAATACTATTGTAATGAATTAAAGCTGTTAATGAAAAGGGATTGCGGCATTAAAACAAGTCAGTGTTAGTTGTCAGTCTAGTTGTTTGATAATTAGAGTAAAAAATTGTGTTGAAATGCATGTTATTAGTAAAAGGCTGTGAAAATGTGAATGATATGGCTGTTATGCAACACATAACCAAAAGGGCCAAGAGATGATCCTTGAGGGATGCCACAGGTCAAAAGGTTAGGTTTTAATTATTGTTCCCAAAACTGTGACATAATACACACATTACAAGTCTTTTAGTAAAGCAATTATATTTATCTAAAATAATATGACTAGCTCCTCAAATGTACTATAATAATTCTGGCTATAAGTAATCAGTGGTGAGAAGCGCTCACTCCAACTTATGTTGTGTGTAATATATTACTCACTATGCTGACAATTAAAGCTTAAATAATGTTGTAAGGTGGCTAATGTTGTTCAGAACTTTTAACAATAGTTCCTGTCCTTATTTGACACCTTTAACTTTAGTAAATAGCCTATACATTCTTTACACAAAAAGTCACTAGAACCAGTTTCACTGCTTGGCCTGCTGCCCATCTATTGTTCACATCAAACCATTTCCAAATCTGAATTCAGAAAGAAAAAAAAAATCATTATCTTTCAGATGACTCCTGCCTGTTACTACCAGTAACCAAGCATGATTCAACTGTGGGATATGTTAATGGTTGCAACCCCAGGCCTGAAAGCGTCTGGCAGTGCCGACACAATGATGGTATTGTGTGGAATAAAACGGGACCTTTGTCTCATTTTTTACAGACAGGCTATTTTTGCATCATCTTGAGAAAAATATCTATTCTGAGATGAATTTAAATGAATAGCCATAAAGAAAAGACAAAAATGATTTGCTCCATATTGAAGTTGAAATGTTGAATTCCGCCTTGACCTATATAAGACAGCCTATGCATCAGTTACAATCAATCTATTATCTCCATGTTTTTATCAGTGATAAAGTGGACCATTGTATATTAAAGATCATTGCTTTGTTGACCACTTTGCTCTGCTCTTGGGATTTTTTTATTGAAAAAAACATTGGTTATTTACTGACCTTCATTTGTTGAGTTGATTAATTTTCTTCTGCTTATTCCTGGGACCACGGGAGCTGAAACCTCTCTCTGTTATTATGGGCCTGAATCACTCCAGACAATGGCCAGTCAGTCGCAGAGCAAAAAGTACAGTATATGGTGAACTACAAGCATTCGGAAAGCACAGACAAACAATTGTGGTAAAGATATAATGACCAGACCTCGACTTGAAGCAGGGGTAAATTAGTTATGCACAAAACCACTAAAGAAGCGATTGTAATTTTAATAGACATTCTTACAACTCAGACATTCTGGGAGGTTTGCACTGCCTTAGCAATGTCTCACTGAAGAATTAAAATGTCCTCATTTCACAATGCATAAAAAACAACATACAATACCAACAATTCTCAAGAAATACATACAAATTCTTGTTTGATTTGTCTCTTTATCTTTTTAGTATAAAACAATTGATTGGGAAGGTGCTTTGGAACTTGTTTGTGTATTGGAATAATTGATGGGGGAGAAAAGAAATCTCCTAGCAGAGCCTGACCTACCAAAACTTTAAGTAAAACTTCAAAGAGTGTAAAGTGTCCAGTTGAATCAGCATGTCACACCACTGCCATATTTACAGTACTAATGGGAATGCTCTACATCTGCATGCTTTCATTCCCCCCTGCCTATAATTCCCACTCTGGAAGGGGCAGTGATCACAGACAGTGCTGTTAGCGTTGCTGTCCCAAAGAAGAATGCAAACACCAGAGGAGCTCTTCCAAGAATTCCCAGTTGAGGATCTTTGTGGAATGCCCTAATGAGCTTTGTCCACTGTGTTTACAGTTCCAGACCAACAGTAACCCTACAATCTTCCCTGCCAGCATATCATTATCCAAAATCCTCAGAGGATGCAACCAATGAGAGTCTAAACTGCTTTTATTCTACTACAAAAAGTTTGTCTGCAACCCCAATTCCAGAAATGTTGCAACAGTTTAAAATGTAAATAAAAACAGAATAAAAACTAATTATATTCACAGTACAAGATCAACAGTTTATCAGCTGTTGAAATTGAAACATTTTACCATATAATAAAAAATACTAGATCTTTGAATTTGATGGAAGCAACAAAAGGCTTATATAAAAAAAAAGGTGTGTGTGTGTGTGGGAGGGGTGTGTGTGTGTGTGTGTGTGTGTGTGTGTGTGCGCGCGCAATTGATTAGGTTAATTGGCAACGAGCCAGGCCAGACTTTGACCAAGAAAGACTGGATCATGTTCACATTACTTTACATGAAACAGTATTTGCTTTTGTGCAGAGTACTGTGTTCACAGGCAATGATTTCTGTTAGTGTTCCTGAACCCATGTAGTAATTACTAGTATTAAAATCATGTATTGCAGTGCCGCTAGAGCACAAAGATCACAAGGTCTCTACTCGTCTCCTCACAGAGACTACATATGCTCTGAGGAGACCAGAAAATACATTATTCTGAAGGTCCTTAAAGGCATTGCTTAAAACGGCGCTAGGCAAATGTTTTGACTAAAGTAAGTTCAGATTAGACAAATAGGATGACTGCCATTGACATTCTTCTAAAAGTGGAAACTCCATGTCTGTAGTAACTAAACAAGGGTTCAAAAACCAGAGGAAGGCATGTGACACAGCTGTGTTAACTGTGGTATGGGTCAGTCCAAAACTAAGTAACATGTTCACATCAGAAACACAAATAGGACCTTAGACTGCATCTCCATCAAGCTCTTATTCAACTCAGGAATGATGGATGAGGACTCTCTCACTAAATCAAAAAGTTGCAAAATTAATTGATTTTAAAGTAGTCATTAGTGATGTTGTAAGGAATACTGATGTAAGTATTCTCCACATTTAAATTGTGTTCATACTGTGCAGTTCGGTGTTTGGTAACGTGGTAAATAAAAATACTCTTAGCTCTACATAAATAAGCATAGTAATAGTAATTTAATGTATCTAATATTGTGTGAAGTCATAATAATTGTATAATAAGCTTTTGTTTTCATGTGAATCATTGAAAGCTGGTTTGGCATATTTAAATATATAATGAATGTATAATAAGGGTTGTAGGTGTGATTTAGGTGATCCTAAACCTCTTCCCTCTTTGGTCGACTAGTGCCTGTATTTGGTTCAGTTTGTCTATGGTCTGCTGTCTCTGCTCCTCTGTGTTTTTCAGAGCACTCTCCAGATCATCTCTTTCCATGATTAGACACATCTCCTCTGCTGTCATCAGAGCCAGTGACAGCTCCTCCACCTGCTGCTTCTGTCTTTCTATCTCTCTATGCTGATGTTTAACCTTCTTGGACAATTTCCTTCTCCCTCATGGTGGCATCATGCACAGCTTGGTAAGTGACTTTGTAGATGCTTTTCTCTGGACTTGGCATCTACTGAGATCTGCTTCTTTTAACCGTAGGCGGTCTGAGGTGCCCGCTTCTTACCCTGCTCCTTCTGCATGGCCTTTTTCACCCGTTCTTGAAGTTTATTATTGGTTTGCCGCTTGTCTGGAAGGCTGTACCTCAGCTTTGGCAATGCCCATGTTAGCATTGGCCAACTGCTTTATTTTAAGAGTCCTGTGTCTGCTACTCTGTTCCGCATATATCTTGTTTTGAGTCTGAATCAGTTGTGAACCAAACTTGACGATTCCTTCTATTTACAGAATAATCCATCCTGACATGCGTGCGAGACAGAATCTGTTTACTAATTTCAAAATGTACAATAGATTTTTTAGTACAAAATAACCTATCTAATCATTTTGAATTAAATCTTGTTATATATTTTATAATCATATTTCTGTAACATTGTGAGACAGGGACAATTTTTTTTTTTTTTTACCCTAAGGGCTTTGTGGCTCTGATTGAGCTTTTACAAATAAACTAGAAGGTCCCTGTTTTGAGTCCAGGTCTGGGCAAAACATCTTATACCACTGTGAGATAGTGACAATGTGGTGGTGGTCTCCTCTCTCAGTGCTTATGCTGTAATATGAATTCTCCCCACAGCACACACGCTTTATACAAATATGCTATTTTGTGTTAGAATAAGTTGTCCCACTTATATGTACTTTATCAAATATCTTGAAAATGTTTTGACAATATTCATATAAAATCACACTAATATTAGCTGGATACATCTGTTTACTAATTACATAACAATGCTTTCAAGTTCTTGATTATGACACCATCAAATAGTCTACCTTTTTAAAACTTCCAAGACCTCAGAGATATCCTGTGTGGTAATGTATTGAAGTAGCAACCGTAACAAATTAATTGGAGGCAATATTACCTAAATTCAAATTTTTAACATACCGATTTAGTCACACTTAAAGCATTCTTGTGATGCCAGTGCCCCTGGTGTTAACTTTAAAACACTCCCCAAAGTCTTGCTAAAAGACAATGCTGCATTCCTGACTATTTCCTTTCCACTACAATAGCACAAGGAGAGAGTGACTTGAAGCAATATAGGATACACTTCCTCAGATATTCCTAGGGCTTTCACACATGGTCCAGAAAAACAGTAACTGGAAACATGTCCTTGATTATTAAGGGTTGAAAAATGTAAGGATGCCCAGAGCGTGGGAAATATACTTGGGATGACTTTCCAAGAATTCCAAGACTGTGACCAACAGTTGCAAAAGGACATTCATGAATACTTGATCAATATAGTTTAGTCATTTTAACTCCAGACTCAAAAACGTGTGGTTGACTATGAAGCACTGCAGTTTATACTGCTTTGCTCATTTAGCATTTGCTTTAGGGATATCTAGTGGTGATTTTTTTTACAGGATGAGATTTTTCATGTGGACTTTTCATGTGGTATGCATCTTGAAACACAAAATAGTAGCTTTATTGCAAAGATCTGATGTAGAAAAGGAAATAAAGCAAAACCTTATATTTTACCTAGCTGGCATTTTAAAATTAGAATGTGGTTCCAAATGACTTTCACAGTGCTGCTGACATTTATGTGTTTTTGTTTCAAATTCTCAACAAGTTTTTTATGAGTCCAGCATCTTGAAGTATGTCCTCTGCTTAGAGAACAATTTAGAAAATGTATTCACAAATACACAAAGACATCCATGCACAAATACTGAACATGTTTCCCATCCTTTGTTTTGGACGCCATGGCAACCAGAGACCAAATGGGTAGAAATATCTGTGCTCAGCCTGGCCCAGCTTCATCTCTTAGGACAGCCATGCTAATACTTTCAAATCCCATGACAAAAACAACATTCCTCATCTAAGTGATAGTCTTCAAGGAATTCCTGTTAAACAGAGGCATTTCTCACTGAGAGTGCGTCATTGTATGAAAACCATCTGGAGGGCCATGTGAATTCTTCTTCTCCACATCCACAACACACTGTCTGAGGCATGCACAAGTTGTATGTCCTTATACATGTACACTTTATAACTTTATATGCATATTTATGGACAGCATGCTGTTATTTGCTGAGACATTTTTCCTTTTGTATCTTGCTCAAATACTTTATTCATATAACAAAAAGCTGTTCATAGATGAGGTACACACAACTAAGTTTCCAATACTGTATAATTATCCAAATAATACTATTTGAGTTTGCAAATATTGTATATTTTTAAGAAAATAAATTGTATATTTTCTAAAACATCCTTTTACTCAAGTAAAATATTTTAATCTCTCTAAATTTCTAAATGAGTAAAAGTACTTTTTGCCCTCAGTGGTACATTGGGTCGTAATAATAGAAATAGTTGTAGCAGCAGTAGAACTTGAAATAATAGTGGTTAGTTATTGTAGTAGTTATTGTTGGTTCTAGCAGTAGTAGTAGTAACAGAGGTACTCCTAGTAGTAGAAAAAAGTAGTGGTTTAGTGTGATCTACACAAGCAAATTTGTTAATCAGTTATATTTAGAGACCCATAATTTGACATATTTTCTTTGCATATTTGCATATTTTCAAGGCTTATCTCTGTCTAAAGATATTTATTGATGATGCATGCAAGTTTGATGGTCTATCAGTGGAAGCAGCCTTGAGAGTCTGGAATGGGTCGGGAAATGCTGTGAAAGGCCCACTGTAAGATGCCATCGAAGGAGCCCTGCTGGGATACACACAAAAGAACTCAATACACTTTGAGTGACATCACCTGATGAACACTTGTCTACAGCAGTGATCTCACCATGCAACTATTTTTACTGCCACGTTATCAAATTATAGCCTCACCTTTAAGAAACCTTTATATGGCTGGTTAAGAGCAAAAATTAAGCTATGTGAACTGTGAATGACACAACTGAGATAATAGTTTGTCTTAGATTTATCCACATTTACTTTAAGTACTTAAGAGAATGCTGATGTACAGTACAATGCAAGTATGCAACAATATGCACACAGTCCCTTGTACTGTATGTCCTGAAGCTGTGTTGGCATGATAAACTATTGGGCATATATGTCATAAGTAGTGAAGTCATATGTAACTGAGACCCACTCACATCTCCCAAGATAGAGTCCAGTTCGTCTTTATGGAGGATGGCATCAGGTTCAGCGGAGGTCTGATTGTGGCTGTGTGCGTTTGGAACTGCAGGAGTGACCTATAGGGACATAGACAACACATGCATTTTAAAGAAATTCAATGGTTAATTTCTTTTGTAAGCTTTGAAACACTTAAAAAAGTTTGAATCAATGTTTGTGTAAGCACCTGCAAACACTCTGCTTCTCCCTCTGTGGAGCCTCCCCAAGATCTGGAGCATGACGAGCAGAGAGAGCGTCCTCTAGCATAGACAAGCAAAGATCAAGTAATGACACATTTTCTTGTATTAAACAGTATTGACAGTTTTTTTTCACATGTGGCAGCCTTTCTTAGATCATCTAAGTATACACCTGTCACAGTACAACCACAACAGACTTAATATGCCACCCTACCACCTTTCTTTTTTTTTTTTACTATCTGCTTAGAAATAATTTTACCATGTTGCAGTGTTGTTTTTGTTGTCTAAATGTGCATACTTGTTTCCTGTTATATAACTAAAAACCTTAAGAAATATATATATATAAAACACAGTATTGTAACAGCTGTGTAAACTGTATTAATAAGGTCTAGTGTACAATAAAATAGTAATCTAAAAGGCAAAGATTGTCTTGTGTGGGTGGTTTAGAAGCACTGGTGAAGGATATATTGGCATCTAGTGGTAACAGTGAAGATTGCAACTGTAAGCTCACCCTATGCTTTATAGTAGCAGCCCTGACAATGCAGTTTAAATATAATTAAACAAAAGCAAAAATCATTGTTTCACCGTGTCATTCCTACCACAATACCAAGACAAACAGTAGTGTGAGAGCTGAGGCAGGTTTCCTTGCAGTTCCTTGAACTGTATTTCTGTGACTATTGTGTAAAATGAATGATCCTTGCCAAGCGCATACATGCAATCCCTGTGGCTGGGATCCATTTACAGTCCATTAGTCAACATTAGCAGAAATGACCAGCAAAAGCACACTGCCTTAATGTACAATAGTGATCAATACTAACAAGAATTCAGGGGAAGAAATCCATCCTCAGACTTTGTAATGTATAGATGATGAAGCTAAAATTAGACTTTGCCACAGTGTTTCTTTGTTCATTATACATTGGCAATGTATTATGTAAAAATGCAATGTAAAATGTCTTACTTAGAGAAATTGCAGTGTAAGTGGTAGCGTTTTAGACATTGGAGGCAGTGAGTCAGGTCCCCTCCCCCAAGATGACAAACACCACATGTTTCTCTGACCGGCTCTCCACCTAAGCACTGATTACATTAAAGGGGCACAAAACAGTTGCAGAAATATACAAAAGTCATTCATGTAATTATCTATTAGTAGACAGCACCTGGTTGGGTTCCTTCATACTGACATTAGTTGTGGTGAAGGAGAATGACGATAGTGAAGGGAAGTAGGATGTTGTTTGTTCAAGCTGGGCTGTATGGGACTGTAACACAAAGCAACAAGTGCAAAAGGTGAAACATAACAATACAAGAGTCAACTAGAAGCAATCAGAAAAGGCAGAAATTTTGCAATGGTAAAGATATACAGTAGGGCCCAGACTAGTTGAGCTGTAATTGTTCTAAACCATTGAGTTACAAAGCCTAAATATCTCACAGTGGTAAAGAATACACAAAAGCCAATCATTTGTTCCTTTACGGACCCCTTTGGAGTTAGTTTCTTTGCCCCTATCTCACTATGGTACAGAATAAACAAAAAATGAATGAATAAATAAATAAATAAATTAATAATTAAATAAATAAATAAATAAATAAAACAGACAGTGTTCCAGATCTACACCAAAAAACTAGCAATTTTAACCTTGACCCATTACTGAGATTTCCTGAAAGTTTCCTCAAAATCCAACCATTACTTTTTGAGTTATCTTGCTAACAGACTCACAAACCAACACACAAAATGCAGCAAAAACATAACTTAATTGGTGCAGGTATATGTTTCAATAGCCAACATTATAAACATATACTGTATATTTTGCAGAAAATGTATTGCCATTCACCAAACTAAATAATTAAATACTCTCTCATAATTGAAGTCTTGCTTGCATTGTACTACACTGGCAAAATTGCACTATACAAAAAGTCCTTTAACATTACTTACTTGTGTCAGTTGTGGAGCATTTTCTTTTTTCACTGTCTTCCCACAGCACAAATCACACTGCCATGTGCCGCTGCAGATTCAAATGTTATAAACATTGTATTTTCAAGGAAAGACAATATTCCTACAATGTAATGTATTACACTCAACAGACAACAATATAATGATTATAAGTAGACAATAGTTCATTACAATGGCAGTAAATTGCTGTATATGTTTTTGCATTAGCTTACTGTGTGACTATGCACCTTGGAATGGCAGCGAGAGGGGGATTCAGGCAGGAGAGGTGAAACGCACGTGGACATCCATCACAACAAATCAGCTCTCCTCCGTCTTTGCACACGGCACACTCGTCATCATTGTAGTGGACCTAAAAGCAGTGAGAAATACGGTATTATCACTAAAAGAGTTCGGTTTGGGACACCTTAAATGTTAAAGGATATACTGTATGTACTGTACAGTACCACGCCAGTGATCAACTCCCCCCTGTGCTTGAAAGTAGCAGTTGCAGCTTTAAATTTGGATGCTGAACTTGTCTCCACTGAAGGACCACTGCAGGAGTTGTAGTCCTTGCCCACTTTGAAGTGTTTCAAGGAGGTGCCTGCCAAAAACAATTGCAATTACAAGAGGGAGTTGAAAGTTTAAAGAAAGTTGAACGAATGAGGAGTAATCAGGAATTGTGTGGCTCACCAGCTGATCCAAAAGTCTTTTCTCTGGCTTTGTGGCTGGATTGTTGCTCAGTGGTGGGTGTCAAAGAAGAGGGCTTTGGGGTTCTTTGCACTGTAGAAAGCCCATCTTGGGACAAAATAAAAAGTGATGTTTTAATTTTATCCAAAATATTGTATGTGTTCTGTTACAATAATATACTTACTATTTACAGATGCCACCTGTGGCAATGGAACTTCATTCTTTACTCTTAATAACTTAACTTTTCCTCCTACAACAAAAAGAACAATGACTAAAGTAATTGTGTCTACAATGTCTTTTTCTCTTGTGAAAACAACACTGAAAAATAATTAAAGCATGCACAATATATACCACTGACAATACAATACACAGTAATATTTTTTTATCACAGTTACAAAAGATTAGGGGGAGAAAATTAGAATATTTCCACATCAATAAAAGGTAAAATTACTGTTTATAGACTGGTCTATACCTGGTCTATCAGTTGTTTTGGCTTGGTAGTGTGAATGCTGCATATGTGAGGTTGCGTTTTTGTTTTCATGGCTTCTTTTCTTGCTCTTATTTGTGTACTGGCCTTCAGTGGACTGTTTGGCTACTCTTGAACTTGAAGTTTCCATCCCTGTAAAAAAAAAAAAACTTATATTCTAAATGCATAATACATTTGTTTTAAAGGTTAAAAGGGACTTACGTTGTTGCAGGTTGGTTATCAGTGCCCGCAGCTTTGGGTAACTGTCCAGATTGTAATCTTTGTTCAAACAGCTCCAGAAATCCTCCACTCTGGATCTACTCTGCTCCAAAACCCAGGACAGAAGGGAGTACATGGCCTTGTGGATGCCTTCTCGAGCCTGTTTTTCCAAAGAGTCCTACACAAAGCCAAACAAACAGTCTCCATTCAATCATGAGCCAAAGTATTTTTCAATCTTCAAAAGCGTACCTTCAGTTGCTGGTCTGAGATGATATTTTTATCCACTAAACCGTAGACAAGAGGAAAAGGGTCATCCACAGCCATAGCAATATCAGTGCGAAACTCCTTCAGCAGGGTGCGTAGGTTTGTGTTTCGAAAAGCCTCCACTCTAGACATGATCTGCTGTTTTGTGAACGAGTTCAAAAACGGCTCAGACTCACTGGTCCTGACATATCATTGAAACAAGAGGTGTGTCCTTTAAATCTTTTTGAAATATTGAGTTACTTTTCATGCTGCTTGCTTTTGAAGGCTGAATTATGACGTTCATATTTATTATTTATTATTGTATGCACATTAAACAAGAAGGTGACTCAGTAATTTCCTCTAATGTTCATCAATCATTTTTAACTTAACAGTTTAATTAAAATGCAGTAGCTCATTTATAAATAAAATAAAAATTTACTTCAAACCTTCCCTATATACTGTAGTTATCAAAAACCTATGTCTAATGTAGAATAAACAACATACAGTATCTACTGCTGTCTGTCACTTGCTCCATTGTTTGAAACACTATAATTGTATGATGTAAAACAGTCTCCTTTAAATTAACAAGATTCTCAGTCTGTGTTATTTTACTCATATTCAACAGATTAATGTCAAGAATATTAACATTTTTGATTAAAAAATCGATTATATTATCTATCTTTTGCAACACATGGTGTCTAAAAAATTCAAGTTACTGTCTGTCTTTACAAAAATCAAAAATATATGTGCTTATAAATACATCTTATTACTTATTCAATTATACTGTGAAATGTGAAAAGAAATTCCCTTCAGTTTTAATGTAAATTTGGCGAAGGTCTGTAGAGTTTCACTAAATGTTTCTATTAACACTTTTAACCTTCCCATGGATCAAATGACCCACTGTCCTGTCCTGTCAGGGGAATACCTGTTCTCACACTGGTTTTAACTAAGTGAAAGAAACCGTTTTCATCCTAAAAGGTTCTTTCCACCTCAACTTCCCCTTAATTTTCAGGTTTTCAGACCATGACTCACCAAAAGAAGCGCATGATTACTGCTACAATTATGACAGAGCAAAGACTGCAGGGAACAAACAGCGTAAACAATGGAGTGATTGACAGGTTGATTACATGCAGCGTTATAACGGGGCTCAACTCATTTTCATTAGCACTTGTCAGTATTGCTCTCTCAATAGACTGTACCCTTTTCACTTGTCTCATAAGACTGATTGAATATTGAAAAACCCAAGGTTCCTACCAAGCTGGTTTAAAACAGGCTTACATAACAGTATCAGTACAAGCATAACAGGAACTTTAACCTGTGTGGAAACAGTGGGAAAAAAAGCATCCAAGGAAGTACATTATGGATTTTACACTAAATTATTTTTGTAATTTGTTCATTTTTCATAGGAATAACAATGTGTAGTGAGCAGCAGCAAGGCCAAGTATTATGAACTGTTGACAGATGACAGTCTTATTATATTTACTTAGCACTTATAAATAGCATCGTACATTGATACAATACGAAGATGCTTTTTAAAAAAAAAACCTTACCATTATTAAAAAGTCAATTGTTAGGTTCAACTAAAATCTTAATATTGAAAATGGCTTATTATTTTCAGTTATTATATTTTTTTAGGCATGCTTGGAACTTCAACAAACACGAGATATGTAATGACTAAACCTTAAATGCAAACCAGTTTAACTAGAAACTAAATGTATTATAATATTGTTAGGTGACTAAATTTCATTCCTACAGTTCATAAATGACATGCCAACTGCAATCATAGTCATTTTATAAAACCAATCAACCTTGCCTACCCCTCAATCAGTTGCATGTATTGCTCCATAAATATCTAAAAAGCAAATCTCTAAGTCACTCACTACAAACATGACAAGCCTGAGAACATGTAACTCCTTCATAATAGTGTAAATAATAATAATCATAACAATTGTCATCATAAAGGTAGCTAAACTGTAGTAAACCATAAGGTGAGTGTTGAAGGTGAAGAGAGTGAAGCCCTTTAATCTGTAATTTATTAATCATTAAACATTATTACATTATTCATACTGGTGAACAAGGACCACTTCTACAGAGGGACGTTCACAACATACATATTACATTTTATATACAGTGCAGTGCATTACAGTGGATCGTTATATGTGTATTTCCGGGATGGAGGGATGGGAGGATCAGAGAGGAGTAAGGTCAAGAAGGTAGAGAGGAGGAGCGGTCAAAGGGAGGAACGGTTGTGAGTAAGTTGTCTTTTTATTACTTCTTTTATTAACCACAGTACAATTTGATCTATAAAAGTTAAACCCATAGAGCGATAAGAGTGCCACGTTTTCACAGCTACTGTTGGTGAACCTACTGACTTTTGTGGGAATATCAAATGAGATACGTTTGTCATGAGATGCTATAGAGAGATGCTATAAAACATTCTAAGACAGCGGCCCTCCATCCAGAGAGGGCAGCTTGTCAAAGTCAAAGATCAAAGGTCAGATCAGCGTGCATGCGTGCTGTAGACATTCAGATGTGTTTGGCCACCTCCACAAAAAGGGCTGACCCCTACTATTCCTCCACTTTCTGTGTTTAGGCATCATTTTTGGTGCTTTCCCTTTTTAATATAAAAAAATACAAAACATAACAGCTCAAAGAAAAGAATTGTTGGTCTTCTCAGTTTATCCTTTTTCATTCTTCAAATTCATTTTTTGTTTGCATTTCGATAATTTTCTCCTCTTTTACTTTTCCAGTCACTTACATATTGACAAAGTATACAATATTTTACAACTGAACAAGACTGAAAGATAACATTTGATTTGTCCAATCAGATACAAGGCCAGGATCCTATATCCAATTAGAGAAGTCAACTGGAAGCTAACCAGTAGTAAGCAACACAACAAGCCTATGGTGTGAAGAGAACTGTCCAGCTCGCAGCTCTGCATTAACACGAGCACCCGCCTTCGGGCACAGTGGGCTCCACCGGTTTGTCCAGCTTTATGTCAATCACTGCAAATGGCATGGTTAGGGAAGACATCAAATATTTATGAAAGGCAATCCAGTATATGGGCCTAACCTCGTTTTTGTTCTCATATTCAAAAACACATAAAGCACACAGCTGCACCACATGTCACTTGTCCATGTGCTTGTCCATCTATCTCATCCACCTCTTTGGCTCAGTGCTTTTTATTAGGCAAATTTAATGGCTGGTGTCTCTTGAAGAGAGCTGGGGATGTCTGTACCAAAGCCAACTACCACTAAGAGATTAAAAATAAGCTTTCTGTCTCACTGTGTAAAGGATACTGCCTTCAGGGTTTGCGTCGTCCAAGCTTTCCATCCCAGGTAGGGCTGCAGCAACTCGGCGGAAGAGCTGGCCAGAGAGAAAGGAGAGAGGAGTTAGATAAAAACATGATATACAGAGAAATATGACTATATGTCTGTTTAGAAACAGCTGCTGGCTTACATTCAAATATAAACTATGTACTTGAGAAAAATGGAACCTAAGCGTATAATGTACAGCAGCTCAAAATGCAGGGAAATGTGGTGAAAACACAGGCATCACCTGTTTGACATTGCAGCCTGTCTTGGCACTAGTCTCAATGAACATGACGTTCAGTTCTTTGGCTCTCTGCTCTCCTTCTTCAATCGTGATTTGCCTAAAAACAACAGGCAAGAATCAGCATCTCCTTTAAAAACTAGACAATAATGAAGTGCTGAACTGGATTATTTTGGACTACAGATGTTAACACAACCCAGGCTGTCCTAATGTTATTGTATTTAGTAGACTTATAATGAACCAACCTAAATTCAAATGATTAATAAATACAACTGAACTACATTTATCTGTGCAACTATTTTGAGAACACTTATATAAATATTTGAACAGACTAGTTATTCACATCCACATGGGGCCAGTTAGGTTCAGGAAATTACTTTAAAGGTCACGTCTTTATTAAAATCACATCTCGAAGTTAATGACTTTTTTTCATTAGAATATTTTTATTCTAGATAGTTTTGGGACCTTGGCTAAAATTGGATACTTCCAAAGAACTGTAATTTTAAGTTGTTCGTAAAATATCTTTACAATACTTTAACAATTTTGTCATAGGCTCACCTCTTTTCCTCCAGGTCGGTCTTGTTGCCTACAAGCATAATGATGACATCACTTCCTCTCTCTGTCCTAACATCATCAATCCACTTAGTAGTCTGCTGGAACGAGTTTACATCTGAGGAGGCCAGACATTTCATTATTTTGAGATTGAGACATATAAATACAACACCAATGTTTACAACGCCATATAGCAAATTCAATAACTGCTTACTTGTGATGTCGTAGACCACCACAGCGACCGTAGAGTCTCGAATGTAGCTGGGGATGAGGCTCCTGAAGCGCTCCTGTCCAGCAGTATCCCATAACTGCAGCCTTACCTTTGTTTACACACACAAACATTCATACACATGTAAGCCGTACAGATGAAAGCCTTGTAAGTACACTTCCAAAGGGGATAAGCCTATCAGCTTGTGTGCAGGCTTAGACATCACATTATCCTGACATAGTAATGGTATTAATGCACGCTAAAGCAGATGATCCACATGAAAGGCTTTGACATCTAGGGTTCAAAGAAGCCAAAGCTATTACCACAAGAAATAACCTTAGCATAATCGTGTTAGTCTGTGAAGAGAGCTGTAATTAGGCAAATCAAATCAAGGATTAGTTGAAAAGTGGTAGAAATTGGAAAATGTTTACACTGACTCACTAGGTTTAGGCATATTCAATCTTTACATGCGTCAGTGACTAACAATATAGTGCTCTTACTGTTCGGTCTTCCAGGTACATCGTCTTTGATAGGAAGTCAATTCCAATGGTTGCCTGTGGTCAATACAGATAAAATAATCAGATGTCACATAATACAAAGGCTAATTAATTGTATCATTATTTTGAGAGACTACTAGTCTAACTGAAATGAAATCAGACTGAAAAACTAAATTTAAGTTAATATTTTCTGAGTTAATCTGTCACTATTATAGAATGGGCTAATATATTGTTAGAGTATTCATTTAGGCCAACTAATATCTAACTCTTTTAATTAATGTAAATCCACAATCAACACAAATAGTTTCTCAGAGAATAAAGATATGCACAATATACTGTATAAATATGTATTGTCTAAATCTCACCTGATATGTGTTGTCAAAACTGTCATACATGAATCTAGTGATAAGAGATGTTTTCCCCACTGTAAAAGAGCACAAACATGATTTGTGTCATACTGTTACAATGATAAAAGATGTCAAAATGGAGTTATGTCTGTTATTGCACAGTAACTCGACTGGCAATATTTCATGTATGGTATTCAAAGCAATAGATCCAAAAACCTAATTTGTTTGCTTCACGGTGTTTTGTATGACAAAGACTAGTACACAAATCATTTTAGTAAACGATCTAGGTAGATGGTATGCAACACATTCCTGTTAGAATTGTCTATTAAAGCGAGAACAATGACATTAAGTACATTACATGACTACTGTCACGATGGTAGTCACGATGGTTCAGGGAACTAAATATAAGCTTTGTTTTTGTTTACAGCTTTCATCTTTTTGACTTGAAATAAACTCTACAAGGGTTTGCATTTCCTCTGTTCTGTGGGCTACAAAAACAGTGGTTTGGTGGCTGCATGTCTGCTGCCTGCCAGCAATGGGCAGTGGCCAGGCCTCAATTCAGCACCGCGGACAGCAACATTGCACCATGGGCCACACAAACCCACACTAGCCTCCTCACAGACATGCCGCACACATACTTTCCATCTCAATGGAAGACCTCTACATTTGTCATTTTAGGCCCTTGTGATTGAATTTTAAAGCTCTTTATGGCATATAGGTTCCTACTGGCACCTTGGATGTCAGACACGTATTGAAACTGCTATAAGACCTATCGATCCTGAATTTGTGTCATCACATCAAGACACGTTCACAGCCATTCTCAACAAAACAAATGGATTATTGAAGATATGGTGTAAAGCTCTGGCGCTGTCAGGTCGGTTTGATTTGTCTTTATATGGGACGGGAGCGAAGGTGCGAGGTTTGGAGATGCTATAGACACGGCCAGCCAGGAGCCTAGGGTGTGTCCCGAACTGACACATGGGGAACTGTGTGTTATCGCCGCCAATACTCGGAAAATGGTACACACTGTCTTGGCAAAAACGCGTGTCTAGATCATAAATTAGCAATGGATGTGTTATAAAGGCGTTAACTTTGAAAGCATCAAGCATATTTGTCAGTCACTGCACCAATCACATCAAAACATCGCAAGTCAAATCGCCTGCTCTGACGCCAATTGAGCAGATATGCGCATAGAAATGTGTACATGCCTTTATAATTTGTCCTTGGTATTGACGCTTATCCTGAATAATTTAAAGCTCTAATTTGTGAGTACAATTCCCTTATCTTCCCCCTCCTTCCGCTACTAATCAAATTTTCTTCAGGCATTTTCTATGTGCCAAGATCAACATGGTGCCAATAATGTAAAATAATAATCCATTACAGCAGTACCTACCTAGATACAATTTAAAACTGTTTACATACATGGCCCTCAATATAAAGCTTACGTATGTTTACCGTCAGTAGAAGATGATAACCAACTATACCCGATACTCACCGCTTTGCTCTCCCAGAAAAACGAGTTTAAATTTCCTCAGGGGGTTCCCCAAATCTCCTCCAGTAGACATGGTGGTAGATAAAAAGGTTCAACTTGGAATATTTGCTATTTTTCAGTCGCTCGGCGTGTCCTCGGTTGTTGTGGTGCGCGGGGAAATCTTCCTCACAAAATGATGGGAATGCAGCTCAGCATCCTCCGGTCAATTTACAGAGCCACTGCGCATGCGCGACCTCACCTATTTCAGTCTCTTACCTTTTCAGACTGACAACTAGCTGACTAATTTAGCTTTTTACTCCCCTCTTTTAAGTTATACAGTGTCAGTGCAATATTATAAATATAAATTGGTTAGAATATACAAAAAAAAAAAAAAAAAAAAAAAAAAAAAAGAACAAAGGGAAAATAATAGAGCCTTTTGCACCACGGTGTAAATTAGCACAGTTGGCTAAATAGCAAACTTGCTAAATTGGTCAGTTGTTAAAAGAGCTTTTTAGGTTTTATGAACAAATTGTGTTATAATTTGTCAGAATTATTAGCCTTACCTTTGTCGTTTTGTGTACCCTAGCTTTCATCATAAACTACAAATAACAACTTGCGTTCTGAGGGCAAGAAATGCAACGTGACTTCTTTTTTGGACTCATTCTAATCAATGCTTCTTGTGGCCACGCCCCGTTTTTCTAGTAAACATGATATACAAGCATAAAATACAAACTCTGTGAGTATAGTTTACTTTAATACAGTATTATTATCCTATAATTTCTATTTACATTGTTGTGTATCATTTCAATTATTTTGTATTTGTAGGTATTTCTTATAAAAATGAAACATGTCTTTGGACTGGCCAGCCTGTGCTCATTTCTGTTATTAAATAATCATTTTAACAAGTTTCTCTGTATAATAATGTGATGTAATATTTGTACTAATCTGGGTTCTATAGTGCTTGCAGTAATTTAATTTTTTTATTCAGCTACCTAACAGTTTAAGTCCACTGTTATTATCAGCATAAATCAATATTTTCAATTTGTTTCAACAGACTCAGTGAAATAACAGTTGAAATATTCCACTTCTTATTCATTTCAAAATAGTTTTTATTTTCCAGTGCACTGAGATTCAAACTTTGATTCATTCTCCTCTATTTTTTGCTAGAAAAAGTATGCAAAATGTTTTCATTGGCACTCCTTAGAGGGAAAATAATAAATATTATTTTTGAAGTATGAATTTGTATTGCTGTGCCAATGAGCCTGTCATATTGAACTTCAGATGTGAGCTGGTTGTATTTGAACAATAAAGTTTCAAGCTGGCATAATGAACAAAGTATATTTGTAAACTCCATTTTATCATCTGTTTTATTATGTTCATACAAAATAAGAATAAGTCTCAACAATGGAAATCTGTTTTACCCTTTAGATGAATGCTCAAAGTCAAACAGTTCAGCCTCCTTCTCTTTCCAGAAGGCGAAGCTTCGATCAATATATTTACAAATGTCTTCATTGTTGAAACAGGATACGTCTGTGCCACTCATGCACTCATCAGGACCAGAAGATTGAACTATTACCTTGGGCATCAGTCTTGACTCTTGCAACACTGACAGTGACGGGCAGCAGTATGCTTTTGAGTTTCCAAAGAAACGCACTTTTATGTCGTCGAAACCATCGGTCCATTGTCGTCTTCCAGTCTGAATTTCCTGCAGAACGGCTTTATGGAAATCTCTCACTGTCTCCCAGGGGAAACTGCCAACATGGTCAAAAACCTCAAAGCACAGAAGATGTCTCATTTTCCTCTCCTCGGGTGACAATGGCTGCTCTAAGATGTGAAAATATCCCAGCATGAATAGATCAAGCGTTAAACTATCATAGGTCACTGTATCACCATTCACATCAGGAAGGAACTGCTCTGGGGAAAAAGTTACTGAAGGGAGTTTGTTGTGTGGCATTTGTTTATCTTTGATCTCCAGCTTAGTCTTCCATGAGTTTAGCATCTTGTCTACAGCACATTTTTGTTGGCAGAAATGCAACATGGAGTTCTCTTTCTGCTGTGGTGACGCTGCATGACGTTGACCAAGTTTCATTCTTGCCGCTCTCATTGAAATAGCATAAGCAGACTTCTTCCAGTGGCTCAAAAACAACACAACTATACGCTCTTTTTTTAAACTAGTACTTTCCATCACGGGAACCTTTTTTTTAGTCTGTCACTGTCTATGCCCTCTCTCAAATCTGCTATATCTTCTTTCATAATTCCAGCAAAAGGATAAATGCCACCAATTTGACCTTCAAAGTTGGATCGAAGGTTCCTCACTGACACCCCAGACTGCTGGATCTCCTTTTGCACTCTCTCCCTTTGAGCTCTGTTGTAAGTACTGGTCTCTAAACGGTGACTGAATGCTGTTGCCATCCCTATGTGGGGTATCCTGCAACTACTTGAAAACCCCCCAAAAGATAATGATGTCTTTTGTCCCTCTAGCTCCAAACCCTGGCTCAGTTCACAACCTAAACTATCTCTTACCCCCTGGAGCTCCTTCATGCCTTCTGCCATCTCTTCCGCAACAGGGTTTTTTTCTTCTTCTGTTATTTGGTTCAGAATAGCTAAAAGTAGAGACATGTTCTTAACCATTTCGGAAACACGAATGCACCAACTTTGTAAAGTCCGACGTCCCTCTGCATCCATTTGCTGAAGAGCATCTTTGTTAAGGGAAATGTTAACAATGGGGTCAGGTAAAATGGCCTTTAGCTCTTCAGTTAGCCTGGTGAGTTCCAGCTCATACACCTGGCACCTCTTCTGTAGTGAGACATTCTCAATCTGCTTTTGTAGATAAACTAAATCATCTTCACTTAGCAACTCGCCAAAAGGTCCTAAGACCGCATTGTGGGCTTCTGAGTATTTATAGTCATCTAAAAGATAGCCTTCAGTTGTGCTCTGTAACAAAAGCAAAGCAATATTAGTTTAAAATATCATTGCCTCTTTAACAAACCTTTTTCCTAATGAAGTGACGTGGGTCTGGATTGTATTTATCTATCCAGGGTGAGAGTGGCACAGTGGGTTAATTGTTCGCCCACAAACCAGAGGGTCGATGCGCACACTGTTGTGTCCCTGGGTAAGACACAAGACACATTGTCTTGTCCAGTCACAGTATTTGTTTTTATTTTTTTATTGTAGTGGTCCTAAAGGTGTTCTGAGTATGTGGGCATGACACTGCTGTTTATCTAATTCCATTTAGATGTAGTTATATCTGCAGCTATTTGTCCCAACCCCCCAAATTCCAACTCCAAACAACAGGGATTAATTATTTGTAGGGAATTAGGATGACTGGCCAGGCAGTTTTTTCGTGACTTTGTAGATGGATGGATTTAAATTACTGATCAAATTGTACCTTTATTCACTTTGCTCAAATACCTGTTTAATTTCTTCCTCTTCATCCTGCAGCCTGACCTGCAGCTGTCGGACCATCACCTGTCTCTTCCACTCCACAATGGGATGTCCAGCTTCATCATGAGTTGGCACCAAGGCATCAATGTCTGCCAGAATCACATCAGCGAGGGGCACCTTCTCCACCACATCCTCACTGTCAGGCCTCTGTTGCAGTTCAACAAGATGATTCTTTTCAAGGACTGTATACATTTGTGAGCATGGGAAATACTAGTCACAAAAACTCCAATTAGAAAGGTCTTTCACTATACAGTTCTAGGATTGGAAGTTGATACAAAATGGCCATTCCTGTTTTGATCTGTCCTATGGATTTTTTTGATTGATTGAATACTTGAATGAATTGCTTAAGTCAGTAATGACATTTTATAGGAGCTTAAAACAAAATAACCTTGAATAAGGTTTTCTCCAGCTTGGGACTGGTCAATTAATGAATAACAGAATTGACAAGATCTAATCAATGTAATCATAGGCATGAAAATCATGTCCATATTATATATGCATGGTTAATTTTTTATGCCATTTTCATTTTATTGAAAATGCTATACTTTAAGTTCCTTAAAATTAGGCAATAATTGACAATTGGTCCATTATATGCTTTTTGCCGCTAATCCTTATAGTCATTCATTCATTCATTCATCTTCTTCCACTTATTCCCGTTAGGGGTCACGGGTGACTGGAGCCTATCCCAGTAACTTAGGGCCTCAGGTGGGGTACATCCTGGACAGGGGCCAGCTTGTGGCAGGGCTGACACAGAGACGAACACAGACAACTATTCACTCTCACAGTCATTCACTAAGGGCAATTTAGTGTCACCATTTCACCTAACATGCATGTCTTTGGACAGTGGGAGGAAGCCAGAGTACCCAGAGAGAACCCACGGTAACACGGGGAGGACATGCAGACTCCACCCCCGTATATTTTTTTATAATTCTATATAGGTTTATAGATTTTATAACTTACAGTTGGTCCAGTGAAAACAGCTGTAAGGCCCGCATGTCTCATTGACTTGAGAGATTTCATTTGTGATGTTGGAGTGATATCTATTTCCGGAGGCTTCAGATAGTTGAATGATGACACCACTGTTTATATGGAGATTGTGCATATAAATGAATACACAATTTGTTGTGATATTTCCACAGAGGAGATTGAAATGAGTGTGAACCCACCTGATGAGGCCACCTGAACATGCTGGAGGGAGCCTGTGGGATGTCTTTTGAAACTGGCGACAGGGGTCACCAAGGAAGAGGTCACAGGATGTTGGGATGGGTGACGAGGCAGGGGGGGTACCTCCTTCACCGGCTGCTGGGGACACCAAACACCACATGCGTGAGCCAGATGTAGACTGAATTTAAAATGATTTTTCCACCACAATTAGTATAGCTATTTGTTCACCTTGATGTTCTCCATTTGGAATTTTAAACCAGAGAGTCTTTTATCTGAAAGTGAACAAAACAACACACTATTACTTTTACTAAAACATATATGAATAAAACCAGTAAAAAAAACAGCCCCAACAGTGGAGAAATTTGATGCACAACATTCCCCAGCAGCAATTTTGTGACACTGAGACCCCCTGATGGCAACATACATAATGTGCCCGTAGTGGTTGGAGCAAAACTTGGTGGTGAAACAGGAGCCCAATGCAATGAATGTAGCGTAGCCCACACAGAGTGCTGGAGAAAGCATGTTTGAGTTTAGAGACATCTGATATCCTGCTTCAGGTAACCCAAATGTTTCAGAGCATTTTTGAACTGCATTTAGGAAACTACGAACTTACTAACATAGTAAACACAGGACACAGGGAACTTGATATAGGACACTCTCTAATATCCATATACATCTTCTTTCTGAAATGTAATATTTAAAATTTGAAAGTGAATTCCACATTTGGTATAGTTATCTTTATACTGTATTAGTACAAAAACAATGCAGTATGTATTATTGCCACAACAATGTGAATCTATTGAGAAAGTGATTTAGCATCACCATAAACAAACTAACAATCACATTAATATGCAGTCAGTAAGTAATTATGACTAGGGGGTCTGTTTTCTACAACGTAATGTAACTATTCAAATGTGTAGATAATGATTTTTTTATTACAAATCACATCCACAGAAACATGTTCAGCAGTTAAGATCTAATACTCACCCATGTCTGTATTTTAAAGGTAAATCATATATTTTTACATATATCTTCATTTAAATTAAAATGTGTATTTTTTTGCACAATCACTATAACGGCTACATGATGAACTAATATAACATATTTTCATCTACTTTAAACAAAATACCATTTTACTCTGTATACTTAACATTTTTCAAGTATCAATTGATTTAAATCATACTTACATTGTTTGAAAAGCTCTTTCAGAGGTAAGAAAAGTTAGAAAAATGTACTTGAAAATCCTGATGCTGTTTATCTTTTGCCAGGAGGAAGCCAAAGAAGCCCAGGACCAAGAAGCAGCACCACCTGGCTCCAAACCTCAGATGGGGGTCCTTCTTTCTGTGCATAATTAAAAAGGTGGGATTGGGTGACCTACATGTGGAAGTATACCTCTGTGAATGTATGTGAGAGATAATATACTGTACACTGGGGGGCAGGTGTATGCAGTGAGGAGTCTGTATGTGTGGCTGACACATGCTCAGATATACACAAATGTAAAACAAAAAGTGAAAAGGGTCACAATGTAGCAGGAGATAGGTTGCAATGTAAAATTGCAAAGCCCTGGCAAATGACAGGAGACAGCTGCCCCTCACTCAACCCAGAGCCTTTGCATCAACCTCTTTTTTTCTGGCTGTGTTGTTAGCGGATTAGTCTGACTGGCCCTGCTACAGCTGAGTACATAGTGAGTGCATAATCAATAATGGAGGGCTGCACAAATGCTGCAGAACAGCCTCTCATATGAGCAACGTCACAAACTGTTACAGGTCACAAAAAAGATCATCATGTCTCTTTAGAAGAGATCAGTGTATTCAATTACACTCCTGTTGGATTTACATCCAACATCATTTTAAAATATTTACTATGATCTATTAAGATGTAAAAGTAACTGTATACAATTCACCATGCTTAGTTTGACTGTTCAAATATGTAAAAATCCTTGCCTAATTAGAAAAGTTGAAGGGCAGAAAGACGACTGTAAGGTGTTGAAAGGCAGTTCGTGATCATCAGATGTTGATGTAATTTTCAGAAAGTAATTAGCCATGGTTGAGATTATTAGGTTTTTGTCTGGATTTGGAATACCATCTGGATCCAGGAAGTGTCCAAACTTTTTTCAGTGATGGCCACATACTGAAAAATATATATGCGGAGGTGTGCCATTTAGAGATGACCGGTTTCACATCACCTGCTCCCATTTTTCTTAGGTCTCCACCCTAAAAATTTTTGGTGTAGGATTTATTTTAGATGCCCTTCAGCAACCACACATTTATCCAGACTTAGGAACAGCAACAGCACACCGTATGGCTGAATTTTGCTTTTGGCACCACCAGCCACTAATTTTAATTTTTCTTCCATAATGCTAGGTTCTTCTCACCCAATAATTATTGTTCTGTATCTATTGAATGTCTAGAAAACACTCCATATATAACTGCTGTTTGGATAAAATACCTGAGAGCTGGCTACACAGCTGCAATGCCATTAGGGGGCAGCAGCTGAGCCACAGTTTGGACACCACTGGTTTAGACAGATAAGAGCCAAAAATACCCCAGCCACAAGGGGTCAGTAAAGTATCAAATCCTTACTATGGAGAGGGTCTGGATCTAGGGTGGATATGGCAGAGGTCTGTGCTTTTCAGGATGTTTTTTCTTAAATTATTGAAGGCTTTTTGTGAATCAGGTTCTGTTGTACTCTGTTTTTACATATTACAAATTATTATTAATGTTGTAATGAAGTCAAAATGACGATGCCAAGACACAGTTGAGGTTTAAACACTTAATTATTTTATTTGCCTTTTTTCTTGACAACTTTTGTTAGGTGTCCACAGACATGAGAAAGAACACTCAAAAGAGAAAGGTGAGACGTCTTTACTGGCTTGGACCTGCATCTTTTTCCTGTGTAGTGTCATCCATCACTCTTCAGGCCTAAGTGACACTCGACAAAGCAGTAGGTCATTTACTTCATGGTATACAGAGAGTTAATATCATCTGTGCGAATGGACAGAAATCTCCATTTATATACAAGACAAAGCCGAGAGGAGGGTTTCCAGTCAGCCATTACAAGGATTAGGGATAATACTTTACAAGTAGCACTTCAGGGTAAGGAGAGCTGTTGTCATTAGCAAGCAGTAAGGCAGGAAAAAAGCGACATAAAATCAGTACAGTTAAAGAGAAGTGGACCCACATGCCTCGATCCAAAGCTATGACAGTTAAGAAGCAGTCGAAAATATAAAGTAATTAAACCCTTTAGCTATCAACAATTACTGGCCGGTGCCCTAAAACTGTCCCAGAAAGTGTTTTGTATGAAATCCTTCAACTATGAAGGCTGGAAGCATAGTAAGTCATCTGCTGGAGACAGAGAAACATTGCAAATTGATGCAGGGCTTTGATTGATTAAGCAAAAAAAAAAAAAAAAAACTTCTCTTTCCTTCTGCACAAAGTGTCACAGTCTTTTCTTACATTCTGAAAAACAACAAATAAATAATAAATAATGCATTACATTTTAGAAATTTCTAGCTAAAGCTTTTTGTATTTTATATGAGCAAGCAACATGTCCACCTAAAAGCATTTTATTATACCACTAAGGTTCAAAAAAGTTAGATACGTTAAAGTAACCTTTACTTGAAAATTATAAAATGCATATATTGCCAATATTAGGCTATATCGCTCATCAGGTTGGCTGGCCTGTGACATACAGCCCTAAATGAATGAATATGTAATATGAACCATATAAAACAAAATAGGAAAGACAAAAAGGCTGGCTGACCACGTCTCTACCTAGCTTCAATATGTAATAAAAAATGTCACACTGACATGTTATTTTAAATGCTCCTGCAAATTTCTTTATGATTTGGGATCATAGTGGTATAATAAACACCATATCTAGCAGCTACAATGCAAAAGCTTTGAGGGAAGCAGTTTTCAATAACATACAGTAGGTGCAGTATTGTTACAGGATATACCAACACACTATGTAACATTAACTAGAGATTGACATATCCTCAATATAAAAAGACCTAGAATGTCTACTACTTACATAAAAGCTTGATTTTCTTTGTTAATGTTAAAACAGTGATATATTTAAGACCAGCTAAACAATGGTGATAAAAGGGAGGCACTATCTGGTGCATGGACAATACAATTGCCCAAAGCGGTTATACCATAAACACAACATAAGGTCCAACAACTTCCCCATTTAGCTACTCAAGGACAGTAAACTCTGCTGGCCTGTTCTGAACAAAACAAGTGCTTTCAAACAGTATCTATTTACTCCACATACTGGCTGCTTTGACTATGTAAAACATTTTAGAATAGAGCTAGTACTAATCCCTATAGTTTTAAGGGTCTCCTAAAAAACCCTCAAGTAAAATAATACTCTGGTTAAAATAAAATACAAATTATACATTAAAGTGCCATGCAACAAAAAGATCTGTGTAAATAGCAACAGTAAATAGCTTTGTCAAATATACACACATAGGATGGTGTAAAAAAAATCAGAACAGAGCGAACAAGGCAATAACAACTATTTCTTCAGTATTTTGATTTAGTTTAGCCAATGAACGCAGTTTTCAGAAACACACATGTACAACAATTACCCCTCCAAAATGCTTATGCTACTTTAATGTTAAAATGACCAGCGGTAGAGCACCAAGCCATTACAAACTGAGGTAACAGTATATGAAAGATGTAGGATGTATGCGTTGCTATTATCCCTGCATTTTACACTTACAGAGAAAAACATCCTGCTTGTAAGCTACAAAGCAGATGCTTTCATTCCTATTTTCTGATGGCATATTATTAGGAATACATGAATCATGATTTTCCACTGGGACAAATAGTCTGGTTGATCACATAGTGTGCACCACTATTTCTCTACACATATATGATAAGACTAAATAGCAATAATCCTTTGGGTGGTTAGTTTGTCTTATGTATCTAAAGGTAAGACCATGCAGGGTACTGAGAACAACTGCAAAAACAGGGACACTGTTGGGAATAGGTAATGAATAAGCTAGTATTCATTTTATGTATAAGTTTGTATATTAGAGCAGGTTCATAAGAGGAGCTTTTAGATTGT
The DNA here is from genome assembly GCA_020698575.1 of Bostrychus sinensis. NCBI lineage: Eukaryota > Metazoa > Chordata > Actinopteri > Gobiiformes > Eleotridae > Bostrychus > Bostrychus sinensis. Next base: position 22,109,973 of record CM036256.1, read on the forward strand.
TTAAAATTTCCACAACAACTTTACATCCTCTGAGGCGATGCCAGAGGTGGGGCCGATTGCACCGACTTTCTTCTTGACAGCTTTGACCTAAAAGGAACAAAAGGATAGGCTTTGGCTGTAACATGGCACCAATAATATAAAGATAATAAAATCTGAACAAATGTATTTATTTCTTAGTTTTAAGTCTATATTCCAGCCAAGTAAACTACCTAACATTTAGTCTAAGCCACATCCATCACTTACCTGATGGTGCCAGCTAAGAGAGGGTTAAAAGCATACAGCCAGTCATGCATCTCTTTGTCATTGGTGGCCTGGAGTAATATCCCACGATGCTCAGTGCAGACAGCAAATGTGTTAGGGGTCTGTGGACATTTCAGAAACTAAGGTTATTTCTGAGTGAGGACATTCTGAAGTATTTTATTCTTGAATGAAGAGCTTAATCATACCCGCAGTAAGGTCTGTTTGTCTTCACTGTATTCCACCTTTGCAGAAGACAAGTTGATAATGGCTCTCTCCACACTGTCCCTCTCACTGCGGTACAGGTAGACATATGGCCGACGCACAACTACATATCGCTTTACCCAGCCGCTGGTGTGGGGCTCAAGGAAGTGTAGGTAGCCTTTCTTTGATACGATTGGGCTAAAAACATGATTTGAAAGTCATTAAAATCTACTATTTTTTATGAGTTGGTTGGTTGATTTTTCAGTCAGAGAGGTGGTCTGACCTAACTCGGATCTCCTGTATGTCAGGAACAAAGGTGTATCCTCTGAGAGCTTTCTTTCTGTCGACTGGGCTGTAAGGGTCCAGGTCTGGTGTGGATGCTCCTGAATTGGGCTCCGTATGTCTACACATAATGCATAAACACAACTAAATATCAATGAAACTGGAGGTTATGATGAATTCAGTATAAGTGAGTTTAATGATAAGCCCACTGATCAAAATACTGCTCAGGTCGTATTTTTTCAGCACTGGTTTATTTGTTAGACATTTTGAAGAATGGTCTATAATGGAAGAAGGAACAAATGGTATGCATTTGGTGTGAATTTGGATTACTGTCTGCATCCAAGAATGTTTTACACTGGGTTATTTACCATTACAAGATATGGTCATTTTGTTGTTGGCAACAAAACTCAAAATGTAATTGGTTGATTTTAGGGAACTTTTAGGAATATGCATCGCCAATAAGGAAAGAAAGAAAAACTTTTTGGTTTGGAACCAGATCACTGTCACGATTCAAAAATTTTAACATGATTCTTTATTGAACGATATAGGACTTCATTTATACCATTCACTATTCACCTTTACAGTGATACACCCTTATTAAATAGATAACTCCATCCAGTTTTTGTTAAGTTGTATACAACTTATCCCATTCTTGAATATGTATATAATGCATATTTTAACCCTATTTCTTTTGTAGATTTGTGCATATATAAAATATTGATTTGATTGTATTATCTTTTTTTCATTCTACTAGATATTTTTGCTCATGTTTTTTCAAAGTGCTCAGCTGCAACTGAGGTACTATGTCCATGTATTTCCCTTTGTGGATGAATAAAGTAGGCCTAAGTTTACTGTTTTATATTGAGAAACTATAGCTAAATGGTAGGAGGTGATGTTGTTCTGTGTATTCTATTTAACAGCTGTGAACTGTTACTGACTAACAGATATAGTGCAATACCTGATGTCAAAGTTGCCCTCAATCAAAGAGGGGCAGGTAGAGGATGGAGTTAAGGTGCTCAGTCCAGAAGAGGACGAATCTCTCATTAATGAAGCTGACAGATCCGAGAGCTAAAACACACACACATTCACATGCACAAAGAAGCACACACATACAGGTCCAAACAGCACGAAGACAGACAAAGGACAAAACATAGCAGCAAAACAGTTGAGCACATACAACATGCATTCAGAGAACAGTTTAATCAGATAATGTGCATTTCTGAAGCATTGTACTAAAGACCATTTGTGAACAGTACATTTCCCTGTGTCTAAGAGCCCCATGCTGAATAATGTGTTAAAGAACATGCAGGCGTAACATTAGGTTAGAGGAATCCTCACTGGTTTAAAAGGGAAAAGTGGAGAAAAAGCAGGAATACGTGGAGTAAGTTTAAGATGAAAAAAATAAAATTGTGAAAAAGGATTTATGAGTTAATAAACTGTTCGTATGTAGCGGTCACTGATTCAGATTCGGTCTAAACCCGTTCTTTGATTTGTTACAAAGGTATTAACTAAAGTGATACTTATCCCTTTTTGTTTTCTTTTATTGCGATAATGTTATTAAATTATTATTTAAATTACCTCATATTTTAATACAAAGCCAAGATAGCAAAGGCAAAATGAATTTCAGCTGTATTAGCTAAAATAAATATTTTGGAGTGGTTCCAAATATCTATATATTTATAATGCTGTGGCATGTGCCATATTATAGAGAGATAAAATAAAGAAAAATAATTAACAAAATTATGGTGTGATGTTAAGACATGTCAAATGGATGAGGAAAGTATGGCTGTTTGGTCAATATAAACTGTATGAGGGAAATTACAGAAAGTAGTGGATTAAGAAATGCATAAATGCATGTGGATAGTGGGGCTTTGTAAATTGGCAGCAGGGCTGAAGGTTCACGGTAAGGACTAATGGGCCGGGTTAGAGGGGCTTGGCAGGGGCTCACCTTGCTCTCACTGGCACTGCTGCTCACCTGGCTGTACTCTCTGTTGAAGGTGTGCATCAGCAGGCGCAGACACTGCAAAAAGCAAAACGTAAAAAGCTTTTAAATTATGTAGGAAATATGTGAAAATGTCTGAAAACCACAAAGTCACTGAAATGCTCATGTTGTAGAGGATTAACCATCACCTTAGCAGCCAGCTCTCGCTGCCTCTGGTTGGGGCTGTCTGGTGCAGGACTGCTAACAGGGCTTTGTGTGAGAACAGGGCTCTTGGCCAAGTCACTAATGTCATTGCTCTTGTATAGTGCATCCTGTCCAGCCTGCAGAGTGGCCTCTAGCTTCTCCCTCAGCAGCAGGTAGTGCCTAGTCTTCTCCACCTGCAGACACAAGCCAGAGTTTGTTTGTAGTAAACAAATCATCATCTATATTATTATGAAAAAAAATTAGTCTGTTCTTTACAGCTGACCTCCTGCAGAAGGCTGAGCTTCTCTAGCTCCCACTGGTGGTCAAGGATGAGACTATCACTGCGTGGCCGCCATCCAGCCAGGTTCTCCTCTCCACGGACATAAGCCACAGAGGTGTCCAGCACACGCCTGCGACGACGCTGCATGCCTGGGGAAGATAAATATTGGTATTATGGTTAGAAGCATAATATTTTTTATGGTTTTATGTAAATATTTTTCAGGAAATTTTATTCTCACCAGGACTCCCATTGTCTGCCACATGGCATAGAGTGATCTCATAGACTCCAGTGACACGATTACTGAAAATTTGATAAATAACAAAGATTTAAGAGGCGGGTGTGGAGTCAAGAATAAGTGGCAGTAAGTAATATCAGTAAACAGTATAAAGTTGTACCTTTCGGACGGCCTGAAGCAGCCAGTGCTGAAAAGGTTTCTGATTGAGCGAGAGGCTGGAAGCTTGGTGTCTCGGGCATAAAACACCATGCAGAAATCTTTGGTGACCACTGTTGGCTGAGTGCAGTTCTCCATCTAGGTCAAACATATAAAGTGTGAACACATACAAATCACTTGTATTTGATTCACAAAATAGTTATTCATATACCTCTAGATAAGCAGACAATGTAATGTAAATCTTCTCGCCATAAGGAGTGACTCTGTTTAGGAGTAGGGAGTTGTGCATAGAGCTGTCCCAGGCTGCTTCAAATCGGTAGAAGGTTCTGCAGAAAAAGTAAAATCCAATGAATATCTTTGATTATGGAAGTTGAGGAAATAATTGTTTATTGAAATCAATCATTTAAAAAAAATTAATATACCTATGATCAACACCCAGGGAAATGCTGCACATATGAAAAAAATAGTATTAGAAAAGGGTAATTTGTTTGGCAAATAATGTCACAAAATGAAGGAAAATACATTTACAATCAGCTTACGTAATTAGATAATGGGGGTTAATCAAAAAATAAGAGAATGAACCCTAAAGCATGAAGTGAATTATATTAAATTATATTTTAATTTTTACTTGTCGTCATGTTTTGGCCAGTAATATCCAGAAGACAGGATGTTGAGAGAGAGGATGTTGGGGTCTATGATTGTTTCATCAGCCTCAGGGGTATTTCGAATGCGACCTAAACACAACACAACAAGAGATTATTGAGCTGTAACTAGAGATGGGTTCATTGTGTTCCTTACTACTTACCAATAACTAACTCTTTGACCTCTTTCCATTCAAAGTCATTTCCATTTTCATGAGCTATGGTGACTGTAATCCTCCTCTGAATGCCCTGCAGAGCACAAAGATTTGTTTTATACCCTGCCTTTTATAACTGGACAGAAATAACAGTACTCTTGGTGTTTACCTGATGTAAAAGGAAAGTCCCATGGCAGGGCATGCCCCCTCTGTGATCAACAACAGCTGGGATATATCTGCAATGAAAATTGGAATAATTCATACAAATAATGCAGGTATCAAAAACAGTTTGTCCTACATCAGCAAAATAGAAATATCCAATTTTCTTTTTTTTTTTTTTTGCAAACATAAAGATTCAACTCACTCTCCATTGGCTTCCAGCTCACAGATCTCAAAGAAGACCATAAGGTCATACTTGGCATGACAAGGTCCAGCAGTGGAGCGTGTCAGAGTGCTGAGCTTTGTGGCTGGCACTGAAATAAAGTGCATTCAAGAAAACTGTATACTTTAACTGTGATTTTAACAAATACATTATTTTTGTGCATTAATGTGTACTACTAACCTGGTTTGGATAGTGGCATGACTCTGGGAAACTGCCTTCTGGAAGGTCTAAGTGGACTAAAGGAAAAGGAAAATAAATATGATTTGTCTTATTAAGATATATAACAATCAGTAATCATATAATAAAAAAGGCTCCAAACCTGATTAGATCTTTGCAGAGTGGGGGGAAAGGTTGTTTCTGATAGTGACCGAAGACCTCAAACACTATGGGCTGAGTCTTGATGTACTCCACAAAGGATTTTGTCACTTCTACTGTAATCTAATACACAAAAGCAAATGTTATGTCAAACAATCTGATTTATTTATTGTTAATTATAGTTTCATATTTACATTTTGTACGTGGTAAAAGCCCAAAGGTGGTCCTCTGCCTGTGTTTTTCAGCGGCTCTGTGGAGAATGCTTCATCATGGCGATGGATGAAGCTAAAATGACAAAATTAAAGAATGTGACAAAAACATTTGACCAGATCCCCTAAAAACTAGTTGACAGATTTGTTTACAGAAATATACTGTAGTATGGTATGAAAACTTGACTCACTTAAACTGGCAGAAGATGTCAGCATACTCTGCTGAGATGCTGGATGCCTGTAAGACTGTGACCCTGAAAGTGAATGTGCTGCCAATCTTGAGGTGAGAGAGAGCCTTTTCTGGGGACAGGTCCAGAGGGAGGTCCAGACCTAATCCCAGGGTCTTTGCAGGGCTTTGTGGAGGTTCTAGTGTAGCTACAAAACAAAGAGCAATACAGTCTTAGCAAAATTAATTAGCGAATGAATGATAGTCAGTGATTTAGCTGGGCTTGCAAATATGAAGATTTCATCTAACCTGCACAGGTATTGTTGTTGACTTCGTCAGCTGAAATTCCCATCTCTGCATTTTGCCCTTCTCCCTCAACAATTCGCAGTTCCTCCTGAGATGTGTTGGAGTGTGATAGAGTACCAGGGCATGACTCTGTCTGAAACTGAGACAGGAAATGAAAACACTTCATCTCTGCAACACTCATCTTTTTTTTGCAGTAGAAGACAAATTTTAATCAAAGTTTTGGATGTACCTTTTCAAATTGTTTATCTTCAAAGGAGATTTTTGCAGTGCCTGACTGCCTTACACCAGAGCCATAGTCAGGTGCCTCCTCATCAGCTAGAAAAAGTTAAGAAATTCCAATACAAAAGGCTTAACACGACTCTTTATCCTATAATTTAGGATGTACTGTAGTATTAACAAGCACGTTGTTAGGTATCTCCAATGCATCCATCTTTATTGTCCTTCATTCATATTCTTTGTAACCATTTCTCAGTTAACTCTACAGTCTCTTCTGTTTTGCTGGGCTTATTTAGACGACTACCTCAATGCTAACCCTCATGCATGCAAGCTGTACCTGATATGGCTTGCACTGCTACTCTGAGGAAGCCTTTGACCTCTCCTTTTTCACTGACAATGGCCACTCGATGAACCAGGGGCACTGGGTACAGCAGGTTACTCAGATACACAAATGCCCTGTGGACAAGAACAGGAGGAACTTAAATAACCATTACCTGTGCTGTAAAGGTCTGAATTAAATTAAACCATGCTGGCTGGGGTCAGATAGTGACTGCTAATGACATACCGGCCGACCAGGCGGAACCATGGGAACCGATCGTAGAAGGGGTCTCCTCCTGTGAGGGTGTGGTCACAGTCCTCCACAGCACTACTGGGCAACTCTGCAGCTCGGTCGTACATTTCCCTCATTAGGTCTAGCCTTTGTCTGCAGAGTTGCAGAGTGTTTAAGTTAAAAACAGAGGTTACCAGAAGTGTGAGTTTTACCATTCAACTAACCAACTATGTTACCTGAGTTTTTCCAAAGTCCAGTAATGTGTGGCTCCATTCTTCTGATCCTGTACCTCCACTGCAACAATAGTTCGAGGGAAGGGTCGTCTCTCCCTTTCTTTAGCTACACTCGGAGGCAAGAGGTCAGGTGGTAGTGGAGAGTAGAGAGTGTCGGTCAAAAGGACAAACTGGAACTGCACCTGTGGACAACATGGCTTTGTGTTATAAAAAGAAACTGTGAGACTACTGACTGCAAACTGGTTGTTCTATCTACATCTCTTGGGCCTATCCGGACAAATAATGACTTTTCAAGAGACTCTCACTGATACAAATGCAATTAAGTTGGCTCTGGTCAATAACCACTGACAGACACTTCACTGCCTCCAGTCTGAACTGAAGAGCCATCTCTTCACATATCAATTACATTTAATCAAAAACACACAAATATGTTTAAAGACAAGAGGCTTTTTTCATAAAAAACTGTTCCATGTTATTTACTAATTATTAAGCGTGACTTATATATGGTTATCTATTACTTATCATTTATGCACTAAATGGTGGCATTAAACACCTTTTTCTTCAGTTCCACGCTGATAGCATTAGCCTCCTTAAGAAAGATGGCGTTGCCCCACAGAAGGTCCCTGAGAGAGGTGAACTGGTAGAAACGCCACTTTCGGAAAGCCCACAGAGCCAGCTCAGTTTCGTGTATAGTCCATGGAACTGAAAGTTAGAACATATCCAAGGTTAAATATATCTGACTTGAAAATGATAACAACAAAAAAAAGACAATAATCAATGGCGTTTAGGTGATAGTGACCTTCCTCTTCAGGTTCCTCCTCTTCCTCAGGTGACTCCAAGTACCGAGAATCTACTTGTTTTTGAAGAGCTTCCAGTTTGCTCTCATAGTCCTGACATAATGGCAAATAGCATTTTTACTAAATAACTAATAAATAAATGTTGAAAATTAGTAAAAAAAAAAAAAAAATGTTACCAGTCTCTGTTGTTCAAGTAGGTTACTTGCTTCTTCTCTTTCTTTTCTGTACTGATCTTCAAGCTCCTGAAGTCTGTAGACAAATATAAATATTATATCCCTTATCTCTGGATTCAATTACATAAAAACATATTTCAGTGTTCTTTCACACACACCTCTGCTCCATCTCCTGCTTCATATCAATGCCCTGTTTCTCCAGTAGTTCTCTTTGAGCGAAGGCCCAGTCCACAGGCTCCACAGGCGTCTCTGCACATGGTGTCCTCTCCCTCTCCATACGGGCCTGCTCTGGGTCATTGAAGCGGAACACATGGCTCTTTCCCATAATGATGCGATTTCCTATAAAAAAACAAACAAACATATATTTATAATTTGATCTTACAATAAACCTATTCCTTTGTTTGTCCACTCATGATGTTTTTTATAATAACCTACCTGATCGCAGGACTATGGGAGAAGTGACTCTTTTTCCATTGACATATGTTTCTGCTCCCTCACATGGCTCCAAAATGACACATCCTGTTTAAGAAAAATAAACAGTAATAAAAATGAGAAAACATTTTTTACAAACATTTTACAAGTTACGGAGAGCCAGCCCTTACCTTCGCCTTGCGGGCCAGTGGTGCTGCTAAAGGTGCAGTGTTCATCTCTAATAAAATGGCCACTCAGAACAATGTCCTGCCGAGTCTTTGCATTTTCACGGCCAACTCTGGGATAAGAAAAAATAATTAACTAAAAGTCTAAAAACCTATTTAGACCAATTATGAAAGCTAAAAACATACTTGGTAATGCCATCTTTGATGTAGTAAAGCAAACACTCAGACATCAGTGGGTCCTCATTCAGGTTGACCAGATGAGGAGTCTACAAGAATAAAAAATTTATGTTATTATGGTGATAATGAATGATGTTATATAATGTAAGATATTATAAGACTATTACCTTTTTAGGTGAGAAAACACCCACAGTGCCTCCATCTTCTCTCATGGCAACACCCATCTCAGCCAGCAAGGCCTCTCTACAGTTATGGATACGCAAAAAGATTAAAAGATTGTTCACGTGATTGATTTTATAATTTCAGGCTACTTTGTGCACCCCCAAGCAATTTTAAACACTATTATAGCAAGAATATTTTGCTTAACTTGATATTAGGTTGACAACTCAATAAGTTACAGTTGACAATGTAACTGTGCTATGCTAAACTATACTATGCGATGCTGTGTAGGGTGAGGCTGTGCAAAACTATGCCATGCTGTGCTAGGCAAATCTAAACTATGGTATATTAATTTTTACCTTTCCATACGTATGGCTTCTGTGCGTCTTAGTTTCTCCTCCCAAGTCTCATTAAGCTCTGCTATGATTTTCTCAGTTTCCTGTCAGAACAATGAAATGCATAATATGATATATTACAAAATGTTCTCAAACTACTCATTACATTTGTTTACTCTTTATTTTGTGCATTTGCAGCTACCTTGAGCCTCTCAATGGCCTCCTCGCTGGCTGGGCTGAAGATGCGATCGTGGAGGTTGCTGATGGACGCGGCGCGGCTGGATAAGGCCGACAGTGATGGAGATGGGCTCATTCCCGTCATAGCATTGGTCACTGTGGAGAGATCACCCCTTTGATCGACAGCCTGGCGATTATTCACAAAGTTTTTGTAATCGCACAGGTCTGTCAGAGAGAGAGGCGTCGCATGGGAGTCAGTACGAGAAAGAGAAGGTAGGAGCAGACACCGGGGAATTAAGAAAAGACATTGGGGATTAAGGAACATACATAAAATGGATTAAAAGGAAAAAACCCAAGGAAACATCAGGGAGTACAAAAAGAAGAGAAATTTAAATGATGTGTCAAAGAAGCAGCTTAAGACAGCCATTACAAAGTAAAGAGAGCAAACACGATTAACACAAAAGAATGATAAAGGCTTGTTTTCTGATTTTATAAATAGGTGCACATTCAACAAGCTTACAGGCATGGTGAATAATTAGAATAAAAGAAATCCATCTGTACAATGAGTAAACCAATTTTGCATGATTCATCATGTATGAGCTGTTTAGCACAGCCTCAGAGTGGCTCCTGGCAGCGACTCAGCACCTGACTCATAGCTTCAATGAGCTCCACACACAGAGACCCAGGATGCTCAAATGTAAAATGGCGTCCTTTGAGTCTGTCTTTTCTTCTATGATTATCACAATCATTAATTTAAATCAAGGCATATGTGCCTCTATTCATGTGAGAATACTTGGTTTGGAGTAAAAAGGCTAAAAAAAAAACTAACTAAGAAGGAAAAAACATGCACACCTTCCCAGTTTCATCTCAGTTGATTTAAATATTAAAATATAAATAAAGCCTATGTTACCATGGAAATTATTAGCTAAACTAATAGCTAGAAAAAGGAGGCCATTTTGTTTTAAAACAAAGCTCCTTTCTATTTTTGACTTTGGTTGAAATATACTATTTCAAAGAAAGTCACACTTAGAAAGATATAATCAGTATAATTTTGGTCTCCTGGGTTAGTTTCTCTGTTGTCGGCTTGAAATTCATGACTATTAGTTGCAAAGCACAGGCTTGCTGGTATTGTTATACACACATTTCAAACCACTGATGATGGGGCCGGGGCAACGATATGCTGATAGGACAGAGAAAAGACAATATACATGAGAGGCACCTACAGTCTAACTTCAACATCTGAGTTGAATGTTCCAGGGTTAAATGATAGTTCTTGGTTTAAATGAGTAGTGAAATACTTGTGGATGGATTATTAACTCTATTAAATGACAGTCAGCATAGCAGTTTTAGAGAGAAGCACAAATAAAGCATTAGATTAACAATAATCCTGCCATGAGACCTGATGCTCTTGTTGCGCTAACCATCATTTTACCTAATTAAGGTAAAATACTTGTATTAAACCCCAGTTTGTGAGAGACACTCACTCTCGATGATGTCTCCCAGTCCCTGTGCGTACAGCAGTTCTTTGAGACGAGCCACTTCTTCTTTCAGCTCACGCACCAGGCGGTTGTTGGGGTCCTCGTTGATCACAGCGTTACAACGGATCTGTTTGGCACGGTCAGCATACCTAATGAACAAAAGATTTAAGATATAGAGATTTTTAAAAGGTATTTCTCATTAATGTTAATTAAAACACACATCAAATGTGTTTAGCCTTTTGAAAGCTATGTGCACTTGATATAAACTAATGGTACTAAATGAAAGAAGAGGTCATTAACATTTGTCTTACCGCAGAGTACTCAATGTCTCATCATAGTTAATATCTGCAGGGCTAAGAGCAGCAACCATTGCTGTGCGTGAGTTTCCTCCTGAAGACACATGATATCACGCTATTAATACGTTTAATCACAAATAGTTGTTATTTTTAAAGATATTTTATTGTTGCATACCCAAGTTTTCCCTGAGGAGCCAAGTCAAGACTGAATCTCTGTATGGAATGAAACTCTCCACTTTCTTCTTTTTCTTGTTCTGGTCCACATATAAAATGCATTTGAATGTTAACTTTGAATTTATAATTTTGTTTAACAAATCTTTATCAGCCCATTACCAACCTTATTTGGAGCTGAATCCTAAAAAAAAATACATTTGTTTGTTTACAAGAAAAGGTACACTATTTTGTGAAAGGATATACAGTATTAGAAAATAATTCAATAAGACATACCAGTTCGGCCAAAGCTGAAATAACTTTTCCTAGTGTGGTCAGAGATTTGTTGATGTTTGCTCCCTCCTAAAAAAAATAATCATAAAAAATGCCCATCACCATTACATCATTAATTTATTCCTAAATATGTCTGCAAAATATGATAAAAGCATTTGATCTACACTCACTTTCAGTCTGGTTCCTTTTGCTCCTGTCGAGTCAGCCCTTTCACTGCCCGCCAAGTCCACAAGGCTAATTTTGCTGACCTACAATGACATACCATTTGATTTATGTGCAAAATATTAACCACTGCACATTAAACACTGACAACTCAAACTATTTATTTACAACCACACCAAGAGGTACTAAAAACTTGTGGTTATCTTTCCATAGTACAACAACACGTATGATCACCACTTAGGTCCTAAATAGCCATAATACCTCCACACACCACACAACCATACTGTACTGTGTTTTTCAAATAAAATATTGATTTGTATTGAACCTTTTCTGATGTGTTGTCTGTCTCTGTGTCATATTTCTTTTGAGTAAAGATGATGTTGAACACAGCATGGGAGCGGCTGCTTGTTTCATTCATGTTGGTAGCAGCCACCGTCCTGCAAAAAAAAAAAAAAAAATAGAATAAAATAAAAATCAGTTCATTTTAAAAGATGGAGAAATCTATGACATTTGTCAGTCATGGACAAATTCTGTTACCTGGCTTTGTTTCCAGAATCCATCAGGTCCTGAATGTCATTGTACGAGGTGACGGCCAGTTTGGATAAATCTTCCACATAGGGTCCCATCAGAGGGTGCTCCCTGACTCGCAAGTTCCCTTTGTTTTTAGGATTCAGCAGGTCGCGCACACGCTCACAGTAGATCTCCATGTAACTCACCTGGTAGATATAAATAGGCAGTTACATAAAAGGAAACATTTTACTTTTTGGCTTATTTGTATTGTGGCATAACTTACCTCTACAGAATATGACATACTGTTATCATTATTGCTGCCATTAATCTTTGTGAAAAGGTCTTCACAGAGCTAGAAGACACAGAGGAAATTATCACACATTTAGATTTTATTTTCCAAGTGGTTAAAAAAGTTCTGATATGTGGTCTCACGTACCAGAGGTATGATGCCCTGCTGGTCCTTTTCCTGGCGTCCCATCATTGTGTAGCTTTTCCCAGCGCCCGTCTGTCCATAGGCAAATATACATACGTTGTACCCTTCGAACGCATGGAGCAGCATTTCCTCTCCAATGTCTTTGTACACCTGCATCTGTGACGCATAGTTGATGTCCTCAGGCTGCAGACAGAGCAAAAGGGAACTTATTAACACATTATCCCCACTGCAGTCCCTGTCCAGATAAAAACTTCTCAATACAGTATTTTGCAGCTACAACTTGTGATGTTGCTGAGAAACTTACTGTTGTGTGTGACCAATAAGAGTAGTCAAAGTTGAAGCTCTTGTTTTCCTTTGGCTGTTTGGGATTCAAGATTGCTACAAAGAGCAGAAACACAAGGTTAGATGATATGAACATAAGCATTTAAGAAAGTTGCCTTCAGTTGCTTCCTAGCTTTTAAGGACCACTACAGCAAATATTTTGCATGGCTAAATTTTGGAATTTGATTTTTTTCACTAGATGGCCTTCTTGGTCAAACCCTCTTCATTTATGCAAGCCTTGGACCAGCATGTATTGTGATTGGATTTTTTATCGCTTTGCGGACCCCTGACCTCTCACACTAGATGGGAATAGTTAAGTTACTGAATAAATGTTTTTTAGTCCTTAAAAAACATTTAAAAATTACAAAAGCGATAAAAAATCCAATCACAATATATTCATTTATTCAGTAAATTAACTAAAAAAAATAGCATTTACTCTATTGGCCCAAATGCCCCCTGCAAATGAAATCTGCATCTGAAGTCTATCAAGCATGACTGCAGAATCTTGCACTGAGCCAGAACAACACAGTGATGCAGAAATGCAGAAAAATGGACCAGGGCTTGTAAATTGGTTTTGGTTAATCAACTGTGATTTAAATGGAGAAAATAAACGATTTACACCCTAATATGTTATTAAAAAATAATGGCAGACACAAAGGGGAGCCTCTTGCAGACACAAACATTTGGATCAGCTGATCTTTGACCCAAACAAAGGGCACTTTTTGGTCCTGTGCAGCTTGTCTGATGAGAAATGAGATGATCACTACATCCCACACACAGTGCAGGCTTCAGTGGCCAGGCCTGACTGAGGCTTTTGTTTGCTTCCCCAGCCAACAAGAGGCTGCATGTCATTGACCACTGTTCTGTTGTTAAAGAAGAAACTGCCTACACGACAAATAACTACAGTGCCAAACAATGTAGGTCACAGAGTTCACTAGGCTGAAAAATTGTCAAGGTAAATGACAAGTACTGTATATTGTTGTATGTAAAATAAATAGAAGTTGCACATATTAGTAACATACAGTGTGCAATTACTGTTAGATGTGCAGTAACAGCACGACCAAAAAGGTTTTAAAATTGAATATTGAAAAAAAAAAAAGCAGTGTTAATGTCTTTGACCCTTGGAAACACAGGTGTCCCCATTTCAAGCTGTCGTTGCAGTGTCATCTTACAAGCAGATAATGTGATGCCTATAGATTTTCAATGTTATGCAGTTTCAATCCCAGATAAGTCACACTAAAAATGTGTGCCAAGTGTACAAATACAGCTAAGTCTGAGAAAAAAAGTGCTCTATTTTTATATATATTTTTTTTACCACATTGCATATTTTGGGATGACAAAAGCCCACCAACCGGAGGGTCAGCGGTTCAAACCTCACTTGAAGCGCATACTGCTGTTATGTCGCTGGGCAAGTCAATTTACCCACATTGCCACCTCAGGTCACAGTATGTGGCTGTTTGTGACAAGAAGGGCATCCAGCATAAAAAAAAAAAACTTAAACAAAAAAACTTGGCAAATCACCATTTTACTGGTTCTCTGAGGCGACCTCTAACGAAAAAGGAAGTAGCCGAAAGAAAAAAAAATACTTTGCATGTTTTCGGGCTGTGTGAGTTAAAGATTATGTGGGTTTCTGGTAAACCCTCCACCAAGAATACAACAACTTCATGCCTGCAATGCTAGCTCTTTATGTAAGTCTTGATGTTATTGAATGGTAAATGTTTAACAAACCATTAATAAAAGCTTCCAACATTTTTGTAAATATGCTTGTGTTTTTTGTGTATAATATATCAGCTTTAGAAGACATGATACTCACTTGTTGTGTTTCCTGACATCTGTATGATGCACTTGCTCTCCTTCCCAATCTCTCTGGAGTTAAAGGGTCGGACCCTCACAGCCACTTTGACTGAAGCCCCCGCCATGACGCTTGAGGCTGAGTGAGAGAGCCTAAGAGATGGAGATATGTGGAGCTACACACCAGTCACCTACACACAAACACACAAAACAATATAACCTAAATATGTTAATATAATTATTATTTCAATTTAATAGGATGACCTAGAGCATCAACATCATCATACCTGTATTCTGTAATAAAATGGCTGCTTATTCTTTAGACATCTACCTCTGGCCTCTTACAGCGCAAGGCCTTGTTATGGAGAGAGCTCTAGAGAGCATCCACAAATACAGCAAACTTATTCATAATAGATTATCTACCCTGTTTCTTACAGCATAATCACCTAACAATGAATATAACGATGTTTTACCAGTTTATTTTTGCTTAAATCACATTTTAAACTTGCATATAGCATACAGTTATCCTGCTTTTGACAGCCAGCATCCTCAGGCCTAAACCAACAATACCACCTCTAGATTAAAGTCATTAAGTCAACAACATTTTCACAAAGAAAACAAATAAAAACATCCAAAATGCTATGATGATATACAAGTATACATCTCGAAACACCCATCTTACCTTGAGGCCGCACCTCAAAACCAGGCCTCGTAAACAGAAAAAACAAAGACTGTACACATAGGCTGAGATTACTGCGTCAGAAAGGAGGTCAGTATACAGTTACAGGACTTTACACAACAATCCACTGTTATTTTATATCCATTAGCTAAATACAATCTCTGCCAATATTTTAAACCAAGCGTTTAAAATCTACAATTTGGCGCAGCGTTTTAGAAATAAAAATGACATCGTCCGAAATCGTCTATTTCCGAGGCGTGACACCTTTTTGAAGCCGACGTTGTGCCGTCAAAAACAACAACAACAACAACACCACTCAAAAAAATACGGCGAAAGTCCTTACCTCGACACTCAGACTCGACCAGCGCAGAAGCTCAATCCTGTGGCCATACAAAACAGCCTCCTCCAGGAGTGTCCCCAGCAGACAGCGGCGTTTTTGCGTTTCCCTGTCGGTGCCCAGCCTACAGCAACGAGGTGCGTCCAAACATGGAGCATCCGCCGGGTTATGTGGATTCAGCGATGCGTCAATATTCACAAAAAAAAAAAAAAAAACACGGGAGTAGGAGGAGGGGAGAGGAGGAGAAGGGAGGCAGACGGATGAACCGAAGATGGGTGCGGGACGCTCCAGCCGCCCGTCGTCACTGTGTCAATCCGGGGATGGAGGGAAAATGGCGGCGCTCTGCTGTGGCTGGGATGCTGGGAGGCGGTGGTGACATCAGCACCAGCATCATCAGCATCATCATCAGCATCAGCGGCGAGCGATGCAGCACACAGTCCTACACAGACAGACCATACAGAGACAAGGGTGTTTGTTTGGACAGGATTTTAGGGGCGATGTAAATTATGGAGTGTTCTAAAATGTCTGAAATAGCCTAGGCTCGGTGACATAAAAGGGACACGGAGCCACAATTTAGCCACCTGATACTGCACATGGGACTAGTCAGGAGTCAGGAGTCAGGCAGACTACAGACCTACTGACAGACTTGATGAGACCCCGAACAAAACTTCTGATTGAAGACCCCAGTTGATTCATTTCTTCATAATTGAAAAATGTGACTCTTTCAACACATGCTCACAGCCCATGGGCAGTAGGCTATTATTCACCTCTTAGCTTGTGCTTTATGGAGCATCCTTTAAAGGTGCTATGAGCAGTATATATATATTTTATATTTCATAAAAATTACCCACGTGTCTCAAGATATAATGTAAACATGTTTACAGCAAATATTAGTTTTGCTGGTAGCAATGGTACAGTTGAGTTATTAACAATTAAAAATATGTTTTACATAATGGCCAAGTTGTTTCTGTTTACATTATTTGTTTTGGTTCTAAAACTGCATTGCCGATTGTCCAGTCAGAAAAGAGACCATTGTTTTAATTTAACAGTACCATTACCAAAAACATTATAACTCATGTTTTTGGTAATAGACTTTGTCCACATTCTTTAAAAGCTTCTAACTTGGTGATGTTTCATGGCCTCTGTGTAACTGGCTTCTTTAAATCCCACCAAAAAATGTCAATCAGCTTTAACTCTTGAGACTGAGTAGCCCACTCCAGGACAATCTTTTTGTCTTCTTGAAAAATCTTTAATTGATAAATCCTTATAATTGGAACACATGAGCAGGTTTCAGAGGGTCTACCGAAACCCGGTCCTGACAACCCACCAACTCCACCAAAAAATTATTCTGCGCCGCTTTAAGAACACGAAAGGGGCCATTGTACATAGGCTGAAGGGGAGAACGGTGGGAATCATAGTTAATAAAAACATACTTGGCAGACATAGTGAGGTACAACTGTGGAAGACAGTGATGCACAGGAACCGGTGCGAAAACCCTAGCCTCCTCCCGGAAAACTGTCCTGCTAGCCCCACTAGGGGTTGCACCCAGGGCCCGGAAGGAACTCTCCAGGGACCCTCAAAGGCTGGCCCAAAAGCAACTCTGCCGAGGAGAACCGCAAATCCTCTTTCAAAGCCGAACACAGGCCCAACAGAACCCAAGGGAGACGATTAACCCTGGCACTATCCACCAAAGAGGCACGAAGAGCAGCCTTCATCATGCGGTGAAACCACTCGCAAAGGTCATTGGCCGGTGGGTGGTACGCCATCATATGGTGGAGTTTAACCCCCAAGCTATCAGCTACAGCATTCCACAATTCTGACATAAACTGGGGGCCCCTGTCGGAGTTCATGTCCAACGGGACACCAGACCTCAACACCCAGGAAAAGATAAACGCATGGGCCATCGCCGCTGAAGTAGTAGATGACAGAGGAACGGCCTCGGGCCACCGGGTGGTCTTGTTAACCATAGTGAGGAGATGAGTGAAACTCTGGGACAGGAGAAACGGACCAACCAGGTCAACATGTACATGCTCAAACCGCCTCTTGGGTACAGGGAAATGTCTCCAGTGGCACCTTGGTGTGCCGCTGAGCCTTAGCACACTGTTAAGCGACACACGAAGCAGCCCAAACCCAAACAACCTTTCTGAGGCCAGACCACACAAATTTAGCCCCCAACAGTTTAAC
Source organism: Bostrychus sinensis (assembly GCA_020698575.1). Classification (NCBI taxonomy): domain Eukaryota; kingdom Metazoa; phylum Chordata; class Actinopteri; order Gobiiformes; family Eleotridae; genus Bostrychus; species Bostrychus sinensis. The sequence continues at coordinate 22,127,714 of CM036256.1, forward strand.
TGGTGCTTTAATACTGGGTGTGCAAGGGAGTGAACGGCATCAAAAATCCGGCAGCGCCATCCAGCAGGAACCAATGGGCATGGTCTGCCCATAGAGACAACGCAAAGTAGGGTTGCGCCACTGTTGTGAAACGTGACATCCTCCACACGCAAGCCAGAAACAGCCGACTGGAATGCCTGAACTTCCACGTCTACAAGCTGGTCAGTAGCCATGGCCAAATAATCTTCATCCAAATGCACGGCACTGAGAACTGCCCGGGAGAGACAGTCACCCTCCAGGTTGTTCTTGCCAGCCTTTTTGCATCATCAAACACCTGTACTCTTTCAGGGGACCACTTTATCTCCTGGTTACCCTTCATGCCTCTAAGCGCATGGTACAGGGGGCACATATAATGAGCGGCCTGGGGGATGAAACGGTTGTTCACCATCCCCCAAAATTTTGCAGGGGCCTAACCAAGAGGGGGCGCGGAAAAACCGATACAGCTTCCACCTTAGCGGGTAGGGGAACGGCACCCACGGTGACACGTGGTGTCCCAGGAACTCAATCTCTGTGAGGTCAGACTGACACTTAGTCAGGTTCCAGATTAATCCATGCTCACTAAGGCACTTGAACACCTGGCAGAAGTGTGACGTGTGTTCCTTGACAGTGGCGCTAGCCACCAGCACATTGTCCAGATAGACAAACAAAAATGACATACCCTGCAACACCGAGTCTATGACACGCTGAAACGTATGTGCCACACCTTTCAAACTGAATGGCATCCTTAAAAACTCGAAAAGCCCAAAAGGTGTTATAACCATTGTCTTAGGGACATCTAGTGGATGTACCGGAACCGGGTGGTAGCCACGGACCAAATTGACTTTAGAAATGACCATTGTGGAACCACCCCCCACCCCCCCACCCCCTTTCCTTCTGCACAACTCTGGTCCCTCTTTTGGCCTTCCCCTGGGCCTTACCTTGTTGGTGCAGCTCCACTCCTGAAACTATAATTAGAGCCCCAGCTCACCTGGCTCTTCCCTTTGTTCTCTTCTGGAACTGGCATGGTGGAGCTCATCATTTCTTGTGAAGCAGTGTGTAATTGACAGTGAGTTTTGATTTAAGTTCATAATTTGGTTAAACCATGTGTAAATTCTGTAAGCACTGTCATTTAACACTGGTATGTTGTCAATGTTTTCCCTTTTGTCATAGAAAAAAAACATTCCTCCTCTCCTCCACCTCTTCACCCCATCACTCCACTCCACTCTCAAATTACAATACAACTGCAAATTATCAATAAATATTTTAACTGAATTTGGTTGCTGCATCTTATTATCTATTGCGTTGTCAATTTCACCTGGAACTAGTCATCTGCTAAGAATAATTCACGTCATCAAATATAATATTTTTCAACTATCGCCCCAGCCAGGTTGACAGAAAAATCCTGAATGTAGGGGACTGGGAATCTGTTGTTAGCAGTAAGGCAAGGCAAGGCAAGGCAAGGCAAGTTTATTTGTATAGCACAATTCATACACTGAGCAATTCAAAGTGCTTTACAGAAAAAAAGGCAAATTTAAAAGTACAAAAACAAGAATCACAATTAAAACAATATAATCAAATTTAAAGAGTATAATTAAGAATCATCCTCCCTGCGACAAGCTGGCCCCGGTCCAGGGTGTACCCTGCCTACGGCCCGAAGTTACTGGGATAGGCTCCAGTCACCCGCGACCCCTAACGGGAATAAGCGGTAGAAAATGAATGAATGAATGAATGAATAATTAAGAATCAATTTAAAATTAGATTCAAAGAGAAGAATGCAGATAAAACATTTTCAGTTGGCATATGCACAGCTAAAAAGAACAGGTTTAAGTCTGGACTTGAACATTGTCAGAGTAGAGGCCTGTCTAACATCGACAGGAAGACTGTTCCAGAGTTTAGCTGCATAAAACTGAAACACTGCTTCACCAAGTTTAGTCCTGACTCTGGGCACCAGCAGAAGACCTGTCCCTGAGGTCCTCAGAGTTCGGGATGGTTCATATGGGACCAACATGACAGAGATGTACTTTGATGCTAAGCCATGGCGAGACTTGTACACAAGTAGAGCTGTTTTAAAATCTATTCTCTGAGCAACAGCAAGTCAGTGCAGAGACCTGAGGACAGGACTAATATGGTCGTACTTCCTGGTTTTAGTCAGGACACGAGCAGCAGCGTTTTGGATGTACTGCAGCTGTCTTACAGCTCGCTTAGTGAGTCCAGTGAGGAAACCGTTACAGTAGTCTAACTTGCTGGAGATGAACGCATGAATAAGTCTCTCTAGGTCTGGTTTAGACAGTATAATTTTGATTCTGGCAATGTTTTTGAGATGATAAAATGCTGATGATGTTATAGATTTAATGTGACTGCTGAAGTTCAAGTCAGAGTCCACGATTACCCCGAGATTTCTAACCTGACTTCTAGGTTTTAGTGAAAGAGACCCTAGGTGACTACAGACATCTTCTCTTTGTTTCTGTGGGCCAAAGATGATTATTTCAGTCTTGTCTGTGTTTAGCTGGAGAAAGTTGTTTCTCATCCACTCATTGACCTGTTGGATGCAGTGACAGAGTGAATCCACAGGTCCATATTCACCTGCTGTCAGTGAGATCGAGTGAAATCTGAGTGTCATCTGCATAATTGTGGTAGGATACGTTATTGCTGCTTATGAATTGACCTAAAGGGAGCATGAAAAGATTGAACAAAAGAGTTCCCAGGATGGACCCCTGGGGCACCCCACAGGTCAGGGCCAGTACTTCCAAAGTACTTCCTGTCTTCAAGATAGGACTTACACCATTTAAGGGCAGTACCCCGAAATGCCAACCCAGTCCTCTAATCTTTGTAACGGGATCACATGGTCAACTGTATCGAAAGCAGTACTCAGATCCAGCAGAACTAAGACAGAGACTTTGCCTGTGTTGGTGTTCAGGCGGGTGTCATTAGTCACCTTGATAAGAGCAGTCTCAGTGCTGTGGTGGGGCCTAAAACCTGACTGAAAATCATCAAAGCAGTTGTTCCGCAGAACAAAGTCAGTAAGTTGTTGGTATACAACTTTCTCAAGGACTTTACCTTAAAAAACGGCAGGTTTAATATGGGCCGATAGTTGTTCAGTACATGTGGCATCAAGACTGCTCTTCTTTAGGACAGGCTTGATGACAGCAGTTTTCAAGGCCCTTGGAAATGTTGTTAGCATTTCTGTCACAGACATTATCTACATGTACATTAAAATCACATGTAATGACTATATAGTCAAAGTCTGTGCAGACAACTGAAAGCATCTGAGTAAAATCATCAATAAAACTTTGACAGTGTTGGGGTGGCTTGTATATGAGTATAAAGATCATGGATGGAGATACTTTTAGCTCCATTTTGAAAGATACATACTCAAATGATGGAAACACCGCAAATGACAGCCTGTGGGTAATTATATCATCCTTAAATAAGGCACACACACCACCTCCCTTTTTGTTTTCCTGTGTTTCCCGTCTTGCTGTTTAACCATGTCTCTGTTAAAAACATCAAATCCAGGTTATAAGAGGAGATAAAATTATTGATTAAAAATGATTTGTTGCATAAAGATCTGACATTGAGCACTGCAAGTTTCAGATCTGTCTGAGTAGAACCTGACATTATCTGCTTACAAGGAATTTGAATTAGATTTCTCTGACTGGACAGTCTAACTGTCCCTCTCTTTTCTAATCGACAACATTTGACAGTAGCTATAGCACTATGGGAGAAAGCTCTCTACCAGGGCCTTGGGTTGATAAGTTCTTTATCATGACTAAAAGTCCTGGAACAGCAGAGGCCCTGGGTATCCTAGCGTTGATCTTAATCAGGATCTTTGGTTTGGGAGCAGGGGTGCATTGAGGGGTAACAACTCATATGAGATATAACAGATGTTGGTCGTGGGGGTGGAGCTGGTGGTGTTTTGGTGGATGGAGCAGGAGAGGTGGAGCTCCTGGGGAGCACAGGGGGTAGTGTTTGGTGGGGGGTAGATTTCAGCATTGTTGATGATAGTACCCGCAATCTTGCCATGTTTGGAGTAAGGGTACCATTTTAATTCCTGATTTCACCAAGCTTTCAAGGTGGTTGGGAAAGCCCATTGGTGAAGCTGGTGATAGGATGGAAAGTGAAGAGCCTGCAGATGGCGTGGATGTAGCAGGTGGGGCCCATGGCTGTGGTGACGGCACTGATGGAGGTGACAAATGTGCTGCTGGAGCTGAATCCCTTGCTGTGTCAGTGGCTGGCGAGGCAGGAGCGCTTCTGTCATTCCTCTCTTCTCTCAGTGGCTGCGTAGGACCCCGTCCAGGCCCATTTTGATGCCTCAGAGCGTGGAGGAGGTTATCCGTCAGTCGTCTCACTCCACCTCTGCACAGGTGTGGGCCCTTTCCTTTAAACAGGTCCTCCCGTTGCCAAAACAGATTGAAGTTGTCAATGAAGTGCACTCCTCTGGACTCACAGACCCCGGACAGACAAGTGTTCAGTTGAAGCAGCCGACTGAATTTATTCATCCACCTGTCGATGTTCGGGAGAGGTCCACTGATAAATGACTGGACTGACACTTTATCAAGTTTCTCCAAAAGTACACTAAAGTCCTTTTTTAAAACTTCTGATTCTCCCTTCCTGATGTCAACAGCACACACGTGCAGGATCAACTGTTTGACTCCCTGATGTTTGGATATGACCTGGGGGAGGAGTGCCATTATATCAGTGACTGTGGCGCTTGGGTAGCTGCATGTAACAATCCTACTGTTGTTTATGTCACTGAGAGCACCGTCTCCCATCAGCAGGATATCTCTGGCCTTCACTATTGGCATAGATTTACTCTCTCTGTCTTTCAGATTTTTTCTTCCAGCATCATGGCTCTTGTCTTGTACCATACAATTTTCTGTCTGTTTGCCAGTCACAGCAGAGTTCACATTCATATGTAACTGACAGTGATTGAAATGTGTTTGTTAGCCATATGTTAGCTGTAGGTTGGGTCATGATTGCTTTGTTGCCAGCATTCTCCTTTAGCATTTGGTGCCTCTTTGCCGCACTGCCGGCCTTCTTGTTTCCCTGCTGCCAGTTCAGAGGGCTTACCATCATCCAAGCCTGATAGAGACAGCCGGCGGTCGGCCTGCTCCATGTCAGAAAGCTGATACAGCCGAAGCAGCTGCGCCTTCAGTGTCCCATACTTGTCAGTCAGCAGCGGGCCTTGCAGTGCTCCCATCAACTAGCGTGTTGTGGCAGCATCCAATGACACAAAGTCACGAAAATACTTGGTGTCGTCCCTTCATTATCCTGCAGAGGTAAGACTGGGCTTCCACGTGCTAGAACCATGGCTATGGATCATGTTGCCAGAAATCTGGGAGTTTAATGGTGGCCACAAAACCAGTGGGAGAAATGGCGACTGCAGCAGTTGTGGCATCTTCACCGTCTGTGGAAATTCCAATAAAACAGACGATGTGTCCCATATCAAGTTTCTGCTATATTAATCTTCCAACAAGAACTGCTGGGTCCTTTCGCAGTATTCCACTCCAAACTTCCCCTTCACCATTCTTTCAAAATAAGAGTCCTTGTGAGTGAGATCAGTCCATATGTGTCCGCCACAACAACAACTCATATGACATAGCCAAATAGCAAACCTATAATAGGAAACAAAATAGTTTATACACACTGTCATACACATTTTATTGAATTATTTTTGTATAACAGCAGCTATGCTCATGTCTTTCTGTGTGGTCATGTTGTTTACAAGTGTCTTTGTTATGAATGCTGCTTTTTGGTATATACATTATTGATTATACAGATAAATAAAAATACTGTTTTGCCCCAACCAACCATAATCTAATGCTCCTTTAGTTTGTGACAGACCATAATACAGTTGCACTCTTTTTTATATTTAGTTAGATTTAGATTTTTTGACCAGAGCAAAGGCCAATGGGTGCGTGACACACATCTATTTACTAGGAGTGTAATCATTTACCTAAGCTCAAAGAGGGACACTGTTCATTTGGGGAGCCATTACAAAATGACAAAAACACAACATTTTTGATAAAACAAGCACAAAAACGCATTTTGGAAAAGAAAGATTATTTGTACAAATCATTATTTTAATAAAGTTTTAATTGTCATTGATGGCTGTTTGGAAGAGTTTATAGAGTAGGCGATAGATTTTGTTCATAATTTGGATATGTTTAGTGGACTGAAGGGCAACCTTTTAGATTGCAGCTGAGCACATGCTAACTTACCAAGTATTTACTTAGTATACACTGTACTTGCGTATACAAATAACAAAATGAGGATGTCTCATTACAAAATACAGTATAGTAAATATTTTACTCTGAAGTAATTACTAGACCTATCTCTTATACCTTACTCCTGTATTTACCTCCTATAACCCCTTGGTTTTACAAATGCTGCTCAATTGCACTCTGGTGGCATAGGCCAACCATTTAATAGAAAACATCCACACAAGTACACTTATATAGAATATAATGTGAACAATCCCATTGGCAGCACAGATGTAAGACTGTTAGACTCAAAATCCTGAAGTTAGTTCTGCTTTAAATGGTACACTGTTTTAGGTTTTGCATTAACTAGATTGTTATTCATTTGAAACCATAAAAATAATTAAGACCAGACCACTCTTACCTTTTTTTAAACCTTTATAGTATAATAAAATTGCAGGGTACAACTTTTTTCAAGTCCTAAATGTTTAGAAGATGACCTGGGAGTGATGACTGGGAATACACCTGGATTTTTAAATTAGGCTATTATGTATGGCAAGGACATAACCTACTGTGTTTTCAAAAGTGCTGTGTCCATTGTGGGAATGTGGGCGTATGTTGGTGAGTGTCAGCATGACGTCACCTCTTCCCTCTGTGAAGAAGCAGATTGGCTCTTTGAAAGGATACACCTCCCTGTAACCTGGTCCTGTGGGCAGCACAGAAGCAGCAGACAAAATCAATATATGACATGTAAACTAACCTGAACTGGTTTTGAGCTGCCAAGCGCAGATCTTTTCTGATCCAACAGAGTTCAAAGAGTTCAAAGGTCAAGTGATTGTACTAGGACTGTGTCCAAGTCCTCTGAATGCAGTTTGCAAAATATTAACATGTTTCATACTTTGGTACTTGTAAATTAATAAATGGTGTGTTTACATTATGTTAAAAGGTTTTAAGTGTAGTGGAGGAAAAAGTGATCAAGATATTATTGACCTAATCCCACTATTTTGTACAGTGTCTATGGAAGGATTACAGTAATTGATGTTATTTATGTTCTCTGAATGAATGTTACCATAGCCATAGATTCTCCATACAAATAGAGAAATCTGAAATATATATGTATATACAAATACTAGATACTAACATCTAAAAGACATTTTCTGTTACTTAAGATTTACATTTTGTAATACTACAACTAGGCTACTTTTACCACTAATGACATTTTGCCCCATGCTAATGCTGGTGACGCACACCTGCCACGGCCAGCAGGTCAAAGACCTGTTTGTTTAAAACTTCACCCAAAACTAACTGTCCCGCTCAGTCTGTGTCTCTGAGTGCGCGTAAGCTCACCTGGTGCAGGTTCCTCAGGACTTCATCCGAGATGCAGCGCGCTTTGTTCCGACGCAGCGCGCAGCTCGCTCAACAGGCAGCTGCTACTTTCGACGGGCCTTTCGCAGGCCTGATGCAGCGTCAGGAGCGCCCTATGTCCTCTGTTACCATCCCGCCTCCAGCATGTATGTTCCGGCCTCTCGAAGCACCCCTCCGCTACCTCTTTGGACCAGGACCCTCAAACGTCCCTCCGCGTATTTTAGCTGCAGGCGGAAGGCCGATCATTGGTCACCTACACCCAGAAATGTATGAGGTAAAGACCAGTCTGTACGTCTGCAAGAGAAGCCATATGGAAATATAGTTGGTGAATTTTAAATCGTTTAAATGCTTATACTTTTAGAAACTTTTTTAACATCTTAAATTAGAAAATTATTTTCTAACATCGTGAAGAATACTACATTTCACATGTTGCGATTGCAGATCATGAACGACATTAAGAAGGGGATCCAGTATGTCTTCCAGACAGAGAACAACATGACTATAGCCATGAGTGGCTCCGGACACGCAGCCATGGAGTGCGCGGTATTCAACACAGTGGAGCCCGGGGAAAATGTAGTCATTGCCATTAACGGGATATGGGGAGAGCGCGTGGCAGAAATAGCAGAGAGAATGGGTACGTCTTTACGCATACAACTGAAACGGATGTAATGACATTGGAGAGGCCAAAATCAGAAACAACGTGTAATATAGATCACAATTATTATTTTCTGTTACGAATGTTTTTGTTTAATTGCAGGTGCCATTGTGCATAGAATGGTAAAAGCTCCTGGAGGATATTTCTCAAATAAAGAAATAGAACAGGTTGGCGCTATTTCTCTGATCAGACATGTTTAATAAAGTACCATTTAGTTCAATCCTATTTTCTTCTCTTAGGCTATTGAAAAAGTACAAGCCTGTCCTGTTTTTCCTCACACATGGCGAGTCCTCAGCTGGTCTCTGTCACCCAGTAGATGGGATTGGAGACATCTGCCAAAAGTAAGACAAACATAGATGTTTATGTACTTTCTGTTCTGTTTATATAATGTGTTTCTGACTTCTCTGATCAATCCCCTCAGACACAACTGTCTCTTCCTTGTGGATACCGTTGCCTCACTTGGAGCAGCACCCATTTTTATGGACCAGCAAAGTAATATAAGAATAAAAGGCCAAAATAATTCATGTGCACTTTTACCTAATGTGTCATGTGTACTTGTTGTCTGTTGTGCCTTTAGACATTGACATTTTGTACACTGGTTCTCAAAAGGCACTGAATGCACCTCCAGGAACAGCACCCATCTCATTTAATGATAGAGCATGGTAAGCTGAGAGCCAGCTGTCTTTTTCTGTAATAATAACTTGATATGATATGATAATAATAATAAATAATAAAATAAAAACAAAGAACATATATATATATATATATATATATATATATATATATATATATATATATATATATATATATATATGTTCTATATATATGTTCTTTGTATATGTATATGTTCTTTGTTTTTATTTTATACAGCCACAAGATGTTTAATAGGAAAACCAAACCAGTGTCCTACTTCTTTGACATGACACATTTGTCCAATTATTGGGGTTGTGATGGAAAACCAGCCAGAGTGTAAGTTTTTAACATCAAAGAAATAGCAATCTTAATGTAAAAAAACTATTTTTTTACCCAAGTGACCTCACCTTTAGATACCACCATACTGGTCCGGTGTCTGGCTTTTTTGCTCTGAGAGAGAGTCTGGCAATTGTTGCTGAAAAGGTAAAGAACGTTTCTGTACTTGTTACTGCAGCTCAGAAGAGATAGGAAGTTAGCAAGACTGCAAGCAAGTCACAATCAAGTCAAATAATTTATTGACCGGGTCACTGTTGGTAGGTAACATTAGGCCCAACATAATACAAATGGCATTTGGCTCCCCCTAGGGTCTGGAGGCATCATGGAAGAAACACAAAGAAGTGGCTGCCTACCTTTACAGGGGTCTGGAAGATTTGGGTCTCAAGCTCTTCATTCCTGAGAGGGTAAGACAGACAAAACGGGTTAAATGTCATTAAAAACATTGATGGATCAGACATAATATGCTTAATGAAATACTGCAGGATTTGAGGCTTCCCTCTGTTACAACAATTGCAATCCCTGAAGGCTATGACTGGAGAGAGCTGTTGACTTATATCATGAAAAACCACCAGATGGAGATGACTGGAGGCCTGGGCCCATCCATTGGCATGGTGAGTTAAAAAATCAAAGTTTAACACCTCTCTAAAACAAAATTATACTTAAGCTTCTCTTCAAGCATCCCCATCCTCCGGGATGACATGATGACCTATAAAATACATTTTAGCCTATAGTGCACTATTTTGCTACACCTAATACTTCATCACCCTGCTGAGTCACTGCTGTCTCACATGCAGCTTTCTAATGTATTAAACCACTCCTTTTTAGGTGATGCGGATTGGACTAATGGGATACAACTGCGAGAAGGCTAATGCTGACATGGCACTGCATGCTCTGGCAGACGCTCTCAAGAACTGCAAAAAGAGCAAGGCATGAGGGACTGGATTCCCAGACTGACTCTGAAATGTTATTTCACACACACACACACACACACACAAAGACATTGCACACGATGCAAGCAGCAAACAGTGTTATAGAAATAAACCTTTCTAAGCCAAACTGTGCTGTATTTTCATGAAAGTGTGGTTTGGATAAAATGTATGAGATCATGGCTACTGAAACGGTTCAATGTGAATGTTGCAAATAAAGTATTAATTATTTTTATGAAACTGTCTCAAAGAATCCTTTGACAAAGCAACATATGTTCATTTGAAACTGCATTTCCCAGGATTCTCTGGGGTAAGAGACGTCTTCAAACTACGTCACAGTTCACGTCAGGTCACTTATCAAACTCGTCCTACAACACCATATAACACTAATTTGAACATGGCCTGTCCCGTAAATAACAAAGGTAGGTTGGCGCAAGCTTAAGAAAATATTGTTTAACCCACTTCTATATAAAGACCACATTTGTAGCCCGGTGTCTTTATTGTCAATCATTTAAATTAACGTTACCTTACAATGTATTTATTGCTAGCACTAGCTTACTAGTTTGTATACTGTCGAAAACGAAAGTAATCGAAGCTACAACTTTCAACTATCGTATTATATTTATTTTCGCTTAATTTTCGAAATATCTTACTCGTGACATTTTTAATTATACACCAGTCCCGACTGGATATGCCTCATTGATAACCTATGCCTCCGTTTTTTAAGAAAACAGACCTACACAAGTTAGAAGTTGCCACATGTGTAAACATTAGCGCCACCTACTGTCTAAAGTGATATTGGCCTGACCCTACTGCTCCAAATGTTCAGTAAGGTTCAGTAACAGTCTCAGAGATGCTCTGTGTCAGGGTCTGTGTCTCCAACCAGTAGCTCCCTAAGGGCTTTATGATTTCTGCATAAGCATAATTATTCAAATTTGATTTATTACTTGGCAAACCAACTTGTGTTTGTATCCAATCAAATTCATAGGTGTGCGCCTCCTTTGTGCATAAAATGAGTATTCTATATGTATATATGAATATTGTATTTGTTGGATATGAGGAATAACAACCAAACTCAAGACTGCAGACTATATTTCTGGTTAGCTCAACTATTAGGGTTGTAAAAATGTGTTTTGTGGTATATTGCGATATTTTGGGGGCACAATATTAAGCATCATAATTCTTTATAGGTATCAATACATTTGTGACAACATCATGCATAATTAATGAGCTTCATTTGTTCTGGTGGCAGGCTTATCAACACTAGTTTGGCTGCAGTTCCCAGGCTGGCCACTGGGGTGGTGCCATTTTTTTGAGCAGATTAATGTAATGTGGTGTTTTTCCACTGATTAAACTGTCAGTTCAGCACTTGTTCTCTCTTTTGAACAATTTACATTCTGTTTGAGTGTGCCTCCATAAAACAGGTGAGTGTTTGCTGTGTACTGAGGACAACTCTGTTGTAGTTTAAATTGAAATATAATTGCAGAATTGTATCGACCTTTGTACCAAACGTTTAATTTGCTTATTAGTAATATAGCTTTTATCTGTGTTGGATTATAATTTTTATTTATTTATTTATTTATTTATATATGGTTTCCAAATTTGAAAATTCCCAAAATTTCCAAGCTTAACTTCCCATGGAAAGTTTCCAGAAAATTTACGGAAATTTACCAGAAATTTACTGGAAACTTTCCACCCCTTTGCAACCCTAGTTGGATCTGTGTTGCAAGCATCTGCATACTTGCTGCATATAGCCATATAAAAAGTGTATACAGGTAAATGTCTCTGTTGTTTTAATGGAAAATATGGATATGGAAATATGGAGCTGTGAACGCTAACATTTTCTGGTGAATGTTCAGAGAAAACTAATTCATTTTTTTTGCAGTTGAAAGTGCCAGCCCTACAACTAACTGCCCACTGCCTAGGGTGTACCCCGCCTAGGGGCCATAGTTACTGGAAGAGGCTCCAGTACCCTTAAAGGGTTTAAGCAGAAGATGATGACTGAATAAATGTTACAAAGCAGAAGTAGCTCTCTGCCATTTTTATTATGTAAAAGTAGTACTCTCGGGTGAAAAAAGGTTGGAGACCCCTGCTCTATGTTAAAGCTTTAGTTTGAAAATGGCATTTTTACTTTGTTTTCATGTTTTGTATGGTAATGTGCAGAGGCATTAGCCGAATTAAAAAAATTTGTAAGGCCATAGGCTACAACAGATATAGCTGAGAACATGCTAGGGATTATTATGTCTTCAGTCCTTTCATTCAAAATAAGTTTGTTTTAACATTCTAAGACCCATACTTGCAATAGAACATCCAAACTGTTTACATGTCTATATTATTACCCTCAGTGCCACTGAATGCAGCTGTCGCTCCTCTTGATTGGCTGCTGGGGACATGGGAGTCAGATCAACCTGGAGAGGGAACCTTCCCAACTATAAAGCCTTTCCGTTACACAGAGATGCTGCATTTCAGCCATGTTGGACAGCCAGTCATCAACTTTATGTGAGTGATTTAATCAAACCTGTGCAGTGTGCATGTAATGTGTATAACATGGATATAGGAATGTTTGTTTTTGGTATTAACTTATCACGTTTCTCTTTCATCCTTGATACAGGTTTAATGCCTTTCAAAACGATACCAAGAAGCCCCTTCACCGAGAGTGTGGATTCATTCGAATCAAACCTGGAACAAACCAAGTGGCATTCATAAATGCACAAAATACAGGTATTTACTTTCAGATGTATGAAAAGCTAGTCACACTAGCTAATGTTAAGGAGAGTATACATGAGCCGCAATGAATGTACTATTGTTCTTGTGCTCATGTTTTACAAGCTGTTTTTCTTCTATTATGCAGGTTTGGTGGACATTGAGGAGGGTGAACTGACAGACAAGAAACTGAACCTGCAGAGCTGTGCTTTGTCCAGGATTTCTTTTGCCAAGGAACCCCAAGTTCAACAGGCATAACTATTTTCTGGCCACTACCTGATACTTCTCTGCAACAAGGCACTGTATGTATTTTGCCACTGACCTCAGATGTCTCTTTTTATCTTTCAGATTTGTAGAGTGTTACAGCTCCGGCCAGATGGGAAGTTGGAACAGACAGTTTCTATGGCGACAAACAACCAGCCATTGGCGCAGCACTTGCACATCACTTACCGTCGGACATCTTGAACCAACAGCCTGGCGGGTATTCAGTTTTTCAAAATACCCTGCCTGTTAAGCTTTTTTCACAACTGCATAGGGAAGGGATTGATTAGAAATAACTTTATTTATATTGCACTATTATATTGGTAAATATTTGTCAAGCTGAATCTCCTGGCAGCTGATTTATTTCTGAATGTTCAGCTCTGGTAATTGGATATTAAGCACTTGTTTCCTCAGTCATAGATTTTTTGAATTGTTGCCAATTAGGCATGCTCCACATCTGCATATATGTCTTGACCTTAATTTAATGTTTAATGTAACATATTATGTTTTTTTCTGCATATCACTTGCAAAATCCAACCTTCAAAATTGTAATTTCTCTGGCTTTTACCATAAAATAGGATATTTGAAAGGGCATTGTGGAGTACATTGTGGATAACGGGTTACATTCTTCATGTTTTCTAAGCTGTACTTCAAGTTGTGTATTCTGTGTGGATTTTGTGCAGAACCATGTGTGAACCATTTCTATAATATATCCACACTTTTCACTCAATTATCATTTACAAATGAATAAAATCCTTTAACAATTTGGGATGGGGTAGTTTATTGTGGACAATGTAGACACATGCACATTTATAAATTAACACTGAAAAGGGACAACCCACAATCATTCTGAAGAGCCCTTATTGTGGATGCAAACACTAGTGGGATCAATGTAAAAATACATTCAAACTGAATAAAATAAAATAATAAAAAAAAAACCACAAGCCATAAATACTATTTACAAGATAAAATTAGCTTGTATTAATAAACCCCTGCTTGTACTTAATGTACATTTCATCAGTCTCATCTTTGGTTAAAAAACAAAAACAAAAAAAAAACTCATCACCCTTTTATAAAGAGCACCACGTGCCAGCATTCTATGCCATTTGTTGCTTTGGTTTAGTACAAAGAGTACATAAACTTCATACCATATAACCAGTTGAAACACCTGTATTATTGCTCTTACACATCTATCACATAAGAAGCATTAACACAGATGTGAAACTCAACACAACCAGCTGAGCGACCTGTTTTCATTAAAGACAACTTTTACTGCCATGACACCGCCTCTAAGAGAAAAACAGGGCGGAAGCATAAAATCATCTACCTCCACAGCACAAATATCGTTACTTTGCTCGCATTAAACCTGAGCGGCACCAATATAAGCCAAGAGATGCAATAATTACAGCTGGAGTCACACACTTGTTGATTCTTCAGTATTACTCTTTGGATGAAAAGCAATACCCGACAGCTTCATGGCAACAGAAGGGATGCTGATGAAATAGTGGTTTGTGATTCAGCAGCGAAACGGGCCTTCAAAAGTCCCATCTTATAATTTCAAAGTTTTTACGTCTCAACAAACAACACTGCTGGCTACTGTGACCCGCTGGGTTTTCACGATTCCTTCATGATGTAAACGTACATGGCACTGAGGAAGTTTTTCAAAGAGTCTATGATAGAGGTCATCCAGTGGTGCTCAGGAATAAAGTCCTTTCTCACCACACATTTTGTGATTTCCATCTGGAAAAAAGCAAACAAATTATTTAGGATTGTAAAACAAACGTACAGGGAAGTCTATTTGTATTAATGATGAGTAATATTGGGTTGAAGCATCATTTTTTTTCAAGGTTGGGATAGGTTAAGGTATAACCTGTCCAGCTGAAAAGTTATATCTAGAGAAAATGTTCAGTATGCTTAAGTCGCTCACCCATCCACCACGTCTTTTCAGCCAGTGAACCAGGTACTTGCGGACAAACTGGCCTAGAGTGTCCACAATGACATGAATGGTGATCAGATGGCCTTGTCTGACACAGTCGACTGCTAGAGCACCTGCTACCGCAAACATGGCCACCACTTTCCCCCATGTTATACCTACAACAAGAGAATAGCCATTTTTCAGTGGCACTGCTAATTGCATTGCAAATATTGCAAGTTTTTATTATACCAACAGTTTATGCAATCTTATGCAAGTTTGATCATTTAAACCAAGCTGCAGCTAAATGCTACCAACACAAAAATAACATCCTTGTTTTATAAGCTACTATTCAAGTCTTTACATGCATTTTAGTGGTTTCTTCATTTACATAATACATATGTGAGCGGACACCAAGCATTTACTGCAGCCATCGGACCTTGCACTAAAATAAGCTGTATATGCCAGGTTAAAGTCAACAAACCAATGCATTTGTGTTTGAGTGGCTGATAAGACACCTTGCTGTTACAGTTAAATTGAACAAGACCAGACTTGCTTTCCCAGTGTCTAAGTGGCTGTGACACAGTTAAAAAAAAAACATTTGCAACTAAAAATTAAATTTGGACAGTAGCTACTTAAGGAGTATAGCTAACCTGAAAACATTGTACTCTTGCTAAATGGGAGCATCCGGCCTATTCCACGATACATTTCAAGGCCAGAACAGATTATTATAATGACTGTCAGTGATGCAGTAGCCAGCCTAATGGCATTAGCCTCTTTAGCGGCTTGTGAGGCTGTTATGGCTGGGCCTCAATGTTGACCTACAGTGTCTGAGGGTGGCTGCAGTATAAAGGGATAGAGGTCTGTGTGAGCTTGAATGAGATAACTTGTCCACTAAGCTATAAGGCCAAGTCATGTCTCACTCCCTACTGAGATGCAAACTAAGAATAGAAAAAAGATTGTCAAGGATAAAGAACTGCAGGAAGATGAATGGAGGAGAGATGAGCACAAATATAAAACACTCCTATGCACAATTATGATGGATTCACAAGATATAAAATAGATGCAGGAGTTGTATGATTCTTTGTCACTGTCAATGCCACTATACTGACTAAAAGGCAGCCATAAAGCTATTTTGAACAGCAAGAATAACAAATCATCATGCACTTTCTATTTATATCTATTTTACCCACCACATAAGGCTGGGGCAGTCTGAGTTCAACACTTTGTTTTTCTTTATGAGGAATCCCACGCTGTCTAAAAACAACATCCCTGTGAAGTCCAAACAAGCACAACTGCAGTCCGAACATGGGCATTATATCAGGCCAGCTTCTATTTTATCTTTCCATTGAGGAGGCCAAGTCTATGGGGTACATCTCATTCTGTCCAGGCAGAACCTCAAAGGAGCACACTTAGAAAATATGCAGCCACTGTTTACTTGAATAATGGTGCACACAGTCTTAATGCCATTTCAGATGTTTTTTTATTTAGTTTGATTCTAAAAATTAACTTAATTATCAATTAATCCTAGCTCTTATAATCCCACTCTACTTAGCTTAGAATGTTTTTTTTAGTTCTCTTAGGAGTTGTGTGTAGCTGGAGCCTATCCCAGGAACTAGGGGCCTGAGGTTTTTTGCAAACTAGACAGATAATCATTCATTAGGAGTAATTTTTTTTAGAATTTAGATTCATTTATTCACCTACACATGCATGTCTTTGGACTGTTGGAAGAGGCAGAAATAGAGTGCTGTCCTCCCAGACCTATGTGTGTTGTTTTGTATGTCTCTTTATATGTATTTAGCTTTAATAAAAACAAAACCTGACCTTAAATTGGCTTTTTTTTAAATATAAGCCCAACTTTCAAACTTACTTTACACTCACACAAATAGCTGCTTTTTGACGTGCCAACTATAGACCGTAAAAGGGCACCTCACCATTGTGTCATCAAATTTCATAAGGTTCAATCCGTGTTCTCATGCCGAGTTCTTAGTGTCCCAGCCAAATGCACAAAATGCAAGTCATCAACATCAGCACCAACCTGTTGAGAAAATCTCTGTGGCCACACCAATGAAGGCATCCGACACCATGTTCTCCATGGCAACAGAAATGTTGAGCTGTCGTGCCACGTTTCTGAACAAACTGGGCTGTATACCCTCCAGCTCGTCACCTAGGCAACAGAGGACGGAACAAAAGACAGCAAAAATGTTCATGGTCAGTGATAGTAAAAACAAAATGGACAGGGTTTTTGTAATAAAAAACATAATGTAAATTAAGCTAAGATCTGTTACTCTGTGTGTATCTTTTAAGTTTAAGAGGCCAGACAGAGAAAAAATGATTTGATTTCAAAACATGTAATCACATCTGTCTGATCCAAGCTTTATGTACCATTAAGATACAAACATTGCCATCTGTTTACATGTTATGGTTTCTTTTTGTTGGCATGTATGCAGGCATTTGGAGGTATTCTAATAAAATGGCACACTCAATACACAACAGAATAAAGTAAAATGTGTAAGGGAAAGTGTAAATTACAAGTTCAAAACACACCTGGGTTTAGTATTCACACTTTTAACCTCTGGCAAACACTCAGAGAGAAAAAAGGGAATGCAAAGAGACAGGTTTTTAATTCTACATAGTATGCCTTTAAGGTTTGGCATTTGTGAAAAATTGTGTAAACAAAGCCACTTCAGTGGAGTTTAGTAGCTGTATATGACAAATTATATGATGCCAAAGTCCAATTCTGGTCGAATGTACAATAGAACTTTAAAGCAATGATGTAGGTTAGAAGGGTTAGAGGTGATAAACTGTATGAGATTTGCCTGTGATTTCAAGTCCTCTACACCCTTTTTTGCGATGCAATTTACCAAGACAGAGAAGCACCACTGATGCTTCAGAGATGGCTGCATTTGAGGAAGGGAAATTGAGTTCAGATTTGGACCACCCAAGTCCATTTTGGTTAAGTCTCGAGATAATGTAGTCTCTGCACAGAGCTTTTGACTGGGACACCAGTTCTTTATCAGTCAAAGACCGGTCGAATACATCCAGGACTTCTGCTGCAAAGCCAGTAGAGCGCCGCAGGACATTCATGTCAAAGGGATGTGGGTCAGCGAGCAACTGACCTCTGGAGATCAGTGTTAAAGGATGAGACAATAAGGCACCTGTAAGGAGAGGATAAAGTTACTTCTCATTTGTTTACAAAAGTAAAAGCAAACAAAACACAAAAGTAAAATAAAGAGTTTTATGGCATCTCACTGTAAGCCTGTATGGATGCCTGCAATCCAACACAGAAGCCTGCATAGGCGAAAAGTATTTGAAGAATTTTAAAGTAAAAACAAAGTAAAAGTAAAGGTGCAAGTCAGGGAAAGTCATAGTTATATGTCACAAGAAAGAAAGTTTACAGTGGTTCAAAAATAAGTAGTCTATTTGCCTGTGAATGAATGGACAAATGCCCCACTTTCATAAATTGATTTTTAGCAAACAATGTAGGTGTATAAGTACATTGTGTGTCTAATTCTGACCAAAAACTTATATAAGAATATGTTGGAGGCGTTATTGTTGTGAGTCACATGGTGGGACAGTTAAGATATCGCTACATTTCTTGAGTTATGCAACACTAAGCATTGATATCGTTTATTACCAACGAGGACATAGCCTATTGCTAAGAGACTAATATTTAGTCCGGATGAAGTGCATTGTTAAAAAGACAACAATAACAATTAAGTGACAACACAAATTGTCAAATTTTACATTTCCACCTAGACGCCATGCTTACCTTCATTTTATCCACATACAGAGATGTTGGCGTTGCTGTCTGACGTGATCATTTTGTGATTATTTCCAAATCAACTGAACTCAAGCCAGTCACGGTATGTTTCCCAGTCCAAATAACCGAACTTCCGCCGCCGTGGTGCCTTAATGTTATTAAAAACTAAATTAAAAATCCACTTTGTGAGGTTTTGACTTTGTTTCAGCGCAGCCTTTCATTGGAGCTCTGGCGTCAGGAGGATCCACTCATTGACTAAAAGCGCACCGCCTGAGGACGCAGCGGGAGAACGCCTACCTAACCTGTGGGTCCACCTTCACGTCGACGCTCAGTGCGTTTGTTTTATGACAGTGAAACGGCCAACGAAGGAGAAGTTTAGTCTCCGCCCCGAGGTCCGAGAGCCAAATCGCCTTGGAGTAACCAAATGAAGCGCATCCACAGCTTAATTCAAACGTCTCTGGTCCAAGTTGATCTGGACATGGCAATGACCTATCATTCTTCAAACTTTTCAGCACAAAGATTATTTTGAACGTGCTGCCTTGTAGTGATTAAGAAAAGTCTCGTGGTATTTCTTCTGAATGTAATATCGAGGAAAATGTATATCTTACTCCTTAAAGTAGGTTTTCCCAGCACAGGTGTCCAGAGACCTACTGCTGTTGCCTTCTAACCCGACGCCAGTGTTTATATAAGTGTGCCTTTCTGGAGCCCAAAGTGTCTCATCTTTAATCCTCTGCAGACAAATATAGATGTCCTGATACCTGTAGGCTACCACGGCTAAGACATGCTTGGTCTCAGGTAGCTGCCATTCTGTGACAGATATGGAGAGAGGGCCCTGCTGCAGATATGCGACGTGAACAGCTTTTGTTCTATTAATTAGTCTAACCAAAGCTATTTATCAGCCTAAGTTAAAGTTGGTTTAAAAACAGGTTTGGGAACAAGTTTATTCAGAGGTTGAAATAGCTTGCTTCTTATAAGTAGGCCACAGATTGAGGAGTGTTTTACATTTTTATGTTCTAAAAGACATGCATTTTTGCAATATTTTAATAGTGCATAAAGTCAACAATAATCCATCTGGTATACATTTGGCCACAGGGTGTCGCTGTTCTCTGTTTTGGAGCTATAAGAAAACTGACTAGATACTGACTCGCCAACTTGATGCATTATTTTACATTTTTTATTTCTATTTGTCCATGAAATGTTTTACTACGCAATCGTACAATAGTGGAACTAGGCTAAATGTTATTTTTCTGTAGTTAAATAAGTGGAAATTGGTAGGTAGGTAATTAACCCGTTTAATCCCAAATTTTTCTCAGACATAAAAATATTAAATTCATGTGTTTTCAGTGCTTTAATGAAACAGTCAGTTGTTAATTTTAACAATTTTAATGGAATAGTTGGTGAAAAGCTGTGTTTTATGCTCTGCAACCATTGTGCACTTTTAAGATATTTAGTCAGCTTTTACCTAATATAATGCAACATAATTATAGTCTTTAGTTGTCCTAAAAAGGTGTAAAATTATTACTTTAAGCAATAAAAGTTATGAAGCGTATTTCTATAACAATAGCACATAATTTTAAGCACCATAGGACCATATATCTATGCCATATTTTATAAAATTGTACTGAGTTCCATAAATAAAAGCATTTAGTTCCACATGTTCAGATTATAAATAATATTTTTATTTTCAGTTTGTAATGTCACAAAATAAGTTCTGGACCTCATTCTGTGCCTGTCTGTATTGAAGATGTATTGAGGATTTTGAATTTTTGTGATATTTTTTGCATATATCCCTGTCTCTCACCTGGACTGGCCTTTATTTCCATGATAAACTGTGGTGACTGTATTTATTCTACACAGCTGTAGCCTGTAGACTGGAGGAAATGTGCAGGTGAAGAGTTTAGTGCTGAGGAAAGCTCAGTTTGTACCTGTTCTACACAGTATCAATGGTAACGTCTAACACTTTGCAATAAAAAAATATCAATATATAGTTCCAATGGCTTGAAATAAATTATGCATTATTACAAGCATGGAGCAATAGGTCACACACACCAAACATGTTCACAATCTGACTCAGAGTTAAACTCCTACAGCGAGTTAAACAGTACTTATAAAACAATCCATGGCTCTATACTTTAATATGGGACCTACTGACCCTGTGTGTTCCCACTGGCAACAATTGTTGCCGTCCATGTTTCCAGTCATCCTGTGCCCAAACCAAACAAATTAGATGAGTTATGACTACATATCTGAACACTAGAGACCTTACAGTTGGTGTGTACCAAAAATCATCCTCCGAGCTTCATGTTTACACAGATAAGCTTCTGTTTGAGACTTAGACAGGGGCTGAGCTCCTTTCCAGGTGTAACTTTTGAACAAACACCTGTGGTCATGTGACCTTTGACCCCAGACATGTGAAACTCACCAGACTTCTTCAGAACTCCTCAACTGTACCATATGTACTGATAATAACTTATATATATCATATAATAAGAGCAGTAGAACCTTAGAAGTGAGGGATCTTTTTTCGGGCAACAATTGTTGCCAGTGGGATTAAATGAGTTAAATATCATATAATTTTGTTTTTAGTGCTAATTAACTGGATTATTTGTATTTTTAAAGGCTGTTTAGCCACTTTTATTACACAAAATACAAACAAAAAAACGCGTTGACACAGGTCACAAGGACACAAGTCAGAGTTGGTCAGCCTTGTATACAGGACATGGATTTTAATGTATTAAATGAATTACTACAAATTGAATTGATTGATTATTTAGAAATCTTTATATAGATCATCAGTAAATTAGCAGGCATGGGGCTGTTCCAGAGTAAAGCTCTCCTGTACTTTTCCATCCCAAGCAAGTTTTATTGTAATTAGCATTTTAGTGATCTAGTTTCAAAGTGATTTTAGAAAACACAACAAAGAGCCCATTCATTTACATGAATGTATTTGCTGTCTTTGATAACTTTCAAATATAAAAAGTAAATCTTACCATGACTAATATTTAGAATTGAGAAAGCCTTTTTGACACCAGATGACTTTAAAAAACAAGTCCAGAAGATTATGTCTTTTTATACCTTTTATTGTGATTCAATTAGCCTGGATGATAGAGAGTCTTCACAGATATTACTTCAAGTATGAGAGAAAGTCCCAGTATTAATCAACCCTTGGTGAAATCTGGTCTTATGTCATCAGCAATGACAAACAGGACAGGATTCCAGCAGTCACAGTAAATAATTCCAGCTGTCACAGTAAATGTATGCACTTACGGTTGTGACTCTGGGTCTGAAAAGACAATTTCAGACCCAGAGTCTAAAAAATGCAGAGTCTGAAAAATGCATTGACATATTAGTAAGTTCATGCATTCCAAAAAAACTTGCTGCCTTTGTCTATTGCAGAGCCACGTCTGTTAAATTATTAAATTGGTTAATTGAAAACCACCAGGCTGTCTGCAGGACACTGGCTGACATTTTGGGCAAAAACAATGTTGTCTGTTTCCATGCTATAAATTGTGTTGCTTTGCCAAACAAAACAAAAAAACAAAAAAAAAAAAACAAAAAAAAAAAAACAAAAAAAACAAAAAAAAAAACAGCCCAAATTCAATAGTGAATAATTACATGACCATGTGCCAGCATTTATACTAAGTGTGGTATTGTGCAGTGTGGCATCTGTGAAAACAGCTGACCAAGCGGATAAACACAAAGCACATTCAGTGCCTTGACTTTTAACAACCATGGGTTTAGATAAATGAAGTTTGTGAGTTGTTTAAATCCCAAATGCTGCTTCACGATAGCTCATTAGTGCTTTGGTAACTACTCAGAGATTTTATGGAAGTGCAAGTGGTTAGGTGTATTAACTCTAGGTGTCAGCAGAGCTGGTAGCTAAGTAATTATATGGTATGAGTACTTTTACTCATATTACATCTGTAATTTAATAACCGCCTTGTGGTCAAATGTGATACAGTATAAACAAATAACACTACTTCCTCTTTTTTTTTTTTTTTTTCTCATGCACAGATTTTTTTCATTCCAACCAACTATCCAATGTAACGCATGCGTTTAGGAGTCTCCAGGCCACACACCCATCATCATTGGTGCTCAACAAACAGGTAAAACCAGAGGCTCTAGCGAGCTTGTCATCGCAGACCCAGCCCTTTTCCACAGCGCGGGGATGTGTGGAAAGTGACGTTAGGTTTGTGGGAGTATGATATTCCAATTCAACTTTACCCTAAATAATATTTGATCACTATCAATGTGATGTTCAAACTCTAATGGCTCAGAAGGGGATAAATCATCTGAAGTAACAACTCTTGTGGGTTTGCATCATGTTGCCTTGGTAAACTTGTGTGGTAATGTATTTTTACATTTGTTTATATTAATTTCATTAATTGCGTAAGAATAGAGCTATTATTTTTGGGATCTAGGTTGCTCTAACCATGATCAACAGCATGACCCCATCCCATTCACTGAACAGACAGTCCAATCACAGACAGCCAGAGGGTGGAGCCAGCCTTGAAACAAGGTGTGGTTGTGAAACTAGCAAGGTTTCTAGTAATGTCTTGGGGTTTAAATTGAGTAGAATGCAGTCAGTCAGTCAGTAGCTGATATAGCTAGCACTTTTACTCATTCATTTCTGTGCCTCTCTCCATTTGTTTGTTCTCTTACTTTGAGCAAGTAGCTAAAAGTATATCTTTATTACATGCTGCTGGACTGAAAAGCATTGCTTTAAACTTCTGGACTCCTGCTTTGTTGAACCGGTGCTACTCATCTGTTGGATCTTCTCTTGGATATTGAAGTATATTCAGTGCTGCCTGCCCTGGCTGTGCAGGAATTCTCTTCATTAACAGTGCCAGGGATCTGGGCTCAGCGGGTAAGTCATTTTCTACATAAACAACCGCCTATGTTAAAAGTAAATTTAAAGTAAAGTCTATTTGTGCTTCACAGAAGCCAGTGAATGTGGGTGTTTCATTTATGTATGTGCATTGATGCGCCCACATGTAAAGACAATTAAAAGAAGACATTTGTACATTAGTTACCTTTTTAGTTTACTTCCTAACAGTGTAAAATTATTTCATACTGTACTATGATAGCCAAGTTTATCAGCTAGGCTGGCCATATGAGTTATGTTCTCTGCCTCACCTGTTAGACAAGCTCAGTTAGTCAGCATGAGAATATTTCATTGTTTTAAAGCTGACAGATGTTTCTCAACTTCTTACGAGAGGCACATATTGATTCATTGGACATCTTATTGAAGCTGTAATGTCTTCTGGTTGACCAGTGTACATAAAGCATTTTAGAAAATATCTAGGACCAATAATGAGAAAGAAACAATGGACCACAGCAGTCTCTTGTTCATGTACAAAATGTATTTAAAATATTGTATAAACATTTATTGGTGTTTAATGGGCCTATGCAGCTGTCTACTGTTTATTCAGTGAGCAGAGCAGGTGGTGGTTGCTTTGCTGCTCACCTGCCCAGAAAACCTCACACTCACCTTTTTCTTTTGTGAATATGTTCTTTCTCATTTATTTTAGGAGGATATTAAGACAGAAGAAAGCAGTCACCATGCTGCGACAAGCTGTATCAGGCATTTTAAATATCAACAATTACTTTTATGAAAATACAGGTAAGTTTATTTATTACACAATTCATCACAATTAATCAAAACTATATATGTGTCTGTGTGTGCGTGTCTGAGTGTGGCTGAAGATGTGCTAAATCATAGCACTGTAAATATATCTGTTCAAACTAATGTTGGGTGTGTTTTCCAGATGCCAGAGTCAGAGACTACCCTCTAATGCAGAGTCCTATAGATATGACTGCTATACTGCTGGCCTATGTCTTCTTCTCAGTGTACGCAGGGCCACGACTCATGGCTAAACGCAAGCCTTTCCATTTAAACACAGCTATGGTTATCTACAATCTAACCATGGTTTTACTCAATGCTTACATTGTGTATGAGGTAGGTCCAGGGAGACTTTGATTGTCTTAAATTATCAGCTGTAAAATTAAAAGATTCATGTTTGACTAATTTGTTTATGCATCTAGTTCTTGATGTCAGGATGGGCTACAACATTTACTTGGAGATGTGACCTAATTGACCCGTCTAGCAGTCCACAAACCCTTAGGGTAAGGCAGTAAAATATTGTTAATATTGTTCTCATTAACATTTTAGTATTTCTATCTCTTCCCTTCACAAATGCATTGTAATGTACTGTATTTGAGAAAGTGGATTATTAAGAATCTCTTTGTTTTCTTTCCTCTCAGATGGTTCGAGTTGCATGGATGTTTTATTTTTCTAAATATATTGAACTTTTGGACACAGTAAGTATTTGTGCATTCAAACCACTAATATGCAGTAAACATTAAGTTATTCTCACTGCATATATATGTTCTACATTAATTTCAGGTATTCTTTGTGCTGAGGAAGAAACAAAATCAGATTACATTTCTTCATGTTTTTCACCACTCCTTTATGCCCTGGAGTTGGTGGTGGGGTGTCTCTCTGACTCCTGGTAAGCAGGCCTACATAATGGAACAGACAGTATTAAAAAAAAAAAAAACATTAAATGAGAAAAAGGGGACATGTGACAGTAAATGCCCATATGTCCATATCTTTCAGAAACATTGCTTTTATATACAGATCCTATTTTCTCATTTCTCTTCTGCCTTCAGTTTGATTTTTGAATCATCACCTATGAAGTCTGGGCTCTACACATTATTTTGATCTAAAAAATGAGGACCATACATGTATATAATGTAACATTTTGATTAAATGCATGCTAAACCTTAAATGTTAAATATTCTTGAATACTGGGTAGTTTAAAATGTGCTCACTGCATATATTAAAGCCCTATTTTACACTGCTACTGGCACACATCAAACTCCCTAATACATTAGTCAAAGGAAAATATATACTAGGAAGAGCTGTAGAATATTGAATAAATGATTTTTGAATTACAGAGTCTAGAAAATATAACCCAATGACTCTTCTTTCCAGCCGGTGGAATGGGGTCTTTTCATGCCATGGTGAACGCCACAGTCCACGTCTTCATGTACTTCTACTATGGACTATCTGCCGCTGGCCCACGCTTTCAGAAATATTTGTGGTGGAAGAAATATATGACGGCCATCCAGCTTGTATGTCCTGATTCATGTTTTTGTATCAAGTTCATCTGATTACAATTATAAACCGCTGATACCTATTTTGTGCTTTACTCTACACAGATTCAATTCATTCTGGTGTCCATTCATATCAGCCAGTACTATTTTATGGAAAAATGTGACTACCAATATCCCTTGTGGATTCACCTCATCTGGATGTATGGCGTCTTCTTTTTCATTCTGTTCTCTAACTTTTGGGTACAGACGTACATTAGGAGCAAACAGCTTCCTGCATCAGAGAGCAGCACAAAGATGAATGGATCAACGAAAGATGCTGTCACTGTAGTGGACAATGGTAAACACATGGGTAATGGACATGCTCACCACCACACCGATGGCAAAATATTTATGGGCAAAGTAAAGGAAATTTAACCACAAACTAGCTGAATCTCTCTTGGACTGACATTTTTAAGCCATTCATATCTATTACTGGACATAAATGGCTTTGATTTGATTGCTTCTCCAGAATTACACAATGGCTCTTTGTGTGCATGAAAGGCTAGTCTGTATAATATGCACACTTTGTGAGATGTGAATGGCATGTTGTTTTTGCCAGTGCATCTGTGTGCCACCTTGTTCTTTGATGTATGTAACTAATTATTGTGTTGGTCACATAAGAAGACTGGTGCTTGTGTCACTAATAGTAATTTAAACTCAGGCTTGAATCTGACCTACACACTGATGGGCTGCATGACTGTTGTCGTTTTGGAGCATTGCACAATTTCCACAGAAGAAGCACATGTAAATGTGAAATCAATGTCAAAAGTTTCACTGTAAATGTGTAATAGTTTTTTTTTATTTATCTTTTGAAATAAAACTAATTTTACACAAAGGTTTTTGTGATTTGTAAAACGTAATGTGTAAATAAAACATACACAAGTAATTTTATGCAACATTAGTTCTTAATTGAAGTTTGTATTTCAATATATTCAGTCTGAACTGTGAAAAACCAACAGCATTAAACATGCCATATATGTGAAGTGAAATTGTGTTTATGCATATAAGATTTTATTTTCTTCATGTTCAGGATAAAACATTTTTAAATAAATGTGTTTTCTGGTGACGACCTTGTGTCAGCACAATCACTCATGAACCATTTTTGTGGTGTTTGGATATGCTACTGTGGGTACTTTGCCTTTACAACTATGAATCTTGAAGATGAATTTAAATAGTGGTCTGAACTCTAAAAATCAGGTCATGAGGCAAGAGCTTTTGGACCATAGTTGACACACACGTTTCTCTAGGCACATGTTTGTTTATAAACAAGATTATAAAGTGATTTATACAATTAGGGACTTCACAGCAGGGTTCATACACTTCACCAAGAATTTTCCATGACTGTTCCAAAACTTCCAAATTTCCAAGACCCAAAAAATGAGTTTGCATTAATGAATAGTATTCAAAATGCCCAATGTGGTACATTAGAAACATACTATGGTTCAATTTAATTTGTTAAAACTGAAAATAGTCACTTGGGGAAAAAACAAAAACAAAAACTTGGCACTTCCCTCCAGAATATATTGTTCCACAAATTTTAATGACTTGTAGTCTACTCATGTTGGTACAGAACTAGTATTGGCCAAATGCTGCACATACACACACTTCTTAAATTTCCAAAACTTTACTCCTGGAAATTGCATTTTAAAAATTGCGTTACTGTAGGAATCCTGAAACAGACTTTTTTTTTTTTTTTTTTGATACTGAAGGTTATTGCCTGGGTTATATGACAAGCCAGGTACAGGACTCTATGCAAAGGCAATAAGCTTCCCACTTTACAAGATTTGATTTCAACACTTTTATTCTATGCCTTTAACTAGCATGTTTAAGTTTACACAGGAGTCAAAGGTGAGAAACAAGTATTTATTACCCAGTCCACTATAGCATGATTAAACAATAAAAAAGTTGGTAAAGATTTAAAAGGAACAGTGAAAGAAACCCATATGTGCAATTGCCAAAACAGACAATGTTTACACCAACAATGGCAGAAGTTATCATGCCAGTTATGGCTAAAATACTGGGGAAAAAGTCTTTATTATAGATTAAATAAAAATGAATCATATAGCATTACAAAAAAAGGTGAAGAGCCACGACAGCATGATTATCTGATAGAGTGGTGCAAGCCAGTGGTTGGTTTGACCATCCTATCCATGGCCTTCTTTTTAACAGGGTCCACCTCGAAGCTCTTCCACATTTGAATGGTCTCATCTCCAGCAACAGTTGCAATTGTGGAGTTGTCTGGGCTCAAAATCAAACTGAGTACTCTGTCCCCATGTCCTAAACAAAAATTAAAAAAATGAAGACACAATACAAGACAATGATGCTCTACAAGCCACTGTAAATCACTTACCGTTAAGCTCAGCAACCTTGTTAAGTGAAGGGTACTTCCAGACAACAACATTGTTGTGGGCATATCCGTGTGCAGATACCAGTTCTTTGTAGTTTGGTGCAAACACGAGTGAAGATATCTGAAAAGAAGTTACTTGAGCTCTACATATAAAACAGCTTAAGCATTACTATAAAAACCTTGATAGATGGCCTAAGACTTGTTTATGCCTAGTGTAGATCTAATTTTCAAATACAAGTTAACAAATAAGCAGTAAGCCAATGTTATCCTTTCAAGGACTTTTGGCCTTCAACATCAGCTAAATTATTACCTGTGACTGAGTGTCTAGTGAGCTGATGCAAGAGCCACTGTTGACGTTCCAGATGCGTATGTGACGGTCACTCGTGCCACCTCCAGACGCAAGGATATTTGGTTGCCATGGACACCAAGCCAAAGCCTATGCCAGAAACGCATGTGAAATGTAAACACTAGAAATGATTTGCAGCTCAAAAGCATGGGTTATGAGAGATTTTAAGCTGCAGACCTTAACGGCCCCTTGGTGTTCACTCCAGCAGCGGATTGACTGGCTCTCATTGCCAACGCTACCATCTGAGACACGGGGCCATACACACACTAAATTGTCGTTGCCTCCACTGGCCAGGTATCTGCCGTCAGGTGACCACTTTAAACCACATACTTCCTGTGAGTGGGCAGTCAGTGTAAATCTGTGATGTTGTGCCATCCTCACATCATGATGGTGGATGTGTCCTGATCTAGAGCCACTGCAAAACACAACAGAAGCACACCATTTAAAACAGTGCTTAAAAATACAGAAGTTTGTAGGGTTTAACCATGTTACCTTGAAAGAATGTGGTCATTCCAACTAAGGCTAGCAACTCTGGCTCTGTGGCTTGCCATGCTGCGAAGGCGCTTCTGGTTCTCAACATCCCACAACTAAAACAAAGGTGAGTATTCAACTCTTTTACTTAAATGAGTCACATAGAAATTAGAATATCCTTACGTACCTGAACTTTACAATCACTGGTGCCAACAGCAAGATAATTTCCCTCCTTGGTCCAGGACACCGAGCAGATATAATCCTCCTCACGCTCCATTTTCATTAGAAAAATTATATCTCCTTGAGCTGCATCCCATAAATAGACATTATTGTGAAGTGCCACGGCAAGCATGTTCCGACTGCTCCAGTCAATCAGATTTAAATCTGAAAGTAAAAAAAAAAAAAAGTTCTCATCATGGTGTATATGCTGATACAGTAATATTAAAGAAATGTGTCTAATTAACCTACAGAAATCATTGCGGAGTTCTGGGGCATCCAAGATTTTGTCAGGAGTCGAGGATATGTATCTGGTCTTTTTGACTGAGGCTGGAGTTGTACCCTGACTGTAGAGGACCTTCAAATTGTTTTGATAGCCTGCATTTCAATGTTATGCATTCAATTATTTTATTTTTTTATTTCTACACATATGAAGCACAAAAATCAATACTAGAATAGGTTTAGTAGATTAACGTTACCTTCTGGCGCATTTAGCGGCTTTCCTCCAAGATGAAGAATCTTTGCATCTTCAATGTCGTATCCATTTAAAGTCATTGACAAAGCTTTCTGGTTATTTACGAAAATGACATGTTAGTCACAAACTATTAATTTTTTTTTTTTTTTTAAGTTGTACTTTCACTCACTGCTGAAGTTGTGTTTGGGTTGTCAGGTTCATTTTCTTTAGAAAGTAGAAAACTGGCCACATCCATCTGTTTATTGTTTCTAATGGGAATGAAACGGTCACCTCCCATCTTGGAGGGCGTTTGTTTTTTACCTTTTCCTGCAACAAAAAGATATTTTAAAAAAAAACTGAATTAAGTTAGGATCACAGCTTAAAATGTACTTTATTAAACAAACACAATGATGACTTCACCTAACCTGGTGTTTTGCTCGGTGTTTTTGACGAACTCAAAGACACATTTGCAGATTTCCCAGGCGACAGTCCGTTTACAGCAGATGCGTTGGAGGAACTGGCTTTTCGCTGCCATCTTGCCATTGGGGCATTTGAGATCGGCATATCCAACTTTAAAATACTGTGAATGTCGTTTTCAAAGCCGAACTGCGCCATCTTCTTTGGGGTTTTACAAACCTAGATATGGAAGAGAGACTGGTATTAAAACGGGTTGCTTACAAAAGTCACATCAGTTTAAAACGTAATTAGCGATCGATCAAATGTTGAAATGATCTCCAACACCAGCTAAGAGTTCAAGCTAACTGGTCGCAACGGAAGACAACACCAGTAAGTTAGCTGTTAACGTGTTAGTCGTTATAAGCAATAAGATGTATAGATATGAAATTCATATTAGAACAAAAAGCAACGTCGCTTCTATTTTATGTAATTCAAAATATTAAAATGATACTACCGCTCGAACAATGCTCGTACACTCGGAGGAACACTGGTATAAGTTTCTTCTCTCAAGAAGTTTGAATTTCGTCACGACATCTGCACACTGCTTAAATGTCTGAAAGCTGTACGGTGATTGGCCAGTTTCCCTGGCGGCCGTTAGTGCAGACCGTTACTGTGGCAACGCTTCCTAGTGCGTTTACGTGATTGGTGGAGATAATGGATAAACTTCCGCGTAACTACTACATTTTTAAAATCTATCACCCTCTGCTGGACAAAAGGTTTAATAAAACACAGACTCGAGTTACAAGCACTGACAAAACATATAACGAAAGTTTTAATAGGCTGCATTTCTAAAACATAATCCGACCCCATAAACAAGTTTCATGGTTGGTCAGACTTTGAAAAAGAAAACATATGTGCAAACACCAAAACACACAGACCCAAGTGCATAACAGGATTCAAAATACATAAAATGTAATTTAGATTATGAAAGATTTAGTATGGGAATGGTGTAGTCTGTTGAAGATTCATCCTCGTTTATTTAGAAATTAATAGTTTTTTTTCCCTTATCATCAAAGTGTAGAAAATGTATAAAATCAAACTAATAGCATGGTGATATTAACATTAACTGTTTGATCATGTGTTATTTTAACTCTACAGCTTAGCACATCACCAAAATAAATACAATAGATTTAATAAATAATAATAGTACAAATAGTATATTTGTCTTTATGATATTACATAAAATAACATTACATAAAATAATAGGTAAAATAATAGGTTTATGGTCAAGTAAAACTTGACCATAAAACTGGTATAACCTGTGTGATCCAACTCAAATCAGTTTACCACTGTCTTAGACTACACCTTAAGACAGTAAGTGGCATTCTGTTTGTTTTGTTTTTTTATTACAAATGTTAAAAACAGCTTAATGGAATTACAGTCTTTCTTACAGTGTGCAATAAAACACCACTTTACAAAATTAGTTTTATTTATCTACAAAGTGCATAGTTCCACAAGGGCTAACATCTCAATATTGCAGTGGGGTGTTTGGATAACATAAAATACAACCACAAGACAATAAATAATTTCAGTGTGAAAGACAAGAAGTGGTGAATTAGATCGTCTGGTAGCCAAATCCTTTAATCTCAGAAGTATCTTTAGCCATGTCCTTTGGATAATGTATAACTGACCCAATAACACCTGCAGGAGAATTTAAAACATTCAGAAAGACACAACTAACATAGCCTACATAATGTGCAGCAATGAACAACATTCATTTAAGTCTTGTTATCTTTTAGCTTCATAATAACAAAATCGAAGAGTTATGTAATAAGGCATGAGGCCTACAGAACACTAAAACACAGGGAGTGTTGTTGTTGCATTACCTCCAGGGTGCCTCAGACCTAGACGCAGAAAGAAAAACACATGACCATGAGAGTCTATAGCAAAATCATGTGACATGTTTTAAAATATGGCCCTGTAAAGCTGCGTCAACAAGGAATTAAACAAAAAACACAGGTAAAGAAATAGTAATGTATGTGAAAGAAATTCTGTGATACCAGCCTAATTTAGCTTTGCTTTAGTTACTCTACTCAAATAAAGAGAAAGAGTAAATTTCATGTACTCACCCATGTTTTTGGAGAGGAAAAGGCTTATTAGAATTAGACCAGTAAAAGCCAAAACTGCCAAAATCGGGATCAGTAACTGCGGCAAAGGAATGTCTGAAACTAAGAAAACATTAAAAAAAATTATAATCAGAGTTTAACAAATGAACACCATAGTAAGTTAATGGTTTCAGTGTTACATACATAGCAAAATATTTGTTAAACTAGACATTTGCCTCTAAATTGGGGTGAAGATTAATATAAATACTTAGATACCTGGCTGCTCTTGAGAAAAGTTTAATTCTTTCATCAGCTGGGTGCATCCCTCCTGAAGGCGTATCCTCTCCATCTTTGTTCGCTCCACTTCCTTGTCCCACTGTGCTTTTAAGATCTGTGCTTGTGGTACGTGTGCTGTCCAAGTGTCAGAGGTGTCTAGACTAAGATGAACCGTTCCATTGTAAAACACTTTATCAGTCCAATGCAGATGAGTCCCCTCCAAGATGCACTCACGGGATCGAAGGACCGTGTTGTTTCCTTGGGAGCATATTAACCATTAGTACAGAGTTATTCATGTTAATAGAACAAACTGTCAATAGAATTACACTTACTGAGTTCTGCTGTCTGATTGACATTGGTCAGAAGTGGAAGAAGTGCACCAGTCATAATACTTTTGATAATGCTGTTGACTTCCTGCCTTGTGCTACTGAAAGCAACTCCATTGAGAAGAACTTGTTGCATGAGTGGCTGAGCACCCACCTGGACCTGAACTATAATGGTATCTAAATGAAGAAAACAAAAAACAGCCAGTGAAAGTATTGGTTAACTAAACATAAATAAATAAATAAATAAATAAATAAATAAATACACAAAACAATGCACGAGATGTGCGGACCTTCTGGACCTGGAACTGAAAGCAATATCAAAATCCACAGTACTGAACCCCACTAAGAACCAAAATATGACAATAGTTCGCTACAACACAACATGACTGACTATAGTCTTTAACCAAAGTGGTACACAAAATAAGACGTCTTACCTATTGGAGTAGGAAAGCATTGTGTTAAATGGCATAATGTCAACACAAAAAGGCAGCTGAGAAAATGCATGTCTGCAGATCAGCCTCGGAACAGGGAACCTCCCACCCTCGTAGAAGGACTTCACCACTTCAGAGTTAATGTGAACACAATGTGTTAAGCCATTTAGACAGAAAAACTAAGCAAGTGCATCTCCTACTAAGCTTCTAAAGGCTATCACAAAAAGAAACAGATGCTAGCTGTTCTCTTGTACCTACAAAGTTAAAATGTACACAGAGCTCTCTTTTGGTTGGCTACTGTAGGCGGCACGTGGACTGGGAGGTCCTTAACAGCGGAGTTGATAATCTGTCCATAGGTGTAAGATTAACCCCGGTTTAACCCGTAATTTTAGCATAGGAGTAAACCAAACACCAGGGGTCTCCAAACAATAGCTCGGGAGCTACCGGTAGCTCTCAAGTAGCTCCCCAAGTACTTTGTGAATCCCACATCAGCTTCATAAGTGAAATAGCATGTTATCACTTGGAAAACCAGCTTGTGTATCTATGTGAGATTGGCAGCAAACATGACCGTAGGTACAAGTGACTATTTTTATTAGGCACTGCGACGCAAATGAGTCAGTTGCTGCATACAGACACAAAATGCACATGCAGCTGTGCTGTTGCAAAATGTAAGTTGTGAATACTAACATTTTGTAAATGTTCAGGTAAAACAAAATACATTTTCTTTGGGTTGAAAGTATTAGCCCTGCAACTAATGCCCATAGTTACTATAATTTCCTCCAGTACCTGCCACCCCTTGCAGGAAAAAGCGCAAGAGGATGAATGAATGTTACAATGCATAGCTAGCTCTCTGACATTTTAATTTTTGTAAAAGTAGCTCTCAAGGGAAAAAAGGTTGGAGACCCCTGCCAGACACCTACAGTGAAAGTAAATCAGAGGTATAAAAAAGTAGGCTGAATGTTAATGTTCAAATCAGCAAAACATTCTGTTTTAAGCTGGCTTTTGTTATCTTGTTATCTGTAATTATATTAGTAGAAGAATAAGAAACATTTTGTTTGTCTTGGCTAGTTTTTTCATATCTGGTGCTTTGGCATTTGTTATGGTGTGATATGGGGCACAGTAATTGATTAGATACTTGAAATACTTTGTGCTAGAATAAACTCAGACAATGATTCAGTGCATGCCATATACATTTTTTTATCATTTCAATTGCCAAACAATAGGCTAACCTAATGAAGGAAGTCACAGTGTAAACAGTATGTCCTGTGTGTGTGTAAGAATCTTCTTTTTTTTGTTGTTGTTGTTGTTTGTTTTGTTTTGTTTTGGTTTTTTGTTTGTTTGTTTTTTAACTTTTACTTTCACACAAACCAAATCAGAGTACTTCCCCAAATTACACATCAAGGGAAAAGGAAACAATTGTGCCTGTTTGGACAACATACAATTGCAGAAATAATGTTTTCTTTAATTTATAAGCTTATGTTTTCCATGTAAGCGGGTGTCTACACCAGTTTGTTAAACAATCTGCATTACTTTTGTCTAAGCCATTAGGTGTCTTAGCACACTAACAGTGGGCTAACCCATCACCTATAAATAGGTTGTGTACATTTGATGTCATTACATTTTGCAGACCCAGTGTAAGATTAAGATGGAGGGCAGGGTAAAATATGATACAATTTGTCGCTCAAGTGTCAATAGCCTGTGCAGACGTTTTGGTGTGGTTTATGATTAATACGGCTGCCATTATTGGGCCCATTGACATGAAACAAAAACTATCAGTTCAACAACTTCTCTGTCAGCACAAATTAACTAGGGTGAAAGGGTTTTTTCAGTGTAGCTTTCCAACTTCATGATACTATTCAATCACAAAGGCTAACAAAACGTTATGTTCAACAGTTGTGAATTTTCTGTTTGGGTAATTCTTTTGAAAATAGAGTCTAAGCAATAGACCTCGTTGCCCCTGAGATTTTTTATTTTATTATTCTCATCAGATTCTATAGGTTGCGTTCACGTTATGACATAATATTCTAAAGGGCCAATGTTGGTGGAAGGTAGGCTAATATTCTATCATAAAATTTGAGGTATCATAAAGATTCGTAATGCAGATGTCTTGGCCTGGTTTATGGTTAATATCTATCCATATGACACAAAAACAAAAAGCTGATAAAAAAAATGATCAAGTTTAACATTTTAGGATTTTCTGTTTGGATATTTCTTTTAAAAATTCCATCTGAGTTTTTGACATCAACAAATTCTAGAACGTGAAGGCAACCTAGGCCTATTAGTTCTCTCTTTTTTTTCCTTTTTTTTTTGTAGGGTACTCGTTTAAATTTAAAATACAGCACTTCTACTCAAGAACATTGTTATTTTTTTTTTAAATTAGTGCCATTATTGTTGTACAAATTAAACCTCACAGTTGAAAATATGCCAACATTTTTACTGTAGATCTTTATGTGAGGTGTTAGCGCTCCTAGTGGCCCAGAGGCTCAGTGCCTGCAGCGGATTGGCTGAGTCGGTTGTCGGCAGTGTTTACAGAAAACATGGCCTCCCTGTCTGTTGGAGAGCTTCAAGAAATGGAAGGTGAGTACATCTTCAAAGATGGGGCACGATGGAGGTTGGAACTGGTCCGGTTTTAAGGACATGTGGCGTGGGACTATGAAAAGATGTATATTTTAATCTGTACACTCCAGATGATACGTTTTCGTGTTTTGTACAATCTAGCCCTCTTGCATTAGATGAAGGCTAATACAGGCTAACAACAAGCCTAACGTATTCAGCAAGTTAACGTATTCGTTTTGCTTAAAAATATTCACCCTTACGTGATATATTATTTACATTAAAGGTCCACATGATCAGTGAAAATTGTTCTGATTTTTAGCGGATTTTTAATTTTATTTCGTAAATAATCAGTTAACCTACACGTTACGCTAGCACGTTAGCAGCGTTAAGCTATGTGGTAAAGAGTACTTTTGCAAGCAAAATAGAAAACGTTGGTAACATAAAAACTTAAAAGACTATAGTTTTTTCTCTTTTTTATGTACTGACAGCCAACATTGTGCAGAGGTTGGATGCTCCATGTGACATCCCTTTGACTCCCAAGAGAGGAGGGCGGGATAGTCGTGGTGGCCCATGCATCATTTTACACATGCATCAGCTGCTGTCAATGATACTACGTTATCAAAGGACATCAGGGACGACTCGAAGCTGAAACTCATTTTCTTTTTGTCTGCTAACTTTAGTGGACCGGAGGGGTGAGTCTGAAGAATCTGGAGATGATGAGACCAGAAGGAAGAGCATCAATGGTGTGGACCCCAATCAGCCCACTCCGACAAGTAAATAATCCCATACTATACATATGCAAAAGTAACACTCAAGACTGTTCAATCACATGCACACCCACACACGGCACAAACTACTCCAGGATTACTTTAAGCAGTTTGCTGTCAGTATAGATTGATATCTGTACTATCAGTTGTTTTTGTTTTCATTTTAGGTAAAGAAGAGTCTCCTGTTGACATGGACACTATAACTTTGGACCCTGAGGAGGAGGTGCATATATCAGCTGTAATAATTGTGACTAATGTTTTTGATGCATATTAATTCTAACCTTGGGATTTCTGTCTAGGATGTTGATCTTGTTCATTGTCGAATTGGAAAAATTGAAGGATTGGAGGTTCTACAGAAGGCTAAAGTAAATATAAAATTGTTGTGGTAACTGAACATACAGAAACGTCTTATGACTAATAATAAATATGTTTAATGTCTGTTTTATTTGCAGACTCTTTCCCTACGACAGAATCTCATTAAAAAGATTGAAAACCTTGACAGTTTAAGGTCACTGCGGGAGTTAGATCTTTATGACAATCAGATCCGCAAACTGGAGAATCTGAGCAGCCTCACAGAATTGGAGTGAGTGTGACAATGAGCACTAACTTTATAAGACAGTAACACTGACATCCTGATATAATTTTTTACTTTTTTAAAGTATAAATAAAGTAGCCCTATTGCACTAATTTCTAAAAGAAAAATGTCTCATTCACAGACAACTTGATGTGTCTTTCAACATTTTAAGAAAGATAGAAGGTCTGGAGCAGTTAACTCAGCTGAAGAAACTTTTTTTGCTTCACAACAAAATCAGCAGCATTGCCAACTTGGATCACTTTACATGCCTTGAGATGCTAGAGCTGGGCTCTAATCGTATCCGGGTAATAACTTAGTAGTTATTGAGACTTTTCTGTTATTCTCACCAAGCAATTGTACTAAGCAATGATAAATCTATAACTTGATGTAAGATGGATTATGAATTAATTCTTTTATTTCACCATTTATTTTGTGTCTTTAGGTCATAGAGAACCTTGATTCACTTTCAACCTTGCAAAGTTTATTTCTTGGAACAAATAAAATCACCAAACTTCAGAATCTTGAGGGCTTACATAATCTGACAGTTTTAAGTATTCAGGTATTTGTTTAAATAATTTCAGATTACTGTTATACATAACCTTGTTTTTATACAAATCTAAATTTATTTTCAGAGTAACAGGATTACTAAACTTGAAGGGCTCCAGAACCTTGTCAACCTGAAAGAGCTGTATCTAAGCCACAATGGCATTGAAGTCATTGAGGGCTTAGAGAATAATGTAAGATATTTATATCTAACACTTAAGGAATAAAATCTGGTTCTTCCTGAAAAACATGATTACTTTCCTTTGCAGAAAAAGCTTACAACGTTGGACATTGCTGCCAATCGAGTAAAAAAGATTGAAAATATCAGCCATCTGACAGAACTGCAGGAGTTTTGGGTGTGTTAAAGAAACTGAATATTTGGCACCACATTAGTTTAATTGCCATGTTTTCATTTCCCTTTACCTGCTCGTAAAAGAACAGTCCTTGTGTATGACTGTTTTTTTTTTATATTCTCATTGCAGATGAATGATAATCAGATAGAAAACTGGTCAGATCTCGATGAGCTAAAGAATGCCAAGTCTCTGGAGACAGTTTATCTCGAAAGAAATCCATTACAGAAGGATCCACAGTACAGGCGAAAGATCATGCTGGCGCTTCCCAGCGTACGTCAGATCGACGCTACATTCATCCGCTTCTAAACTACAGTATAAAATAATTGACCTGCCAACGTAACAGTGTTCTCCTTTACCTCTATGTCAGCCCTAATGTTAACACAAACTTTATTTTAATAGACCATCACAAATCATTTCTTTCACCCTCTCCCTACAGATGTACATTCCTACTTTACACTCTCTCATGGCTTACTAAACATACATGTATGCATGTATGTTCCCATTCATGCTATCACCTGTGCTGTTGTGTGGAAGCTTATTTAATTAAGAAGGGTGTGAAATGTGACATGATATCAGATCACCTCTGTTTGTTCCCCTACTTTTTTTTTTTGCATTTTTGTTTTGCATGTTGGATACAACATGACATGAAGATGTCTTTAATCAATTATGCACTGGCCTTCATGTAATATTAGAGCCCCAAAACAGATCCCATATTAAGGTTGAACTGTTTGTATAATTTAAAATATATTGTTGGCATTCTTTTCTTTACAATGATTTGTGAGTTTCTGGTGGTTAGGAATGTTCTGTTTTCACAAGGTACCACTGATCTGGATAAAACAAACAACACAGTGAAATCTTGATATCAAAGGGAAAGCATAATAAAACATCATTATAACATTTTAATCCAATGCATGTTATTTCATTTTCCCACAAACTCTTCTGAACCAGGTCTTAAATGCTGTATTGAAAGCCAATCAAATGGGATGCTCATAAATCAGCTTCTATGGCAGGACTGGTATTACCGTATATAGGAATTGTCAAGAGTTTACAATTGTTTATATTATTTTTGAGGCACAATTACAAATGTGACTTTGTAGCTATTAGTTAACCTACTACCACAATATATATTGATTATTATTAGCAAAAATATTGTTTAGAGTGAATACATACATTATTCTGATTATACATATTCACAATCCATAAGAATAGCAAAACGTAACTTATTCCTTATTACAATATCTTTTGATGTATTTGGATTTAATCCATTCATTATTTAGTGCAATACGGAATTTTTGTATCGAATTTTCACCTCAGGGCTTGAAAATAATGTGTTGCTTTTTTTTCTTAGAATAGCACTATACACTCCTGTTGGTGAAATGGAAAATATTGAACATGATCAAAACATTTAACTCGGTTTGAACGTGTAAAGATGGCTTTTCTGATATAATTGAATATATCCATAGTTTACTTGGAGTATATTAAGTATTGTTATTAAGAATGTAATGTGTTATTTTGGCATCAACTTAAAAATAAAATGTGTCAAAGGACTAAAACAGGAGGTCGCACAGGTGTATATGTAAATAGCTTTCTTGTCATAGCTGTCACCACCTAATTGTAAAATTAAAATCATAACACTAAATTTATTTAAAAACAGGGCAGAACATTACTTGTATAAAATGAATGAAGTCAAAATAGCCATTATAGTAATTTGATGTAAAGACGAGTTTACAGGTTTTTAACTGGGTTGACATTTTTGGAAATGAAAATGTATAGGAAATGAATGTATTATGCAAATAAAATCACACTCACGCAAAAAGTGTTTTTATTTATTTATTTATTTTTTACATTTACTGTAAAAGCAATGTGAAATTTATGTTATCTTTCATTTACTCAATGTTGAAGTATACCTTTATGACAAATTTACATATTCAATGTCAGTGAGGAAAATGTTTCATAATAATTTAATATAATTTGCAAAGTTGCCTCTCTAGTATTGATGTTAAATTATGATGGAATGTGTACATCTCAAGTTTTTCTTTAATTGTTTATTTTTTGTTTTGTTTTGTTGTCCCACAGACGGCATACGTAGGTTGGTGTACAGGGTGTATAAAACATCCATGGTTGCACATCATGAAGGTAGCAATGAACTTTACACGTTAAATCCCTTTAAAACGCCTTTTCATTTAAGAACTGCATCACCCACAATGCAATACAGTACTTGGGTGACGCATAGGGGCTCGCGCGCCAGGCAGGAAAAGGTTTGCAGAACGCATGCGCCACATTTATGTTGTTGTTTGTGGCGGTAAGATGGCGGCGCTCGGAGACAACTCAGCTCCGGGGATGAACGGGTTAATACAACAATTCACAGCAATAACAGGTATAAAGAAAATATATTTAAGCGTTTGACTTTTTATGTATGTTTGGAAGATCTTACAGCAGCTGTCCCTTTTGCTAAATAGATATAAAATTCTTGCGTAGAAGGAAAAACGGGCGTGAAGTCTTGCTCCAGCCCCTGCGCTGTCAATGCTTTGCACAAGGAAAAAGCACAACCAGTTATTTGCTTAACTCCTGTAAAAGACCCGGTAATGTGTTAATTAAAGAATAAGATCTGTAAAATACCTTGGACAACCACAATCAAAACGCTGTTTTAGCTTTGCATACTCCTGGTAGACGTGATCTTTTAGATCGACATGGTATCTATACATTTTCGCTGCTTGTTGTTTGATTCAGTGGAATGGACGTCGGCTGTGGAGGGTTGCCTCTTCAGCCCGGTTTACTGTCAGTCTCACTTTGTCTGAGTTGTGTTTTAAGCTCTCGGGAAATGCACATTTTGCATTTTAAAAGACTTTAAGCACTCACGGGTAGTTCTCATGTTTGTAATACGCGTGACAGTGGTATGTTTGTAGTTAGAAAACAGAAAGTAGGGCCGATTTAGTTGGATCTGCTGCTGGACTTGGAAAGTGAAATGGACATGCGCAGTACGACCTAAGATAAACGGTAGCGTTACAACCATTCACTAAACAGCCCTAATATTTCTTCCTTCTACCTACAAATTCTAATTCTAATTGCTTTAAGACATTTTAACACATAGTACATAAATAGGCGAGGAGTCTCTTTTTTTTTTTTTTTTTTCATCAGATATTAAAATGACAATTCTCTTTACTTCCGACCTCATGTCGGGAAGTGCAAACTAAAAACAATCCACTAAAAAGTAAATGTATAGGTACTTAAATGGTGTCACATGTGTTTTTAAATGTAAATAAATCATTGTTGGTTGTTTTCTAGAATGGGATGATGTCACACTCTCAGATGGAGGGCAGGAGCCCCTGTCACTATATTGTTTAGATGCTATTTTCATAAGAAATATCCAGAAGAAAAATTCAGAAATGTTGGACCTTATTATTTTCTATTAGGGATAAGGTCCATGATCCCACCATATTTATCCAACCACACCAAAAAAATCTGCATATTACCAAAAGACATTTTGCCTGCCCCTCCATCTCAATTAAATACTACAGACCTATAGAATGTTGTGGTGTCATCTGAAACCCAGCAATTACCATGAATTGCTGAGGTATGTCTTGGCTTTGTTATGCAATGATAGATGTACAACACAGTAAAGCATTTAACTGATAAGTTGGATTGTTAATATACAAAGCTGGTTTCAATTGCTAGTCAGACTAGTTGTTGTTATTATTATTATTATTATTATTAATTCAATGCATTTAACATTCAAACTTTACAGGGGCTACTGAGAGTGTGGGAAAACATATGCTGGAAGCATGCAACAACAACTTGGAGATGGCAGTGACCATGTTTCTCGATGGGGGTGGTATAGCAGAAGAGCCCAGCACCAGCTCCAGTTCTACAGCATCAAGCAGCAGAGCTCCACCATCAGAGTAGGATCATATTTTTACATCTTATTAGAATAAGCAAAGCACAGCACAGATTAATGACATAGACCAAGCAACAGAAAATAAAAGTTTTCAACTTTGGTAACATTTGGTATTTTTGTATTTTGACCTGATTTTTGATCTTGATTTTGTTTGTTCAATTCTTTCACAGTGAAGTGCGAGCTCCTATTCCTCAGAAGCAGGAAATCTTGGTTGAACCAGAGCCACTATTTGGAGGTACCCTGCTACTCTTATCATGCTTCTCCCATATAAATCTCAAAATATTTTTTTATTATTTTAAATATATGTTAATTGTGAATGGTTTATGTTTTTTAAACAGTGCCAAAACGAAGAAGACCTGCCCGTTCAATATTTGATGGCTTTCGTGACTTCCAAACAGAAACAAGTCAGTGTTTTTTTGCTTTTTGTATTGTACCACTGGCATAATCTTAAAATAAAAATTTTGTTTTGTAATTTAGTACGCCAGGAACAGGAGCTGCGAAACGGCGGTGCAGTGGACA
This sequence comes from Bostrychus sinensis, assembly GCA_020698575.1. Classification (NCBI taxonomy): domain Eukaryota; kingdom Metazoa; phylum Chordata; class Actinopteri; order Gobiiformes; family Eleotridae; genus Bostrychus; species Bostrychus sinensis. Next base: position 22,170,219 of record CM036256.1, read on the forward strand.
AGAAACTTAGCACCCTGGCAGATCTTTTCCGTCCTCCTATTGAACTCATGCACAAAGGAAGCTTTGAAACAGTGAGGAGTAATTTATTGAACATGTTATACCACACTTCATTCTTCTGGTGGATTTTGAACTTTACTGACATTTCAGACAGCAACAGAAATAATTTGGTGTTCAAAAGCTGCTTTTCTGAACCAAAGCATGCATAATCACTATCAATTCTAATTTCTGGGATTTTGATACTTGTTGTTTATTTATTATTTCATTGTATCATTTATCTAACTCATAATGGTTTCTCCTTTTCTTTGTTTTTCCATTCCCATACAGGCAAAAGACTGTGGACAGCTTGAGAACAAGTGGCTGATGATCAATATTCAAAATGTTCAAGACTTTGCCTGCCAGTGCCTGAACCGAGATGTTTGGAGTAATGATGCAGTGAAGACCATCATCAGAGATCATTTTATATTTTGGCAGGCATGTCCTGTAAATTAAAGCACTGACTCTACTTACAATAGACAGTATTAGAAAGTGATTGTTTTGAAATATTATTGGCTGTTACAGGTATATCACGATAGTGAAGAAGGACAAAGATACATTCAATTCTATAAGCTGAACAAGTTTCCCTACATTTCCATCCTAGATCCACGTACAGGTGAGTTTTTGACATATTTTCTGTGCTCTGCTTTTAAAATATGTTTAATACTATGAAGTGACAAATAATAACACCTAGATTTAACTTCTTTTGCCCTTCTTTATCATTTTAATCCTAAAAGTAATTTATTTAAAATTCTATTTGAAATACTCCATAAAGAAATATAGGTTTATAGGTCAAACTCAATCTCCCTCTATGTCAAGACAATACAGCCACAGGGAGTCAAAGGCCAGTGTACTCCTTGTGCCAGCCCCAAGCCCGGATAAATGGAGAGGGTTAGGTTAGGAAGGGCATTTGAGCATAAAGAGCAGAATACCTATGCCAAATCAATTTGTAACTTAGTGCATACTAGGATGTAGATGATTTGCTTCCAACCCTGGAAAAGGAAAAGCTGAAAGCAAAGATGAAGTTTTAAATGACAAGACATTCTACTCCATTGTTTTGTTTGAACATTTTTTTCTTTAGGTCAGAAAATGGTGGAGTGGAACCAGTTAGACGTGACTTCTTTTCTGGAGCAGGCAACGGGCTTCCTTGCTGAACACGGGCAATTAGATGGCCCAGCCTGCCATGCACCTCCTGCAAAAAGAGCTCGCTCTGTGGGTTACTCTGTTTCTTCACTTACTTACTTTAAAATAAACCTACATTATTTCTTGGTTATAGTATTATAATTTGTAATATGGTCTTTTCTTTAATAAAGGAAAGAATTTGCAATCATAATTTATGAAATATAAGAGATGTAGACTTCATGCAACTATTGAAGGGATAATTGTGCAATAACTGTTTTATTATTTGTACACCTATCCTCTCTGTGTGAAACATTTAACTGTTTTCAGTAATTAAACTTGTCATTTGCTTATATAGGAAAGTTTGATTGATGCCAGTGAGGACAGTCAGCTGGAGGCGGCAATACGAGCCTCGTTACAGGAGACCCATTACGAGTCTTCAAAAGTCCCAGAGGCCCCAGATTCCCTACGATCAGATGACGATTCAGATGCTGAGCCTTTCTCTGACAGTGAGGGGCCCATCTCTGTGGACGGTTCAGACAGTGAATTGCCAGAGCCTCAAGAAGAGAGGGGCTCTGCCAACAAACATGCCTCGGGCCCTACCTCGCTCCAACAGCGTCTTCATCGTGACAGTTCCCCATCATGCCACAGAAAGTCTCCATATAAAGAAAACAACCAGAGTCACAAGAAAGAGGAGAGTAAAAAGAACCATCTGGAGCCTCCAGCTACCAGTGGTCATCACCCCCAACCTGAAGCTCATTCTGGGGGTGACCACTGCATCACAGCATCCAAACATGATGGACCTTCCAAAACAAATGCCCCCAAATCCAGCAACATTGACTGCCCCGAAGACAATGGTACAAATTTAGTGCTTAACAAAGGCAAATATACACAATACACTTTAACAAGTGGCATTACACACCACACAGATATGCCTGACTGCAAAGTACATTGTAATTGTGAAACATAAATGTGATGTGATGACAGATTCATGAAATATTACTTTTGTTTAGTGGCACAGTTTCCTTATTTTTGTTCAGAAATGTAATAAGTATAGATGTGCTTGATAATACACTAAATCAAATTTACATAAACTGTTGTCTTTTTTTATAGGCCCTAAAGCCAGACTGATGCTACGATACCCAGATGGTCAAAGAGAACAAATTTCCTTGTCTTCAAAAGCAAAACTTTTGGTGAGAGAACAATGTATTTTATTTTCACATGGATAATTATTGTAGAAATCTCTGTAAATCTAGTTTATATCATATTTACACAGTTTTTCTCTTCTAAGGCATTGGTAAAACATGTGCAGTCTAAGGGCTACCCCAATGAACGCTTTGAACTTGTCACCAACTTTCCAAGAAGAAAGCTTGCCCATTTGGACTATGACATCACACTGCAGGAGGCGGGGTTATGTCCGCAGGAGACTGTATTTGTCCAGGAGAGGAATTAGCCTTCGACGGGCTCACTTTTGCTTGTGTGTATTTCTCTGGTAGACCTCACAGTTTCACCAATGATCTGGGACAATGTTTCTGGCCTTTATCCAAAATCCTAATTTTCCTGGAATCAGGCCTGTCCAGCTGTCAGTGGATGAAAAGCGTGCCCCATCAATCACATAGTGACATCCCTACTGTCCTAATAGAGCTCTTCATTTGGTCAGTAATACAATACAATACAATGCCAGCTTTATTGAAATTTTACATGATATATTCTGTTGTGATGAAGACCTCCCTTTGATATTTCATCAAAGCACACCAGAACAGAATATACATATATAAAATATAGCACATGTGTACAAAGTCCTTAAAATGGATCAGTAACATTTGGATAAGGCACTGTGGACTTGTGAAGACTTACTTTCCAGCAAAGGACGTTAAATGCCAGAGTTTATTTTCTTGCTTTCTTGTCAATTCCTGTATTTTAGGACAGGCAAAGGGAGTTTTTTTAATGTTCATTTTGACCCAGATCCGGTCACTGTAAAACAGTTTTTGAAAAAAAGTGGAGTTTTACAAAAATGTCTACAAATAACAACCATGCATCAAGTTAATGTTTTGGATATCGTCACACGTAGGGGCTGAGCAGACACCATCTGCTCAATTTTACTCAAGATTGATTGAAAGGGTAAAGACATTAATGAATTTCAAGTTTTGACTTTGAAATGGTAAAAGGCTCATCTCATCATCAGTTGGACCTACACTGTACAGAGATGGCTCAGTGAGACAGATATTTAGCTGTAGTAAATGTTTTTTTTTTTCTTTTTTATATGCTGCCAAGAAAATATGCTGATGTTAAAATATAACCACCAAAACTATGGGACATTGGTGTTTTTGGTACTTATTGAACGTTTGTTCAGTAAACCTCAAAGTCACATAAATCGCACACATACTGAAAGATGCTGAAGTCTAGGTGTATGCTTTAAATGTTAATCTAAATTTTAATGTGATTTGAAGTACTTTACAAGAAAAAAAATATTTTTGTACTCTGATAAATAAATTCTCCACTCTTTTTAGGAAATGTAGGGCACGTCTTTATATCTGAATTTTGCTTTTGACAAACCTGGTATGAGGGCTCCAGCTGATAGTAGACACTTTCTGTACAGGGCAATGGTCAATGTTGATAGAAAAGCTCCTGCAGCTGTACAAACAAATGAGGACACTGACTTTAATTTACTCATTTGATCTGTGGCCACTGAAGAATACTGCTTTACCATCAGAATTGTAAAGCAAAAATGCTATGTGCAAAGCAGGTATAAAATTGCTAATAATTTTTCAGTTTAAAGCAAGTATAAAACAAGCAATAACATCAATAACTTGCATCAAAGTAATTTGCATTATGGGTTAGTAAAGGTAGGTATAAGTGGGCCCAAAAGACCCTACTGTTTTTCCATCTGTTGCATAAGAAGGATCCCGACCCCTGTTCTTCTCAGAAAGAAGTCGATGAAAGTTAATGTGTGAACAGTCAGCCATTTGGGGGAAGGAGTTTGATGAAATTAACATTTTATACATTTTATAGATGCAAGAGAGTTCTTCCAGTTAAAATGCAATAGGTTACACTTCTGACGAGTTGGGATAAGTCTTGATGAAGAGTGTTGTCATCTTGTGTGGCTATGGCACATCACCAACAGCTGCCATGTTTTTTCGCCCACACTATAATGCTGCCTTCTGCTCATGTGCAAAAAATTATGGTCTCTCCTGGCAATGTAGTAATATTAATGTAGTAAAAGACCTGTTATTATTTTGTTGAATATTCTCACTTGTCACACATAAGTCTGCCTTTTCAAGGCTCATGGATCACAAGCTTACCTGTTCTGTTTGGTTACTCACTGCAGTCTCTCTTTTCATAAAACTGTATATTGTTGATTTAAAAAAAAAAAGTAGATGGTTAATTAGGAGCTTTTTGTATGGCCACTGCTGTCGTGCCACAGCCACGTCAACTGCGACAGTGACTGTACTCTATTTGTCTCATTAACACTGTACTCTAGTGAGAAAAATTACAGCACAGATTGTCAAAAGCACCAGACATTGACATACTTTATCTGGTTCAAATCAATAATATAGACTCAGTCATGTAGACAAAACTAAAGCTGCTATGTAAACAAGTAGATCGAATAGGAAGCAATATAAGGTAATGGTAAGGACAAAATAACAATAGAAGTCTTTCTAGGTTAACAATCAGGTTTTTATGGTATTATGAAAAAGGGTTATTTTGAGATAGGAATTATAATTGTAGACTGAATAATTGTAATTGCTGATAGTGAATAATTGTCATATTTTATATCCCTAAATTTGAAAATGTTATCTACATGGAGATAAGGTTTTGTATGCTTTGATTATTTGCTGTATGACTAGCGCACAAAGATCAGGTCAAATTGAGTGAGTGAGGTCACACTGAGGTCACTCTTACATTAAGCTTTACAGATGTTTAAGTAGTAAAACTATATTCCTATTTAAATGTATCGCTGTTTACAGCGTTGACTCCTGAGGCTAATGCATAGTTAAGACGCTGACCATTTCTTGTACTTTTTATATTGTCTATGTCTTGAATCTCCAAAATCAAATCAAAACCAAAGGTGAACAATACATTGACAATTTAAAAGACAGTAAGTATTTTTTTCATCTTTTTCTTCTTTTGTTTAGAAATTACACTTTATCAATCAATAAAATAACTGATTAAAATGGAATAGCCAAATAAAGCACAACAAGCAATAGTACTGGTATAATATAGAAAATATCATGAACCTTAAGTATTGGGCAATATTGACTGTGTAAACATCACTCTTACGTGAGTCCTTATGCAGGTTTTTTTTTTTTTTTTGTAAAATAACCTACATTTCAGAAATACATTTTAATCATTCAGTTGTAATTTATACTGCACAGTATTCTACCACTTCTACCTACTTAAACATTACACCAGGTCCAAGTCACATCATATATCACTGTTGCAAGTAAGCTCTCTTTCGCATTGAATGTTTTCTTTTATTTACTTAGGAGCTGTTAACATATCTGAATGTCCAGTATGGAGTAATTTGGGACAATCCCTTTGCAAGCGCAGAGGTACAAAGGTGCACAGATTCGCCCAAGTTAGGAAACCTGAGTAAACGCTGGCCTTTTTTTCCCTTTTTTTCAGTTTATTGTGAGGCTGTCTATATAAGCCTCTCCTACTGTTGCCTTTCTGCTCTGCTGACCCGGAGACCCGACTATCAACATGAAGCCTCTCCACCTTGTAGTCTTACTGTGCTGTCTGGGTAAAACATTTTCTACCAGCATTTTTTAAATACTCATTTAAAATATGCATTATTTTAATTTGCTTTTTGTTGAAATGTGCATCCATCCATAGCCTTTGCAGCCCCCTCTGCAACATCAGTGAAGTGGTGCGTCATATCTGACCTTGAACTACGGAAATGTCTAGATCTGGTGAACAGAGCTCCTGTTTTCTCCTGCGTAAAAAGAGAAAGCCCACTGGAATGCATTGTTGCTATCAAGGTGAAATAATTGTTAAGAGAACATTCACTTGTAAATATTTCTGCAGACAGATGTGTATAACTTTTGTAATAAGATTTACTGGTGGCTAGTTGCAGAAGTACTTGGCATTTTGTCATATCTAGATACTATACTATGACCCTAACTATGCAGTCCAGCCCCAGTGATTGACCACCCAGTGTACTCTTTGCGCTAGTCCCAAGCCCAGAAAAATGGAGAGGGTTGCATCAGCAAGCACATCCAATTCCAGCATGAAACCTATGCCAAATGAATAATCAAATAACTACAAGCAAGGAGGCAGATGAATTGCTGTGGCGAGCCGAGAAGAAAAAAGCTGAAATAAGAAAATGATAAAATTCTCTGTCCTTTTAATAGGCTGGTGAGGCAGATGCCATCACTCTGAATGGTGAGGACATTTACACAGCTGGACTGAGAAACTATGATTTGGCACCCATCATTGCTGAGGAATATAGTGGTATGTTATTATTTGTTAATTATTACTGACAAAAAAATAAGTAATATTGTATTCTTGAAGAATAACTATTCACTTTTTTTTTTCCATCTTTACAGTAGCCAATGCTGATGGGTGCTTCTACAGTGTGGCTCTCGCAAAGAAGAACACTAAATTTGGCCTGAAAGACCTCAAGGGAAAGACGTCCTGCCACACTGGACTGGGATACTCTGAGGGCTGGAACCTTCCCATTGGTACTTTGATAAGCAAGGGTGTGATTGACTGGAAAGGTGCTGATGACAAACCTCTCTTGCAAGGTGGGTTCAATGGCTCAGAAAAACACTCCTCTAGCCAGCCCCTTGCATACTTTTTCTTTAAGATCAGTGATCAAGATTTAAATTTTATTTTAGCTGTGAGTGAGTTCTTCACTGCCAGCTGTGTCCCTGGTGTTACTGGATATCCAAACCTGTGCCAACTTTGCAAAGGTGACTGCTCAAAGTCTGCAACAAATGAATACCTTGGTAATGCTGGAGCCTTCAAGTTAGTATCAATATGACCTTTTTACCTATTACTATATTATGAATCAAATATGGCATATCTGGTTTACCATTCTTTTGTTTTTCAACAGATGTCTTGCAGAAGGTGCAGGACAGGTGGCATTTTTGAATCCTACTGCAATTCCAGGTAAAATTACCATATTACTCAAGTAGATGTAAAGATTGGAAACAGTACGAGTAAAAGTGAGGTTTACATTACTACTACAACTGCTACATCACTACTACTGAAGCAGCTACTAGTACTGCATTACTACAACAACTACTAGTTAATAGTGCTAGTACTGCAGCTAATGCTGCTTTTACTTCTACTCACCTTGAGACTAGAAAATGTATTGTTGGGTTTCACATGATGTCACAACATTCTATAGGCCTGTAGTGTTTAATAGAGGTGGGGGCAGGCAAAAGTTCTATTGTTAATATACAGGGTTTTTGGAGTGGAATAGCAAGCTCATGGATCGTGCAGCTAATATAAATGAGCAACTTCAACATTTATGAATTTTCCTTCTGGATATTTCTTATAAAAAAAGCATGTAATCATTACAGTAACACTCGCTCCTGCCCCCCATCTGAAAGTGTAACATCACATTCTAGAATCTGAAAACAATCAATTTTAGCAAATTAACACTTTTCTTCTAAAATTCACTTAACATAAGTTTGTTTTAGGAAACTGACATTTGTTCACAAAAGTAAATTACTTAATTAATTACAAAATCCTGTAATAACAATTTGAATGCATATTTTCAGCATCTGAGTCGAGCAACTATGAGATACTATGCCAAGACAACACCAGAACTTCCTTTGACAATTACAAAACCTGCAATCTTGGAAGAGGGCCAGCTCATGCTGTTGTCACCCGTAAGGACAAGGACCTAGCTGAATTCATCTGGACGAGCCTTACTACTGTCAGGGTATGATAAAAAAAGAGGGAGCCTAAATATGAATAGCATCTGTATAAAATAATAATAACATAATCTTTATAGGGCTTTGACCTGTTCTCATCTGCAAACTATGGAGGCAAAAACTTGATGTTTAGTGACTCAACACTGAGGCTTCAGCAGGTTCCCCCAGACACAGACTCTTTCCTGTTTTTAGGTGCTGAATTCATGAGCAAGATCCACTCCCTTGTTAAAGGTACAGTTTTTTCTACCTTGTATCTTACGGGTAAACATATGTCACCAATCTTGCCTCATCCCTTTATTTACTTTTCAGAACTGCCCCAGACCCTATCAACCCCCGCTATTAAATGGTGTGCTGTTGGTCATGCTGAAATTGCCAAATGTGACCTATGGAACGGCAACAGTTACTCACCTGATACTGACACCTCCGCTATTGAATGCCAGTCTGCTCCAACAGTTGAAGAATGTTTCAAGAAGATTATGGTAAATATAAAAGAACAAATATATTGTTGTTTTTCTTTATAGTTTTTAGTTGTCTAAATGTTGTTTTTTAGCGTCAAGAAGCTGATGCAATAGCAGTGGATGGAGGGCAGGTGTACACAGCTGGGAAGTGTGGCTTGGTTCCAGCTATGGCCGAGCAGTATGATGAAGGTTGGCTTTATTATAAATGCATAATGATAAAATAATATCATTTTATGCTGAATTTTATGTTGATATTTGCACTTTTTTTCTCTTTACAGCAAAGTGTAGCAGTGCTGGAGGTAGTAAAAATTAAATTTTTTGCTCTACATAAAAAATTACTGAGATGTAGTTTTTGTTCTTTAATTGCCATGTTTTCTGTTTTGTAGTGGCAGCCTCCTCATACTATGCTGTTGCCGTGATTTTGAAGGATTCCGGAGTGACATGGGACAGCTTAAAAGGAAAGAGGTCTTGTCACACTGGCATTGGCCGAACAGCTGGCTGGAACATTCCTATGGGTCTTATCCACCAACAAACAAATGACTGTGACTTTAGTAAGTACACCATTATACATACAGTAAGTATTAAGCATAAAAGGACTATAGTAGGAGTACTAATTATATATACAAACTATTTTTCCTTCTTCTTAGCTAAGTTCTTCAGTAGTGGCTGTGCCCCTGGAGCAGATCCTGCCTCTCCATTCTGTCGTCAGTGTATAGGCAGTGGCAAAGCTGTTGGAGATGAGTCCAAATGCAAAGCCAGTGCTGAGGAACGGTATTACGGCTATGCTGGGGCATTTAGGTAAGCAGGAAAAAAACAATGCTGCCTCTGTAAACATAAAAAAAGATTTAATTAACTATTTGTATGTATTCCAGTGAGAAGATTGTTTGTTGTTGAGTTAGTTTTTGTCTTGTTTCTTAGATGTCTTGCTGAAGGTAATGGTGATGTGGCGTTCATCAAACACACAATTGTTGCAGAAAACACCAATGGTATGGGTCTTTAACTGTTTTGATGCTATCTATTACAGCATTGGATAAAGATGAAGATATACATTTTGTTGACTCTTTTTAAAGGAAATGGTCCAGACTGGGCAAAGAGTTTGAGGAGTGAAGACTTTATGCTGATCTGCCCTGGGAAGCCTCCAATGCCAATTAGTGATTATGAATCATGCCACTTGGCTGTAGTGCCTGCACATGCTGTGATGACACGGCCAGAAATCCGCAATGAAGTAGTCAGCACTCTCCAGGTTCAACAGGTTAGAAACGTTAATTATTTATTTTATTTTATGTATTATATTTATTATTATTATTATTATTTGGATTTGACTAGATTCAGTTTTAAACAGACCATATAAAAATATAAATATATATTTGTTTTCGGGAAATGTATTTTAAGAGATTCTTAAAGGCAGAAATAAAAAGGATAGAGGCTGCAAAGCAAAGGCCTTTTATGTAAAAGTGGTTAATAGCTCTCATTTGATTTGATTTTATAGGCCAAGTTTGGACCAAATGGCAGTGATGACCAATTCAGGATGTTCCAGTCAGAAGGAGGAAAGAACCTTCTCTTTAAAGACTCCACTAAGTGTCTACAGGAAGTACAGGCAGATTCATATGACAAATTTTTGGGACCAAACTATATTGCCTCCATGGAATCACTCAGGCAATGCAGTGCTACTGCCCCAGGTTAGATAAACTCACTTTTTTCATAGATTGGTGTTACTATCTACTATTCTATGTTGCATTTACAATTTTTAAAAATGTTTTATGTTTTTTTTTCTTCCTAACAGATCTGGAGAAATCTTGCACTTTCCAAACCTGTCAATAAAACCACTATTGGACAAAATCCAAAATATATTTCATTATGTCCACAGCTACTGATGCGCTTCTGCAAGTGATCTCACACTTCATTTTATTTTTCATCTAACAAAACAGCAGCAGAACAACATTTTTTATGATATACTGACTGTCTTGCTGTTTTTCTAGCATGCCATTTCACAAATTAAACATTGTGTTTAAATCCTAAATGTCTGGAATATTTTGTCATGTTAAAATAGCTACTTTTGTCTACACTCTACAGAGTAAACTGGTAAAAAAGTTTATAAAAACTGTTATGTTATGTTAAAATCAAAATTTTACTTTTAGAAATGATAAAAACAATTCCAGGTATTCAAATTATTATCTCATCACTATCAGAATCAGAGTACTTTATTGATCCCACAAAGTAAATTATTCAGTTGCTATGATGTTTGGAGTATTGTGGAATTAAGTTTCATGAGCTTTGGATTTTTACCATCAAACTGATAAAATTACAAATGTGATAATAACACATGATTAACACAAATTATTTTAAACTGCTATAGGCCTATTATGGTGTTCAAGCACCCATTGCTTGTATTTGATGATGGTGCTATTATTAAAGCTATTACTGGCCCCTGAAACGTTCTCTCGCTTGGACAGACCTACTATATGAGTTGAGAGTAAATCACTTTAATCATGACTAGTTTACATGAAACGAAGTCTAAGTAGTCTAATCTAATCTAAATATAGGGTAATCTAAAATGTGAACTCTGTTAAAATTGGCGTTCTTAGGCTTTAGAAACATATAATTTACTTATACTTTGCTATACTTTAAAATGTGTGTCTGAATGATTTTGTAATGTTTGGCATTTCTATTTTTATATTTATGTGACATTATTATTTTCCTATCGTTCAATATTTTGGTTGTGATGGTCCCTCAGATTTAGCTGGTTCTTGTTTCCCTAGTCAATATCCTGCATGTGCTAAATAAAATTTAGTAAAGAACCATTTTCAAAAACACTAAAACCTACTTAATGTTAACACAAAGTGGCTCAGTGGATCATTCCACTCCTGTATCACATGACCGAGGTAAAGACATCGTTTTAATTTTCCCGGAAGTTACCCATGCGGCTCGGAGGCTACCGGCTCGGTAGATTCAGCGTTATGGCCTCGCTGTGAGTGTCCTCAAAGGCACTGAGTACACACCTCACCGGCAATCCGTAACCATCGACGCCTTGATCATGGACCTCCAGTCCAGGGGGTTATTTCGGGGCCACTGGAGTAGTCAATAGTGCTCCCAAAGTATTATATTACTTAATTTTGATCACTGTCACTTTTGCAGCCCGGGGATTTAAACTGCAGTGACAGAAGTGGCATTCATCCATCTGCCGGCTAGCCTAGCACGCTAAGTCAAGAGCCAAAGGAACGTTACTGATTTTCTGAAGAAAATAACTACTTTCGTCAAAAGAGTTTTTGAAGTTGTGGTCCCCGAATTTCTATCAAACAGTCCAAGAATTGCTCATTCCTGGTAAGAAAACTCACCTGCCGGTAGCATTGCTAGCTTCGGGTTGGCGACATTATCTCAAAGGCATAGCTAACGTTAGCATTAGCAGACCAGGCCTAGCCGGCTGTCAATCCTCATACAACCATGTAGCTAATGTTCTGTACTATAACACGGTGATTAATGAAAGCAAGATGCAGTAGCAGTTTAACCACATCAACAATACAGTTTGTCTCTGTTAAATGTATATTATGGGCATTAGAATTTTTTTTTTTAACTAATCCCGTTACTGTATGCTACATGATGCCATCTGGGCACATTTCTTCATTTTGATTGTTAAATATGTTGTGTAGAAATAACAGGTAATTCTAGGTGATGAACAAGCTAGATCCTAACGTTATTCGCCTGTAATAAAACTAACAACTTTCTCATTTGCCGGTAATTGTTAACATGGCCTGTAATTACATCCATCTCAAACCATGCAGTGCTAACATAAGCAACAATGGTATAATGTCCTAAGTAAAATGATGCGACGGTAAATTTGTCTTTTTGTTATTTTCTCGTCTGGTATTGAGAAACATATTCAACTCTTAAAATAAACATCAGCACTGTGGTTAAATGTGGTCAGTAAAGCCTAGGCAAACGACGGATAGGACACGTAACATTAGCTGGCTGCTAAGAAGTGCTCTGTGGCTAGCAGCAGGCCAAGGGAACGTTTTTTATTGCATTGTATCCTATAAACGTAAATATTCGCCTTTGCCAATCACTTGTAATGACGCCTTTAATCATTTTAAACAATGTTGTTGTGATAGATTGGTTTACAGTTCTATTGATGCTCTGTATGAAACAAGCATGGCATTGAGCTAGCAGCTAATAGTTCCCGTGTCAGCAGGTGTATAGTGTATGACACGTATGCAAGTAATACTAATGCATAGTATATTTAAAAATATTACTTTATTATATTTGCCCATTAAGTGTTTGGAATTGTCCTTTTGTGTAGAAGGAATTTTCGTAAGTAGCCTCGGATAACATGGTAAATGACCTTTGACCCAAGGTATCCATTTTCCTAATGTCTCACGATTATATAATTTAAATGATCCACTGTAATTTTAGTGTCTAATTGACACCACTAAAATGAAAAAGAAACAGAATTTCCCCCCTTTACTACTTACTACTTTATTATGTTCATTTAAGAGTGAGTTTTAAGTTTTAGTGTAAAATGGACCCGATGCACCCCAATTAACATACACTTTCAAGCAACTTCCACCCACATATCACTCATTAGGAGAGAAAATGTAGATTTAATTAAGACACGTGATGAAACTTGTAGTAAGCAAGTGTTTTTAGATCATGGGAGGTCATGGTGTTATCATAGGCAAAACCTTAGACCACACCCTCACTGTCTGTTGATATTACTACAGTTTTGTTGCCCGACTATTTAAGTTTGTTGTATGATATGTGACAATGTATTGTAATATGTTTTATTGATCTACTTTACCTCTTATGTACTTTTTGCAGTTTATTTATTTCTTGTTTTTTTCCAGACAGGCTGGCAACAAAAGGCCACCCTAATGCAGAACCACGCAAGAACGTGAAATGAACAAACCACCACAGCCTATAACGGGACCCACTTCTGTCCCAAACCCTGCCCCTTCCCCAGGACTGACACAGGTGAAAATCACAGAGCAAAGAATAAGTTCTATCATTTTTAAATGTCTCCCTTCATTGACATTTTGTGATATTAGCACCAGTTTGACCCCAGAAGACTGGCAGAGTGTAATCTCTTGTGTCATACGCACCATACATACTGTCATGGCACAATGGTAAAAATTTGTGACACCTATACATAATACATTCTTCAGTTTTAGTCAAAAGGGCCGTACCTTTTAGGTCACACATGTTACTACCTCTCTTTGCAGTAGAGTTAGCCAAACTCTCTTTTCAAAATGACAAAACTGTATACTGCATTAAAAGAGCAGTAAAGACGCCAAGCTTTTATTCTAGTGTAATCTTTTGAATCTTTCCCCCAAAGGCTGCCTACGGTCCTGGACAGCCCCCATCTCTTGTCTTTGCCACCCCTCCACCTCCACAAATGAACTCCGCACCTCCACCAAGACAGGTATTGTTCACAGCCTGGTTTCTGTCTCTCTCTCCGATCATGTTGTGTTTTGCCATGTGCAAAAACTTTAAACTCCCCACACCGTGACATGGCCTAATACCTTTGGCTAAACGCATGAGTGTGCCAGTTCTCCTCTTAAATGTCAATCTTGAATTCTTCCTCTCTTTTTGCTGTCCAGTTTGCTGCAGGGCCCCGCACTTTACTCCAACAGGTACTAACAACCCCAGTTTTTCTCACTTTCCCTCTGACTTCCTATTAAGTCGCATGCCATCATTAGTTTAGTTTTTTTTTAATTTAAGTGTTTTTTAAATGTTGACACTTTTAGTTGAGTAGTTTAGGCATATTTTATGTAGTTTTTTTGTTTTGTTTGTTGATTGACAGGGTTTGCCAGCAAAAGGGGACATAATCTTGAGTCTTGATAGCTAGCAAAGTACTATTGGTCTTTGTTTATAGATAATGCACATTATGCATGCAAATCACATTGAATCTTGGATCTCCAGGAATTCTTTGGAAAGTTGCAAAGGCAGCCTTTTTATCTTACACTTTCATGCTGCTTTTCATCTTCTCTCACTCTTTATAAGCTCAGCCTTCCACATTGTCTCTTGTCTCCATTTTCACCTAAATCTCATTCCTTCTCTTGCTCTCTGCTCATTTGTTGTGCGGCTGAAGGGTGGATACAGAGCATTACAGGTAAAAGATCTTCTCCTTAGCTTTTCTTTTTAGGGTTAATGCAGGTGTCACAGGGACCCACTCAATGCAGTACAATTTTATGCACTAGTGTTACCTAAGTGCTGGACATGCTTTGCACATTGGCGGTTCATGTCAATGCATTCCTTCAAGTCAAGGGGTACAGTGCTATTCACTGATCTGGTATATGTTTGCATTATACAGTATTGCAACACTGACTACATGGAATTGAAAAAGTCATACAAAGTGTTTGTTTTTCTTTTTGGTAGAAATTTAATATGACACAATGATTTAAGTGGTGTTGTTGTCTTTTAAATAAAAGGTCAGTTGAACTCTGAATGATCTGACAGACTACACATGACTAGAAATACAGTAATTGTTTCATCTTGCAAATTTAAACTAGGTTTGTTTGTCTTGGCTTATGTCTTTTTGGACAGTTAACACTCAACATTTAAGCTAATGCTTCATGATTGTTGAGACCCATTGTAAAATGTTTTAGTATCCTGAAGTTTTGACAATAACAAGTATGTAAAATGCTGTAATGAGCTCTACCACACAGCAGATGTCTTTGTGCTGCATCACAGTTCTCATCTTTGTTTGTTGTCCTTTAATGTCTGTCCTTCAGGGTTACTACCCAAACCGACCAGCTATGCCCACCAGTGCTCCAAGGGTACAGACAAGTAGTGGCCCACGACCTGTTGCACCCCATGTCTACCCAGCCAGCTCCCAGATGATGATGATTTCCCAGCAGCAGATTCCCTTTGCTGGCTCCCCTCAGGGCTACTTTATTCCCCCTGGGCAGGTGGGTTGATGTTTGCAGTTTTGCAGTAATAAATAATTGTATAAATATAATAACCCATTAAAGCTGCAGGCACATGACAATCCCCTCTAACCATAGTCTACTGCTGATTCGAAGATTCTTGTTGCTTGATTTATGTCATTTTTAATAGTGTTAATTCATACTGTTGACACACATTGTGTTTTACAGTACCGGCCCCCCTACATGCCAACTACTCAGCAGTATCCTGTGACAAGTGGCACACCAGGTTTCTATCCAGGAACTAGCCCTGCTGAATACCCAGGATTTGGTAAGGTTTTCTTCCTGCTAACTGCAGCAACCAAGCACAACCATGACAAATTGTGTATACCATATAGCTTAATGGGCAGGAAGTACAATAAATAGAAATGCAATTTTAAATTAGACTTGATATTATGTCTCTGGTTTGCTAAATCTTTGCACATTTTTCTTGCCTCAAGTATTAAGAGACATGGGACATGGTTTTGCTTGAGCTGTTGTGTTTGATTGTGTTCTTGGTCAGAATAACACAGCTGTATAGTGAATTGCCAGTTGCGTGTGGTCTGGCTCAACTCTGCTTTGGCTTGTGTTTTTTCTAGTTTTCACCTGAAACTGCCTTAAAGGTTCCATGAAATGCTTACATACTTAAATCGTGACTTTAATAATAAAATTACTGTAAACTGTAAATCACTATAGTTTCAAGTTGCACAAATCAAGACATCAAAAGTGCAGTTTTCATTTCATGGGCCCATTTTTAACCCCTGCTTCCCCTAGATCTTCTCATTAACTCATTCTGCATCTGTCTTTTCCTGCCCCCTCTGCTTCTTTCCTGCCTCTCCCGTCCCTCACTCCTTTTTCTCTTGTGCTGCGTGGTTCAGAGCCCTCTCTTGCTGCGAGGGAGAGGCGGGGTGGTGGGGGGAGAGGCGCTGCTCGAGAGAACGGCCGTCTCTCTCTCCACGGTGCTCCTCTCACCTCCCAGCGCTACCCTGGTGAGTAGTGGCGTGTGAGTGCGCGCTTGTGTTGTGAGTCAGCAGGCTTTACTGTGGCACTTTGTCTCTGAAAGTTTTGTATATACTGTATTTATCAATATACTACACTCATGAACAAAATTCAAAAAAAAAAAAACAGTACCAGGAGAGCTCAATGGGTCTGTGTTAAGAGCTCATCCCAGTTCTGGCAGTTTTTGAAATTTCTATGCCTGGGCATCTGGCACATTCAAAGTAATCTAATGTGCTTGGTTTGGACTTCAACAAAAACTATGACAACAAATAGACATGCTTACATTCATCATCTTTTGATTATCTAGACGAGATATTGCAAGCAGTTTTTTAATAGTGGCCAGTGAGTTTATATCCAAGCCAAATGTTGTACATAAACTGCACACAGTCATCGAATTATAGATTATCACTACACCTTGATGTTGACATCTATTTACATTTACAATTTAACCTATATCCAACTGAATGAGTGTTTTAAAGTGTGTATATTTAACAAAACCTTTTGTTTTTTATTTTCACAGCAGGAGCATACTATTCAGCACAGCCGCAGTATGCTCCATCTGTCCAGCCTCCACCAATTATGGTCAACCCACCCCAGCAACAGCAACAAGCTCCACCTCCTCAGCCACCCCCAGCACAATCACAAGGCCCACTAAAGAGGGAACGCAAACCGGTAGTGTGTCTCAACAATAGGAATCCACAGCTCTTGTCTAAGGTCAAAATAATGAATGGGCTAAAAGAGTATTGCCCTTTCAATGTGGAACTTTCCTTTTTTACTTTCAGATAACAATAGGTTTTATTATGATGGTTTGGTGCTACATGGCGTGTGAGCAAATGGTTAGATACTCTTCTGTCTGATGTTAGGCATGTATTTAGACCCAGATTTCTCTTTTTTTCTTAAAGATAAGAATACGAGATCCTAACCAGGGTGGACGTGACATTACAGAGGAGATCATGTCAGGTGGACGGTCTTCCACCACACCAACTCCCCCACAGGTAAGAGCTCAGGCTTATGGTGTGAATTCGTGTTTTCATAAAAAGTAAATGAGGAAAAAAAGCTTTTAATTTGTCACGTTTTATGTCATCCTGTTTTAATGTATTAGTGTTTTTACTTTGACAGTTCTACTGCAGTAATTTAAGAATCTTTTTTTTTTTTTACCAAAATACAAATTCAATAAATGTTGCTTTCATCTTCTTGTTCTAGGCCTCCATTGCAGATGTAAATCCTGCACAAACCAATGGAGAAGTGATACCACCGAGAAGAGGTGCATAAACTTTTTTTTTCTTAGGGTTTGAAAATAAAAGGTATTTTTAGTGCTAGGCAACTATTAAAATTTTTTATTTTTTACGATTAATGTCTTAATACAACATTCAATCAGTAATGCATTTCGGCTCCTAAATGGCTCTTTATTGGATCTTTTATAGCCTTTTATAATTCAGGCAATATGAGCCCTACAGCAGATAGAACTACATTTTCAAGAAATGCCTCTGTTCAAAATTGACATTTGTGATTGGAATGTTTTATAACCTTTGGAGCTGGACTTATTTTTTCTATTCAAACTCTGTGCTCCTGTAGCTCTCCTGTGTCCTGCTGCTGAGTAGCAATCAAAAAATTTATGGGAAGTAAATATTTGGTTTTTGGTCATTTTTCAAGCAAAACCTCATTGATACGATCTGAAAACGCTGCGTGCTGCTGTCGATAGCGTTAATTAGCTGTGCGTATATTTAACAGGCTATATTTAACATCATTAACGGTACTAAGATTTTAGCGGTTTGTAGCTCAGTGATGCCTGGGCCGATCCACATGAAACAAACATTGTAAGGAAGCTAAAAGTCTTCTTAGTCTGGTGGGCTCTCATGTCTTTCTACGTTTCCTCTGCCCTGCATTCACCCATTTACGCATGCATCCCACTCCTGCCAGCCTGGTTTCACAGCAGCTGAGCTGTACAGAGAGCGCGAGCAACACGGCTCCCTGACAGGAGCTGGAACACTTTAATTCATATTTATTTTGTTTTATTAACAGATGAAAGCATTGAACTTCCTCCTTGTGCTGATACCCCACCACCTCCTGCCACTGCAAAGGCTGAGGTTTTAGAAGAGGCCAAGCAGGAAATGGACTGCCCTGCTGCACCAACTATAGACATACCCTCACAATCTGTAGCCCTTGCACCTGCTCCTGACGTGCCATTATTGGTAAAGGATCTGCAGCCATCTCCTTCTCTCACCCCAGAGGTGAATTCTTCTGATTCTGTGGATGCAGTAAATCAAGTTCATACTGAAGTTAGTGACTCAGTAGATGCTCCGGTAGGTCCTTCTGCGCCATTGGCATCTCAAGATATGCCTGTCAAAAATGATGAACCACAGATTGCTCCACTTGAGAATGCACCAGAAAAGGAACAAAAGACAGAAGAAGTTAAGAAAAATGAAGATCAGGTAACTGATGCTATGTTGGAGCCCCTAGTTGAAGTGGCAGCACTTACCACTTCTGTTAATACTGCAAATGAAGAGACTGTTTGTCCACCAACTAAAACCGTTATTGATGTCTCCGAGCCTCCAACCTCTGCACAGGAGCCTACAGATCCACAGACTCTGATTGAAGCTCCCAGCTCAGATAGAGATCTTAAACCTACAGTTTCAGAAACAGCAGAGCCTCCTCTCCCCAATGGCTTTCCTCAGGACATTGAGATTTCAGAGGATATGACAATATCTGACACTACACCACTTGACAAACCTGAGACCTTTCAATCTCAGGAACCTACCCCAGTGGCCAAAATGGCAATGCTTACCCAGGTGCAGGAGGAAGATAAAAAAGAGGTGAAGAATGAGAAAAGTAATGATGCTGCACCAGCCACAGTTACCTCTCAAACAGAGGAGTCAACTATGCAAGGTAGTAATTTTGTTTTTCATTATTTAAAATTAATCGTTATTCTATATTGTGTTTTATCTGATCATAACTTATTTAATTTACAGCTGCTACATCTGTGCCAAAGAAGAAAAAGAGCATGAAAGAGCTCAACAAGAAGGAGGCCATTGGGACCCTCCTGGATGCCTTTACAGAGGTGTGTATGACCTCAGCTTCAGTTTCAAGATCTTTTTTGAGCAAAAAGTAGCAGTGTAGAACAAGAATGAAAACATGTACAATTGCTACTTTTAAAGAGAAAATGTCACTTTGATTCTTGTTCATATTTATATATTTTGTTTTGTTCAGGAGAAGGATGCTAAACCACCTTCTGAGCCCTTGCCTATTCAGGCTGATCCTGCCCCAGCTGCCACAGTTGAAACTCCAGCCGAGGCTGTAGAGGAGACCTGGGAGGAAAAAGAAGACAAACAGAATGAAACAAAACCCAAACCTGAGCCCACAGAGCAGAAATATCAGTACAAAGAGGGTAAATTAAATTCAATTATATTTTAAAATAAATGTTTTTCATCTTTAGGCTCTAAATCTGCATTGTCTTTCAGAACAATGGAAGCCAATTAATCCAGAGGCAAAAAAGCGGTACGACAGGGAGTTTCTGCTGGGTTTTCAGTTCATTAGTGCGAGTATGCACAAACCAGAGGGCCTACCAATCATCAGTGATGTTGTTCTAGACAAGGTACATGATGATCTTTGTATTTTACCATAGAATATAGATTTACATTGTATTCGTGGAGGCAGTAATTTGAGTTCACTAGAAAATTTGTACTCAACACAAACCCTTTTTTAAATTTAGGTGTACCAGTATAAAATTTAGGCTTGATAAAAATATTTACATTACCACAATATCTAGAGTAACTTTTCAGCACTCTCCTAAAAGTGTTCCCAAAAACAGGGTTCAGCCACCCCGAAGTGAGTTATTGGGCATATATCTGATTTTTTTTGTGGAAAAAAAAAGCACTTTAATTTAAAAAATCAAAAAAAAAAAAAATTATTTTTTTTTACCTAATAACCAAATTCTCATTTTTTTGTACTTGGCTCATTTTCATTTATTACTTATTAGTAATAAGCTACATCGCACATCCTCAATCAGTCCTCATACAAGGACACTGGCTCAAGAGGGGGCATGCCAATTATCTGACCGGTGCACCAGTGTGATCAAGCAAAATGTTTAGCTGCACTAATTTAATTTTTGGTCACATGCGTGACTAAATTGGTCTTCTAAAGGTCCCCTATTGTGCTAAATCAACTATTTTGAGCTTTTAACCATGTTATAATGTTACTTGCATCTCAAAAACATATCTGGAGTAGTATTTTGTTTCATTCATGCATGTTTAAGTAATCCTGTATGCTGAGCTTGTCTGAGCCCTCAAGAGCTAAAAACGCTCTGTCTCAGCACTCTGCACAGACACGAGAAACCAGGAGCCCGTTTCTAAAGCTCATACACAGTCACTGGACTCATTCTAATAATTTCAGTGCTTAAACTCTGATAAATAAACGGACTGCTTTGTATTGACAATCTGTTTGCATCATGTTGCTAATAGCCATTTTATGCTCTGTCAATTTCCCATCTTTGCCAACAGAGAATGCCAAGCACCTAATCCAAGCGTTCTCTGCAAATTTAAAGTATTAGGTCTCCAAAAGTTGTTTTCCATACATATACATTATTTTAAGTTATAAAACCTGAAATAGTAATGCAAAGGGGTCCAAAATGATTTCAGACAGCCTGAAAAAAGCATAATAAAGGACCTGTGGAAGTGAGGCACAATGTTGACATGACAGTTGTTCAATAAGGTTGAATACCTAATGTTTTATGAAGAGGTTATAGCATTGTGACTCACAATGGTGCAGCAACATTATCAATTAATAAATGAGCTAGGCAGGCTTTGGTCAACTTTTCTTCAGCTCCAGCTTTGTGTACTTCTGTTTACTGCCACGTGTCTTGGCCATTGAATGTTTATGATGGCACTGAGGATCTGAAGAAGCTGCCTAATGAATTGATTTGCTCATGCCTTTTTGGTTTGCAAAATCCCACATTTTTGCATTTCTTGATGGTGTTCCCATTTCTGTACCTTAAGGCGAACAAGACTCCACTGCGACCCGCTGACCCAGCTCGACTAATGAGTGCTGGTTCTGATTTCACTCCTTCGTATTTGGGCAACCTAGGCAGATCAGTGGGAGGACTTCGAGGCCCGGTAGGAAATTCCTTCATTTATAATACCGTATTTTCCGCACTATAAGGCGCACCTAAAAGCCTTTAATTTTCTCAAAAACCGACAGTGCGCCTTATAATCCAATGCGCCTTATATATGGATCAATGTTGGTTAATTATGGCTACCGTATTCAGGGGCATCGCCAAAGTGACAGCAGTAAAAACGATAAAGGGGAATTCCAGTCCCAGTTGTTCATGTGTGCCATAGGCGTGTTTATGGATCCTGCCGCAAAAGAACAAGGAGGCGCAGCCTTTGCTCCATCTAGTAGAAGAGTTGCGACATTGAGGGGACAGAAAACTGAGCGCTCGAACTGTGACAAATAGAGTTGGAAATGCATTGTTTTCAACGAGGGAGTAAGAACACTGGTTTGTATTCAGTTAATAAAGTTTGACTGACTGACTTATCTGCCTGTTTTATTGACATTCCCTTTAGCGATGCGCCTTATAATGCAGTGCGCCCTATATATGAAAACAGTTAGGCCATTCATTGAAGGTGAGCCTTATAATCCGATGTGCCTTATAGTGCGGAAAATACGGTAGTTCTTTTAATAATATAGACACATTATTTTAATAAAATGAAGGTAATTTGTATATCTTTTATAGCCTCCTGGACCTCGTCGTTCTCAGCAGGGTCAGCGAAAGGAACCCAGGAAAATTATCAGCAGTATAACTGAGGATATCCAGCTGAACAAGGCTGAAAAGGCTTGGAAACCATCGGTGAAAAAGTCCTCACGCAGCCGAGGGGAAGAGCCTGAAGAAGAGGATCCTGAACAGATCAAGACTCATGAAGTGTTGAAACGTCTGCGCAGTATCCTGAACAAACTGACCCCGCAAAAGTTTCAAGAGCTTATGAAGCAGGTGACAGAGCTGCCAATAGACACTGAAGAAAGACTCAAAGGCGCGATTGATCTCATCTTTGAAAAGGCCATCATGGAGCCCAACTTTTCTGTAGCTTATGCCAACATGTGTCGTTGCCTTATGGGGGTAAGATTGTTTTTGAATAATAGACATTTGCATCACTAGGGATCACATCAAATGAATGTAAACAGATAACATAGCCTATAAAAATATTGTTGGTAAACACATGAAAACTGTTTATAGTGAATCTATTGAACAAGCAGAAGCAATTTAATTTGATTTCTTACTATTTTGGTGTAAACGTTTTGGCAACACCCCTTTGGGGCATTCGCCCAGCAACCGGAGGGTAGCCGGTTCAAATCTCTTTTGAAGCGCATACTGTCGTGTCCCTGGGCCAGACACTTCACCCACATTGCCTGCTCCATGTGAATGTGTCAGTGTGGCTGTATTTGGTGGTTGTCGGAGGGGCCATAGGCACAGATTGGCAGCTATTCTTCCGTCAGTCTGCCACAGGGTAACTGGCTACAGAAGTAGCTCACCACCACTGAGTGTGACTGAGGAGTGAATGAATATTGCAATGTAAAGCACTTTAGGTATCTATAAAGGCACTATATAAATCAAATGTATTATTATTATCATTTTTACTCCTGTATATATCACTTGCTTCAATGATGACTTTTGTTTTGTGCCACGTGTCTGGGCCACTGAAGTTGTATGATGGTATTGAGGATCTGATGAAGCAACCCACTGATTGACCTACTCATGTGCCAGCTCTTAATAGTTGCATTACTCTAATATCCTTATATAAATATTTTTATTTACTACAGTTAAAAGTCCCCACTGCAGACAAACCAGGAGGTACAGCAAACTTCCGCAAACTACTGCTGAATCGTTGTCAGAAAGAGTTTGAAAAAGACCAAGATGATGATGAAATCTTTGAGAAAAAGCAGAAAGAGCTGGATGCTTCAAAAGATGTAAGTGGTTGTTTTACATTTACTAAATATATTAAAATAACAGTAAAGCCTTACGTAGCATGTTATTGTGTCCCTTTATCTTCAAGGATGAAGAGCGTGAGCGATTGAAAGTGGAGCTTGAGGAAACTAGAGACAAAGCTCGACGCCGTTCACTGGGCAACATTAAATTCATTGGCGAGCTCTTCAAACTCAAGATGCTGACAGAACCTATTATGCATGACTGTGTAGTAAAACTATTGAAGAATCATGATGAGGAGTCTCTAGAGTGTTTATGCAGGCTGCTGTCTACAATTGGCAAAGACCTGGACTTTGAGAAAGCAAAGGTAGTTGTGAAACCATAAATACTCATAACATTAGACAAATATGAAGCTGTCTCTAAGGATGACTTTAATTTTTGTGCCACGTGTCTGGGCCACTGAAGCTTAGTGATGGTAATGAGGAACTGAAGAGATAACTTCTATAACCAAAACTCTAAACAACAAATGGAACTTGTAATTCATAGAAGGCACTTTTTGTTTCTAGCCTCGCATGGACCAGTATTTTAACCAAATGGACAAGATCATCAAAGAGAGAAAGACCTCATCGAGAATTCGTTTCATGCTGCAAGATGTCTTGGACCTCAGAAAGGTAGTTTATTTTTTTATACTGATATTTGCTTTTTAATTTCTTTTTAAATATTTGTCTTTTCTAAATGATTTGGTTTGAGATCATATGAAGTGAATCAAATATTTAGAATATGCATAAATTGGTTACATACGTTTTAAATTGACTGCTAAAATCTTTAAAATTTGCCTTAAATGTATTTTTCCTTCTATAGAATAACTGGGTGCCTCGGAGAGGAGAACAGGGACCTAAAACAATTGACCAGATTCACAAGGAAGCGGAGATGGAGGAGCACAGGGAACAGATTAAAGTCCAACAGCAGCTTCTGTCGAAAAAGGAGGGAGGGGGAGGCGGCAGAATAAGCATGGGCGGCAGAGGCCCACACACACCAGGGGGAGGAAGGGGAGGTCAGCCCCAGGACGAAGGCTGGAACACAGTCCCCATCTCTAAAAACAGACCCATTGACACCACCCGCCTAAGCAAAATCACAAAGGTACGATACCGAATTGATCTTAAATATAAAAATGTTTCAGTTATAGTTAATGCTTAAACATAGTTATGTTCAAAATAATAGAAGTCCCACAGCACAAAGTAAAACAATCACTGTTTTTGGTTTAAAAAAAAAAAAAAAGTATTTCTACATGTCAAGTAAATTAAGTAAGTAAAATCCAAATACTTTAAGAGGTCATGTTGTCTTATGCTGAAGAGGAAATGCCATTGAAATGGGATTCAACAAGACAGTGACCCAAACACACAGTAAAAAAACAAGATCTTGGTTCAGGACCAACAAGATAAACATTGAGTGGCCAGCACAATCCCCAGACCTTAACCCTAAAGAAAACTTGTGTGGTGACATTAATAATGCTGTTTCTGAGACCAAACCAAAAAATGCAGAAGAATTGTGGGTAGGCCGATCGTCATGGGCTGCACTACCTGCCAGAAGTTAGACTGCATGCATCACAGATGAAGAGCAGTTCTCAGAAACCGTGTTTATAAAAAAAACTAAATATTACTTCAGAGATCCACAGGAAAGCGAAATCTTAAAGCATTTTTCAATTTATGTAGTAATTGTTCGAGTTTAAGAAAAGTGCAGACACTGCTATTTTTTGAACATCCTAATATTGTCTTTTTCTTCACTTTCTGTCAAGGAATAACAAATTTGATCATTTTTTATCATGCTTTGATTTGGAATAGAATTAGCAGTGTTCTCAATGCATTTGAGGAAATAAAAGTTAGATTAAGGATTTTGATATTTACTAACTTTGATACACATACTATTATTCTGAACACTACTGAACCACCACATAAAATATTTTGCTTTTCAAGTACCACTAAATTGGGCCTGGAGTAAATAAAAAAAAATAGGAGTAAACCGGGCCTAAACCAGGACTTAACAGACATGTCTACATGTTACAAAATGCCTGATCACACAACTAAATCTAGGAATAAACTGAGCCTAAAGAAGGACTGGGCTCTAAACCACTCGAGCAGGCCGAAAACAAGAAAAAATCAATCTAACTCATTAAACCAAGGACTAAATTGGGACTAAATGCTGTAATCATCTATTTGATTGTTTTCTTCTTCAAAAATTCCAGACACTCCTGAGTACCTTTTAGAAAGGGCCTGCATACCCCCAGTCATACCTATACCACAGTTTGAGAACCACTGCTATACCTTTTATGTTGGTTAATTAGTTTAAGATGAACCTCTGTTGTCTGTGTTCTCTTTTAGCCTGGTGCTTTGGACTTCAACAATCAGTTGTTGGCTCCAGGTGGGAAGGGCATGTGGGGTAGCTGGGGAAAAGGCAGCAGTGGTGGAAGTGGTGCTAAACCAGCCAGTGGAGAGCAAGGTAAAGTGCCGAAAACTTAATTTGTCTCTGGGGTACAATATTGTAGTTCTTGTGTTAATTTTGCCTTTCTCCTTATCTTTTAGACTCAGGCCGTCCTGCTACTAGTACACTGAATCGTTTCTCAGCTCTACAGTCCGGGTCATTGCTGTCCTCATCAGAGTCTGATCGCAGAGTTCCTCAGAGGTATTTACATTTTCATGCCTTTAAAAAAAAAAAAAAAAAATATTTCATTATCATTTTTGTCAGCATTGTTTGTTAGTCTCTTTTCATGAAATGGACAGCCAAGGTAGAAATTATTAGTTTTTTGGTGTGGATTTGGAATATTATTTTATTTAAGATTCTGTATCATTGAGATGAAGTCAAATATACAAATTCTAGCCACGGGTTCAGTAAAGAGACAAATGATTTGTTTTAGTGCATTCATTACCATTGTGAGATAGGGCTTTGATAGCATTAGATGGAGCTTTTACACCTGAACTAAAAGATCCCAGTTCGAGTCCAGTCCTGGGCAATGTCACACAATGCGGACGTTTCCACTCTTAAAGTGTTTCTAGTAATTGCGTTTCCATCCATTTTAAAATGACTGAATAACTTTTTCATACATTTCACATCTTAAAGGAAATGAATCATTGAGATGTATCTACTGAGTAGTCAAATTTAACACCAGGTCTAAGGGGATTTCTTTCTTTTTTTTTAGGTCAAGCTCTAGCCGGGAACGTGGGGGCAGTGACAGAGACAGAGGTGATCGAGATAGAGATCGCTTTGACCGTTTTGATCGCCGGGAAGGACGTGAAGGCGACAGAAGCAACCGCACTGAAATCACCAAGAGAAGCTTTAGCCGAGGGTCGCGGGAGCGGGGAAGCCGAGGAGGAGAAGGTCGTGGTTCCACTGAATCTGTGCGCCGTGTGGCCAGCATGACTGATGACCGGGACAGAGGCAGCAGAGATCGAGCTCTAAGCAAAGACATACCTAGTTAGTTTTCTTTTTAATCATTATCTTCATTCCTCCCTAAATGAAATTATATGAATTAAATAAAAAATGTAATTAAATTCAATTAATTTAATTAAATTATAAATTAAATGAAACTGATAATAGGGATATTAGATGCTGAAAATGGTCCAAATTTAACTTGTGCTCCTTACGCTTTAGTTAAACGTGAGAGCACCCCAACACCGCCTCCTTCTAAACCTGCATTGACTGAAGAGGAGGTGGAGAAGAAGTCAAATGCCATAATTGAAGAATACCTCCACATCAATGACTTGAAGGTACAATCAGAAATGCTTCTTTAACAAATATAAACTGAAATGCACAATCAAAGAAATATCAGACTGTTGCACAGACCAAAATGTGTTTTTCTTTTGCATTACAGGAAGCATTGCAGTGCGTTACAGAGCTGAACAGTGCCTCCATGCTTTTTGTCTTTGTACGGATCGGTTTGGAATCAACACTTGAACGCAGCACCATTGCCAGGGAGCACATGGGCCTGTTGCTGCATCAGCTGATCAAGGCCGGGACTTTGCCTTCACAGCAGTACTACAAAGGGTGAGTCTAAGTTTTTTTTTTTAAGAGACACTTCTGTTTAACCGTGGGCAGAAATATTTACGCATGTATGTTTAAACGTGTCAGTCTACACTGAGGGCTTCAGAGCTGCTGCTGCTGCTACGCTGCTCTTCTTGGCCTCCCTCGTCTGTTTTACAGACTGCCCACTGCCTAAACACAAAGCTGAGGTCACTGAGCCCCAGGCATTCTCCTTCTTCGCGTTGTCCTTGTAAAATAGCTACTTGGCATTACATATTACTAGAGCTGAAACAACGTGTCGACGTAATCGATGACTACATAAATGTCAACGCAGTGTCGCCTTTTATTTACCTTAATTCAGAATTATCCTACAATGAGTTGGTTATAACTGGGACAGATGTGCTCTGGACTCCACCGCTTTATTTACTTACAAATCTGGGAAAGAAACGTGGTGTAGATCCTTGCAAGTGTGTTTATCTACTCGGGGGTGTGAGCTGTCGCTAACCTGCTGCTACAGGGGAAAGTGAAACTAAATATTAAAGGCACATTCTGTGTTGTGAAAGACAGACTTTAGAGCTACAGAGCTGTCAGAGCTAGACATGCTTTTTTCTTCAACCAAAATATTGTCCAAAACTTCAGATGGGTCTCAGTGTTTATCTGTGTGAAAATATTGGAGTCTTTCAGTAGAGCAACTCTTGCGGTGCCGTGCACATACTCACACACAGACTTTAGAAACGCAGCTCACTAATTACACCAGGCCAGCTGATTCCTCGATCAGCTTTGCATCCAAACGACTAATTGTCGTTAGTTGCAGCTCTACGAATTAGGTTACATTTCTCCCAGTTCAGAATGAACTTCTTGATGTGTGATGTTTACATTACCGCCATATTTCAGTGAGCCTTTATTTTGAAAGTGTAGAGGAAGTTTATTTTAACAATTGATGTCAGTTTCCTGTGTTTCCCCGGCTGTAGCTCTGCCTAACTCCTACCTATATTTAGCAGAGCGGCGCATATGAACAGAAAGCAGTTCATATGTGGCTGACGTACTTACTGCTCCTGCTTTTGGTGTAAATTGGGGCTTAGATTAGTGTGTGTATTTTTATGTGTATTTTTTATGAGTTTTATGCTATGTGTGTGTAGGTTGCATGAGATCTTAGAGGTGGCAGAGGATATGGAAATAGATATACCTCACATCTGGCTTTACTTGGCTGAACTCATCACCCCTATGCTACATGAGGGAGGGCTCACTATGGGACAGCTCTTCAGGTAACTTTTTCTGTTTAAAATTCTTTCCAAAATATAGTTAATTTACAGATGTCAGTTATCACACGTAAAATGAGCAAACTGATTTATGTTTCAGGGAGATTTCAAAGCCTCTAGTGCCTCTAGGAAAAGCTGATGTGCTACTGGTACAGATCTTAAACATGCTGTGTAAAGGAATGGTAGGTAAAGTGAGCTTTTGTGAACAAGTGATCTCTCTCAGTAGACTATGAAATTAAATGATTTTGCTTTTCATCCTTAGACCCCTAAGAAGGTTGGGGCCATGTGGACAGATGCTGGCCTGAACTGGAAAGACTTTTTGCCTAATGATGAAGATGTTAACAAATATGTCACAGAAAAGGTTTGTAGGAATAACAATTTCCATAAATAGTGTTTTTACCTTTCTTTTTTTTTTTTTTTTAAGGCTTTAAAAACTACTGTTATGTTTTTAGAAAGTGGAGTACACCATAGGAGAAGAGGTGGTATCAAAGGAAATCAGTAAAAAGAAGGTTTTCTCTGGAGAGGAGCTTAGCCAACAGCTGGACAGACTCCTTCAAGACAAAGCCAACAACCAGCGAATTCGAGACTGGATTGAGGTGTGATTTGTCTCAACCTATTAATGTTTTTGTATTGTAAGACTTGCATAATCAATAAGTCTCTCAACAGGCTAATTTGGATGAAGAGCAGACTGCGTCCCACCAGTTCATCCGTGCTTTGATGACATCAGTCTGCCAGTCTGCCATCATCTGTAAGTATGAATCACCACAGCAGAGCAGGTGGAAATGCCCTGTTTGTTATTTTGTGGCTTTAAATTTCTGATAGTCATAACAATATTTGAAAGTTTTTTTTTTTTGTTTTTTTTTAGGCGACAACCCTTACAAAGTGGATGCAGAGCAGATTGGCACAAGAGGCAATTTGCTGCAGAGGTATCTTTATGATGAACAGAAAGAGCTACAGGCCCTTTATGCCCTTCAAGCACTGATGGTGCATATGGAGCAGCCAGCAAGTAAGTGTGTTTTTTTTTTTGTTTTTTTTTTGTTTTTTTAGAAAACCATGTTAAACTTAAATAGTGTTTGTGTTGCTGATATTGACCTAATGTTAATTATATTATTCTCTAGATCTTCTGCGCATGTTCTTCGATGCCTTGTATGACGAGGACGTTATTAAAGAGGAGGCCTTTTACAAATGGGAGTCCAGTAAAGACCCTGCGGAGCAAACAGGCAAAGGCGTGGCCTTGAAGTCAGTTACAGCTTTCTTTACCTGGCTCCGAGAGGCAGAGGAGGAGTCAGACAAAGACTAAAGACTCGTACAAGCTGCTGCCCTCTTGGTTATGAGGAGACATGGACAATTTTGCCAGAGGCAGACTAAAATCAATCCTCAATGAGGATAAATGTTTCTGTTTTCCTTTTCTTCTTTGAGGGATGGACTCGCAAAACAATCACTTCTCTCTACCCTCCTCTGATCCCTTATTATGTCCCACCTGCTTGTTGCAGCAAGTGTCCTCATCTAATAAACTTGAAAACTGGTGCAGCAGGATTGCTTTGTAACAAGGTTTGAAATATGCCACACTACTAGACATTTTTTTATCAATGACACAAACAGGCTGCTGTTTTTATGGTTCTAGATAATTCTATTGCCTACCATTGTGTGGTGACTAAAGGGGGCTTGGGGTGTTCTGGGTGTGGGTATCATGCCATAATGTGTTCAATCCAAACACAGCTCTTCTTTTTGCCCATTACTTGGAGTGCAGCATGACTGAAGTGTGTTTATAAAATGTTGACAGGAAAATGTACATGGCTAACTAATCTTAAATTGGCAGGTGAAGAGTTTTTAAGCAAACAAGTCTATTTTTCCTCCTTGTTTCTTATGATGGGCCTCACAGAGGACACTTTGACTATATATGACCTATGACCTTGACTACTACAGGGTGGTCTTAATGCTTCCTCAAAGCCATGGTCTCCCATCCCAGTAGTGAGCCACATTGACTGACTTGTCTTCACCTGTTCTTAATCAGAGCTGTGGGAGAGACATTTACTTACTCAATCATTAAAACTTGAAATCTACAGAAATTGACTTGATAAAATATATACATTTAAAACAGAAGTGATCCGAAAGCCTTTTCTGCTATAAGTAGAAACTATTTCAGGACAGTTCTGTAAATATATAATAAAGATTGTTTTTTTTTTTGTTTTTTTTTTTTTTTTTCAGTTTTATTTTTTCAGAAACAATAAATTGCTGATGTAATTGCAGTGTATCCTTTTCCAGCAGAAACCAAGGTTGTCCAGATGCAGAGAGGTGCTTTAGATAATCCACTGATTAGTTTTATTGGAGTTCTTGTAAATACTTTTTTGCTTTCTTTATTTAAGAAATTAATGCTTCTTTGCATCAGAAACTGGAAAGATGAGTTAATGGGACATTGCAAATAAAGGACTTATTAAAATGCAGAGTATTGCTAGTCATTTGGTACATCATAATTTGACTTTCACCCATGGAAATCTCGGTCTTAAGGTTTCGGAAAACTCGAGGCTAAGTTATGCTCCTTCAATATTCTTGACTCTACCTTCCCCAGATTTGAGCCGGTTGTCTTAATTCCTGTGGGCCTTAAACGTGACAAAAGCACTTGATTGTCATTAACCACTAGGAATCGATACAATACTGTCAATAGAAAAAAAGTAATTACCAAAAGAACTTTCATTTCGACATCTGAAAGCAAATTTGAGTCAGATTTGTGAATTTGAATTGTCATTTTGACATAGATTACGTATATAAGAACGCAATTCTGTATTTTTAATTTCATTTTTTAAAATATAAAATTGAATTCGGGTACTTTCATAGGGCTGCTCCTTATCTAGTTCTGTGTACACTCTGCATGCACGACCCTGAAAACAAGCGTGCATCAGTGAGGCAACGCTGAGAGACGAGAAGAAGAAAGACGCTGCAGTGCTTTGAGGGAGTCCTGTATCTGGCTGTGGGAGGGGGGGACTGTGACACCGCCTCGCGTTGATGACGCTCGCCATCGGGAGACATTTGGACAGCCTATGTAACCCATATATCCTGACGAGCAACAAATGGTGCGTCGTGCGCCTCCGACCTGATGCTGGAGCCTGGAGGAGGGAACGTGCTCGCCTCGGTGCTGTAGCGCGAATGCAGTGTGTTAGAGGAGGAGGAGGCATCTGTTGAGCGGATTGGAGACATCAAGCGCTTTATGATGAGCCGCCTTGGTCCGACTTTCAGGTAGGTACACCGAGAGTCCATAAGGCAGGCGTCGTTAGAGCAACGAGGTATGGCCCTAACGGCGTGCAGATGGACACTTCGCGAGTTGCCTGGAGACCCTCTGCATCCACACCATCCATTCACGCTGCCATGTTATATTTGCCTCATGTGTGCGGGTTTAGGGGGTCTGCTGCAAGCAACAGTGGAGTGGCGACGTGTTGCTCAAGCGCCAGTGTCGATTAAAAGCTTGAGATAAACACTGGGCACTGCGGTCTATCTGTTCATGTCAGTGGCCTGCGGCTGCGGCTTTGGTCGAGCCCACTTGTTGGTCCATCTACAGTGACTCGGGCCGGGGGATATCAGTTACACGATGTGTCAGCTTGACCCAGTGACTTTACAGGTCACTAAAGACACGTGAGGTAATTAAGGTTAAAAGGCACAGCACGCAGAGCTAAGAGACTCTGCAGCATTAGGTTGGCAACAGCCTGGGAAATGCAACAGGAAAATGTGCCAACTGTGCGCTACAAATGAATATTTCTCTAATTAGACTAACTATTTATCTTCCAAGTATCCATTGTAACCGGTTAACCTATAACCTAGGCAGTTTTAATCGGTTTAGTTGTATCTATCTCTTGTATATGATAAAAGTTGCCTATATTAGTAATCTAGTCAGTGAATTCAGTCAAACCAACGTGATCTGAGAAGTGTGTCCCACTGGGAGCCGTACGCAGCTCCTCGTGCCAAACGTGTTGTGTTTCTCACTGTAGCGCGGTCCGTGTGATGTCTGCTGCGCGCACAGGTGTGTTTTGGAGCAAAGGCGTCCTCCGAGGAGCGCGCCACGTCATTCAGTCTGCTGGAGCTGTTTGTACCTTCATATCACCAGCTCCCAGGTCGCGCCAGCGTGTGACACGAATTTTACTGTCATTTTAAACTCCGCATAAGCCTTTTTGCACAGCCAGGAGCTTCCTTTTTTGTTAGCTGCTTTGGGCCAATCTGTTTAGGATTAGGCTGCCAAGTCATGTTTGGATTCTTGGAGTCATCAAGGTTTATTTTAATGACACTTTAACCTTTTGAAAATAGATCAAATATAATCACTTCCCGTCATTTCCTGCTTCAGATTCACCTTTACTTACTTATTATGGAGATGCCCTCGATTAGGTAGCGCTATCACTTTTAATAGGGTTTAGCGGCTTTGCGCATGGGAAGCTTGGCTGGATTTGCGTTTTCCCTGCCTGGTCACGGGCCATATGTTTGCCCGCTCGCATGCAGACTGTAACCACTGCCCTCACCTCTCTCAACCCCAGTCATGCTAACCGGCTTTGGCATCTGTGCGATAAATTTAGGGCATAGCTGTTTGCTTGTCTGCCCCACAGTTAAACCACTGAACGCAAGCTGTGATTGTTAGTTGAGGTGCTGTGCTGCGCAGTGGTACCGTCTATGCACATCCACAATGAGGCTAAGGTCCAGGAGTCGAGAAAGACGGGAAAGACACAGGGAGAAGGAGGAGGTAGGGCAAATAACATTTTTATTTAAAGGCTGTATTTAGATGAGCTTTATTAGTTGAGTTTGGTGGATGTATTTGCGGTAGGCTAATTGAAACACTGAAACACAGCAACCCGCAAACACAGCAAGTAACTTCACTTTTTTTTTTTTTTTAGGTGAAATTTGAGGAGAGTGAAATGATTCCCAAGTCAGGAAAATCATCAGCAGACTCCAGAAAAGGCGTGAGCATCCATGAGTTTGCAGCCCTTGCCAGATCGTCCTTGAATGGTAATAGGCTATTTTGACTTTATGGCTAAGTGTTGCACATTTTCAGAAATAGGCCTAGTTAGTAATTAATAATATAATTTATGTGTGATTTTTAGGGGATTTCAAAAAAGATTAAGCTGATAAGTACTGGAAAGCGCACTATGTTTTTACTGAAGCTAAACAGGTTTTCTGTATAAACAGGCTTTCTGATCCTTATTTTGTATATTTCGGTTAGCACTAAGAATAACTAGGACATTTATAAGCTGCAAAAGACTTTTTTTTTTTAAGAAGAAATTAGCGTTATTATTTATAAATTGTAAATAATGTCCAACCATTAAAAATGCATACTTTTTCTTTGATGTGACTTTTGATCTGAAGTGCATGTACTGTGTGCAGGTATCTCTCAGGCTGTGAGGGATCATGTCACTAAGCCCACCTCACTGGCACAGGGCCGTGTGGCTCACCTCATCGAGTGGAAAGGTTGGCCTAAACCCTCAGACCCCCCACCGGCTGCTCACACACACTTCAGCTCCTACTGTCACCTGAGTGAAGGAGAGAAGGAGGCTCGCTTTGCAGCAGGCATGTGATCTGTCATCTCCACACTTCACACTTTTAGTTTCAGTTTGTTTATTTGTGTAGGCATTTATCTTTTTCCTTAAGCTGGTTTAGTTCCAGCCTCGTCTAGGAGCTGAGTCTCGTCTGTCATGCCATAATCTTTAAATCTACTCAATGTCATGCATGTGGACCCCTGTGCTGTCTGTTGGGTGATGGCTTGTCTTGGCAGCAGATGGTGGCCTATTAGACACCCTCAAAAACACTTCACTGCCCCACTGATGGTACAACAGCTCCTGTTGTTTAGCTGTGACTCATCCTTTCTGGCGCTGGTGACATGGGCATGGTTTGATCAGGAGAGAGTGAGGGGAGAGGAAACGCAGGCTCAGTATACACAGCAGTATCTTCAACATGCATGTCCATCAACACATTTCAGTTTTTTCTTCTGCTGCTTTACGGAGTCATCACAGCGAATCAGTTGCACAGTGATGTGGCAGAGTGTCTGTCTGGTTTCATCCTGTAGCACCCAGCCTCATACTGTGACTGGAGTAGACAATGTGGGTGAACTGTCAAGTACACAACAACAGTATGCACTGGTCAGAGTGGTTGTTGAACCCCCAACCCTCCAGTTGGTGAGCAACCCACTTTACCTCCTGTACCACTGTCACCCCTCTGTTGAGAAAATAACCAGAAATCAATTGATACCTCAATACTTTTTTTTTCCAACTGTTAGTTTGTAAACATTGTTGTCAGAATACCAATTCGTTCATTTACCACTGCAGCAAAGGCCTTTTAGTGAAGCTTGTATGAGTCATGGCTGTAGGCTAAATGCAGACTAATGCATCCCCATTTTAGAAATTCCAAAGCAGAGACTAATGATGCAGAGTGTTTTACTTTGCTATCTAGCTGATATTCAGTTACGAGATTACATACAACATTAGAATGTCAATATGGTTTGTAGTTCTCTTTGCTAGCAATGTCCCTGCTGCTAAATTCTTTACCATTTATCTCTTCTTTGCAGGTGTGGCTGAACAGTTTGCCATTGCTGAAGCCAAGCTGCGAGCCTGGGCCTCTATTGATGATGATGATGATGAAGAGGAGGAAGACTCAAACGATGAGGATGTTAACATTAATAGAAAGAATCACACCTTTACCAGCCAAAGCTCAGGTATCAGCTGTCCCCTGCCATTTGTCCATGTATTTCATCTCATTTCACTTGCCATTTCCATCACTGACTAAACACCCCTCATTCTCCCATCCATCCAACCGTCTCCAGGTGTTCTGACTCTGTGCTCCTCCCTCAGACGCCGCCACATCCAATCCCACTTCCGGACTGCCACACCCGCTTGACTTAGATGTGGGGGAATGCCAGCCCTCTGCCACGTTCCTGGGATCAAGCAGCGGCCGCCAGCTGTGTGACAGGCCTGCCTCCCTCAGTGACCCACATTCGTCCCAGACCGATTCACCTACTTTGCCCGGCGACTGCCTGAGCCCATTCATAGAGGAAGAGGAGCAGACCGCGCCCTTGCAGGACCACCAGAATGAAGTGTGTGTCCACCAAAAGCCCGAGTGGAGACCCCGAGCTAGGAGCAGCAGGTTTGATTCCTGCTACTCCACGTCCCACTCTGAATCTCCTGGAGAGGAAGAGGAGGAAGATGAGGAAGGCAGCGTGTTTCAGGAGATCCGTGTATGGCACTGCAGCCCCAGGGGTTTTTTCTCTGACCGGGCATCGTCCGGAGTGGCCTCATTTGATGAGGAAGAGGAGCAGGATGAAGAGGAGGAGAAGGAGGAGAAAGAGTTTTTGATGTGATGTGTTGTCCATCTTTGTCCCTTGGAGTGTTTTGATTCTGGACTTAGTTATAAAAAGATAGATAGCACATTTGGCCATATTGGATAGGTCATCAGTGAAAGGTAGATGTTTTTTTATTTACTAAGAAACTCACCCACATTTCACATATCTCTGCTCTTAACAGGATTAAAAGTAAAGTTCTCATCAAAGATAATGATAGTGAATGTTTAGCAAGACCATGCTTGGTGGTATGCCAAAAAGTTAATGTGACCTTTACATAGAGGACATAAAAGAAAATGCTGACTCAGTATTGCCTGAACTATCACTTTGTGAATTAGAGATGAAGCAGCATGTTTAGGGTTTAAGTTGATGTCAGCTGCTTCTGACTGGGGTTAGTCTGCTGTTCTTTTGTTTTACTTGATTGAAAAACATTTTTACTGATGAGTGAGATTTTAGATGTTATGTATTATGATATAGATGATATTCTTCACAAAATAACAGAAGGATAAATAAAGGATAAAAGTAATTTGAGCCTTTTACATAAACAAAAAAGCGCTCTTACTACAACAAAGATAATGTGAAAAAACACTGTAAATAATACCTTTCCAACATGGCCGACACATCTACCGACACTGCCAACATGCAATGCAGTATCTACCTTTTTATTTCGTTAGTTCTGAATATGATAATGATTTTTAATGCTCCAGCCATCTCCTTATCCCATTCCCTCCCTTCCTCCCCTCCTTCCTTCCTCCCTTTCGTCCTTCCTTGATTCCTTCACTCACTGCCTTCTGTCTTTCATTCTTGGAGCCCTTCCTGTACTGATCTTGCTCCATGTTACTTGCTGCTGTGAACAGTATCTGTGGGAGAGTTCAACCGAATGTAAAGCTGTTGTTCCAACTGAGTTTTGTACAGTTTTGTGAACAAGTCATGTGTTGCATTGTTTTTTTATGAATATTTTGTAGTGTTGTTTTCTGGATCATGCTGTGTCATGTTGGGTGGGCTATGTTTGATACTGAATGTCTGAAAATAAATAGTAAATAAATATTACTTTTTGAAATAAGACTTGTAGTTTTCCTCACAAAACACAGAGACTTTTTTTGTTTAAATTTAATCATTCACCCATGTACAAAACAATTTATGTCCTCTGAAAAATAATGGTGGCTGCTTGATTTCAAATGCATAATTCTCCTGTACACAGCATGTATTTGTATATACAAAGCATATATACAGGTCAGTGCCATATAAAGGGAGATACTACAGACTTATTGCTTAACTAGATACGCTGCAAAATAGCTGAGACACTCTCTATTGAACTCCTTGTACTTTGTCTTATATGGCTGAACACTATTTCACATTCTAAATGCAAAAGACACAAATAAGTTGTTGCACAAATGTTCACACAGACAAAACAAGCCCAGATTGATGTAAATAAAAACATGGTTTAAAATCATTGTATGAAGCTATGATGATTACATACATTTGAAATATTATCATGTCTATGTCTCTCTCACACACACAGACACCCCCACACACTTTTGACTTTGCTAAAAACATCTCTGCATTAGAGGCCAGGCTGGATTAACTCACTGTCATAAGGATGCATATAACAGTGGCAATATCTGCAGAGCGCATACGTACATGTGGTGCACCTAAGCACGTGTGCTCTGTACATTAACCTCTGTTATCCATCACTCTAGTGCTGTTCCTGTAACATGCCAGAAACATAGTACTCACACAATTTAAGCCATAGTTTATAAAGTTCTATATTGTCAAGCAAGTGGACACAGTCCTTCCACCAGGCCCTACAAAGCCAAATGGGGCTATGGCCACTGAAGTATATTGGTAGTAATTACAGTGTGCTTTACCTTGATCTAGAGCCCTATGTCCTAAGAGTCCTAAGGGAAGCTGCCTTTGTTGTTTGTTGTTGATTTTGGGGGTGTGACATAAATAACATGTAATGACAAGACATGACATATTTTGCTAATTTTGCAAATTGCTGTAAACAAAGACGAAACTTAATCATTATATAAAACATTATAATAAACAAAAAATTGACCATTTGCATATCAGGCATATTTTAAACTGTATTGTAAAGATACCAGCTTTAGTAGGTAGTTATATTCATCTCATACCTCTCTGTGCTCTGTAACATAAAATATCACTCCACTGATGTGCTTTATTATTTATTATTGATAACTGTTGTTAGATCCCTTTGTTTTCCTCTCCCATAATGACTATAGACACTGTTCATTTGGCATAAGCACTAAAATGAAACAGAAAAGTCCAGAACTATGGTACATGAGAAGCTCACACATACACGCAGGCACACATAGGCACACACGTGCACACACGCATGCACACACGCACACACACAAACATTCACAATAATTCTAGTGAGTCACATTCTTCTTATTGTCAACAAATCCTTACAATGATTTCAGTCATTTGTTATTATTTTATAAGTATAATTTAATAAGTCTATTAATCTTTACCAAAAGACACTTGTATAAAACATTCCTTTGAAATAAAGCTAAAGAGTAATAATGAATAAAAAAGGCCAATTGTACTCCTAAGGAAATTATTACTGTGAACATACATTTTTACAAGTCTGTTACTATGGTCAGCCTTTTTTACAAGTCCTTTGTTTTAAGTAGTGATTGTTTTTAGACCTTGCATCTTGTTTTTTTTTTTTTTTTTGCTGCCTAATATACATTTTGTATGCACTTTTTGGGATACCTTGATACACATTGATATTAATTAATACTGCAGCTTTTCTGGTGTAAGATAAGGTGATTAAAATTTGATTTTTAACAGGATTTCTTGACAATAATTGAAAATCATGTAATATCCTTTCACAGCTCAACAATGTTAATGCTATAAATACAAGTAGTTAGGCTGGATATGAATGTCAACATTCATGAGACAACAGTATGGATCCCTGCTCATCATTCGGACTGGTCATTATTGTAGACGTGGCTTTCCTCTCCCTCCGGCTCAAATTGCTCCCTGTTCAGACCTGGCTCCTGCTGTGTTTCATCCGGCTCTGGAGTCTGACTGGAGAGGTCATAGTCACAGGCCAGTTCTGACTCCTCTGTGTGGGAGGGGCTACAGTCAAAAGTAAATTCAGATGGGTCCTCTGTAAATGAGGGGCTTTCTTGGAGCACCAACTCT
This sequence comes from Bostrychus sinensis, assembly GCA_020698575.1. Lineage (NCBI taxonomy): Eukaryota > Metazoa > Chordata > Actinopteri > Gobiiformes > Eleotridae > Bostrychus > Bostrychus sinensis. The sequence goes on from CM036256.1 coordinate 22,209,274, forward strand.
GATGAATCTGTGATATCAAGAGTTTGCCCAGTTGCAAATTGCAAAGTGCATTGGTCTGAAAATGTTACAGGGATCTCTTTAAACGGAAGGTCAGCGTCATCCTCCATTTTGGGGCGATTAGGTTCCCGTGGCAATGAGAGGCCTCTGTGGCGGATGCACAGTTTGTGGAGTTCAGTTACCTCAGATACACTTGTGGTATTCCCACTATCCCGAAAACTTGCCAAAGGGGGACGCACTTTGACTCCTGTGACTGTCACGGAGCCCTCAATGGCTTTACGCAACTGCAACAACAGGAGAAATATGGTCAAACAATATATTTGATCTTAGTCAAGTACTACTTGACTACTACTAAAATAATGGATAGTAATTGCCTCTTTGAGAGAAACAACTCCAACCAGACGTCCCATACTGGTCACATAGGCATGGTCCAATCCCAGGAGAGAGAAGATGGTGTGAGTCTGTGAAAAAAAAAGGTTTAGGCTAAAGCAGGATTATGTTAAAGCTAGGCAACACCATTCTTTTGTTTTAATATTTAAAACTGTGTTTGGCAGGGAGATTAATAAAAACATTATGATTTGGACCACACATTAAACAATTCTTAATAATCAAAAGTTGTATTTTTCCATTTGAGCATTTACAGTTTTACAGAGCTCACACTTTTTTCCATAAAGTCCAAAATGCTAATAATCTTTACACATAATAATGTTTTCTTAAGTAGTTCCAAATTGGCTCCTTTTATTTTTTTCTGGGACTCCTTATGTACCTTATGCAGAGATGTTTGCTCCACCAGTTGGAAGGGAGCAGGGTCAATCTTGCAGTTCTTGAAATCTACAGCTTGATCGAGCTGCTGCTCCTCCCACTCTGAAATCTGAAGTCAGACAAGTGACAAGTCCTTTTCAGCAGATAATTAGCGACTAGAAAACTAAATTCTTTGATGAATAATAATTAATTTCTGTATATGATAGTGCAGGCCTAACCTCTGCTGGGCTCATGCCATCTTCCACCTCAGCAGAGTCCTGAAAAACAAAACTTTGTTTTATGAGGCTATGAATTCCAAATTTTAGCACATAAATAAAGTCACAATAAAACATATGACAAATACATTTTATTTCAAATCTCTTTAGACTGGATAAAGGTTGTAAGGAAAGTACACACACATGAACCCATAACATTATGTTTACATAACAACTTACATAACATTTGTTGTTAATAACAAGAACTCAGAGTATTGTAAGTGCACATACAGTGTAGTCCACAATGATCAAGCACTGGATGCTGATGAAATCTTGGTTGCACTTAGATGAAGGACAATTAAACCTTTAACAGACCACAAACACAAACCGGCCCACCTCTTTCATGTCCTTTTGCTCTCTCTGCAAAGCCACTCTAATCTTTGGTTGGTGCACCACAAATATTTTGGTTCAGCCCTCACTGTGTGCTTGTCGCAATGCAACGGTTACTAAGCAACAGTCTCTAGGCGGCAGACAATCTTACCGCCATGGAGATCCTCACTCGTTTGGGCCTGGACTTTCTGTTTTCAGGAGGAGCCAGCCCAGGACTCTTCCAGTCAAAGAGAGAAGGCATCAACACAACATTAACACAGTGTCAGTCAAAATGGACGCTTTAACCCACAACATGGCGCTCTGCAACATTGGATCCCAGTCCGACTTCTACTGCAAGAAGTACCCGCCATGTGAGCACAATGTTGCTGATAGCCTATAATTACTACAGCACAGATGAAGGTGAAGGCACAGTCTGCACCAGAAACCCAATGTTACACAACACTCTGCCAGGAAAATGAAGTATTTTGAACACCACAAAGCACATTTTAGCCCTTTAGTAGTTAGTAGTTAAGTTAATGTTGTCCCTTAACATGAAGTAGCTAATACGTTGTTTCACAAACTGTAAGATCAACACCAGCCATTTAGGGACAAACACTGCATACTGAAACAATGTTGATGGTAACTGAGGCTGAACATTTTCAGCTGTTTTTGCAAAGACATGCACAGATGCTCACAAACAGCATTGATAATTGCTGTAACTCAGAAAATAATGCTATTAATTTCTCTTGTGCTTTTCCTACTGAGAGAATTGAAAATATTTGAAGATTGAGCATGAAAAAAAATCACTAAAAATAATAAAATGTCTAGTGAGCTTGGATTGAACAGCTTCAGTTTTCAAAGTGCAAAGGCATGCTCACTCACAGACATGCTTACTGCGGTGATTAAATTCAACAGGGCAGCCGATAATGATATTCTGAACACCTGTGCTCGTGAGAGGACCATGTTTGTTTGTGACTGAGTTTATCTTACATAACACAGTTATGCCTGTAGTTTATGCTCTCAGGCTTTTCACAAGCAGATTTGTTTACACTCAGAGATCCACACACACGGCCCAATTTAACTATAAAATACCAGTATACATTACAAACTAGTATTTGGGTTAGTTTAAAATATAAACTTAAGACAAACAATATGCTGTAATTCTATTTTGTATAGATTGTGTATGGTTTATCTACATCATAATATCTTACTGTAACTTACACTGTGATATAATTTAACATTATCATTAGTCTTTTACATTTCATTCTTATCAAGTGTAACACGCATTCCTAAAACCCTAATACTATGTACACTATGCAAACAAAGTTGTTTAGTGTAGTAAAATACCTCAAGTACCTTTGATCTTGCTGTCATTAGTCTTTTTGTTTGGCTTTTATAGGCTGCTTTTAGACTGCTAAACCTATATTACAGTTTGTATATAAACAATATCTGGCATCATTTCACAAACTTTCCAACAATAAAATTGCTAATACAAAGGCCAAATAACGTTGGTTTAAGCTACTTGAGAGTACAGTATATATATTTATATATAGTGCATCCTCAATCAAAAATGCTAAAATGTAGGATGTTCAAAGACACTTGACTGGCAGTGGTCCTGTTGTGTGGTGATGTGTGGTGACGGGGGAATGATGTTCAAAACAAAAAAGCCACCACTACAGCAGAAGATCACAGAAATCAAAATGTGCTGTTTGTGGGTGGACACTGCCCATCAGCAGGAGTATGGTACACCATTTCCACCCACTGACTCAGTACATCACATCTTGCATGCTCTTAGGCTCACCTCCAGTAGCTCCTTGTCCTGGTCAGTGCAGGAAAGTGTCTGAGAGCCTAAAAGTCATACACAAAAAGTTCTGCACATTTGCATTATATGCTTTGTTGTCAGAAACATTATATACAGATACAAAATGCTAAATGTCACGTTTATCTGTGTCTATGTAACCATCATATTAGAGAGGCCAAGCGTGAAGAAAAGACACTAATACATGACTTAATAACCCTTAATTACTTACTTACATAGACAGTAGATTAATTAATAACTTGTCACACAGAATTACCTCCTAATCTTCACTCCTTAGAGTTGTGACAAGTTATGTAGTTTCCCATAGCAAATGCAACATCAGCTGTTATGTAGATCTGTAGAGTATCATGCATTAGTGATCCAGTTGCAAGAGATGTAGAAAATACATACTGTTGATGGTAGGTGTCTCAGTGTCACTGATGGCTGACACAGTTTTCAATGCCGATTTGAGAGGCAGCTGCATGTTGGACACCACTGGGCTGAAGGAGGAGGACTCCTCTGTGGAGATCTGTTTAGAAAATAAATTAAGAATAGGAGCCACACAAAAGCCAACACATGCAGACAAATACAAGCACATGCACAGGACAGCACAGGTAAGGGCACAGACGACATACACACAGAGAACATGTGTTAATGTACAAATCCTTCATATGTATACATTCTCTATTATCAAAACTTACCCCAGCTGCCCTTTATCCCCATCTGTGCCTTTACCTACTGCTACATGCTACCCCCATGCTGAATGTGTAGCCACCCACCCACAGCCCGCCCCCGGACGCCTCACACCTGTTGCGTGCTCACCAAAAAGCGAACCGTTTGGCGAGCGTTGGTGCGAGGAGTGGTGTTGATGATGTGGGTTTGACCACAGGGGGAGCTGGTGCTGCTGTCTGAGGTCAGGCTGGGCAAAGTATCCTGGGTACCATTGTCCTGGACCATCTGACGGAGATATTCGAGTCTGCGCTGGCGGCCAAGTTGAAGGGTTAGCAGAGACTGCAGCTGCAGGCGCTCAATGGATCCCAGCAGGATCATAGACTCTGAAACATTAACCTCAAGTCAATGGTAAATCATGACTACTGTATTACTTTGTTTGTTTGTTTTTTATTTCTACACCACTGATTTTGAATTATTCTTGCCTTTATTTGATGGAGACAGTATAGAATGACAGGAAGCAGGCTCAGCAAGAGAGGAGCAACCCAGGTTCTCATGCATGTGGCATGTGCTCCTCTAGGAGAACCACTTCAGCTCCCCATTATTTTTTCCTGAATAGTGTACGATTGCAAAATAGGAATATAGCAGCTGCCAAAAGGTACTAACTCCAGCCACAAGCAGTCAGTAAAGAAACATATTACTCTTTGATATGGACCAACAGGTCGACCCAGATAATTTTTGCAAATTGCTTACTAGATATATAAGGGCTTTGAGGTTTGATTGAGCATTTACCACTGCTCTCATAAAACCCAGCTTCTTGTTAAGGTCTGGCAACTACTGCAAATCTTGACTTTCAAGATAGGGTCAATACCTGCGCAGTGGTCTGCATTCTCTGAGTGCTTCTAGTGTGCCATCGTACGGCCTTTGGAATTTGTCATTTCTGTGTGTGTATGTGTTTTTAGCAATCACAACATAAAACTATATTATCATTATAGCCTCACCTCTTGATTCAACCAGGGCCAGTGTTTTGAGCTGGCCTGTCAGCAGCATCTCCTGTAACTCCCGATAGGTTGAGTTCAGAGTAATGTAGCGCAAATCTCGGACCATGATGTCCTCCACTCGGATATTGTACTTCCTACAATGTGGAGTGTGTATAAAGGTGTTCATAGAAATCATTAAAAATGAGTCAACAAACCATTTCAGTGATGGACAAGAAAATACTCCAGAACACTCACTCGTGATGCCCCATTCCCAGCTCAGGAAGGTAGGGGAGTTTCTTAATGCGGATGATAGAATCATACAGTGATGGCTGGAGTGCTTGGGCCACAGCATTGGCTAAGATGACAGCGATCATGACAGGCAGGATATGAGAGATCTGACCGGTGAGTTCAAACACAATCACAGCTGTAGATACTGTGTGAGTGACAGCTCCGGACAGTGCTGCAGCACCTGAATGAAACAAATCATAGGCAAGCAAAAATGTTTGTAGACTAATAACATAGCACTTATTATGCTATTAAGAAGTTGTACATTGTTGTCATTACTCAGAAAAGACAGTTACTCAGAAAACAATTTGCTGCCTAATGTCACTCTGATTTAAAACATTTTACACTGTTACACCAATCAAAATGTTTCCCATTTTATTTCAAGCCTAAAGCAAAAACTTAAAGAAAGTAGGAGTGCAGTAAGTGGGCATTACGTAGGTGGAAGGAGCCCCTTTTTCAAACAGTGAGCAAAAAACAAAGCTTATTATTGATAAATACCTGAGAATCAAGCTAAACTGAGGCATAACTTTCTTCATGAATCTTGTATTGTTGAAAATATGTATATTTCAACATTTATTGCGAAAGCATACCAACAACTGCATATCCTCCAGGAACTATGGGATACACACTGCCGTCAGAGTGGATGCCATCAGGAAACATGGCCGCCATTATTTCTCCAACAAGTCTGCCAAATGCTGCACCTGTCAATCAAACACACCAAAAACACACAGCTCATCATGGCAGACTGTTCCTCAGCTATAACAAAAACAAGCAATTTTTCTCACCTATTAGGAAAACTGGCATGAAGGCACCACAAGGAACTGGCATGGTGGTGGCTACAGCGGACATCCAAAACTGTAAAAAATTATCAATGCATCTAATACATCCTAATTATTAACAGTGTGAAAACAAATTCAATAGGGGACTTTTCTCACATACCTTCATGATGATAAAGAGGATAAGTGTAATGAAGACATTGACTTGGGGGTGTTTCCAGGCGTGATGGTGGCTGATGTAGTCAAACTCCTCGGCGACGCCCTGTCGGCACCATGTCCGGTTGTCAAACAGAGCCACCAGAGACTCATGCTGCGTCAGCTGTCAGTGGACACACAGCAACATGAGCTTAATGAGCAGATGCCAAAAAGTGAGTATCTGAACAGAAATTATTTACTTTGCAGGAGAAGGTATTTGAACTGGTAAGTGAGGACTAGTTGGATCATAATCAATTACATATACCAGCCAAAAATACAATCAAGAAAGAAAGAAATAACATCTCAGGGCATGGACCACAATCTCTCAAAAGCATTTCAGGGGGGTATTGAATTGTTTTGTTTTTGAGACGACAGTGGTGCAATAAGTTAAGCGTTAAAACTTTGCTGAGAGCACATACTGTCGCTGTGTCCCTGAGCAAGACACTTCACCCACCCACATTGCCTACTCCAGTCAGAGTACTGTATGTGGCTGGTTGTGACAGGAAGGGCATCTGGCAAAAAAAAAGCCAAATCATCACACAACTGGTTGACTGTGGCAACCCCAAAAGAAAGAGAACTGAAAAAAAAGAAGGAAAAAACAAACAAACAATTGTTTTGTTTATTTCTATTGAAATCTATTGAAATTAAGAGGAATATTATGTTGTTGTTTTTTTTGTTCTTTCTGGGATTGCTACAGTTTGTCATATGTTTTATGCCTGATGCACTTAACCTGTGACTGGATTTTATTTCTTTTATACATAAACACATAAATCACATGGTTGACTGCATTTTAACATGACATACATAACCTATGATATACAATATGTCAAGAGTTGCTTCTGACTCAAATAAAATGTATTTCATTCTTGATTTAACTGAATCTAATTCAACCAGTTCCTCCTTAGCTGTTTAAATACATTACTGTGTATTGTATAAACTTCATCTCCATGTGTACTGATCTGTGTTACTAAATAAATATATACAGGTTTATATAAGGTATATGTAATGTAAGAGCTGTCAAAAGTTTGATTTATGATGACAGTTCCACTGCTTCATAACTTCAGTTTGTCAAACAGTTTACTGTAAACCCTGAAAACACATTTCTGTCAGTTTATTGGTTTCTTGCTACCACTGCACTGCACCTGCCTATATATATATATTAATAAAATTGTCCTCTTGCCCTCCCCGGGCGGTCTCATCCATCCAAGCTCGGGTCCTTTACCAGAGGCCTGGGAACTTGAGGGTTCTGTGCAGTATCTTTGCTGTTCCTAGGACTGCGCTCTTCTGGACTGAGATGTCTGATGTTTTTTCTGGGATCTGCTGTGGCCACTCTTCCAGTTTGGGGGTTACTGCCCCGAGTGCTCCACCAACTTCCAGTGTGGGTCCTTAGGCAAGACCCTTTGCGCTATTGCCTACCTCATATATATAATGATGAGAAACACAGAAATACGAGACATACCGGCTCAGACGTCGCCCGGTCAAACAAGGTCTGCGTCAGGTGTTGGGGAACCAGAGCAGCCTGATGAGAAGTGGGCTACTGGAACAAGACGGAAATGGATGAGATGCGAGAACAAGGCTCTGTTGGAATGCTACTACTCCAGTAACCCTAGTCAGAGGGGTTACATGAAGAGAATGTGAGAAATATGGCAACTCCGAAACCCACAATCAACACTCACTGCTAAACAACTAGTAGCTCAGTGTTCCAACATCCACAAGCGGCACCTGCTTTCACAACTTGAGATTGACGAGATACAACACATATGCTACGGCAAGGGGGAGCCAGGACGCAAGGTCAGAGGGGAGTTAACTCCAACTCCCCATCCAGAGTTTGGGTACGAAGCCCCAATAAGCACCATCACGCTGAGCGAGGCAGCAACTGACCTGAGAGATAAGATCATGGCTAAAATGAAGACCAGGCAACCCTGACACCAGTTACACAGGCTGAGTGAAGTACCTTCAGAAAGTCTCTTGGAAGATGTGAATGCAGCTTTGGGAACAATACCTACAATGACCATCACTGAAACCAATGAGCTGATATACACTTCAGCAGCAGTGATTCTTGAGGAGCTTGGCTATCAACCAAAAAGCAACCATAAAGATCCATATCCACCATGGAAAAGAAGGTTAGAGGCTAAAATCAAGGTAACTCGGAGAGAAGTGAGCCAACTGTCAGAGCTCCAGAAAGGTGCAATGAAACAACAAGCACCCAAGAAGTACAGCAAGATGTCCATACCTGAAACATTGGAAACTGCCAAGCAAAGACTCCAAGACTTGGCCACCCGACTAAAGAGGTACACGAGAGAAATCGAAGCAAGGTGAATAAACCGGCTATTCTCAACTCAACCAGCTAAAGTGTACTCTCAGTGGCAAGGTAATAACAACAGAGCAGACCCACCAAGGCTGGAGACTGAACAATACTGGAAAGGCATATGGGAGAAGGAGGCGTCACACAACAACAGTGCACAGTGGCTGGAGGATCTAAGAGCAGACCACAGCAACCTCCCTGAACAAGAACCAGTAACCATCACAGTAGCAGACATCCAAGAAAGAGTCTCAGGTATGAAAAACTGGACAGCACCAGGGCCTGACATGATCCACACCTACTGGCTGAAAAAGCTAACTTCACTCCAAAAAAGGATGGGACCCACCCTGAATGGCTAACTGAAGGCCGGACAATCCTGATCCAGAAGGATCCCCTGAAGGGAACAACCCCATCCAACTATCGGCCAATAACCTGTCTCCCCACCACATGGAAGCTCATGTCAGGCATCATAGCGACTAAGATAAGTGGGCACATGGATCAATACATGAGCACAGCACAGAAGGGCATTGGTAAAAACACCAGAGGAGCTAAACACCAGCTGCTCGTAGATAGAACAGTGGCTCAGGATTGCAAAGCCAGACACACTAATCTGTGCACCGCCTGGATTGATTACAAGAAAGCCTATGGCTCAATGCCACACACATGGATCATAGAATGCTTGGAGATGTATAACATCAACAGGACTCTAAGAGCCTTCATTGCAAACTCGATGAGGCAGTGGAAGACCACCCTTGAGGCCAACTGCAAGCCAATTGCACAAGGGATGTGTGGGATATACCAAGGAGATGCTCTGTCCCCGCTGCTGTTCTGCATAGGTCTGAACCCCCTAAGCCAGATAATCACTAAGACTGGCTATGGGTGCCGACTCAGGAACGGGGCCACCATCAGTCACCTCCTCTACATGGATGATATCAAGCTGTACGCCAAGAGCGAGAGAGACATTGACTCACTGATCCATACAACCAGGATCTACAGCAATGACATCGTAATGTCATTTGGACTTGAGAAGTGTGGGCGGATGGTGACAAAGAGAGGGAAGGTAGTCCATACAGTAGGGGTCCCACTCCCAGACGGCAGAATAGCATACATTGAGGACAGCTACAAGTACCTTGGAATCCAACAAGCAAATGGCAATCTGGACCAGGCCACAAGAAAAGCAGCCACAGCCAAATACTTCCAACGAGTAAGGCAAGTCCTAAGGAGTCAGCTCAATGGCAAGAACAAAGTCCGGGCAATCAACAGCTATGCCCTGCCGGTCATCAGATACCCTGCGGGAATAATAAGCTGGCCAAAGGAAGAGATTCAGACCACAGATGTGAAAACACGGAAGCTCCTGACCATGCATGGAGGGTTCCACCCCAAATCCAGCACCCCGAGACTGTACACTAAGCGCAAGGAAGGAGGCAGAGGACTGGTGAGTGTCAGAACCACTGTCCAGGATGAAACATCCAAGATCCTTGAATACATCAGGACGATGGCCTCAATGGACAAAGTGCTCAGTGAATGTCTCAGGCAGTGGAAAACAGAGGATGAGGTGCTGGAGGAACCATCATGGGAGGAAAAGCCCCTACATGGGATGTACCATCGACAGATAACTGAAGTGGCTGATATCCAGAAATCCTACCAATGGCTAGAAAGGGCTGGACTGAAGGACAGCACAGAGGCACTGATCATGGCTGCATAGGAGCAGGCCTTGAGCACCAGAGCAATAGAGGCCCAGATATACCATACAAGACAGGACCCCAGGTGCAGACTGTGCAAAGAGGCCCCTGAGACAATCCAGCACATAACTGCAGGGTGTAAGATGCTGGCAGGGAAAGCATACATGGAGCGTCATAACCAAGTGGCTGGTATAGTGTACAGGAACATCTGTGCAGAGTACAGTCTGGAAGTCCCGAGGTCAAGATGGGAAACACCTCCAAAGGTGATAGAGAATGACCGAGCTAAGATCCTGTGGGACTTCCAGATCCAGACAGACAAAATGGTAGTGGCCAACCAACCGGACATCGTGGTGATGGACAAACAGCAGAGGAAAGCCGTTGTGGTTGACATCGCAATAACAAGCGATTGTAACATCAGGAAAAAGGAACACGAGAAACTACCTGAGAAGTACCAAGGCCTCAAAGAAGAACTTGAGAAGACCTGGAAAGTGAAGGCAACAGTGGTGCCCGTGGTCATCGGAGCACTCGGGGCAGTAACCCCCAAACTGGAAGAGTGGCTACAGCAGATCCCAGGAAAAACATCAGACATCTCAGTCCAGAAGAGTGCAGTCCTAGGAACAGCACAGATACTGCGTAGAACCCTCAAGCTCCCAGGAGGGGAGAGGACCCGAGCTTGGATGGATGAAACTGCCCGTGGAGGGCGAGAGGACTATTTATATATATATATATATATATATATATATATATACTAAATACTTTTTTGCCCCACTATATATATATATATATATATATATATATATATATATATATATATATATATATATATATACATGTACTGGCTTTAGCAGGGGGACACGTCTGGCACTGCAGGATTTGAGTCCCTGGCGGCGTAGTGTGTTACTGATGGTAACCTTTGTTACTTTGGTCCCAGCTCTCTGCAGGTCATTCACTAGGTCCCCACGTGTGGTTCTGGGATTTTTGCTCAGCGTTCTTGTGATCATTTTGACCCCATGGGGTGAGATCTTGCGGGGAGCCCCAGATCGAGGGAGATTATCAGTGGTCTTGTATGTCTTCCATTTCCTAATAATTGCTCCCACAGTTGATTTCTTCACACCAAGCTGCTTACCTATTGCAGATTCAGTCTTCCCAGCCTGGTGCAGGTCTACAATTTTGTTTCTGGTGTCCTTTGACAGCTCTTTTGGCCATAGTGGAGTTTGGAGTGGGACTGTTTGAGGTTTTGGACAGGTGTCTTTTATATAGATAACGAGTTCAAACAGGTGCCATTAATACAGGTAACGAGTGGAGGACAGAGAAGCCTCTTACAGAAGAAGTTACAGCTCTGTGAGAGACAGAAATCTTGCTTGTTTGTAGGTGACCAAATACTTATTTTCCACCATAATTTGCAAATAAATTCTTTAAAAATCAGACAATGTGATTTTCTGGATTTTTTTTTCTCATTTGTCTCTCATAGTTGAGGTATACCTATGATGAAAATTACAGGCCTCTCTCGTCTTTTTAAGTAACTTGCACAATTGGTGGCTGACTAAATACTTTTTTGCCCCACTGTGTGTGTGTGTGTGTGTGTGTGTGTGTGTATATATATATATATATATATATATATATATATATATATATATATATATATATATATATATATATATATATATCTCAATTGCTTTTAGACTTTTCCATGCATGACCACCCATCTTGACTCATTGTTATGCAGCAGGGCAGACTCAAAAAGTGTGTAAATCTACTTATAAATCTCTAGTACGCTCATTACTCTTGGCAGTATGCATCGGTGGATAAGAGGAGCAAGAAATTATGTCTGACCTAAGGCCTGCACTCTTCACACAACTGTCAACCTTCATTTGTTTCTAGTAGCAACAGTGAGATGATAAATGAAGTGTTTTCTCACCTGCCCAGCCATGAACTGTCCGAAACCCGGAGGGAACGTCAATGTAGACACCAGCAGCGTGACAAGGGCCGGATACAGCAGGCGCCTGACAGGAAGAGACGGACTACAGGGCCGTTAATAGGCTGACTGTCACAGCGAATGGGCAAACTTCAAATCTGAGTGCTGAGGATGTAAGCCTATAAATACTACGTGTGATGTGAACAATTGACCTATTTTATAGACTGAAATACTCAACTATAACATTGTGATATAGGACATTGTGTCTAGTCTTTGTATTTTTATGTATTTCTCTATGTATTTTTGGCTGTTGAGATCCTTAAAAAGATCATATGTTTGATGTTCATTTATAACTGCTTCCAGTATAGTCTTTTTATTTTCTTTTTATTTTACATGTTTCCCTACACCATTTTATACACAAATTAACATCAATAGGCATACAACGCTCTGTCTGTATTTCAACTTTTTTAAAGGCACAGCCTGGTAACACTAAGCCAAAGGTATTTTTGGACTGGTATAAAACAAGTGACTAGGTCAATAAATCGACAATAATAAATATAGAGAGTTACAGCAAAACTTTGCATTTATCTGTTGAAAAACATTTAAAATGATGAGAATGACCCATAGAACATGAAGCAAGACACAATTGCCATTCACATGTTTATAATAGGAATGCAAGCTTGCATGGATGCATGGATTTACTTTTTAAGACCCTTTTAGAGCCATAAATGATCAAATTCAAGTTCACATCCATACTGGCAAAATTATAAATCATTATAAAAATTCTGTATTTTTTCAAAACCATATTTAGTTATAATTATTTTTATTTGTATAACAGGGAACGGCATGCTAGTGTGGTTTATAAATCAAAATAAATACATTTCACAGTGGTTATAATTATATAAGGCATTTAAAAGGCTAGATTTGTAAATGATAATGTAGCATTTTGAAATTTTAAAACATTAATGGCCAACATTTAAAACCATGTTTAATTTAATTTAATAATTAATATTTAAGGCCTTTATTTTGATACTATTAGATTTTAAACTTTTTTAAGGCCTTGGGGGAACCCTGTCTTGATTGTTTGTTTAGCATCTGCTAAAGTTAGTTTAGCAGAAATTAATGTATTTAAAGCAGGATAATTTGCACCTTTTTATGTCTATATACAGTTTAATTAACATTAAGCAGAAGAGGATGTGAGGGTATTTTATTTAAATTAACATAGAAAACTACCTAAGTTCAGATACTTACTTTCTCAATAAGAACTTGTTAATGGTTTTCTGTTTCCTCATGCATTCGACTATGAGCCGGTTCAGGTAGACAAACAGAGCGCCAGCGAATCCACAGGCGATCCTACACACACAAAAACATCATGGGTTTAGACTTTTCAAGGTGAAACAGAGGAGCATCCCACAGTCTCCTGAGACTCTTTGACAATAAGCCAGCTTTTTTGTTGTTTCTGTATTAGAAGATTTTGACGCTGAATAAATCAGAAATCAGTGATCTAAACACTGCTTCCTCTTGTAATCAGTAGACAAAAAAGTTAATTTCATGCACTGTTCTTTTTGACAAATCAACCGTGTGAATCAAACTCTGGCTTGTGAACAATGCACTAACCCTAGAATGGCAAACGCTGGCAGCTCCTGCAGATCAAACGGGAAATCCAGACGAAAGCGGGTTTTGAACAGAGCAGTGATGGTCTCTGAGGAAAACAAGAACATTTTCCCTTAGAGAACAGTACACATTACACTGACTGTTTAATATTCCACTGGGCGTACAAGTACAAAATGGAAAAAAATCAATGTTCTCCTCCATTTGACCCAGTAGACTCATTATGTAAAGGCTCAAATGATGAAAAGTGCAAATGTTTTAACTCAAATAATTGTCCCAAGACAGAAGTTTTATACAGTACCTTCCTCCTGGTTCCACACGGCCAGCACTCTGAAGATGAAGGCACTGAAGGTGGCAGCGAAGAAGCCCCTCCAGTAGTTTCTCACCGCAAAAAATGTAGAGGTGACTTCGATACTAAACAACACTCCTGAATCAAAAAACAAACAACAACAAACAACTAACTCACATTATTACATATTAATTACACACAGTTTCTCTCTTATATAGAGGAATAAGTTCATTTTGCAGAGAGAGCGGTAACACACTGTGGATATGTAGACTCCACATAAAAGGATTGTGTCAAAAAGGATCAAACACACTCGTGAGGCAGGAGCAATAACTACTCTCTAATTTCTAACATAAATCGTTATTCTATAAAAATATTAACAGTGTTCAAGAGTTTGAAACTTTGTGATACACCTGTGTGATTCAACTGTGAGTCACTGTATTGATTAACCCAGATTAAAAAGACAAACTTTGAGATTCATTTTTAAGACTAGCTGAAAGAACAAAATGAATCACACCTTATATCTTAGAAGAAAATGTTAATTAAAAGCAATATATAGCCTGAAAACAAAAGTCAATAGATAGGTCAAAGTTGGTCAAACCAGGTTTCCTCCCCTACAGCTGAATTGTAGACAACCACACTTGATGAACAGTGGCATCTACAGGCCTTCAGCAAAGCAAGCCCCCCTTATCTAATTAACTCATGTAATTATCTGCCATAATTAGATAGCATTCACTGAGAGGCTGCGGCCATGTTGTCTCACCTCCAATTGGGGCGGCGAAGCAGCAGCCCACACCCACGGCACAGGCGGCAGAGAGCATCTCAGTGTTCCTCAGCTCGTTCTGTCCAGAGAGAAACAGAGACAGGCATACAGAAACCTCCACATGCACAGACACATTCAAGCATATCTACAGACAACAATTGGACACATGCAAACAGTGTAATTCTCATGCATTTCTAATGAAAAAGCCAAAGCTACAAAATGGGGCTGGGCTTAATTAAAAAAATCATGTAATAGTCTTGCCCATGACAATTATAAACATCATAATCATCATGGATTAGAATTGGATAAGCACTCTTTCATTAGAAAAAATATCCCACCTTCAACAGTTGAGCATATTTGCAGTACAAACCTTGTCAGTAAACTATAAGGGCAAAAAGAAAGCAAAAATGATTGTCCATTAATTGCAAACAAAGTAAATTTGAACTTAACTATGATGAGGTCATATCACCCAGCCCTACTACAAAACTTTCCTGTATTTTATTTATACTTTTGCACTCACTTGTTCTGTATCAGGGACATAACATTACAGTATAACTGAATTATAAAAATACAGGACAAAAAATTTAGACGAGGATTTATTCTGTTTCATTTTTGTCAGTTATTAATTTAGATATTAGAATAAATTCTTAGTAAATATCCATCTCATATAAAAGGAATTCACAATTTTGAGTGGAGCAGAGTCCTTTTTGAGGACGTTAATTTAGCATTTGCCTTTTCACACCACTAGATTGAATCTAATTTCTTGCCAGATTTACAACTATAGAATGCTGGAAAAACGTGATGATAACTGTAAAACATATAAAATAATCATTAATTATTCTATTATTATGATTATTGTTTTGATTATTTACCAATTGCATTTAGTTATTGTTTTAGCTCTGGTTATTTATTATGTAGGGATACATGGTGGTCTATGATTTTATAGGATTGTCGGTCAATATATATCTCTGCCATCCCTGCGACCCCTAATTGGAATACAAATGTATATTTTTTATAAGAAATATTAACACACGTATATACTTTTACTGGAGATAGGCATACAGCTACTCCCATACTATAGTGGGACCCTGCTATAATAAACTTAATTCTAGTTTTGTACACAGTGTATAATTTTAAGGCCTTGATTTTGACACCATTATATTTAATACTACTGCCTGGGCTGCTAATGCATGTGTTCAGATAATAAACTGATTAAGATCTAACTACTGCTATGACTTGTGACTATTGTACAGCATATACACTTGCAGTATTGCTGACTGATAAACTAAAACTGAAAATTTAAGCAAAGCACAGAGTATCAAAGGAATGCTGTATGTAGTTATCATAGTCAAGACAGTGTACAATTATTTAATCAAATTACTTTGAATGCCTAATTAAAAACTCAGGGCTGAGTGTCGACGTTATGAAATGAGATGTTTGTACAAAAAACAAACGGGACAAAGATCGATGCCTCTGTGACACTTCATTGAGCACATTCGAACACAAATGAAAAGGCATCAGTCCGCATCACTTTGAGGAATGGACAGCATGGTTTATTAATGGTGATGGTATCGGCAGAAAAGAAACACAGTCTGATTTATGTATTCATACCTTGCTTCCCTCACAGGGCTCTTCCTTTAGCGTAAACAATAAGGAAAAGACAGAGAGAAATATGTGAGTGTAGAAATTACCTTTTCTCTTTTTCTTGGAAGCACTCCAACTTATTATCCACAGTCCACAACATTACACAAGCAGCAAATGGGCTTCTGCAAACATTCTGGATTCCACAGAATTAACATTTCCTCAGTTTGATTAGGTTTAATGGCTGCGTGGTTCAACTGTTTGAGCTGCCATGTTTTTGTACTGTCTTTCTCCACATCACTGGTGTCTGTCTCGTTCCACACTGGGGGCTACTGGAGCATGGAGGAGAGCTCTCGCAGTGATAGAGGCTGAGATTAGTCCAGGGAAGATTTAGAGCAGAGGCCCATGGTGTGGTCTCACTCGAGTGACACTGTGTCCTGAAAAAGGAGTCAAAGGATTTCAGATTCTGCTTTTGTTTCAGACTGCAGTGCATGTATGGGGATGAAATAATGCCACACTAAGCTATTCAAGTGGCTTGGCAATCTTACCGTTTCAAAAATGCTCTAGTTGCGATTAGTTTAAGGTGAAAACTTGCCTGCAATTTTTTAAATAAGAGTTAACAACTAGACACTATAGAGCATTGGTTAAGTATTAGATAAGGATTAGTCACCAATTAATTTATTACTTACAGAAATACTTCAAAATTAACAAACACCACTAAGCTATAAACATTGTTATTAATGTTTTGGTCTTGAATAATAAGCTGATAAAAAATAAATGCAACATTATAGATGTCAGCCATAAATCAATATCTAGAAACATATTGTTAATTACATATTTATTAATGCTTTATGACTCCTTGATAATGTGTAATTATTATAAACAAGTTACCTTTTGTTTTCCTGTTGACTATAAAATAAAATTGTTGGTGTAATTGTGCAATATATTCCTGCTTGCAGCATAACCCAATATAATGTATTAGTCTAAAACATGTTTCCAAATTCCAATCATGTTAAACACACAACACAATTGTCTTGGATAAATGAATTTTTATAGAAGCTATTAGAAATGTGGTCATTGTTGAGCAGGACTGTCTTTAAAATGTATCTGTCATCAGACTTTATTGAAGGCTACATGTCTCTTTGTATGAAGCATGGAACCACTGTGTGCAATTAAGCCACCAAATCCTCCCAAAAGCTCCACACTGTGTCTTTTAAAGACTTATTATGAAATGTTCATGTATCATGACATGTGTCATGTGTTACCAAAAATGAGTGGACTAAACCCTCACCTGTATGAACTTGCAATGGATGTTGGAAGATACCTATGTTTATGAACTAGAAATAGAACTAGACAGAAACCCATTATTGTAAAAAGCTCAGTGTTTGGGCACAAATGGACACAAGGCAGCTGTGAAAAGCAAACAGTAAAGTACAGTAATTTTATAAATAAACATGTTGTGGTCTGCCTAATCACTACACTAACTACCCTTTAACAGCATTTTATCCCCAAACTGCAACTTTGTTTAACTTTACTATTTACCACCTGATGACTATTTAATGCCATTCTTTTGCTCAGTTAATAGTCATAAATAGGTGTTTCCACAGATTTGAAGCTAACATTATACATTATAAAGTTAAAGTACAGTCATTGTACAATAGACTGAGTGGACAATGTCATTACTCTTAAGTGTTCTTTCTGTATTAGTATTATAGAGATGCAAATAAATGATGGCCAATAAAAAACAGGCTGTCTTCTACAATAGCAACATAAAAAGCATCTCTAAACTGTGGCATTTGCTAATTTCCATTGCATTATTTTATCATTTGCCACCCCTCGATGTAGCAAAAATCTGGTCTCTCAAAGGTCAACTTTTTGTATAGAAACCTCAAAGGCTCTGCGTTTTAATGAGATGGATTCTCATTAGTTCTCAGTTTGATAACTGTAAAGAATCCCCTGGGACTGGTTTAATATCCATCTGAACACCTGTGGGACTGCTTGAAAATGTGTCTATCGCACTCTTCACGTGTATGTGGGGGTGGCATCAGTGGTACCTTCACTGAGAATCAGGCTTTCACAGAGATTTAGGTAGTTTAGGTAAGGGTCTCAAAAATTACTCTGAATTTGTGTGTGTCACCATATCAGTGTGCTCACCATGTAAATTCCTCCAAACACCGCAGCCATAAATTTACTTAGAAGAGCCGCACACAAGCTGGCAACATGCACAAAAGGCCCCTGCCAAGGAGATAACCGAAGATAAAGATGTTAGTACACACAGGACATGGCTGGAAGCACAATGTGAACAGTGAGTAAAACATTGGCACTCAAATTTATGGATAAATCCTGCTTAGATTAGTTTGCCAACAATTTTATTACTCCTCCAAATGGGACCTGCAAGTGTTATTAGCAGTAAATCACATTTTTTATTTTCACTTGACTTTAACGAGACTAGAAGAGCAATGATTTTTAGATCTTGGGAACTTCAAAAAAAATCTTTGTAGCAATCAGTAATGACATTTGTAGAGCCAAGAGAAGTAATGAGTGGAATATATTAGGCAAGGGGAGGAAAAAAAACAACCTTTACCTCTTTTCCCAAAGGCATACCACTGCCCAGAGCGCAGGTCAGCCCAATGACTTTGGCCACAAACGTCTTAAAAGTGAGGTACTCCTTCAACACTACCCCTCTTAAAATGGTCTTCATTTCAGGAATGCCTGATCCTGCGAGGTGGCAGAAAAAGACAAAGCAACAAGGAAAGACAAGTTGAAGGAAAGCAATTATTCAAAGATGGTGATGAGAGACATAAATTAAACCTAAAGGGAGGAGCAGATGAAGAAAACTGATTGATATTCATATAGTTTTATGTATGCACATCTCATCACTTTATGGATTTTCTACAGACGTGACAACTCAAGAGCCCGTGTCCTTGAAGGCCTTACTGTGCATTAGGGAGCCTATTAGAATATTCAAACACACACCAGGAATTAGATGGATCCATAGAACGGCTTGTTTACATCCGAGGTCTTACCCACTGCTTGAGGAGCTAGGATCTGAGTGAATCCCGCGGAGAATGTGATGAGCACGACAGGATATGTGACCCAGGCGATGTACTGTAACAGCAGGTTACTGTCCAGGCCGCTGTACATCCACTTCTGTGCTGCACACATACAATACACACAACACATACCGTAAGAGGATACATGTTCAGATTGGTTAGGGAAATCATTTTGCGTACTCAACTCATCACAGCATTCTTACAGTAAAACATAAACTGTATGATCACAGCCTCAGCACACTGACTTTGGTGATTTATAAAATTAATGAATAGAAGATGAGGCCTGTGGAGTACAAGGTGGTTTGGGACACTGGGGATGACCAGGATGCCCCCTATTACATAACATTCAAGTAAGGTGAAAGGTTGGGGTGCAGAAGCATAGCATATTATCATACCATGTGTTTTAGCTTTAACAACACAAAAGTATAGGCTAACTCTAGTGCTCTTTAGGCAGACTATATCAAACAAAATCTTTTTTTCCCAGACTCTTTTTGAGCTTTTCAGAAATCTAGTTTTATGGAATACTATTTTATTCTGCAGAGACATTTTCGAGGCCTTTCTCTTGATTTTTATTTTCATTATAATCTATGCTATGGCTATGGTGTCTTACGCACCAACAGATCAAGAGTAAGACATTTTCATGCTGCTGATACCTTGTATAAAAATTAAATTACTAAATAAATGTTTTTTGTTTTCTTTTTTAATATGTTTATTAAATTTTCCATTTTCAAAAACAAAACAAACAAGCAAACATTGCTCAGCTACAAAAATTACGACACTACAGTCAGCATCAGGCACGTTAATAATAAGAGATGTCCAGCAAATTTCGGTTTGGTATTAACATATTCTACAGGCAAACAATAACCCGAGACAACATAGTGGACACATTTCTGTCAACATAATCAAAAAAAGGTTTCCACACACAATTTTATCAGACATGTCAGGAAGTCAAGTGGAATATGCTCCATTATCAACTTGAACCACCCAGAGACTGTGGGGGATTTGTGAGAGATTCAGTTAAGTAAAATATTTTTTCCAAGCACAGAAGGTTAGGACATTGTACAGCCTCCTAATGTTCTTATTTACAATGTGTTTATTCGGTTAACCAAAAAGAAGAGTCAATGGATCAGGACTGACCCCCAGTATACCTGTAACTTGGGACAAGAAACAATGTGTGAGGGTGCCCTCATTAATTCAACATTTAGGGCACAATGATGAGGAGCCATAACTTAGATACATGTTTTGGGGATAAATGAACTCTGTGCAATATTTTGAGTTGTAAAGCCCAGGAGCAGTTACAGTATTCCAAATCATATACCACATATCTTCAGTTATCTCCAAACCCAATTCACTACCCCAGGTCTGGGCCTGTGAATGAGGAGCATTCTCACAATGTATACTCAATATTTTATAACACATGCTAGCTTCCCATGTAGCGCTAAGAAGCAGTTTTTCTACCTCAGAAACCTCAGTGTTAATAACTAACGTTGTTTCTTTTTTAATAAAGTTCCTTATCTGAGAAAAAAAAAAAAAAAACAGAAGAGATTATTCTTGTCTATTTGAATTTTTTGCATAACCTGAGTAAAAACCAAAATAACCCCCTCCTTAAAAAGACAACCAAAGGAAGAAATACCCTTAGAAACCCAGTCTATAAAACCCAAATCCAGTATACCCGGGAGAAAGTCTGGGTTGTCCACTATTGGGGTAAAAGTGGATGTTTTCCCAGCTCTCCCTTCAATGTGTTGTACTATCCTCCAGGCTCTAACTGTATTAATCAATATTGGATTACTTGAGCATTTTTAACCGTTCTCATGTCTTTCAAAAAGAGCAGGTTTAGCAAAGGACATGTACACTGTAAAGCTTCTAAATCCAGCCAAGCTACAGATGAATTTGTACAACAGTCTCTCACATATAACAAAAGATAACTTAGCTGATATTTTCTAAGATCTGGGAGGTCTAAAATAACTGTTTTTGAAATACTCTAATTTCTTAAATGTGTGCAGATAGAAAAAAAGACATCTAGAACCACTTTTAACTAAAATGTATTATATTGTTAGGTTGACTCACCTAGCACATGAGTAGCCCCATTAGGATAAGTGTAAATGAACAAACAAAGTATTTTAATAATGAAACAGCAAATGTGTTATAGTTTATCACATTTTGTTGTGTTATGAACAAATAGATAATTGTCAGCTCCTTAAGTAAAGCCATTCAAAACTGATAAGATTGTGGCAGAATGCCAGCTAGTGTAAATATGATGATGATGATTATTAAATGTCACACTATGCCTTCATGGCATGGCATGCTTTTATAGGTGTAAATTAAAAAACACAATCTCAGATGAAGTACTAATTAATTTTTAACACCTCCTCCCTATAAGCCGTGTGTGTCATTAGTGTTTACTTACTCTTTGGGACTCTCTTACCTTCTTGGCAGAATGCTATGGCGTAGTCCATGACCCAGCTCACCAGGGCCATGAGAAGTCCCAGCAAAATCAGGAAGATCCAGTCTTCTCCCACTCGTGAAATGAGGAACTTCTGGCAGCGGGAGGCACACACTGAAGGAGGAAGTGTTATAATGTATCAATTTAAAGTACTAAAGCGTATCTGACATACAAATCTAGGCCACAGTTTGACACTCATTGCATTATAATCTATAACTCTGAGTTGGGTCAGCTAAAAGAAGAAACACTGGACCCATTTCCTCTCATGTCTGAAGATTTTGCCAAAGCCTGGAATTCACTTCCATTTCCAGAGCATTCATAGATGGGCCACCCCCTTGAGAGGTTAAAAATGTGCTACTAACACTTGAGCCAGATCCATATTTCATAGGCGATCAGGTGGAGTTAACAGGGCGACACTTGTGGAAGGTGGCAAAATTTTATGACCGACAGTGACATGGCCCTGAATCAAGCCACTACTTTTCTATAGAATTTTAGCAACAAGACGCATAAAGCCTACTGTGAGACAGAATAGCAATGTATGCAAATATAACTGATAGGCTGGATTTTCTGGAGCCTTTGTGCAGTAATGACATCCAGTTCTGACAATGACAAGAATCAATAATTCTCATTTATGAGAGATTTATTTGTCAACCTCACTGAGAAAGATTTTTTGCATGCAGTGTTGGTTTCCCTTAACTCTGAACCTGAAGACTGGAGAGCCAATATAGATATGCAAATAAATGCTTTTATTTTTTATTTTAAACCGAGTCAGCACTGAAATTATGGTATATCAATATGAACAAACGTTAATAATTATAGATCAGTTTAAACAAAAATAGAAGAGTTTACCTCCACACATACACACATAGCATCTGACACCTGCAATCAAACTACGGCTCTGTGCACATCTTGGCTAGCACTCACATCCGCAGGCTCAGCAGCATTCACAGATGTCTTCTTCAGACCCTGACACAAAAAATCTCACTCAAGGCAAGAGATCTTTCCACTTACTTTTGCATTACATCTCCTTTTGCCAGCAAGTCATAATCATATATACTACAAGAACAAAAGAGAAAAATTGTAATGCAAACTAGCTCTAGTGCACACATGTTAGGCAGACATTTATGTAATAGTAACCAAAGTCAGTGCATGATTCAGTCCATCTTTTTTGGCTCTCCAACGCGATCAGTTTTGTAGTGTGTGTAGGCTGTGGCGTTCAAAAGCTACTGATCTGAACAGAGGCACATAAAACACTTCTCTGTCCAGCACCCACAGTGAAATGTTCCCACACAAACAAATGAGAGGAAAACACTAAAAAACACCCACTTCACTCAATCCGAGGGCTATCACTTCAACGATAAAAAGACCAACAGGCAGCAGAGAGCATCAATCTAAAAATACAGGCCCCTCTTGATCTATGAGCAGACCGGGAATACAAAATCATGCCTGACTCCTGATCTGAATGTGATTGTTTTAAATGGCTCCATTATGACGTCTGTAGCTTTAACATGTGCTGCAGTCATTCCTCCTTTAATCAGATCACCAGTCACAAGGGCAAAGACACAAAGATGGATTTTGGAAAACAGCCACTGTCCCAAGTCAAACTAACTGTAGATCCTCTTTTTTTATACTACTCAACGCCAAACTACTACTAAAAATATCAGCGTCCAAAATATTAAAGGTCATTTCACTTCAGAGTAAGCACTTTCGAAGATTTTGCCATAATAGCTTCAGTATTGAAAAATCAATGTGTTGTTCTCAATAGTATAAAGTAATTCTTTTTGAGGATTAAAGACAAAGAAGAACTGCACTGCAAAGATCAACAAAAGCATGCAAAAACTAAAAGATTAAAGAGAAGACTCTAGACTCAGGAGTAAAGTGGGCAACCACAAAAATAGAAAATAGAAACACTGTGCAAACATTTACACCAATTCTATTGTTTTTTACTCAACACTGTTGAAATCAGGGCTGGGGTAAGTAAAATCCTCCAGTATGTCATTCCTAATAAAATGCATCTTCTATCCATATCAGCAAAAACAAGCTTGTGTTTATCTGCCAAATCTGGGAGATTACAAAATGGAAATTTTATTTAATTTGGCTTTTATAGAAACATTGGTCTATGCATGCCCTCCTGTCAAGTAAATTAGCAGTTTAGTAATTATAGGTTTACCAGTGACAATCTTGAAGCCCAATGTTAGACATGTAGAGTAAGAAATGCTGTGAGAAGGAGTCCTATTAGGCTGTGCTGGTTGTGGGACTCCTGAGGCAGCTGACAGGTACCAACAGGCCAACTGTGAACCTGACACTGATGGTGGCAAAAACTCAGGAACAAGGACTTTCGGTGCTGGTAAATCTCACAAATGGGGAAAGCAGTGCCATCCAACATTATGCACAACTACAGCGGGATCAGACTCCCCAACTCTGGTAAAGTCTACTTTGTGTCGGGAACAAGAGTGGAGGATCACATCAACTTAGTGGCTGTTAGTGGTTCTTGTCTCAGTCACTGAACCAAGACTATGGCCTGCTCTATATCCTCTCCAGAGTGATAGGGGAGTTTGCTTAAGCACTCTACCTCTTTTGTCGCAAAATTAAATTAACAACTTTATTCAACCTCCTAGTGACAGATTTTTGGGTCCCAACCCACCAGTTGAGAATCAGTGCAGTAAACAACAATAATGCGTCTTTGAGATCACAGATCAAAACTACACCTTAAACCTGTTTTAATTATTATTTTGTTTTTATATTTAAATGCATTAGATTTTACTGATGGTGTACATTGTCTTAAAAGGAATGTTTTCCTTTTAATTTTAAATAATTCAAAAGCTCTGAAAAGTTTTTGAAGAAGTGAATGATGCAAACTCCCCAAGTCCAACTTAATACATCAATCTGAAGTTGAGCTTTCTTGTGCCACTCCCTTATCTGCAGTCATCAGGCTGGACATAAAACAATCTGACAGTCTCCATCCAACCCTCTTCTCATGAACACGCGAGCAGCCAGCAGAGGGCGCTCTTTTTGCCTGACATTGAGACCGTCCTACTGCTGGAGGTCACTGCACAGATCACTTACATTTAATCTCCTCTGCTGCTGCTGTGTGTCAGGTAGTTACTCTGGTCTACCTGAAGAAGACAGTGTTTTCTCATAACTTTTATGCTCATTGAAGCGCTGCATTGTTCTTCACAAGGCCACTGCAGGTCTGCAGACTCACCTTTGCCTTTTTCTATTATGAGGCCAGAGCACTCCTCTCCTGTGACCTTCTGGACAAATGTCTCCGCACTAAAAGCACAGTGCACTGAGGAGTGAACTGCACTTAAACCATGGAGAGGCTATTTTTCAATGCCATTTTCAAGAACTGTCCTGTCTCAAACTATGCCCAACTACAAACAGTAACACACTTTAAAAAAAAGCTTACTGAGCCACCGGAACAAAAGACAACAGAGCAGAGTAATAATTAAACATACTAATAATAGGTTTAAATATTTCTTTGAAATGTGGTTTGGAAATCGTAGTATGTACAGTAGGTGCGATGGTCAGTAGTTTCTGCAGTTGAATTATAAAAACGTTTTTCAAATGTGACATTCAAATCAAAGTGGAGACTTCATTGTATGATTGGCTTCTTGGCTCACAATTGATCAAAATGGCTGTCAGTCAGACATTAAATATCAGTTTTAAAAAAGTAGGCCTACTGACATAAAAAATAATAGCAGAAGGTTTTATTTAGTTTCGGATGAAACAGTGGGGTATTGTTTACTATGATGTTCATTGCACTTGTAAATGACTCATGCTCAATGCTTTGGTGTATAACATACTCTTATGCAGCACTTTGGAAACTGTCTGTGTTTGTAAAATGTGCTATAGAAATAAAGTGGATTGGACTAGATTATGTATTGTCCCAGTGCCAGCTCTGGCCTGTTTTCTCAATTCCGTCCCCTCTCTCTAACATTATTTCCATAAACATTTATGGAATAAAGTGGTATTTTCTTTACACACTATCACCTCTAATGCGCATAGGCCGCTTATACAGCCCTGACCTCAAATCAAGCAATTCAAGTACAAAGTACTTTACTTAATATTATGTTTCGTCATTCTATATTGCACTGTATAAAAATAACTGACTGTGACTCAGGATGACAGAATTGAACAATTTGCAAACTGCTCGGTTAAAGTTATCCTACATGGCTAAGTAAGTCTTTAAAGGACATCTCCACTGAAAGGTTGTTTTATGTACTGTATAGTGTGTGACTTACTCTGACACTTGGCACAGGGGTCCTTCTCGTACTCCAGCATTTCTGCTGCACGGCTCCGGACGCTAGTGTTCCTCCGCGGGCCCCCTCCATCCCGTACTCCCCCATCCCGTAGGCGGGCTGCTTCCTCCTTGGCATACACACCCAGCTCCTGTGTGTAGCGCCCATACATCTGTTTGAGTGACACAGAGAAAGTGGTTATATTCAGGTTGTAGAAGTGGGCAGCAGGTGGAAATGAGCAGATTCTTCCTGCAGTACAGAGAGGCAGTAAATACGCCACGAGTCAAAGGTGTTCGAAAAATGTATCACATCCAAGTTTGTGCAAGTAACTTCACCTCAACTTGACTGTAAGCCTCTACAGCAGAACTCTGCACACTGCATGATTTTCAAAAGAGCAAAATAAAAAATTTAGTATAAGACTGAGAGATAGGGCGCATGGGCAGGAAGAGCCACACAGATCAAGCTACATGGAGAAAATCTATCTTAGCTGTGGACTGGTCCTGCTGCAAGAATATATTTTACAATGTCAGTATTTTTGCCATGAGACAATGTGAAAGTTAATTTTATTATGATTTACTTTCACTTTATATGGCATTTCTACATAGGTCCTAATTAGTAGTGCAAGTAAAAAAAGTAGTAACCAAGTAGTAAAACAATTAACTATTTTAATAAATCGCATACAGTATTTTACAGTATGTTTTTGTTGTTATTAAATGGTCAAGCATAGATGACAGGACAACAATTAAAAAAAAAAAAAAAAAAAAAAAAAAAAACAGAACAACTCAGCTCTGTATTGCTTTACAAATTGTTTGTCAGATATGCAATAATAAATCTCCCACAGTTCATAACTACTGCTGTCTTTTAACTTCAACTTTGTATGACTCGACCGGATTTGCTTGATTCTCATAAATATATCTCATATTTAGACTTGCTTGTGACTTGTGTACAGAAATGGAAATGCTATGTTCAACAGTAGCTTTTTGCCATTGAATATAGCTGAAACAGCCTTTCACATGCTCTTTCACCAACATCACAATACTAAGGAAAAGAGTGGGAACCAAACCACCTTGCTCCCACGTATAAGCCAGCCTGATCCAGCCCCTAAGCCACTGTCCACTGCCATGCCTCTACCAAAGCGCCATTGTTTTGACTGCTTTATTCAAGTCACAACTCAAGTTTTCCTCTTTAGTCACATGACTTCCTCCTGACAGATGAGCACACTCCACCTGTTTGCTCTGAGCTGATTAACTCTGCAGGGCTGGCATACAATTAAGCACTAATAACGACAGGGTGGCACTCTCCGCATACATAATCAATCACACACAAAGGGCTCTCAGATAAAGAGATCCTATTGTCGCACTCTGGCCCATTATTTCAACAGTAAAACACCACAATGGAGCGTATCACAAATCTGTTTGGTGTTATAATTGTTGTTGTCTTGGCTTGTAATGTCCACAGTCAATGGATTCCCTCTATGCAAAAACCATGGGTTACTCCTGCACAAGTTCCCAAGAATCCATTACCTTCAACCACAACTTCTCCTCCTTTTGACAAGTGCCAAGTGGAGGAGGGTGCCAAGATCCGCTGTGGTCATTCGGATGTCACCCCTGAACAGTGCCAAAGCATAGACTGCTGCTATGGTGGCCGACAGTGCTACTATGGGAAAGCAGGTATACATTGTTTTTGGTGTCAACTTCAATATGGCATCTAAAATAATAAATTGACTGACTTTTTTTCCCCAGTGACTGTGCAGTGTACCAGGGATGGGCAGTTTGTGGTGGTTGTGGCAAGAGATGCCACTCTGCCACACATTGACGTGGATACGGTCAGTCTGCTAGAGTCAGATCACGAGTCTTGTATCCCCGCAGGAGTCACTTCAGATTTCACCATTTTTCAGTTTGCAGTGACTCAATGTGGCACAAGAATTACGGTAAGAGTCTTTCTTTCTGTAAAAGCATGTACAAAAAGTAGTACACAATGTCATAAGGTTTCTTTCACAGTTTTGGCATATGTAAAATTTTGATGTTATGGGTTCATGGTTAGGTTTAGATCGTTAAATACAACTCAAAACATTTCACCAGCGCACTACATTAGTTGTTGTTTCCCAACCAAGGGGTACATGGAGTTATATGATAAAACCTTTCCTAAAAAGGTCAAATTTCAGCCATAATGTCTTGAGTGATCTTACTAACAAACAAACAAACAAAATGTGTCCCAGCAAAATGAAGACCGTAAACTGGGTCCCAGGATAACACAGTTAAGAATCGCCTCACAGCTATAGTGAATGAACAAGGCTCTGTGATTATCCAGCATGTATACCTCTCCTGCAAGACTGAATAAAAAAAGCATGTACACAAACACTACAATACAACGCATATCGATCCAAAAGACTGTGGTTAATATTCTTGCAGGAGGAAGACGGCTTTGTTGTTTATGAAAACCACATGTCTTCAGCATACGAGGTGGGAATAGGACCCAAAGGATCGATCACCAGAGACAGCCATTTTGAGTGCGTTAAGTCTCATTACACACAGAGGACATAAGGTCAGACTTAATTGTCTCAAAGGACATGCATTGGCGTTCAGCATCTCTTCTCTCTCCTGTGATTCATTTAAACCTTGTTAAAACCTGTTGCCCCCGAGGAGTATGGGAATGATTTACGATATTTACTACTTACTTTTAAAGAATAGATGAGCGATAAGAACATGGGGGTAATAAAGAGCAAATGGGCCATACAAGAGGATAAAACTCAGCTTGGTTAAAACAGAAGTGCTTTAGCATGTGACCCACTAAGGCCAGAAGCAGTTTAGGTTTGAGATAAAAATAAACAGATGAGTTGGAAGTAAATGGCTTTTGGGGGATTTTTTTTTTTTTTTTTAAAACATATTCTAAAAATTTATAGTTTTGACTGAGTGGCTTTCCACAACTCTTAGCTTACAAGAAAATATAGCAGTACAAAAAACTGTTTGCATATAACCTGTAAAAACAAAATCTAATATCTTATTATAGGTTAACTCAAAAGCATAGAAGCATGAATGGTCACGACTTTGATACCGAGCGTTCAGCTGTCTCTAGTGTCTGTACTGATGGTAACGTTCTCCTGCTTATCTTTCTAGCCTCTCAGCTCAGACAATTAACTGGAATAACACATTTAATGCCTGTCTGAAAGTAAATATTTATGTAGTAGTGATTCAGTGCTTAATGCAGTATTTCCTTTCCATCTGTCGACAGGCTGCTGTTTCAGTGCCGGTACTCGGGCACAGCTGCACAGGCTCTTGTCATGGAGGTGAATGATGTTCCTCCACCGCTCCCCGTCGCCGCTGCGGGGCCCCTGCGAGTGGAGCTCAGACTTGGAAATGGACAATGTCACACAAAGGGATGTGTGGAGGGTGAGTTAAAAACCTCAGTGACTCGATCAGCTGGTGTAAACATCCACATTCACACCCTTTTTCTTTTCTTTAGAGGTGGCAGCATACAGCTCCTACTACTCTCCAACAGACTACCCCATCACCAAAACCCTGAGGGATCCGGTTTATGTCGAGGTTCGGCTCTTGGACAGGTCTGACCCCAATGTTGTCCTGACATTGGAGCACTGCTGGGCCACATCTGTACCGAACCCGGACAGTCTGCCTCAGTGGGACCTCCTGCTTAATGGGTATGAGGTTTGGATTAAAATGTAGTGACGCTGCACATTTTGCACTTTAGGCCATTATCTAGCCTCTGTAGTATAAAAATTACTTCAATGCCAACAGAACCTTATCTGCTTATTTTTGAATGAATAAGGCTGAATTTTTTTTTTTTTTCCACAGTCTTAGCCCAAGAGAACCCAAGATTATTTTGTCAATGGCTTATAGCCTACTTCTTGTGCATCTGCCACACTTTTGTTCTTGCAGCATTTTTTTCAGAGCACTTTTCTCCAAATGTAACCTGAATTGTTTAAGCCACCAGATGTTGCTCCTTCAAATGCCCATCATTTACCATGTTTCTACTTCACAGTCAAAATATGAACTTGAAATATTAACTACTCCACTGTTGGAATAAAGTGATATCTTTTATTTTTCTAATTTATCTTGCAAACCTGTATTGGGATCTTTTACAACAGGTGTCCCTACTCTGAGGACCACTACCTGACCAAAGTGGTACCTGTAGATGCTTCTTCAGGGGTTCCCTATCCAACACATTACAAACGTTTCATTGTGAAGATGTTCACGTTTGTAGATCAAAACACCTATGCGCCCTCTCAGGACACAGTAAGTATTGCTTGTTAAAGAATTTTTCATAAAGTGCTTGGTCAAGGCATGATTTAAATGGGTTTTAAGATCTTTGAGGTGCAAAGTTAATATATTGAATTTAATGTTTTGGACAATGTACAAAATATAATGGGCTAACAATGACACCCTAATCTGTTAATGCCACAGGTGTTCATCCACTGTACTACAGCAGTATGCTTTCCAAGTAGCACAGACTCCTGTCAACCACAGTGCCACCGGCAAAGTGAGTACTAGCCTTTTCCCTTTCTTTGTACTCATTTTCAAAGGCAGGTGTTAAAATTAAACCTTGTCTTGCAGGGAGAAGTGCTGCAGCAGTTAATGTTTCCTCAAACCAAAGAGCGCTGGTGTCGAGCGGGAAAGTGATCCTGACCAATGACCTGACCTTTAAACCAAGCCACAGAGAAAATGTTTCAACACATACTTCTAACTCCAAACATAAAGGATGACAATCCACTGCCACGCATATCTTTTAATAATAAAGCTTGTTATAAGCTTGTGTTATACATCGTCCTTAAATTCATAAAGTGAAGGTCAAAATTGACTGACTTTGAAATGCTGAGGCAGTAAGTTTTCCCAGTAATGTAACCAGTCTTGTGCAGTGCGGAAAACTCACAAGGTTGAATTACAAGTCAATATCTGAGGCGAGTGAAAAGTTAAGGTGTGATAATGAAGGTGAGGTTTTAAGTTTTGGATCTGGGATGTTGGAAGGGTACAAATGAAAAGATGGCTACAGATAGTGTGTGGAACTACTAGTGCCTGCAGGAGTTTTCTAAGGGTTACATTAGTCTCAACCTTATTTACAGCTCTCTAAGACATTGATCTCACCCCAGCCTCTCCTGCTACATTAAGATGAGCATCACGACTCCTCCAGATTCACTGCTCCTCTTGCCTCTCTCCCGTACTTTTTTTTTTTTTTTTGATAATGGTCCCCCTTGGTTTCCATGCTGTATGTTACAACCCACAACAGCTCTCCCCCGCCACTCTGTGCACCACCTCCCTTTTTGTCCTACACCAATTCCTCCACACGCCCCTCTTCTCATTGAGATGGGCATCACGACGCCTCCAGACTTCTTTCTGCTCTCATGAACAGGGGGTGCAGGCGGAAAGCTGAGCAGCCGTATTGGAGCCTGCTGACTGACTAGCAAAAGACGGGACCATGCCGGCAGGATGCTCAATCCACTTTACCCCCAACCTGTGGGCATTTAAACAGGAGATACTAATACATATTCATACAGTGCCACTGCCTTCTAGTGAAGTGAAAAAACTAAACAGCTCTCAACTGTCAAGAGAATGGGTTGTTGTGAGTGGATTGGACTTATGTTTAGCATGTTAAATGGTTCTAACCTGGGTCAGTCAATCATGGAACGAAAGCAAAACCTCAAATGTATAAAGTGCACATCAACAGATTAGAATATAATAGGAAAGTACTTTTTTTTTTTTAAGTACTGGTAGTTCAAGCCAAAAAGTGAAATTCATGCATTTTGTAAATTGGTACACACAGAGTGAAATATTTCAAGTTTTTATTGTGATGGTGAAGATGATTATGTAATGTGAAATTGAGGGACTGAATTTGGTGTTAACTGTAAAGCCATAATCCTCACCATTAAAATAAATGGCTGAAGCAGTTCATGTTACAGAATACATATCACTTTGAATTAAACTACTGAAATACTGATCTCAATATTCTCTTCACTCTTGTATACAACTATATTAGTATCAACGTAACACTCTCATATACAACTATAGAGAAGTCAAACGTTAGCTTTTTGATGTAGCAAATAAACTGTTTTGTCCAGACGGCATATTCTAACCTTTTGTCATAAAAAGGGACACTTGGCTTGAGGCAGTGATGCCTGTCGCTCTTGCCAAGTGACTATCATCACCACCAGCTGCTTCTGGCATCAAACTCAGGCACCAGAGCTGCAAGTTAAGAGCGTTGTTAACCTTGATTTAGCTTTCCCCTGCAAACAATAGCTTTATAAGTGAGTAAAAGAGCAAAAACCAAACAGCTCTGCCTTCGCAGCAGTAAATCTGTGCTTTTACTGGTTGATGCAGCAGAGGCCTTGTGCATGTTTGACAGGTCTTATTGATTTAATCATATGCAAGTATCTGAGTAACATAGCTACTGTTTCTCATAAGTTTAATTATTAGGCTCCCCATAAGCTTCCATCGTAGTGGTTACTAGTCTTACTGGGGTCCAGATTAAAAAATGCAATAATTAAAAAAATACATAGGTGTTTACAAATCTTTCAATATCAGATCATTATAGAATAAAAAAAATTAACATACTCAGAAAACCCTTTCTAAAACACATTTACATAAAGCGATCATTCAAAGTTAGGACTAAAATGAGATTTTAATTTTTTTTTTTTAATGTATAAACTGGGTAGATCCCTTAACTTCTAAAGTAATTTATTGCATAGCTGAGATTATCTAAAAAAAGTCAGACTTTTGTAAAAAAAAAAAAAAAAAGTCTTGGTGTTACAAGCCAGTCAAGTATAATGTGAATGTAACTGATGTGACAGAATATTAGAGCCTTTCATAAAATGAATGTGGTCGACCTGTAAAAATCACTTTATTTATAAATATAAGTTAATCTGTATTTTAATGTTAAACAAAGACCAGGAAAACACATGGTACATTTCAGAAACACTAGCAGAGTAAGGATATCTTAAAACTAAGAAAGCAGTCTTATTTTTGACTACCTGAAGCTTTGTTTGTTGCAGACCATAACCTGAGCAGTATTCTAAATAAGACAACACTAAAGATTCATACAAACTCTTTCAAAACTAAAGGAGTTACAAAAGAGGAGCACCTTCTGACCACAGCAATACCTTTGCCCATTTTACTGATTACAAGATCTATCTGATGGCACCATGATAAATGGTGACCCACTGTGATACCTAGCAGTTTCATTTGTTGAACTTGCTCCAGTTTAGAGCTTTTCATTGTATGGGTCAACTGAGAATTATTATGTAGATGCTGTTTACTTCAAATTAGCATTGATCTCGTTTTAGAAACATTTAGAATCATATTATTGTCCTTGACCCATTTAAGAACAGCATCCAACTTATTTTCCAATACATTTGATATTTCACTAACACTGGGACTAGAATAAAATATTGTAGAATGATCAGCATACATAATGACTGAGGATTTGTTTAATGCATAAGGCAGATCATTAGTATAAACCGAAAAAGGAGTGGACCAAGGCAGCTGCCCTGAGGTAGGCCACACTGGACATCAGAACTGTTTGTCAATAAGCCATTATAAAAGACTTGTTGTCTTCTATCAGTTAAATGGTCTTTTATCAAGAACAGGGTCCTGGGTGATAGTCTGTAACACCTCAGTTTAGCAATTAGAAGGTCATGGTTTATCAAATCAAAATCTGCGCTGAAGTCTAAAAATACGACCCCAACTAAGATACCATTATCAAGTTCTTGATACCAGTTGTCTATCATGTGGACAAGAGCTGTGGCAAGTGGAATAGCCCGGTTTATAAGGATACTGAAATTTAGTAAGCAAGCTGTTTTCTACAAAATATTTCTGAATCTGTTTACACACTGCTGTCTCCATCAGTTTTCCTAAAACAGGTAGTATACTGATAGGCCTGCTATTAGCTCCGTTAAATGAAACATTTTTATTTTGGAGAATTGTATGATTTTTGACATTTTCCACTGTGAAGGAAAAATTCTACACCATAGACATCTGTTACATATGTAGCACAGTGGACATGACACATACTTAATTGTTAATTTCAGAAGTGGTTTGGTTAATAGTAAAGAAAAATTGTCTAATATCATTTCAAGCCACACCTGACGGGTTTTAGCATTTGCACACACTAAAAGACGGAGGCAGTAACATTGTACTCAAACTTGCATTGGACAGATGGCATCGCTATGACTATTGTTGAAAGTACTTTTGATTTAGTAGCTCCCTTCTTTGGTGTGGGAGATAAATGGTTTGATTTCCTGAAGTGGAGTGAAAAACTCCATTCCCATGCCATGATACATTTAGAGGGCTACATCAGTACGGTACAACGCAGATAATTTAATATGGCAGCCCCTAAACAACAGAGCTGCTAAAAGGTACAGTGGGAAACAAAACATGACGTACTGTTTTGAAGCTTTGTATTTTATGATAATGTTGCATAATGTTAAAGATGACTATAATGTTTAATCTGAAAGTCAATCTGTGACAGAAAGAAGAAATTGACAGACAGAAGAAATTGATGTAGGTCAGATCTATTTATTCTCTAAAGCAGCAGCATCATGGCGGTGGAGGTATTTCCTAAATTAAATGACCTATATCTGTCAGCTGGACCAGTGAAACACAGTGAATTGAAAGTGGCAGACACTTCATGCTCCTGTTTGTAGTTCACTTAAATTTAACTTTTCTCATTAATGATTTTGTCTCCCACACACATAATGTACTATAGATGGACACAAACGCCTACCAGGAGCAGCTATATGTGGCCTGTTATTGTGACTCTTTTCTCCCTGGGCCTGTGAAAAAGCAATCGCTGGCCATCTGGAGCCCGGCCCCCTGAGAGAGCAGCAGGTGGGTCTCTGTGGGTTAAATGAGTTGTTATCTGTAACCAGTTTACCTCCCACGTGAATAACTTCTGTATACATTAGTCATCTGACCATACCTCCTACCAGACCCTCCACACCGGTTCACTCCTGCCTCCCACGACAGTGGCATGTTAAATAATTTTAGGCCTATAATTCCAGTGTATAGTATCAGAAATCCCAAAATGCCATTGTCCCCATAAAGCCATGTAGTCTGAGCATATGTCACAGTAATAAAAATGTGTTCTTATAGAGCTAGCATCAAGGAAGTGGGATTTGTTCATTCATCTTCTATTGCTTAGGGTAGAGCAGGGGGCCAGAGCCTATGCCAACATACTCTTTTTAAGACCATGATGGTATAAACCCTGAAGATTGTCAAGAATGGCACTGGACATAGGCTACACAGACACTTTCATTCACTAAGGGCTATTTAGAATTACAAAGTTACCTATGGGATACATGCATGTCTTTCAGGAGTGAATAAAAACAACAACACAATAACATGTGGAGGACATGCAGACTTGACACTGGAGAATATTACCACAATTGTCTTGCAGTAATACTAACCACTCTGCTACTGTGCATCCTAGTTAAAGCCAGTTAAAACTACCACTTACTAATCCACCCAAATGCATGAAGCAGGTTACATACAGTATTTGCTGAGTTAAAACAGTTTCTTTGTGGACATGTACGTGTGTTTATGCTCAACACGCACAAGTAAAGAGCATCAACATGACAGAGATATGTTTTTTGTTTTGTTTGTTTTACCTTTATTTCTTTTTCAAGGAAGGTCCCTAGAGATAAAATCTCTTTCAAGGGAGACCTGGCCAAGAGATACACTGACGTGTTACAGTTTTTCTCATTCACTTTAGCCCATTTAATGAAACCTGGTTCAAGTCTAGCTTCCTCTTCAAATCTATTATATAGGGTTATATATTATGTATAGGATTCTCTGTTTGCAAATCACTTCCATCATTTCTCATCATTTCACACAGTGTTCAAACTTTCTCAAAACACTTCACACAGCTCTCACACAGAGACACACAGTTTCACTGAATTCAATGTGGCTAATACAAAAGTCTTGATCACACATGGAAAGAGATTTTGGCCAGAATGCTGCCTCTTTAAATACAGAAACTTTAACATAACTGCAAAAATTAAACATTTGTGAGCACTCAGCATCTGATTAAAAAGGAAATTACCTCTATTGTGAATTATTCTTATA
The DNA here is from genome assembly GCA_020698575.1 of Bostrychus sinensis. Lineage (NCBI taxonomy): Eukaryota > Metazoa > Chordata > Actinopteri > Gobiiformes > Eleotridae > Bostrychus > Bostrychus sinensis. The sequence continues at coordinate 22,245,243 of CM036256.1, forward strand.
GAAAATGTTATATTTTTTAATTTTTTAATTCCTTAACCATAAGGACTGAGGAGAAGTCTTTATTTTTTTTCCTATGGTGAATTCATTTTCTCTTTTTCTTTATCATACCAAATACATTTATCACTGATAGCGGTAAAGATGTCAGTATAAACAATAAAGCTAAGTTTGCTGTTACTGTAATGTTTTTTTTTTTTTACAGTATACATGCTATAAAGAATACACCACTGCAGGATTACAGCACATCACATAAACCGAAGACTTGTGTAAAATAATGCACAGTACATAAATCAGTAAAATGCACATTCTATATTTACACAATTTTCTGTATTTTTACTGTTCCAACATAAAACACTTAGACTTACTTAAAATATGCATAGTCTCCCTGTTCATTCATTTGTGTAAAGTATGAACCCAAATGCTCACAGCACTAAATCAATGAGAACTGCAGTCACTGAGAGCAGTTCTTGGAGTTTTAACCTGCAGTGTGAAATAAGTGAATGTACACATTAAATTATATGATTCACATTTGATAATTCTGATGCAAAAACTTGCTTTTGGGGGACATTTCAGAGTTTTGATTATAAAACAGCATTTTGCAAAGAAGAAACTTTTTGGGTTTTCTGGGTGACCTGTTTTGTAAATTATAATTTTGTATAGAGAAATGTATTTAAGTGAATGACAAAAATGGAAACATGAGAACTAACACTTGAACAACAATGAATTATATACTAAATGAACAACATTTATGCACTAAAGCTCAACCAACAACCAGAACGACATGGCTTAAACACTTAAGCCTGAGATCCCTTTTATTGCTAAGAGGAGTAAAGACATTTCCCTTCAAAGCCAGTCTCTTGTAAACCTGACTTCATGAACTAGCCATTTAACTTGCTCAGACCATGTGCCAGCACCAGATGAGATAAAACACTCTCATTACCACTGCTCAGCAACTCCCCAGTCCCTCTACTCAGATTTATACACTGCAAAGACAAACCAAGGACAAATATGTGAAACTCTAATGATGGACTTGAACATCCCAAAACTTTACTGTCCATTTTAATGCATATTTATGAGCCTTTTGTGAGGATAGATTAAGCTGTCCAGTGTGGGGATAAAGATGGATGTATCAGACACTTTAGCTTCAACGTACTGCATATTCTCACTGTGATTACTTAACCACCTTCTTGGCGAGTATTGATGAGAGAGGTGGGAATAATAGGACGACTTGCACTAATCTATGGGCCATAGCGTCAAGGGACAAAATTAAATTAGGCGAGGAAATGACAAATTTGAGTCACCCCGCTGTCTACATTTGCATTAAGAAGCCGGGTGGCGTTTAAGAAGACTTACCTATGAGTCAGAGTCTGCAGGAGATAAACACAGCAAACCTTGATGCAGCTGTGTAGACCCATGTGTGACTTTCATACAGTCCCATCATATTAGCACAGCTCCAAAGGGCTGGCGGAGGGGAGTCTGAAGGATCAAGCTGCGAGAGTGACATCTTGTCAGAAAAAGACCCAGAGACGAAAGGGGAGTTTTGTGTTTTCTTTACAGCGCAAGACAGATTACATTAGCAACAGGTTTGAGACACACAGCAGAGCTGCTGCAGTTTCCCATGCTTATTTACTGACTGCAGGTTTTTATAGCCACTCCCCATTCCTTCATATAACAGTGCTGTCAGGCTAGCATCATGTGTAATGTAATCAACAATTAGCAGAGCAGAGCAGTATCATTTGTCTTGCAAGATATGAATGTTCTCTTGAGCATTTGAATTTGATATATTGGTATTGATTGCTTCATGGCCTGACATAATGAAAGCCATGACAATTACTGTTTCTTAAAAAGTAATTTGTCATATGAATATAATGCATGTAGATGTAATGACAATAAATCATACAACAGTTGTTCATTATAAAACATGTCTACAGCCACATCAGACAATCCTGAAATATGACATTCTGCTTCAGAAAATCTGAATGCATTATGAATCATACCATGCTGAGCACTCGATTTTCTTGTCAACTTTCCATTAAGTGATGCACCAAACACTTCTACTGAAGTAGTCTACTACTTAGCCAATGAAAAACTCAAGACATAATAGTCACTACAGTAAAACATAACAAAACATTGAGAAAAAGATAGTATGTATAAATTAATAAATTAGCTCTTTGGGTAGTAAGAGGTGATTCCAGCAGTAAAAGCACAGGAAACATCCATTACTGGAGTCAGTATCTGGGCTACCATGGACTTTTATACATTTGCAGGCATAGGCATATTTCTATGTGCATTTTTGTGCACATTAAGTTTATGTCTAAAACTGTAATTTGTACAATGTAAATAACCCTAATAATGAATGTAGAGATGTGCACTCTGTATATTGATTAAAACATGCAGATTCATTGGCTGCCAGTTTTCTATTCTGTAGTGTGTGTATTGAGTGTAGTCCAGCTGCCATGTTACTATACTGTTGTATATTTATTATCACAGCTGTGCAGTTTGTTTATTGTTGCTATGATTACAAGAAAATGTTTAGTATATAGTCCTGTGTATAACATATAAATATTCCAGTACAAGCTGTGACAAACAGCTAACAAATGAAGTACAAAATAACATCTTTTAGCAAACAATTTTTCTGTTCGCTCAAGATAATTACCAAAAAAAATTCTTGTACTTTTTCTTGCAAACTAAAAGAAGTTACAGTCATTTCCAAAACAGGTCACACAGAAAGCCCAAGCAGGGTTTATAATTCTCAAAACAAATGTTCTTTGCAAAATGCTGTTTTGTATTCAAAACTCTTAAAATGTCCCCCAAAGCAAGTTTTTGCATCAGAATTACCAAATTGCAATCATGTGCACATTCATTCATTTCACACTGCAGGTTAAAATTCCAAGAATTGCTCTCAGTGACTGCAGTTCTCATTGATTTAGTGCTGTGAGCATTTGGGTTCATACTTTACACAAATGAATGAACGGGGAGGCTACCTAAAACCTGGCAGTTTTTTTTTTTATTTTGGAACAGTAAAAATACAGAAAAATATTTAATGTAAATATAGATGTGCATCTTACTGTTTTACTGTACTGTACTGTACTGTACATTATTTTACACAAGTCTTTGGTCACTGTGATGCCCTGTAAACCTGCAGTGGTGTATTCTTTATAGACTGTAGAATATTGCCTTGTTTTTTATTAAAATACACAGTTTTCTATAAGAATCCGGCATATTGTATCTTGCCTCTTTTTTCATTCGATTAATGTGTGAAAACAGCGAAACAGTAGCCATTTCTTTTCTAAGCAGATGCTGAGTGCTCATATACGTATGTTAGATTTTTGCAGTTATGTTTAAGTTTCTGTATTTAAAGAGGCAGCATTTTGTCCAAAATCTCTTTCCATGTGTGATCAAGTCTATTGTATTAGCCAAAGTGAATTCATTGAAACAGCATGTCTCTGTGTGAGAGCTGTGTGAAGTGTTTTAGGAAATAATTTGAAAACTGTGTGAAATGATGAGAAATGTTTGAAGTGATTTGCAAACAGAGAATCCTGTTGAAATATATGTTTGAAGAGAAAGATAACGTATACAACCAAAGACCAATCAATGTTGTTTTAATATTGCAATTCACATCTCCTTCTAATGGTTTCCGCTCTCTCACAACCGTGAGCACAAGTCATTATCCAAAATCTAAATAAGCTTTTATATCGGCTTGTGTGTTGTGTGCTAAAGTGTGACACTGTTTCTATACCGCACACCTATATAAGATTACACTATACACGCCGCATGGTCTATTTTTAGAATCAGGTGAGATGTGATTGTGCCGTCTCTGCAGTGGCCTGTAGTGTGTGTGTATAGGGAGTAGGACTATGGGGAACTGACAGGACCCAGAATGGACCAAAGCCAGCTCTGTATGGGAGAGGGGAGAGAGAGAGGGGACAGAACGCTGACGCTGAGGAACAGGACGCCCCGATAAGACAGTGTGTGCACAAGAGGGACAGATGGAGAAAAAGGAAAGAGAAATTATACATAAAGCTTTCAAAATCTACTCTGCAACATTTTTAGTCCAGAGGTGGAAGAAGTACTCCAACTTTGCACTCAAGTAAAAATACTGTCACTTAAAAAAAAAAAAAAATGAAGTAGAAATACTCCACAAAATGATTGGTTGAGTACAGGTAAAAAAGTGTAAAGTTTCCTTCAGTAGAACTTATATACTGCTACGACAACTACTACTAATTTTACCATTACTACTTCTACAACTGCTCGAACTACCACTGCTGCTGCTACTTCTCTAAGTACTACCAGTGGCACTTCTACTAGTATTACCACTACTAGACATTCATCTACTATTACTACTGCTTTTACAACAATGTTATTAGCACTACTACTATTACTACAAATCCAGCCACAAGAGGTCACAAGCTGGTATAATTTTTGTGCCTGTCTCTAGCCCAGATAAATGGAGAGGGAAGGAAAAAATAGGGAAAAAAAAGACTACTGCTATTACCCTCTAAAAATATTTTTGCTCATTCAGTGATTCAAAAAATGTACTTAAAAATACTTGAGTAAATATTTTTAATCATTTTGCATCATTGTATGTATATCAGCTTTTAATAATAATAATAATAATAATAATGACCAATTGCTTTTATGAATCTGTAATGCTTAATTTTTAAAGCCCAACAATAGTTTTGAAGTGTTCAAAGTGAACTGCAAACAGCATGCTCTTATTTACCAACCCAACTGGTCTGTGACTCTTTACACCAAGCAAACAAAAGAGAAAAGAACAAGCCGATCGTGCATTGGCAGGTCTAGTGCTCAGTCCCTCTCATTAGGAGGCAATCTGTGTCTATTACTGCATAAAAGACTGCACACAGGAAGGATGAAGCTATGTAGTATAAGCAAATACTATTACTTAGTTTGTAGCATTCACTATGTGAATTCACTAATGAGGTGTGTTTTTGTACATCTGTAGCAATGCAAGACCCATACATGCATTTTAATTGGACAAAGGTGACCAATACTTGAGCCCCAGGGTGTGAAAAGTGACAGTCCTGTCTTATCCTGCACCATTGTATGCATATTTTTACATAGAAATGTTGCTACAGTGTGGCTTTAAATATTAATCTGGCCGCAACCATATAGAATATAAAGGAGGAAGAAACTGAGCTACTACTTGGTCATCTTCATGCAGCAGCATCTCAAGACTGACAGCTAGCATGTTCTCTGTATGATGGGATTGCTGCTGCAGTGGCCTGTGCATGATGATGCGGGTGGGGTTGTGGGTGAAGGTGGTATGGGATTTGTGTGTGTGTGTGGGGGGGGGGGGGTGTCTGTACTCCAGGTTGATCATGACTTTGATCCATGCAGCAGCCAAATGGTGCACCTCCTGCCAATGCAAAGGACAGCAGCATGTGGAGTGTAACATCTGCTCAGGATGCAGACCCGTTTAGCCTTTCAGTGTTGCTATGTATATACCTAAAGGTGATGATGTAAAATTTATCTTTTTTCCCCCTTGATTTCTGTAATACTAGCTACCAGCTAAGCCTTTGGCCTATGGAGTCAGTACCAGAAGTTCAAAAAACATATAGAATGAATAAGAATCTATAAATAAAAAAGAAAAGAAAATAGTGTTCACAGTTTTGTAACAAACATAGCATTGGCCACAAGACATTTGTGTAGCAATTTTACATAGGTTAGATTTTATGATTTTATGAAGCTAATACATAGGAATCATTCCATAAGGAGTTAGATGTGCTTATTACTTTTAATGCAAAATGTCATTCCATTGCGTTTAAAGGTAAGACACACATTTGGGTTGATTATGTAACCTAGATAACATACATAATATCCAGCTACTTAATCAATAAATGCATCATGAATATATTAAATGAATATGAATATAAAAAAAGCTTCAGTTGCAAGGAGGCAGCGCTCCTGCCCAGCAAGAAAATTATGGGTTTAATTCCCGGGCCATCCCACAACAATCTTTCTGAGTGAATTCTGCATGTATTCTCTGTTTTACAGTGGGTTCTTTCCATGTACTAGTCCAAAGACAAGTATGTGTGAATGAACTGGTGAATCTAAATTGGCCTTACTGATTGAATGTGAGAGTGAATTTCTGTTCACACTGCAACTGATGGCCATTGTTCAGGTGGCACCCGCTTTAGGCCCAAATTTGGTGGGATAGACTCCAACCACCCGCAACCTCTAACAGATATAGTGAGAAAAAAATTAAGTCCAACCTTCAGTTATTAAGAATCTAAATCTAGAAGTAAAAGGCTAAACATTAAATAACAATAAAAACACCAAATTGTCATTTATATGAAAAATACAAAAATGACACCGTTGTCTTTCACAACAACATTGATACTTATTAATAATTTCTTTTTAGCCTTATATATTATACATATTCTCTCTATTCTCTATTCTTTTTCTCTATTGTTATGTTACAGTTTTAATTTTGTTTTACTGTCACTGTGAATGTAAAGTTGGACTAATATTATAAAGTAATTTTACTTAACCTCTGATTTTAGAGCTGTCCACAAAAAAATTCCAGTTTTATAATGAACATTGATTACAACTGCTAATATAGCCTGCACTCACTTCATCTTCACCTCATGCACATATTGTACACATGTATAGACACCTACACACACTAAATAAAGTATTTGAAAGATGAAAACACACAGAGACGTGCCGAGCCCCATGACACATGCAGACCTCCCACACTTGTGAAGAAAAAAGCTTTGGAAAGAGTTTTGACACAAGTCACCGCAGTCAGTCCACCGTCTGTCTACATCACCCTCTCCCTTTTATTTTCTGTTTCTGGCCTGCCTCTCTTCCATTATAGTTGCTCCATCCCACGAGAAGCCGCCTGTCCCAGCATGCATTGCACCTGAGTATAGTAGTAGGAACCAGTGACCTATGCCCCTAACCTTAGACAGTCCATCACAGCTCCCCAGATATCTGCTGGAGAGAAGGGACCCCAATTCCATTTTCAGTACATGTTTAGGAAAGTGAACTGAAGAAATATATATCACCCCAGACTTGTTCATTATCATTTTAATTGTTAGAAATAGCTTGTTTAGCTTTTTCCATGGCTTAATGCATTCGGGTAAGATTGGATTGCTAATGGCTGATTGAGAAACCCCTAAAAAAAATGTTGAAAATGGTGTATTGCAGACTCTAATGTATAAAAACAAAAACTAATTAAACTAACCATAGCCCTTATCTTGCAATGGTAAATACAGCCCAGACCGGTCCTTGATAGACTCACCAACCAACATTAGAGCATTAAGACTCACCTGAAGACAGTTCATACAGGCTAACCACTGTAAAAGTGGTAAAAAGACTGAGATATGGCTTTACTCAGTGTACATAGATTATGTATACAAGACATAGATTATTATACAAAGATTATGTACACAACCTCTGAAGAAATATTATCACAGAGTAAATGAACTCAGATATTGTCTCTGTTATTTTTTACAGGTCTGATGAAGACATACATTACATACATAGTTTGTTTGTACATTTTGGGTTTCTAATGTTTTTATTTGTATTAATTTGGGTTCAAACATTATTCCACAAATGTCTGGAGGTGGAATATTATCAATGTCATCATCTCCTTCTCTTCACACAGAGACAGATGTCTTCTCCTCTTAGCTTAAAAACAGGTCAACGTCTAAGCCCTCACCAGTTGTTTTTTCCAGTCCATCCCGTCTTTTGTTCTGTCCACTCTTAAGTCTTAGTGTCTGTTTTTCATCTAGTCTCTGCCTGGGATGTGCTTTCTAAGGGCCAATGCCCTAATCCTCAATTTTATTTTTCTGCTTAAATATTATTTTCACTTTATTCTTTTCAAACCTACTTTTAAGAACTTTTTGTCAAAGTGCTATAGTAAATGCTGAAGCTTTAACATAGCAACATTTTTGTTCTCAAATATATTGCCGGATAGTCTAATGCTTGTTACCTTTGCCAATGCCAATGGTGAAAGTGTGTGGCTATAGACTTAATACTTTTCAGCCAAATCTTGTTGCTGAAGAAAGCAGCCCACTGCTTCTCTGTCTGTGAGTGCAGCTTCTGCGGCTTCAAGCCTTCCAGAGCCAAAGGACAATTGTAGTCCACGAGGCTGGCTCCAGTTGAACTTGTCTGTCATTGTCTCATCCGCAGATATTTGAGTCAGACTTTCAAACCATATATTTGCTAGACTAAAGCCCTGCCTTCATTACACAGCCTCAAACAGCTCACAGAGTTGGCAAAATACAGGCTTAATGTCAATTTAATTTAACTCCACACTTAACTTCACACATCCCTTCAGATAAAAAAAAACTTTATCTTTAAACCATCCTCTAGATTCGTACATCTGTTGTCTTTTAATAATAAATGACTCAACAATTTGTCACCTTTATTGCTATAGCTATAGCTAGCTATAGCTATAGCTATATAGCTATAGCTATAGCTATATATAGCTATATATATATATATATATATATATATATATATATATATATATATATATATATATATATATATATATATATATATATATATATATATATATATATAATATAATAAGATGTGTTTAATGTAGCGCAGGATGTAAGCGCTGCTCTGTTGTCAGTCTAGGTCATATATATATATATATATATATATATATATATATATATATATATATATATATATATATATATATATATATATATATATATATATATATATATATATATGACCTAGACTGACAACAGAGCAGCGCTTACATCCTGCGCTACATTAAACACATCTTATTATATTAAAAAATAAAACAGACTGGATTATTACAGCTATTTGCTTATAGGAGGAAGGCTATTATATTTTCGTCTGTACAAGGCTACAAGCTAAGGTAAGCTAACTACAACACATTAGCGTCAGATGTAGGAAACATGCTGAATAGTTTTCCAAACACAAGTCCCTTATAATTCAATAACAATATGGAGCTGTATGACAGATTTTGAACGGACACATGAGGCCTATTGCTAGAAGCTGGTTTAGTTTTAGTTCAGGGTAAGTTAAGGTTAATTTTGGTTTTGGACTATTGGTTCAATTGGCCAAAACTAGAGCTGACTGATTCCTGCTATGTCCAACAGTGCAGAACACACCCAACAGACTCACGTCGCCGACCATGTCAGACTGTCCGGCAAACGTGCCAGACAACCGATTATTGGCCCAGTGTGTCCCAGCCTTAAGGCTCATAGACAGTCAATGCATCCTCCCCGGCTTAATTGCCTTGGTAAACACTACAGACTCTAGCTTAACAAATGGCATTTTGAGAAGTGGCATTTCAGTACAATGGCTTTGGATGAGGAGAGGACATTTCTATGCCGCTTTCTCCTGTTAAAGTTATCAGACAAATCTCTTTTTTTTTGCCTCTATCTGGTCTGTGTCATCTGCTCTCTTCTGCTACAGAACCACATTTTCAACACTGCCAAAACTAAATCTCTCTGATGGCAAACAATGAAATGCTGAAGCACTAATCAACAGTAAAATCTATGTTTAGCCTGTGGTATATTGTCAATAAACAGCTGCTTTTGAGTGTGGTTAAAACCTGCAATTGTTATTCTTATCCTCACTTTCCTAAGGTGTGTTGACTTTGCAAAGCTATTTGATGAATAAGATGTCACTTTTCTTTGAGAGCTGCTCAATATTGCTTGCATGTGCAGAAACACACATTCTATTTTTGTGGGTAATGGAGTTGGATGAAGGGAGTAAATGATGAAGCCATTGATCTAAGGCTCAGCGGTCAAATCCAAGGGAAGGGGGGGGGGCACGTTCCGATCCGAGGGGACACCGGCTGCCATTTTACATTACTATTGATCTTTACACTTAGATGCGCAGCATGGCATCGATTGGTTCACAAACAAGAGCAAAGAACCACTTGGCGTCTCTTGGGCCCGACGCATGCACAATCACTGGAGGACTGAGATTGCATGTCTAGCTCACAAGCACATGCACACATATGAGAGAAAATACACACGCAACTTCAGCCTTGACATTTACAGTGAAGCAACCATGTGCAGAAGAAGAAAAATGGGACCAATGGCTGACCAAGAAGCTTGTGCTGAAAGAAAGAAAGCTTACATGTCTCTAACTAAGATTACAAAATAGATTTATTCTCTTGTGTTTACAATTTTTGTTTGGTTGTCTGCCTCTCGCTTGTTTTTACATCATAAGAAAATTTTGAGGGAGTTCTTTGACTAAAAATCATATTGTTCTCGGCATATTTTTTATTTAAGTTCTAGCTTCTTTTGTGGAAACAAAAAGTGCATGAGAATTTTAGCATGGGGGTTGCAAAGTTTGTCACTGCTACAGCTAAATGAACCTGACTATCCAGATGGTCTGTTCTACACAACTGTCTGAAATGGCTTTAACAGACATTGTTTGCAAAGGGCTGATACTATTTAGTGATGTGATTTTTATACAACTGGAGCAAGGTTGTTTACATTAACAATGGTAAAACGATTCTTCAGCAAAGCTGAAACTCCTTCTTAACTGTTACTGTACTGTAACCAGTACTGTACTGTAACCAGTACTGTTGTTCCAAACAGCCACAGATGCTGCATGCTGTCTTCATTTCAGCCTGTCCCATTTGGGCAAAAGGAGTAAAAGGAAAATAGGATTCTAATATGAAGCATACTGAGCATGTAATGGGTTGTATACCAGTGTCTTATGCAAATATATGCACAATAAATATACTATACTATATATTGAAGCAAAAGCAATAAGCAACGCAAAATCAACACTGTTCCATCCTGAATCCAGATCACGCCAAAAAGTAATCATCATCAAAAGGCAATCCTCTTTACTGACACTTGTGGCTGGAGTTAGTAGCTTTGTGCCAGCTGAAACACTATACCCAGTGTTGTGACAATGTGCAGAACAGATGCTCTACCTTACAATAAAAAAAAAAAAAATCCTGGATCCAGTGTCTTATAGATGCACACCAAAAGCTACTGTAATTCCTAAATTTCAACTAAATAAAACCAGTACTTTTCTTGCTAACAATAAACCAACGCTGACAAAAACATAACCTAATTTGCATATACCATGTCATAAATTGCTGTATTTTTGTGTCTTTATAGAACCAAGCTAACATGTAGTCTGATTTATCTTTCATTTTCCTGTCATTTTTGACTATATAAGTTAAATTAAAATAAAAGGACACTATACAGGACTCCTCATTCTCCTCAAACTCTTAACTTTAAGATGAACTCTCTAAAACCTCAAGTTACCTTACCCACATTTTGGAGTTAGCATCACTAGCTACATGGTCCTAACCTTGTCACTTGGTAATTACTTCTGGCTTCATAGATTCATTTTGCAGACCCATTGCAGGTCACATTCTTTATTGCACTGGCTACTGTGAAGAGCTCCAGGGCAACACTGTCACAACTGTTAGTGACACAAGTGAGAAAAACTGGTGCATGGAGCAATTAACATTCAGAAAGAGTCTACTTTTAGGCCCCTAGTATAAAGGGGGTCGACATCCTGGAGAGAGATGAGAAAGCATTAGAAGAGGGACAGTACATGGGATGAAACGGCACAGGCGGGACGTGAGTGAAATGTAATCTGAATGAGGCTATAATCACATTTTGCAGGCATATTAACAGCTCATTAGACATTACATGTACTGATAGCTTTGGGCTCTCATGCATTCCTCGGAGCTGAACTAATTCATCTTTTATACTGCTGCTAAATCTTCAATTGATAAGAAATAATTCGAGACAGAAGTGATGCAACACCTGTGGATCATATGAAATGATGATTGCTGCAGATGAATTTATGGAGTTTGTCTAAAAACATAGACAGAAAAAGCTACACCTTTTTAGTGGAGACTCAAGCTAGCCATTGCATTTAGCATAACCTCCTAATTCTACACATGTAAATCTCAGACTTTACCGGAACTCACCAAAGTTTGCTGATACTGAAGCTGCTTGTTGTTCTCGTCTTTGTCCTTCATCATTGCAACTATATATCCTCAAAGATGAGCGACCACATGAAGGCTGGTGTGACGTAGCATTTTGGACAGGTTTTTTTTTTTTTTAGCACGAGCACCAAAGCATGATGCAGAGCTGCTCTGTAGAACCTCCCTGCTGCGTTTCTCGGTAGTGAGAAGCAGAGGAGAGAAACAGCTGGCTGGTTGTCGTTGTGCCGTTGTGCCGGTCAGGTCTGACTGCAAAGTGCCGCCTCTCTCCCCTCCCTGTGCTTGGTCTCTCTCGGGGCAAACTGAACTTGATGATGTTGTAGATTTGTGTGCATTGTGCAGGTGCATTTGTGGTAATGTCAAATGAGTTCAGACGTGATGGGAGGTTTTTTTTCTCATTCTCAGCTAAAGTGATAGCTCTTAGCTGTCCTTTGCTCCCGGTTTGAGTCATCTCTGGACTGAAGTGCGATGACTAATTCACAAGGGAGAGGCTCGAGCAGGGCATGTGTTGCTCATGATTTAAAAGTTATTTCATAGTGAGACCATATCTGCAGTAGAAACATCATCACATTATCTGTATCTAATTTCCTGATGTTTTTATGTATTATACTTACACTGTAGGCTATTACTGTAGAGGTCTCAAAATAAGCATCCAGTATTGATTTCTTTCAGTCTCAAAATTGTCATTAATTAATCCTCTACCACTTATTCCTATTAGAGGTAGTGGCCTATCCCTATTTTGGGTCTGAAGTGGGGTAAACACTGGACAATGTCTAGTTACTTACAGACCCAAAACTTAGAGAGTACAGTACAGTAAACCGACAGCCATTCACTCTCACTTTCATGGGAAATTTAAAGAACCCCTAACTCAGGGAGTACAAGCTCCACACCAGCCCAGCATTCACACATCTTCCCTCACTCCATCTTCTTGCTGTAAGGCAACTAGTGGTAACCACTCTGCTACTATGCTCCTAATTACAGCGAGTAACACATTCTGCAGAATAATATCCTGAAGGTTAGTGACCATCACTAACTTTAGGCCACAATTAAAGAAACAGCACATACTAGAGGAGTGGATCACTTAACTTAAGAGCAAGTATTTAAATATATTATGGTTCTGTATACCCCTGGGGTCAGCAGAGTAACTTGCATGGAACTGGAAGTAACTACAACAACACTTATAAGGGGCTTTTCCACTAGGGGCAACAGTATAGGACTTGTCACGCCTTTTAACGGGTAGCCCCAAAACTTGCTTGTGTTTTCATTAGTCTCGGTACAGGAGACTGGCATCTGTTACATAAATACTAACGTTCACATAAGAGCAACAAGTTGTGCTAAAAAAATAGATAAAAAACATGTTTGAAGTTGTTTTTTAAAATATAAACATGATGGTGATAATTAATAAAAAGATGAGAGTAAATCCTGGTGCGTGTCTGTGTGAGGCTGGAGCTAAAGCTGTATTAGCTTCAGAAAACAGGAGACTACTTCTGGTTTACCACCAGCATTCTGTGCATAAAATTCACTTCTCTGCACCACTTTAAGACATTTTAACCACTGACCATATAATGATATTAGTTTACCTAGAGTTTAAACCAATCTCAACTAAAAATTAAATGTGTAGATTCACAAAGCAAGAGCTGTACTTCGCCAAACCAGAAACAGCTGTTGCTAGCTACTATACACCAGCTTCTTTTTTTTCAAAAAAGTCGGCACAAAATTTAGCTCGTCCTCTCTTGAAATATGGTTATTTATCACAAGAACAACTGTGAGTTTGATTAAAAATAACATTTTCCCTTTTATTTCTGTTATTTGGCTTGTTGTTTTTTCCTGAGTGAGGATTCTCTAACTCCAATCAAGTCGCAGCATGGCCCTACTCTAACCATTCCAGACCGCTTAACCATGCTGAACCCCATCCCAAAAGGGTGCCAAAAGTAGAATGGGACGCTTTTTGGGAACACTTTGGAAAGTGGAAACACCCCCAAACCGACTCGTCCTGTTTAGTCCTATTGAAAACGTGCCAATACAGTGTAACGCATGTACAAGCCCTGCTAGTGGTTGCTATGTAGCTAGTGATGCAAACAAAAATGACCAGTAAACTTTAAAAAGGATTAGCCAGAAAGCCAGAACAGGTGGGCTATATTTAACCTGAGCTTGCAGTGATTAGCCCCTGAGCAATATTAATGCATTCTGAAACATGCTTACAGCCTCATCCAAAAAAGACAGCAATACGCCCTGCATTGCCTTCAAGGTAATATATGCAATGAGCATCTACTGAATAATAGATATTTAGGCTGTTTACAAGATAAAAAGCAACTATGACAAACTGATTTTTAGAACCCAATGTTTTACACTCACCCTTTTGTTCTCTGAGGCAAATCTCTTTTGACAGGTAAAAAAAAAAAGTTTGAGATGGCCCAAGGATTTTGTGTGCTTATAGGTTAAAAAATATACTTCTATGTTGTTTTTTCTCTAAGATGACACATGTGTGATAATCCTGAGCTCATGTCTCCAGGCTTTTTAGACAAGCTACTGAAATCTGCTTTGGTGCCAGTGCCAAGCGAGACTCGCACCTGAGCGATAACACACTTCCAGCTATTGAGAAGTGCATTTTTCAGGAGCCAGACAGTGCTTGTGTTTGCCAATATGGCTTCACCACAGGTGTTAAAACACAAATCCGTAATGTACTAACTTTAATACTGGGAAAATAATCAATTTGGGCATTTTAATCTCTGGCATGACATGAATCACACACGTGTGGAAATTAAACTCTGTAAACTGGAGGAGGTTAAAAGGCTGGAGTCCTCTGGGACCCACTGCCACTAACTGTGCCTCTATAAAGCATTCCTGAACAAGACTGCAGCTGTTTAAACTCTGGCTCAGCAACACCTGGACCACAAGCATAGTGAACCAGGACCAATAGTACAGCGAGATGGGCCAACCCAAAATATTGAAATCTCAATTGCCCTGAACTGCAAGGCTCTAATACAAGTAAATAGCTATATAATTATGGTCATATAACACTAGAGAGGTCTGAATAATGGGGTTAATCAGTAATTCAAACTTCCTTCAGTTGAGGAATTATTAATCAAGCTAGTGCAGCTTCTATACAGCTTAGCCAAAATAGGGTTGAGTCAACCGCTCTGTACTTCCTCAATACTTTCATTCACTTTGGCTTCAGAGTGCAATTAACCTGGCCAGCCATAATAATTATTTTCAATTCTAGTTTCATTTCCAGGGGGGCAAAAGAGACGGACACAGATTAAAATACATCTGAATGCAAGTGGATCGACACAGAACCAATGAGAAAATGGCACCGAGCTAACAAAGACAGAACAAACTGCTTTAGACCAAAGGAATTCTAAGTAACATAGCTTACCCCATAATGATTAGTCAGTATAAGCCGCTTTCACACAGAACAGTTACAGGAACTTATTACTCAGAACACTGAGTGCTGAATTAAATTCAAGCCAAGACATCCCTGGTGAACATAATGGAGAGAAATAGGCAGAATTTTTATGGCCATGTGGTAAGAGCAGACAACAGCCTGGAAAAGATCATCATGCAAGGCACAATGGAAGGCAAAAGAAGCCGAGGAAGACCAACAACAAGATGAACAGAAATGTGCTGGAAACACTGGGGAAGAAACTGCAGTCATCTCTTGCACAAGGAAGAGCCAGCTCAAGATGGAGAAGCCAAGTCAGTTTGGTCACCAGGGGTCACCACCTACCTGATGGAGAATGGGTGGATGAAAAAACACATCTAAAACATTTTCCTCAAATGCAGTTTATATGTCTCTCTGCATCTCACAGCTAGTGCTTATTATCTATGTGCTTTAAATAAATAATTAATAATGGATGACTGATATCTGTTTTGACGAACTGTAGTTCATGTTTAGCCTGAAGCAACAACATGAACCCAATCAGACGTCCCACTGGCACAACTATTACTGTTTCTGTCCAAGGGGAGATGCTTCAAACTAACCTATTAGGGCCGTATTACCATCACATTGAAAATCATTTTATTATGAATATAATACTCTCACTTGAAATCCCACAGCAACAGGTAATGAGTGTCATTGGCTACATCAGGGAGCAGACCGGGGCAGTGTAGATGTGGAAAAGAGGAACTGGGTGATCTGCTGCCCCAAGCCTCAGCATACTGACCCACATCACTGCATCTCTAGGATTCAATGTACAACACACCTCTGCAATTGGAGAAAACTAAATCATACAACAGTCCAAAGATTACAAGTGCCAGCCACAACTTCTCATCTTATTAGTTGTTTTCTGGGATGCAATTTAATGCATTTGATTTTTATAAAGTTATTGGTAGTAACTTGATTTAAAGAAATAACTACAGTTGAGAGGAGCATCACCGTCGCCAGGTAAAATGCATCTTAAATTTCTGGCCACATCACTGATATGTACTTCTGTATTGGGTAAGAAGAAAACACTATTTCTAATTTATTATTGATGAATTTGGTTCCCAAAAACAGTGTTTTATGTAATGCCTTTGGCATAGAAAGACTATTAATTTTAGTTGGATTATAGTTAAAATATCAACTACATCAGTGCAATATTAATCTAATCCTAGTGTAATTTTAAAAACTGATTTAGTTATGAGGACAAAGAACAGTAAAAAGTCACAATTTGTTATGAGTTCAAGGTAAATCTGTCATGAACATGCTATTTTAGATAAACATTTTACACGTTTAGCTGTAAAGTGAAACAAGCTGTAAATGTCCTAAGTGAAAAAAGTAAAATACTGGTGTGGAAACTGCATGTGTGAGTCATGGGCAGAGCTGTAGGGAGCTTAACACATTTCAGAGCGCCAGGATACATACTGTAAGACCTTTACTCCTTATGCGCAACATTAAGGTGTCTAACCACCTGTGTCTTGTACCTTTGTTTGTTGTTTTCTAATCGTTATTCACCTCGCAAACTCTTAAACTATCATAAAATAAGCTCAGAATGGTAACATGACATCTCCAATTACACAGCAACTCAATCATACCTTCGATTAGGGTTTGCCCTTGAGCGGGACGTGAACAAAGTTAAGAAAGACACGCGCGGTTTTGACACATAAAGACAGTGATTTGTTTTGACAGGACGCGGCATACTTACGGTTCCCCTCCGGGCTTTATTTTCTCCTCTTTTTCTCTCCTCCGTGGGTAGGGATTCAGAACCGTCAGCTGTGTCCCTCCATTGCGCCTAGAATGGTGTCAAAAAGGAGAGGGCTGGCAGCTCAGCTACAGGTTGTATCGCACACTTAATGGGCGCCGCGATCGGCCAGCGGACGACTCCCGGGGAATCACACTTCACTTCAGCTGGTGGTATTCTCGGTAGCTCCAAGACAATCCATACAGCAGTGCTCCAAAGTTGTCAAAAGGGGCGCGTAATTACCAGCTATGCGCCCCCAGAGCCGCGCACAGAGGAAAACGCTCAATGAGACTGTGCGGCAAAGCAACTCTAAAAAAGATGCTACTGGCTGCTTGTCGGCTTCACTTGAGGTGGGAGGGAGCCAGCGGGGTACCGGGTGTCGTGTCCGTGATGCAATGCGGGTAGCACCGGTGCCATGGCCCGCAGTTCTCTCCTTGTGAGAGGAAAGCAAAGCGCTCCGGTCGTTATGTGCGTAGAGGCGACGCGCATTCGTCTTAATTAACGCCAGTTGAAATTGTCTGCAGAGATAGGAGGAGATAAAAAAGAGAGAAACAAAACATGCGTTTAGTGTTATCTTGCTTTCTTTACCCCTCCTTGTGTATGCGGTCACACGCTCTTAGGTCTAATATTAGGAGCCATGCGTCTTGATAATGGCACAGGCAGGCAAACAGCTGGTCATATGCAGAAAAAGGATGGGGCACCGTCCGTCCGCAGGCTGGGGTGACGGGGTGAGCACGTGTCCTAAATGAGGATGGATGACACATTCCCTGTTTCTCTTTGCGTTGCTCTGACATATATTATAGATCTTGAACCCTCACTTGGCATTTGAATTGGACAATCACTGCGTCTTCCAGATGCGCCCCCACAACCGATGGATGACTGCATGTATTCGGGCACACTGCCCCTCCTCCCGGGTGATGGATACAGGTGGAGTCTTACAGCTACAGGTATGCCCCCTCCTACGCACCGAAACAGCTTTAAAAAATGAGAGAACCCCCAAAAGCACAAAATAAAGAAGCGCCATAAATCACTTTATAACATACTAACTCGCAAAACACGTTGTAGCAACAATACAATGTTTTCATTTCGGTTCAAGGCAGACAGACTGCTGCAGTATTTTACAAATAGGCCTACATCTAGTGGTACAAAATTATATAACACATTTTGGCCACAATTCTAGTCTTTAATTGTAGAAAGAAGAAAAATACTACTGTATATGACAGGTGGCCGAATGACAGGAAGTTTTTGACTGTCTATGGGCAGAGCCAAATGTGCTGTGGCTGGTGTCAGGTGCACAGCAGTGACCATCCACACCTCTTTGCTGTATATGGACTGTGTTCCTTTTCCTGAAACCAGTTTTGTACATTACGTGGACCCAGACTGCTACTGCTATTGGTCAGCATAAATCCTTACAAAAAAAGTAAATAGCTTCCAGGATTTGATGCCAGCTGTGCAAATCTGAGGGTTTCACAATAATAAACCATTAACCTTTTGTCCCAGTGTTAATGTTAAAGCTACTGAAGTGAAAACAAGCTAAACACTAACAAATGTCATTTACAGTCTAACATTTTGTTATGCTCCACTGAAAAGGAAAGTTGGAAGCTGTCCTGCTTTTGGGCTAGATAACACTTGCACTTCCCACTACTGAATGAGAAGGTGGGAAATCAAGTGGTGGGAAGACAAAAAGGACACACGCTACCCTACAGTGGATCTGGACATCTGGTGCCTTACTTCATGGAACAAATGTGGACTTTTCAGGAGTGCCCAAGCAGGGTATGGCTGTAGGCAGTAAGTATAAATAAGTAAAAATGTATCACTAATTTTTACTTATCTGAGAGTTTATTTATTTGAGTTACGTTGATTCAGGTTTACTGCTGCTCTGTGTGGTCTGTGTGGTCTCCTCTCGGGTGTGGGATGCTGAAACCAAACCTGTAGACTTTGTTTGTAATAAGCCAGCGAGGGAGGCTCTAAATATTGTCTCAGAGATGGAGAGTGACTTGGTAAGACTGTTATATCCTACACTTGAAAAATCACTTTTCTCGGCCTTCCTTTATCCAGCTGGGTGACATATCTCATCAACTGAACCAGCATGTGTCTTTGGGCTGCCAACCTAATAGTTTTACTTTAATATGATCTGAGATTTTCTATAAATGTGATTTGATCGTGTTAAGAACAAACCGCCATGTGCGCCTCAGTGAACACGTACGTACCACCTAAGATTGAGTGATAAGAGTTTGAATCCCAGCATGTGACCACTTGCTTTCATGTCTTCCTCCTTGTCTCCTATATATAGAGCTGGAAGAAGTACTCAGAACCTGTACAGTACTGCTACTACTACCACTGCCCCCTCTACTACAAAGTTGTACTATTACTAATGCTACTTCTACTACTACCATCAATACCATTGTTCCAATGATTATGATTACTGCTGCTGCTATACCTATTACTACTTTTACTACACATGTTGCCACATATACAGGGCTTGACATTTACTTTGTTTCTCACTGGCCACTGTGGCTAGTATTTGTCAAAAGTTACTAGCCAATTAGTGGTTTTACCAGCCACATTATAATTAGTGGAGTTTATATTTTGATGTAGCTTATACAATAAGCTTAAAGAAAGGTAAAATTTGGTTTTATGCAAGGACAGAGATTTATCAAATATAAAACAGGTTTAACTCTAGAATAAAGTGTATCTCTGTGCATGTGGTGCCACATCTTTTAAAACATGTCATATTTTTTTAATTACTAATTTAAATAATTAAACTGGCCAAAGTGGCAAGTGGGAGTATTTGTGTTACCAGCCAAAATGAAAATTTACCTGCATTTGGCTGATTGGCTAGTGTTAATGCCATGCCCTGCACATATATAAAAGATTTTTACTCATTTAGAGATCAGAAGATAGCTGGTGTGCTCAATCTGTTTTAGTCAAATGGTAGTTTACAATGGTGAGTAAGATACTTTGTAAAAACATAAATTATAGAACAAATATTAACTTCATATCTCTTCCCTTACAGCATGACTGTGAAGACCTGGTGACTCTCTCAAGAGCAGTTCAGCTTCCCTGCACAGCACTTCATGTAGCATCCTGGGAAAACAAAACAGTATGTTGTCAGTGCATCAGTCCAAAAATACTCTTTTACAATAATAATTCTAACCAAATGTCTGTTACATGCATTAATCTGAATGCTACACCAGCACCAGGAGAAGAGAGGGGACATAGTGGCTTCGTTGGGGCTCCTAATTGAAGGTGTGAAGGCCGTGAGCGCTCTCAACCAGTCAGCATGTGCCACCTCTGTACTCCAAAGACTCGAACATAACATCAACAACTACCTGCTCATTCTCACACACCTGGATCTGAGTGTAAGGAGTCTCCATAGTAACCAGCTGCACACAGTCAGGCGCAGAAACACCTGTATGGGTCAAAAGGTGTTAACAATTCAACCATACAGCTACTGAAATTGCCATCCTTAAAGGTTGTTAGAGTATATGAGGATGAAGGTTTAAACAGCAAAGAGAGCAATTGTGAATTAACGAAGGGAACACATTGTTGGAAGCCTTTATCTGTGGGCCAGGTCGCAGCAGTCTGTTCCAAAGAGCAGTCCCAGCTAGGTCGGCCCTGTGCAAAAGCCTTTAAAGAAATACATCTTATTGAAAGAAGCTGAAAAAGTACAGATTTAAAGCTATAACAGAAAGAAACTTGACATAAACGGCCAGTCACTTGACAGGATTGTAACTGCTGAATGGCCTGATTTTCCCTTTAACGGTTTGGCTAAAATCTTATTCATTATTAATAGACAGACTTCTCGAAAAGTGAGAAAATGTTCTACAGAAATGAACAAAGCCCCACTTTTCACAGCTTTATCATCACTTGAATACATTATTCTTTATTATGCCTACCATCTATGATAAAGACAAATTATCAAAGAAAAATGCAATTGTCTTTTATTCACCAGTGTTATCGGTTAAAGCTGTGCTGTGAAAATATCCTGGCTTTTCATAAAAAATCTGTCTTTCCAGTAATGTAAGTTTATGTGACCTCAAAGCTTCCTTCCTCAGGACAAGAAAGCGATAGTGCATACTTTCCCCGTTAGACACTCGCTCTCACACAAAACTAAGAAGGATTAATACTGTTTTGCATAACACCCTTAAGCAGTGAGATTAAAGAAGCAATTGTACTTAGCACATTTATACACATGCACTATCAAATTTAATGTTGTATTTGTACCATTCCCTCATCTGTTTAATATGACCTTCTTGTGTTTTTGACATAAACCAGCAGGGGTCAGTGGAGAGTCCAGTTTTGTCTTGTGTTCCTAGAAGTACCCACAGCCTAGGCACAGTGCTGCTGGCATACAACAGACTTCTCTCTGGCAAAGTGGAGCGCTTCATGGACAACCTGTCAGACAGATGCTCTCCTCAGTGACTACACGACTACAGCCAATGCCACACAATGCATGGACAGTACGCACAGACTGAAACCCATTACTGGCAATGGCAAAGATCTTTTTATTTACTGCCACTTTTGACAGGCTTTGTGTGTGTCATCTGCTGTAAATTGCACTCCATGCTGCTTATGCACTGGAAAGAGTATAAAACAGAAAGTGAATGTTTAAAATGTTTGTTAAAAGGAATGTAACAGAGATTTTCTCTCCATTTATATGGGAGGAAAATTAACTTAAAGTTGGACTTTTATATACAAAATATCTATAGTTTTGTAAAGCTGCATTTTGCATACTATATTTTTTGGACTACAGGATACACAATAATATTATGGAATGTTAAATGATTAAATTCCCTTTGGTGTAAGTGGTGTAAAGAGATTTATTTTGTTATATATAAATAGCTTGTATGTTTTACAAAACATGGGTAGTACTCTCACCTCACAATCAGAATTAGTAATAGTAGCAATAGTAGCAGTGTAGAAGATTTAGATTTTACTGCACTTGCAAAAATAAAATAAAATAAAACAAAAAATCTCACAAATACTTGGTACTCAAGTAACTGTCTAAATGTTAGGCCCGATACTTTTACATTAGTAGTAAATTTTTTAATTACTCTACTTGCCTCCTGAGTCCCAGTAATTCAATGATGCCCTCTATATAATTTAGTTTAATTACCCTGAATGCATCAGCAGAAAACAATAGCCTATCATTTCCCGCAATGCAAAATGTAACCTACACAGTAAAATGTACATAAATTACTTAAAAGTATGAAGTTGCACAACTGCGTATGCCTATCATGTGTGCAGCATGCTACTCGAGGCTAACGAATTGACCCCACATTTTAGGCGTTAACCAATTACAGACAAAATTACCTGCAAACGGTGAAATGGCCAAAAGGTCAAAAGTTCATTGTGCCCGTCCCAGAGAGCAGCAGAGGCTGAGGCCTGCTACTTGATAAACGGCCTTTTTGTCTTTTTAGATATTTACCATGTCAGAAAAGACTCCTCTTCTCCATTATCGACTCACCACAGACTCCATCTCAGAGCTGAAGCATGCGTCCCACAACAATGGAGTTGTGGAGGACAGACATTCACGACTAAACGAAGCCAAAACTGTGCCAAAGCTTGGAACACTTTTCGGAGTGGTAATACCAACTTTACTGTCTATGTTCAGCGTCGTAGTTTTCCTGCGAATAGGTAAGTCAAGTCCAACTAATTAGCCGCATACGTTCGACTTTTAATGAGCTAATGTAAAAGATTATTATGCATGTATCGGCTACATTTTCTCTTATTTGTTTCAGGTTTTGTTGTTGGTCAGGCGGGACTCTACCAGTCCATGGCCATGTTTTTGGTGGCATACTTCATAATCACAATGACAGTGCTGTCTGTCTGTGCCATCTCCACCAATGGTGCTCTGAGTGCAGGAGGTGCCTACTGTATCCTTTGCTAACACACTACTGTAACATTGTATTATATAGCATTTTTATTTATTTTAATTATGGTTGACAAGTAATGTTATCCCATAGAATTTGAGTATTTATACCATTATATAATCATCATAATCAATACATGCTTGAAATATATAGTGTGTGTACTATTGATATAGTCACTTCTAGAACCTAGCCTAAATACAAAATATTACACCATTAATTCTTTATGAAGCGCGCCTTAATTTTACTTTAGATATGATCAGTCGAGCTTTAGGTCCAGAGTTTGGTGGCAGCATTGGAATAATGTTTTTCTTTGCTAATGTTTGTGGAAGTGCCCTGTACATTTTGGGATTAGTGGAGGCTATTCTGTCAACTTTTGGTGTACCAGAAGGTAAGTTACAAATGGCTGCTAATAGTAAATGTATATTGTATCTAACTGTTTCCTCTTCAGATGGTATCTCAGATGTGGTGAGACCCTTTCAGGTGTTGCCTTCAGGTTACTGGTGGGCACTACTCTATGGCAGCGCTTTGCTTTTTCTGTGCTTTGTTGTCTGTCTGGTGAGACTTTATACATATAAGTTTGCACTTTTCTGCATATTTTCATGAATAGAACATGACTGGATGTCAGAGAGAGCTGTATATCTGAATTTCTCTTATTGCTTCTTACAGGTGGGAGCACACATCTACGCTAAAACCACCTTCATAATTTTTATCATTGTCATAAGTGTTTTGGCTTCTATCTTTATTAGTTTTTTCATTGTCGGACCCAGAGAGATTGTTCTGCCAGATAGTAACATTAATGGCTCCAGTCTGACGATTATAAATTATACAGGCTTTCATCTCCGCACTTTAAAAGATAATCTGAGGCGTAAGTATAGCAAAATAGACATAATAAAAGTTGTACTCCATTGCAAGATTTTGTTTTATTTTTTTATAGCTAGATACACTGTGGATTACACTACTGGTGCCATGATGAGTTTTGCTTCAGTCTTTGCAGTCATGTTTAATGGTTGCACTGGGATCATGGCTGGATCTAACATGTCAGGTAAATTGGACTGACATATACATAAATACAAGGTGTGTCCAGAAAGTAATGAGAATGATATTTGAAAAATGTTCATGTTGTAAAATTGACTGTTGAGCAATGTCCTCTTCAGAGTATGCACCTTGTAAGTGTACACAATGCTCCCATTTTTCTGTAGCAACATACTGTAGCCTGTTGACTGATGTTATCTACCCTACCAAAATGGTGTCCTTTCAAATAGGAATATGAAAAAGCTGCAAAGGAATGAATGACCGAAAACTTTCTGACTGGCAGGCTGATACAGTACAAGATACAAGTTAATCTAAAACCCTTTTCTCAAACATTCAAAATCCTCCAGGTACAAGTTCCCAAAAATTAAGAATTATTTGAAAGAACACCATTTTGTTAATGTGGATAAGGCTTTGAAAGTTGTCCCACTTGAAGACTTTAAAGAATGCTATGACAAATGGAAAACAAATCTCTGAAAGCATTGTGTGCACTTATAAGGTATATGTTTTGAAGGGAACAGTGTTCAATTGTAAATTCTTTCTCAACATTGTCATTTTGTGCAGGTGATCTGAAAAATCCCAGTTATTCCATCCCAAGAGGAACACTAGCAGCTGTGTTTATAACATTCATTACCTACAATCTGCTTAGTTTGTTGGCAGCCTGTTCCTGTGACCGGTTAGACACACAAATCCTCAAAAACTCTAATTTTGTGAATATAGTTAACTTAAGTTTATCTAAAGGTGACACAGCACTTAAACACATTCACAGCTTGTTGTACACTCTTATCTTAATGAAACACACCATGATGCATGCAAGTACTTAAGCTTATCTTTGCTGTGCTTTGTTTGAGATGGAATGCTTGTTGGAGCCAAATGAGATTTAATATAGAGATTTATTTTTATTTTACACACAACCTGCCCTGGAAGAATTGCATTTTCTTATTTATATGTTTTATTCTTATTGCTGTCATACTTAAGGCACCTCCTGCAAAGAGACTACAGCTTCCTAGGGGACCTAAATATATGGGCTCCTCTTGTGAAAATTGGAGTTTACTCTGCTGCAATTTCTGCCGCAATGAGTAACCTAATTGGAGCCTCCAGAGTCCTATATGCTCTCTCTAAGGACAACCTTTTTGGTAAGTTTTTTTTTTTTCCCCCAGCTGTGAATTGAAATATCTTCAACACACATAGGAAATATTAGAAAAGTGTTCTGTTAGCCGCATTGGCGCTTGGTTTGTTAACCTGCAACTGTTAATATTTAAACAAGACATTTATTTATTGTCTTGGCTAAGAGTTTCATAATCAGGGGTTAATTAATTATACCAACAAATACAAACGCAAACTCCAGCTGGCCTCTATGAAGCTGAGTCAGCTTTTCAAGTAATTTGCAGTCTGTTCAAATGGGCTTTCATCTCAAATGTGATGAATTTGACACTTGTTATTAGTTGGATTGGGCATGCTCATTTGGACAGCTTTACTTGACAACAGATGGCTTGTAACGTTGACTTTATCAGTAAAGGGGGACAGTATCATAGGCTGATTTACCAATGCAAGATCAGTTTATAGATATAATTTAGGATCAAGGGCATTACATTTTATTTTTATTTTTTTTAAATATCTCAAGGTGGAGTTCTTGCTTTGGCAAAAAAGACTTCTCATAGTGGGAACCCCTGGGCTTCAGTGCTCACCTCATGGTTCCTTGTACAGGTAAAATGACAATTGTACACATTAACTTACTGGCTAATTTATTAGGTACACAACTGTTTGTTCACACAAATACTGTCTGATCAGCCAGTCGCAATGGCAGGAGTGGTTCATGATGATCAACCGGCAACAGTATGTGTCTTGAGATGGCCCTTTGACTATAAAAATCAGTTTCTACAGTCTTTTAGTCATCTTGAACCACTCTGGCTATACTCCTCACACCAAGCCAGTTGTATCTACAGATATAATCATTATATACTGTTTTGTTTTTTATCTCTGGCAGCAACAACCATGTTACATTTAAAGTCATTTAAATCACCTTTCTTTTCCACTCTGATCCTCCCTTCTGACTTCAGTCTTAAAATGTCTGCATGCCTAGTACATTGATATGCTGACTTGTAATTTGTTTTATTAGATATTTGCATTAGACTTGTACAGTTTATATATGTTCCTGCATTTATTTATTTATTTATTTATTTTGCCTCAATGGAAAAGAAGTGTACGCAATGTTGTATTTATTCCACTAGGTGGTGCTGTTTGCTGGGAAATTGAATACCATCGCCAGTGTTGTGACAATTTTCTTCCTATTGGTGTATGCTGCTGTGAATCTGGCCTGTTTGGCTCTTGAATGGGCCTCTGCACCCAATTTTAGGTGTTGTAAAGCAAATTACAGAAAATTCAACCTAATTATTTACCCTGCTTTAAATGAATCTGTTTTAAATTTGACATCATCTTTCAAATTTCAGGCCTTCATTTCGCTGTTTTACATGGCACACCTGCACTCTGGGCATCCTTGGTAGCTTGGTCATGATGTTTCTAATTAACGCCATTTACGCATTCTCCAGCATCGCTTTCATGTTGTTGCTCTTTATGCTTATTCACCACTTTGGTCCCATCAGTGAGTGGGGGTACATCAGCCAGGCCCTCATCTTTCACCAGGTAAAACAAAATTAACATTTGTTCCATCTCATTATTACTCTAAAGCAACTCTTCTTTTACCTACAGGTCCGTAAATATCTGTTAAAGTTGGACGCTCGTAAAGATCATGTGAAGTTCTGGAGACCCCAGATTTTGTTAATGGTGGCAAACCCGCGCAGAAGTGTTGGACTAATGACCTTCATTAATGACTTAAAGAAGAGTGGCCTTTATGTTTTAGGACATGTCATGATGGGTTTGCTTGGTAAGAAATGTCGACAATCAATAGTAGTGATGGGATGGAATGAGATTCGGACAGTATAATAACCTTGACCAAAAATATCAGTATCTATCTTATTGTAGTTCCTCCATGCAAGTCCTCATTCATCCAGGTACTAATCAGTAAAAACATTTAACAAGAAAGGCATCTGATTAAAGACTAATTTTTTATTGTTACTTAAATACAAATTTCTTTTAAATAATTCTAAACTGTAAAATGTATGAATTAAGATGAATAAAAATATAGAAGATGTTTTTCAGGTGCACATTCAGCTGTTAGAGCAGAACAGCTCAGTTAACACCCTGTGAGCTGTCACTTTTATTTTAATACTGTACAGTTTTATTTTATTACAGTACAGTTTACAGTATATCCTTAAAACAGTTATTTTCCCATGTCTAATCAATAGAAATACATTTTTGATGATATTTTAACTTATCATAGTTGCTATCTTTGCTGACCTAATCTCTTTTGGCTGTTTGCTGTTAAGTGTTATTGCTTGTCTCTACAGATGGGTTGCCCTTTGATCCTTTGCAGAGCCATTATGACTCATGGTTGTCTTTGGTGGACCATTTAAACATCAAGGCGTTTGTTAATCTGACACTTGCAGACTCTGTCAGACACGGCGTCCAGAACCTACTTTTTATCACAGGCTTTGGTAGGACCTACATAGTGACGCAAACCATTCTTTGAGTGTTCAGATAAGTGGTTGAACTAAATGTACTTTTGTGGAAATAGGTGGTATGAGACCTAACACCCTTGTCCTGGGTTTCCATGGTGACTCAACACCTGAAGACCAAATCAATGAGCAGGACACAGTGGCCCCTATCAGTGATGTGACAGATGACCATCTGCCCTTCTTCCCCATTGTGCATGCTGCTCAAGGATTTAATGACCTTAATGAAGTGGAATATGTGTCAATCATTTCAGATGCTCTGAAAATGGGGAAAAATGTTGCACTTGCCCGTTATTTCAATGAATTTTATAGAGATGAGGTCTTAAATCCAGGGAGAAAGTTTGGAGTCCGGACCAAGCTGGGGCCATTTATTGATGTGTGGCCTCTGAATCTCCTCAGACCAGACAGCACTGCCTATGTGAATGTTTGTTCTTTGTTCCTCCTGCAGTTGGGCTGTGTGCTCCAAGAAACCAGAGCTTGGAGCCAGGCACGACTTCGCCTCTTTCTCTGTGTGGAAGCTGGGTGTAGCAAACAGAAAGAGGTGACTAGACTCCAGGCTATGCTAAAGGAGCTGAGGATCTCTGCTAAGGTACAGATGGTCACTTGGGACGAGGAGGTGGAGCTGCACTGGAAGAGACATGAAAAGACTAACTTGGGAGGTCACTGTGATGAGGATAAAAAGATGAATGAAAAACAAGAGGAGGAATCAGTGGAGAAGGACTGGAGGCAGCAGCAGTTTCCCTCACACTTTATGGAGCTGACAGATGAGTTTATCTGCACCGTAAACAAACTCATTCACAGACACAGTGTTCCTCAGCCAGCAGTCCGTTTTCTGTATTTGCCCCGCCCACCTGCAGACTCAAACCATTACTCTGCCTACTTGCATCAGGTGAACCTACTGAGCCGAGACCTGGGCCCAACACTACTTGTTCACGGTATCATGCCGGTAGTGACAACAGACCTTTAGGCTATCCAGTGTCCTCTTCCTTAATAATACTTGGAAAAATACCGCACTTTCACTGCACTGTTTTCACCTATGTGTGGTACACTAAAACAAAAAGGTTTTAAATGTTTTTGATGACAATTAAAACTTTTTATTGTGTTTTGTTCATGACAAATTGTTGTACACACTTGATGCCAGCAGAGGGTGTACTAACACGTAGCATTGCCATGGCAAACCAGATACCTGTTACTGGGCAATTAGTATGCTGCACCACATCCAAATGCAGATGAATGTATTTGAGTTGCCTTGGTTAACATAAGATAATTCAACATGTCATAATGTTTTACACGAGATTTGTATAGAATTTTGTTAGTCACATTCTCATATTTTGATTTGTTTGTGAAAGGCTCTGCACTATTTATGTTTTTTGGTTTTAAGATAACTCCACATTTTCTGCATAATTGTGTAATATATGTAAAACTAATGTAAATTTTCTGTATATTAAATAATGTATTTTTAATAAATTGTAGCGAAGTATTTGGGTTAAAATAAAATTTGTTTCAAGTCTTATGTTTAATAGATTTTTTCATGCTATAGCTGAGCCACACACTATTTTCCCCTTAACAAAATGAAAATTAAAGTAACAAAATTGGTGCCACTTACTACCTTGTCCTCTAAGACTATATGATCTGATAGTCCCTTGGGTAAACATCCAGTTTTCAATTAAACAACTGAGCTGTTGCTGACAACCCTGGGTGCCAGCATTTCAACTGCCTCATCTGTTCCCTAGCTGTTGCCAAGTACTTGAATGCATGCAGGTTATCAGAGTGCCCAGCTGGCCTTGTTGAGTGCATATGTTATCAGGGCCCTGATTCATCTCATAGAAGACCTCAAATGGTTCAACTGCTTCCTGTCTTTCCACTCATTACAATAAAGCATCAGTCCTGAAAAACATGATTTAGACATGTTGGCACTGAACTAAAACTGTGGGCAATGGCGAACCGGTACCTTCTGACGGAAAGCCTTCACCATCTGTGGCATATGTCACGTTTGTAAGAGAAATTTCCATCATTTTGTGCTGAGGAGTTTTGACACCCACCTACATAACACTGACAAACTGCATGTGGGAAGGAGTGTGTTCACAGATGGAGGCAGACTGGGTTCTGCACACTATTAAGATATATCAGGGTCTCAGGCATGATCATGGCACTGGAGAACTGTACTGTATTGTACTGTGCAATGCAACATGTTAGAAAGTCACAAATCACTTTTTAAAACAAATGAAATAACTGTGGTTGATTAAAAAAAAAGTTTTTTCTCTTGATTACAAAATTGTTCAGGTAAAAAGAAGACAATTTCTGAATATTTAGAAACTGTTTTTTATTTATTCCATCATCACTCACATTCATTGTACCAAAGTGGTAAATGTTCACTGTTAAAAATAGAAGCTGAATTGCACTACATCTCTAAGTGTCAAGTGGTGCTTGTTGCCAGACAATATCCTAACTTTCCAACTACCATACATGGAGTGGGATTCACAAATTAATCTGACGTCATTTACATCATGAAGTATTGGAAATTGGTATGGAAAAATAAGTTTGCCATACAGAGTAATATACAGTTTGATGTGTGGAAATACTCTTACTATGACTTCTTTAAAGAAAGCCAAGGAAAATACAGTGTCAGGTCAAGGGCTGGTTGCTTTCAGGTGTGAATGAAATTGACTTACTACAGAAAATTTTCTTAAAAAGTAAAAGTAGTTATGATTTGTTTGAAGGAAATGATATGCGTCTTTGGCAGGCTATGCTTCTAGAGTCTCCTCATATATCTTAATGCAGTTTCAGCGTCACCTGGTTAAATTTGACATGTCAGTCCTGGCTTAGGGCATTTGTCAAATTTGGTGTCAACAAGCACCCGCTTCAGTCAACCCAGAGACAATGCTATACCATCTGCGGAGCACATCAGATTGATGGCAGGACTCCAGTAGGTTTCACATATTAGCACTGGCTCCCATCTATCATCTATCACATGTAGGAGGGTTGTGCTAGCAGACCATGCTTCAATGACTATAATAGGACGCCACACAGACATGCAGGTAACCTAGAATGTTTACTTCCCACATGTCTCCTACACAAAACATTTTTCACTCAAAATCCAATCAATGCTGGGCTTTTGGGACAGTCAACCATGGAGGAAGTGAATCACTTCCTAATGGCTAGTGTGGGCAGGAGAGATGCAGATGAGAAAGAGAGATATGCAGGGATAAAAATAAAGGCCTCTACCTGTTAAGTGCAGTGCAGCCTTGATATTTGATGGACTGGGCAACAGGTGCTACGTTAGTTTATCATTGGTACTTGTTAAGCAACAGTAACAGAAACATTACAGCTAAGCAGTAGTAAACCAAAGTCTAAGTTAAATCTTTCACATTTTCACAGTACAATTGACAATACTTACAATTTACTACAATACCATTCAAAGAGTTGCAGTGTAAAGTTATGACTCAAAATTTAGCATGGACATGAGTATGAATGAATGAATGAATGAATGAATGAATGAATGAATGACTGAATGAATGAATGAATTTTCTGCATAGTCAAAAAGCATTTCAATAAGGATGAGAAAGATAAAAATGAATAAATGTAGGTCAGCTCTGGATTTGCCTGTGACCTGAACTGTACCCTACTGGGCACAAAATGAGAGTCAGTGTGAGCCTAAACATTTTCAAAGCCTCTCACTGGGCGTAATATTTAGCATTTAAAGGAGTCTGTAGACCAATGTATTATTAATGCATCATTTATTTTTGATATGTTTTGTTTTGTTTTTTTCTATTAGGGCTATGTATTGGCAAGAACCTAGCAATATGATATGCATGAAAATATAAGTGTGACCACATACTGTATATCAATATATCATGATACTGTAACAAAGACAATATGTTGCATTTTTTTAACAATGTGATTTTGGAAAACCTCACCTGAATACTAGTACTCCTCTCACATGCATACATTTTTATGCAGTACATTTTATTTAAAGATCAAAACAGGGAGTACTGCAACTTTATTATGTATTGGTAATCTAAAAATAGAATTAACCATAGTCTCAAAATTTAAAGAGAATATTTTTTCTTCTGTATGCTGATCTAACAACAATGCCAGATCATTGGCTTGTGCAGTTTGAAATGCTGCCAAATACTGAACATAGCCCAAAACTGCTGGAGTAGAAATAGCAGCACTTTGACACATCAGTGGATAATAGACTGCCGACTCTCTCATTTTGTGGGTGGTATCCCTTCTACCCACAGCACTTCCTGATCACGTTTTTATGGAGCATAAAGATTTCACCGTTAACAAAATTTACCAAGTACTATACCATCATTTCTATATGGTGTATGGAATTATTCTTGTGTCTACAAAGCTATTTTAAATGCCCTTTTAATTGTACCTAACTATTTTTTAAATATGATTCTAATTATTATGGTCTCAAGATGCTATTACAATGTCAACATTTTGGATATTTTGAAACTGTTATTAAGAATAAATAGAGCATGACCCCAAATTAGCTCTATGGCTTTCTATGTGCCCAAAAAAAAATAACTGAATATTAATAATTTGAGCTGGTTTCATATCTTTTTATATATTCTCATTACTCACTGTATGCGGCCCACTCAGTATCTGTTGCTCTAGACATATTTGGACATTGGTGACGGTGATTATCATATATGCCGCCTCCTGGTAACGGGGAAGCCTTTCTTGTCGCAATGGTCTGTGATGGCGTTATATTTGCGTCATTCTCATATACTTATTTTCTGTTAGACAAAAGGTTGTGTTGTAATCAGGCTTTACACAAATCATAATTTATTCAGTAGTGAACAGTTCTAGTTATTTTACTTCTAGCTACTGACAGATTTTGTGGACTCAGAGTTTAGTCCAATTTCTTTATTATTCCCAACATACAACAAGCTCCATTCAACAGGTAGGCTAGTAGTAGTAAAGTTATGCTTCAAAGTTAGAGGTTCACACAAACAACATTGTTGTGAATATTATCTTACTATATATACTGCGGTATGTCTATCTGCCTGGGTTGGCAGATGGCAGATCAACTAACACCAAACAAGGCTGGATTCTTTTATGCCATCTGGTTTTCTGTTCTTCATGTGGCAACCTGTTTTTATACATAAGTCTCAGTCACACCTCATGCTTTGTTCCACATGTGGCTCCAAATAAAGGGGAGGGACAGGGACAGAACTGACGTCAGTGCAGGCTTATAGGCCCATTATGTACCGTCCTGTAGAGTGCATATATAAAAATATATACACTGAACTAAGACAAAGGTTAAGAGTAATAATTCCGCATTGGTACCAGTTAGCCTTGCGCTAACGTGCGGATTAAAACACCTAAACTAATGTCTTAAGAGGGAAATGTTGACCAGGAGGGACTCAGTTTAATAGATAAAGATCACCAAACTCAATTTAACTCACTTAATTTAGATTAAGTATAACGTTTATTTACACAACTAGACAGAATAGTATACTGAGGCACAGGAAAATATTGAAAGGAATGTAATTTTGAACAGAACCGTTATGAAGAATTACTGATTAATTAATGATAAATTGCAGTGGAGCAAGTTATAATATGACTTATTAAATTATTGAAGATTTAGGGAATAAAAGTGGGAATAGACTCTGAAACTATTAGCGCCAACTCTGTTACACAACACTGGCGTACTGTACTCGGCGCAGGAGGGGGAAGGCAGTGACAACAGGCCAGCCTCCGGTTTCAGCCAGGGGCTCGGATGTTGGTCCTTCCTTTATCCGCGGGGTGTAGCAGGGCTGGTGTTCCCGGCTCCAAACAGCGGTTCGTGGTTTGTCCTACAAGCTCCACAAGCCAGTCGCCAGGTGTCCGTTATGTTGAACAGCGAGCGTGATACCGCTCACGCGAGAGTTTAGCTGTTGTCAGCGTAAGGCAGCGTAAAAGTCTCAGAGTATGGCAAATGTCCTTTTAATGCCAAATGAAAAATTCAATAAAAATCCTTTCACAGCCATTGTGAAAGGATTGTGTATACCAAGACTAAGACAAGACTGAGGAATGCGTGGAGAGGATTCGAATTACCTTTGCTAGACACGAAGTAAATGTCATAAAAGAAATGTGTCTTACTCCACTTCAATTTACATACCTTTAAAAACATGTTACATTTATACTGGAACATTTGTAGCAACATAAACATACTGGTGAATAATGATACTGAATAAGCATATATCCAACCAATAATAAACATGATGATTTCAACAGTTTGCACAAAACATAGCTATGACCTTTTCCTGTAAAGTAACATGTTACTGCATGAAATCCGTCTCTTGAACAGATGAGTAATAAAGTCTTTAATGCATAACTTTGTTGGGATGGACAAAGGCGTAGATTAATTATCTGGTCCCATCTGTGGTGCCATTTGTACCAGGTCTCTGGTTCATATCACAGAAGAGAGGAAGCCTCTTCTGACATATTTATTGGTCTGCAGTTCCTATAGGACAGATATATGTCTTTGTTTCGCATCCTTGGTAGGTAAGAGCAGACTTCTGTCTCCTAAAGGAATGTCCATTTTTTTTTTAGAATTTCAGCAATACTCCTAGAGTCCTTAACAATGGACTTGATTATTAACTTTCCCAAGCGCAATAAAGCATCACTCTATGAGGAACTAATGGTCCTGGCAGAGAAGACATTTAGCTTTTTTACAGTGTTTGTTTCAGGCACCACTAAGATACCAACTGCTAAATTAGGTTAAATATAGACTGCTAAATATATGTGCTGCTAATTAATGCTATTGGTGGCAAAACACAGTGTTTTCAGATCATATCAATGATTTACTTGAAAAATTACCAAAAAAGGGATATTTACTTCCCATACCTTTTCTGATAGTCATAAGGGAGAGAAGTGAGCAGACAGCAGCAGCAGGACAGACATGATAGCTAGAGACTTTTGATTTAGAAAAAAGTTTAGCTCTAAAGGTTAAAAACATTCCAATCATAAATGTTTATTTTAAGGCATTTCTTGAAAATGTAGGTCTATCTGTAGAGCTCTTTATCTCCAAAATATTAGGCAAATAATAATTATTATTTGGATGGATGTTTGAAATGGTGCTATACACTATATATAAATAAATAATAGCCACATCAAAACAGCGCATGTTGGCTGAATTGTAAACACTATAAATGGTCAAATAAAGAGCCATTTAGGAGCTGTGAGAGCTGAAATACATTATTGATTGAATTTTACAGCAAGACTGCAATTAATTGCTAAAAAAAAAACATGCTAAATTGCATGCTTAATCACATGCTTAATTGTGAATAAACATTTTAAGCCCAGCATTAATATATAGATTTTAATGAAAAAAAGAAATCAAAGTGGATATTTACACTTGTATGGACAGGGCAATGTGTTAAGAACAAAAGGGCCATATCAGTGAGTGAAAATGAAAATATCACCCTACAGAGGGCTAAATTGTGACAAAGTGAATTGTCATAGGCTAGTTTATCTTGCTGAATTTTTTTGCAGCAACTTAAAAATGGTACTCAGTAGTTTGTAAGACTCTCACTTGTATGTATACTTGACAACAGTGAGGTATGTTCCTAATGAGACAATGTGTTCTGGGGCTTTTCCTCTCAGATCTGGGCCAAGTCATCACTGAGGTCCTGGAGATTCTAAGTGCAACCTGGTGGTGTCGGATGGACTGAAACATAATGTCCCAGAGGTGTTTTTTTGGATTTAGTTTAGGTGAGCATGAGGGCCAGTCAATGGTACCAATTCCTTCATCCTCCAGGAACTTGCTGCGTACTCTCACCCCATGAGGCTGGGCATTGTGGGACGCCAGAAGGAACCGAGGACCCACTGCACCAGTGTGCAGTCTGACAGGCTGTACAGGTCTGTGCATCCCTCTATGGATAAGCTTTTCCAGACCCTCACTGACCCACCGCCAAACGGGTCATGCTGAATAATGTTACAGGCAGCTTAACATTCGCCACAGCTTCTCCAGACCATTTCACATCTGTCACATGTGCTCAGGGTGAACCTGCTCTGATCCTTGAAAATCACAGGGCCCAGTGGCGTAGCTGCAAATTCTGGTGTTCTATGGTAAATGCCAATCAAGCTCCACGGTGCCGGGCTGTGAACACAAGGGCCACTAACGTCAGGCCCTTAGACCACCCTCATGAGACATTCACACCAGTGCTCACTGTAGGTCATTTTGTGGAGCTCTGGCAGTGCTGATCCTGTTCCTCTATGCACAAACAAGCAGATACCGGTCCTGTTGAATGGTTGTGGACCATCCACGGCTCTGTCCAGCTCTCCTAGAATAACTGTCACCTGAAATTTCCTCCATGCTCTTAAGACTGTGCTGTGAGACACTTTAAACCTTCTGGCAATGGCACAAACTGATGTGCCATCCTGAAGGAGTTGGACTGCCTGTGCCACCTTTGCAGGGTCCAGGTATTGCCTCATGCTGCCAGTAGTGATACTAACCCCTCTCAAATGCAAAACTAATAAAATACAGTAACAGAGTATGATGAGGGGAAAAATGTCAGTGGCCTTGGCCTGTAAAACAATTCCTGTTTTGGGGGTCGTCTCACTGGTCTCTTGTGCACCCTATTTTAATTTACACCAAAGCAGCTCAAACTGATGAACAACCACATCTGCAACCTAACTGAACAGATCAAAATCCCAAAAGTTATATATAATATCAATATAAAACCATTTTTTATTTAACATAGTAAGTTACGCTACTGTACTCTACTACTACTTTTACGCCAGATGTACCTCCTGATACAATTCTGTCCATTTACCATGGAACCGACACATATGTAAACTGGCTTGTTTCCACTGTTACCAATACATTTCATTATAGAAGCCATGTCCACATAAAATCTTACCAAATGCAACAGGCACCTGGGCTGAACTTTGGACACGTCTGGTAAACATTTTTTTTTTTTCTAATAAAACTTAATTAGCATTTTATCATGTCATATATGTGATATTTAATACCTTTGATACTCATTATATCTCTCTGTACATTGTCTTGTCAAGGCATAAAGAGCAGATGGCATCACTGTCTCGACAACTCTCTGAACGTGTGAATGGAGGTCATCATAGTGAAGCTTAATGCTAATCAGCCACCTGTAAGTCAGAATGGAAATATATATGTCGGGTAACAAATAACATACACTTATTTTTGGGTCATGATCCACACCTCCCACAGTACAGTTTAGTTACCTGCATAGCTGTTTTTACTGAAGTAGATGAAAACCAGGACGTGCCTCGGTCTTGATGTCAGCTGGGGTTGTATGGTATCTGTCAATGAAGTTTTGTTTGTGGTTCTATTTTCTTAAGATGGTACATCCAGTTCAATGTCACTTATTCCTTTCTAAGTGTGTTTGTCTGCTCTACAGTTGACAGTGACTGGTGTGTAGACGGTAGGACACTTCAGTCATAACAAGTTAATTGTGTTTGGAAAGATCCAGAGTGATACATGCTTCTTGATGGTTCTACCAATATGAGATTAAGTTTCAGTTCATGTATCTGAATTTAGCTCCCATCATACTCTGGTGTTCTGTGTGTGTGTATGTGTATGTGTGAAGATAGGGGAAAATGCGGCATGCAAATACATACTGTACATACATACTCTATGGCATTAGTGGCCCAAACCTGGGTTTACTCTTGTATTTGAATAGGCTCTAGCCACCTTATAGCATTTTGATCTCCTTTTTTTCTTTTCTTCTTTCCTGTGCAGCTTAGTTGTTATTGGCTGCACTTTGCACAAACATAAGCATTAATGCCTACCTTTTAAAGAAGAAAATATGAAGTAAAAATCTGAACTTAAAAGTGGACTGTCATAACATGTGTTTTATTATTGGATTCCTTTCATAGATTTGAGTTTCACCCATGCTGAGTCACGTTTAAGACTGTATATTGCAGAGATGCCACTCAGTTGCAGATGCTGTTTTTACCCCTTTTCATGCTTAGTTATAGATGTGTGTGTTATTACAGAACTTACAGAACGTACACTGTATGCAGATTCAATCTAACTAACCAGGGGTAAAAACGTGCCAGCACTATGCAATTGATGCATGAATTATATAAACGAACACATTTGAGCACAGCTGAAAGTTCCGCAGTGATACCAGTTAGCAGCTCACCGCTGCTGTCCGGGCACACACTTGTATAACCGTTTAGATAACCGTTTCATTCACCGGCAGCGTCTCACGCAGGACGTAGTCTCCACGTGAAAGAGGCGAGTCCTTATATAAAAAGAGTGGCGGCACCGCGGACGAGCCTCTGCAAAGAGCGGCCCCTACGGTGAAAGCGCTCACAGAAACCACCAATACTATTGGTCAAGAGAGCTATGACGTAACGGAGAACATGCTCTCGACCAATAGGAGAGCAGCAGAGGCGGGGCTAGAGAGGAGCTAGAAATGAGGTCACTGCCTACGCCGAGATCCGGAGCACGTCGCCCGGTGAGAGTGAAACCTGAATGGGAGGACAGTGAGCACAGTGAGTCGGCTCTCCCCGGGACTGGAAGCACCTCAGCTTTTTTCAGACAAGACTTAGCAGTTTATGTCGCTACGACGAGCCATTATTTTTCCAAGACAGCACACTCAACCGGGACAGTAAACAAGTCCACTTTTGGGGGGTAAGTGCATTTTTTACTGTTGACAGTGTCAATGCCGTGTTGTTAAAGGGCTATATTATTAGCCTATGTACTGCGTTAGACACTAACTATTTTAACAGCGAAGGCAGTCTGTGGAACAAGTCTTAAAAATACACAAAACTGAAACGTGTAGTTGCATAACTGTGTCAATGAGAGTGAGGGTCAGTCACGGTTAGTAGACTACAATACCCCAACTCCATCTGTCAGCAGCCTGCCCATACGGTGACAGCGGGCGGCATGACATGACTTTGAATAGCAGCTTGTAGCCATATAAATAACTTGTAAAGTCATGACATTAGCTCGTACTTTGTGGACTTTGCGTCTTCTTGATCTTGAGTTAAATCTGGGAATGCGCTGTCTGAATTCAATCGTTTAACTTAATTATTTTACTGTCGCACCCCGATTCCAAGTTGACAGTCATGTCAGGCATGTCCCGTACAGCGAAGGGTATCCTGTCCCACAACAGTCACATAGGGTGCAGTGTGGAGTGTTACATGAAAAGACCGAGGAACGCCTTACATAAAGAGTCTGGTGCAGCGGCACATGGCAGAAGTTCACATGCAACGGCGCTGGGTCTGGAGTGGGACTGCCTCTACCCGGAACATACCGTCACCATGATGCAGCTGCTGGACTCGTCTCGGGCTCGGGACAGACCTCAAGTAGAAGGGGCACAACCAGTCATCTACATACAGTGTCCGTGTCGAAATGTGCTACATTACATTATACATTGTAAACAGACAGTAATGTGGCAAGCATAGTTGGACGGATGGCTGTGTAGTAAAGTACAGCTTAGTTGAGTTGTTGTGTTATTTTAACTACGGTATTGGCACGTTTTTGAAAGAAATTGGGGAGTGGTGATCTCTGACGCAAACAGTGCTACGAGGAGCATTCAGTGTAGGTTTGGCTCTGGTCCAGGTGCACGGCTGTAAAGCATACCAGCCAACAGTTCTTCCTTTTTCTAAAGTAACGTCTAAAGCAAATCTTCCACACTAAAGAGATACAATTTGCTTAAGTTAAGGTTCCAAGTTTTTTTCATCCAGCTGTAAAATTAAATACTTTACTGTGGGATAGGACTCCTGAGTGGGTTATTTCAGCTGTCAGTTTGGATAAATGTAGGTCAGTGAAATAAGGAAATGCCCTAGAGAGAGAGTTGAGGTGTGATTGGACTCACACAGAACAAAGTAAATCAATGATGATTTCATGTTTAGCAGATTAAGAGTGGAAAATTAGTTGATGTCAATGTGACTTTAGTAACTTTAGTGGAAACATATAGAGTGGTCTGTTGTTAGTTTCATCTGCAGGCATGGAGAAAAACTAATACAAATGAATAGCAGTAATAGAATATGCAAACACTGACTTATGATGACAATGTTGCTTAGTTTGTTTCCCATTCTTACATCTTTCCAAGCTAAAGTCTATTCACTTAAAGAGGCAATGAAACATTTCAATTATACACCATTAAACATGTACAAATGGTATTTATTGCCAAGCTTGTTTTTTAAGATGGTATTGTCAGCTCCAAACCACTTTGTCATTTTGTCAGTTTAGACTCATTCCAGACTTATGTAAGTCCACATGTTTAGGACATCTGTATTAATACTATTTATTGTTACCACATTATAGGCCGTTATAAAACAGCGTCTTCTAGTTATTGGCTGTCTAAGATGGCTAGAGGAAAAGCATTAAATAATCTTGACAGTGCTGTGAAGATTGAGGGGCTGAATTTGAATGAGAACGTATAATGAAGGGAAATGTTCATGTTCAAACTAGAGTATTACAACATAATTTAGCTACAGGCTCTCAATGTGTTCAAATGTGTAGTCTGAAGAATGGATGAGTCACAGTGTCCAGCAGAGAATGTGGGAGCCACAAGGCTTTAGGCTTAAAGATGTACACTTTTTTCTTTCCCCCTTTTATATCAGTGCCTATAAAATAATTCAGTCAAATTATAATATATATTTTAGTGTTCATAATTAAAGTTTAGAAACCCAGTCATTTTTGCATTATTACATAGTACCCCTTGTGGTTTGTGTACAAAGGCAATCCAATTATATTGTTTCACAATATGATGTTCTGTATGTTTTGTACCAGTTGTTTATCTAAAATAATGTCTTGTTAAGTCTCCGAGGAACAAAGTAGCAATATGTTCCCTGAAGGTCAAGATGTTAGAAATCCTGATTACATTAAATGACTTTAAAGGGCCAATAAATCAAACCATAATTGGGTTACTTTTCCATCCTGGCTTGTTAACCACCTGTTAACAAGCATCATGTCCTTGTGGTGAATGAAATCGGAAAAATGTACTGAGAAGTTGTGACACGAGCTGGCTCAGACTGGCTTCTCTATTGTGGCTTTTCTATGCATTATTTCAAACAGAAGTGACCTCAGTTAACTTTTCTGTGCTGCATTGTAGGAGTTTTGATTTAAGTTTTGATCACAGGCATTTGAGTTGACTATTTTTATAACCACAGCGATAGCCAGAATCCTAAGAGGACATAAGGAATCATTCACTCTTGCTAAAGTAAATATTTCACCAATGCTGAAACCTCGCTTTCTAAATTCAAGTAAGCCCCGTCTGCACTTTGTCTAAATATGAGGGACATCTGGCTCTGTACTTTGTTTTAGATCATGTTTTTTTGTTATTTATATCAAAAAGAGCTATCTGGGTCATTTAAATATACACTATACAGCTGAGTTGTAGCTTACATGCATTATGGCTTTGGCTCAAGATGCAAATCATTTTTATTTTATTGACACTGGTTGTTAGCATTCGGAGCAAGCTAAAACTATCATTGCATACAGCGTGCAGACCCTAAGTTTTTGCAAGTAGAGCTGGGCGATTTAGCCTAAAAAAAAAAATGTTTTCACAAAAAATTTGATTTACGATTTAAAAACGATTTTTTTTCCCCACTTAAAATCAAACTGAAGACAACAGAGAAATTGTCCAAAACAAGTTTAGCTTTATTGCTTTGATTTCCTCTTGAGGTTAAAGTGCAATCAGACAAGTCAAATAGAAGAGAAGGCCCTGTGATTTTATGGGGGATTTTCTTAAAAGTTGCGCTAAAAGTTGCAATATTTTTTTGTCTGTAATTCTTCTTAAAAATATTAGAACTGTAAAAACAAAATTTGTTTTTAAACATATGTGAGGTGGTAATTAATCTAATTAAAAATACCTGTATTTGAACAGGCTAATTGTACCTACATTTTATAATGATATTGCTTTGTTATTAGGCTGTTTTTTGGGGCTTCTGCAGCTGATTCTGTTTCTGTTCCTCTCAGATCTTTTCTGGTGGTTCCTGTTGTGTGCTGTAGAACATCCAGTCATTAAAAACAGAGGAAGTTTGGTGTGCTAGGTTTTCAGGAAGGTTATTAGCCTGCAACATTAACGTTTAAAGAACAATGACCTCAAACTTCATTGTTGTCTAAATATGCATTAAACTTTTTAGGCAACTATATCACCATGGCAACGCAGACAGCTTTTCAGAGTGACACCAGACAAAACTAGAAAGCACCGCATTTGTCTCCTCCTTTAGTCCCATCGCACCTCCGTCCTCTGCATCGCACCTCCACGCCGCTTTGTGTGTGGCTCAACCCGACCTCCGCCGCACATTACCGGTGCGCTGCTGCTGAGAGAGTTGCGGAGTTTAGACAAAGTTGCAGGGTTGCGCTGAATTTGCGGGATTTGCTTGAATTCACGGGGTTTGCTTGATTTTGAGTTAATAGTTGCGATGGCAACAGCGCAAAATCATGTAGGGACTGACTTTGCAGCGGGGCGCCGTTTGTGCTCTGTCTGACGCCGCAAACCTGAACCAATTCCACACAACTGACGACACTGTGCCTTTATTAGGAACAAGTTCTTCCCTCTAAGCGTAGAGGGAGGGCTGGCAGGCCTACCCACTATGAACTACGGGAGTCCAGAGCGCCGGTGGTGGGTTGTTTTTTGTTTTTTAAATCGATTTTTATTTAAACAAGTCGACCTGCCCTACAAATTCAATTTAATTGGAAAAAAATGATTTATCGCCCAGCCCTACAAGTAAGATATGGAGGTCTTTCTGCCTTCTGGTATAAGGCCAACTATTATAATATGATAAGGAGTCAATGATGTGGAAGTGTAGCCATTATTATTGACTCTGTGGACTCTGAGAGACCTTTGCTGCTTCTTTTATAAGATGCCAAGAAAAATGCTTTATCATGTGCAATGTTTAATATGCTAGCAGACTAGTACAGACTAGTACAGACTAGTACTCACTCACTAGTACTCACAAATTATGCCATTGTACTCTGCCTATAATGTAAGTATGACAAAAAGCACACTAATACACTATAATATTATTACTGCTTTAGCAGACTCATTGTTGCAACCTAAAGGTCCCCTTCTGTGTGCTGTACAAAGTCAAATCTCATATGCACATGGACTAACCTGAACACACTCCTGTTTGATAGAGCATATCCTCTGGCAACTGCAAATATTTGCTTTAACCCTTTTTCCATCTTGTATAATTTATTTGTTAATGAAGTCCAAGAAGAGCTGTCACCATGATTTAGCCTTTTATTACTTTTCAGAGTCTGCTCTAATTTGGATCATTACACAGTAGTTTATTTTTATAATGTCAGAAGATATCTATAATTCAGGTCTCTTTGATCATAACAGGTTCCAAAACCTGAGCAACAGTCTGCTAGACACAATTCAGTTTTTAAAGACTTGTTGGAGTGGTAGGGGCATTTTCAAGATTTTGTAAGGTCATAAATTATACACCCAAGAATGTCACTGTACTGTACCACATCCTGAACAGGGAGTAGACATTATAGGTATTGCAGATAAAAGCCGGTCTGTCCAGCAAGAATTTTCTTAATAGTCCGCAATGTAAGCCACAATATGGGAAAACGGGGCAGAAAGCAGTGGGTCATCTTTAAAAATAAATTAACTTATTTCTTAGCCAATTGCTGGTTGGGAAACACCTTTCCTTGGCTTTTCTTCGTGACCTAACTTGAACTTTTCTTCAGCCTCACTCTCTGCTTTCAACGCACCATTAGCAGGCCAACCAGAAGCGTCAGAGGAAAACCCTACGTAAAAGATGACTGGGCTTGTATGGGCTTGACGTTCTCACGCCAGCTTGGATACCTAAAATAAACCCACACCCACACTAGTGTAGAATTTGGGAGGCCGCTCTGCTGTGCATTTTAGTCAGTGGCGAATTTAGGCATTTTTCCATTGCAGCGCTGTGGCGGAAGAACGCCAGCATGTGGTTATAGTTGATGCCAGAGAGAGGGTTATACTTGGGCGCTTACCCGTTGTAGGTGATAGGATTAAGTGTGGTTAGTCCTTGTTTTTAGCGTAAAGTGTAGAGGTCAGTGTGTTGTGAATGGGTTCAGTAATACTGCTCTGTCCTGAAAAGTGCTTTGTAGGACACAAACAATACTTTCACTCTGGCAAGTAAGAATAATGATATATCATTATACATCATCATTATAGGCTGAAGCAGCACATAAGGCCCTAATTTAACTACGTACTTTAACTCCTCTCTACTTCTCTGCAGATCTTCCCATAACTTTTCATAATCATACCATCATTTATATTAAAACTTTTATGATGCACATTGTCACATGATTCCTATGCTGTTTTTTTTTTTGTTAATACTTAATTTTTATGCCACTTTAAGTCAGCAGCCTATGGTGGAATTACCTTTTAAGATTTGCAACTCTTTGAAGGACACACCTGCTGTTTGTAAAAGCCATGCTGTCTGTAGCTGTGAGCCCTTGACTTCAGAGGAGCACCTGCAGGATCACCAGA
Organism: Bostrychus sinensis; assembly: GCA_020698575.1. Classification (NCBI taxonomy): domain Eukaryota; kingdom Metazoa; phylum Chordata; class Actinopteri; order Gobiiformes; family Eleotridae; genus Bostrychus; species Bostrychus sinensis. The sequence goes on from CM036256.1 coordinate 22,289,250, forward strand.
GGTCAAAAGTTAAATGCTGTGTGTCTGATACAACTTCAGACAAAACACAAAATGGCACCTTTTTGAAGAGGGCTGGCTGCTTGATACGATTGCTTTTGAAGCTCATGCCTTGATCTTTGACCCTTTACATCTCATTACCTTGTCAGTATGTCATCGGTAAAAAAAGGCAAATTGTTGCTATATGGCTCTTTCAAACAAGCATTAACACAGCCGTTTAATAAACTAAAACTTTTGAAGTCTTACCTATTCAACTTGTTTCCACAGGTAAATCAACTTTGCATCCAGTTGCCACAGCAGCCCCTAGTGAAGATGGGGTGACTCTTTACAATTTGTCTCAGTATCACCTCTCCTGATGTCAGAAAACTCAGACTCCAAGCCCTACCGGTTCCCCGTGCTGGAGGACCAGGATGGAGCCCCGTCTTGCAGCTCCATGGGGCAGCTGCACAGGATGGGTGGCTTCAGCCAGGGGAGGCCCGATTTAGGCCTCCCCTCAGAGGGCAGCGACAGCAGTGGACAGGACAATTCAACCTCACCACAAAACCATCGCAAAAACGCCCGCTCCCGTTCTCTTCCTGAGGAGGACGTGGAGATGAAGAGCAGCGGGTCCAGCGGGAGCGGGACAGAGTCACACGGCAATGAGAGTCACGGCAATGAAAGCCACAGCAACGACAGCAATGGCCACGAGTCGATGGGCAGTTCCAATGGCAACAGCAAAGACTCTGCCCTGCTAGAATCTTCAGAAAGCAACAAAAGGTCAGAGAAAAATCTGTAATATGCAGTCTCTAAAGTATAACCTGCCTCATCCCAAAAGCAAGCTCAGCCCCCTGTCACCGGTGGTAGAAAATAAATGATTGATTGACTGAATGCCACATTTAGAATGCAAACTCACCTCATCCTCTCTTTTAGTAGTCTTTGGAGAGTAAATTTTAAGGCCTAATCAGGCTTTTTAAGTCATCCATATAATAGATAAATGACATATAGTAAATTAGGAAAAACCTTTTAGGCAGTAAAACTACCAATTACATTTTATAGCCTGGACAGTTTACTAATTATATTACATATTTATTAACACATATGAAAAAAGCACTATGTTCCAGCAGTACATCATGGACACTATGACTCTCCATGCCAGTTTGTTAATGAACTCCACAAAATATGACATTAAATCCCAGACAATGAACAGCAGACTTTTTGTGTAATACTGTAAATCAGTATAAAAAAATTTCTGACTTATCAGGTAAATAGAAAATCTTAAATTAAAGGTTTGAGATTCTGTTGTTTATTTTTTTTATTTCAGCTTTTTCTCTCACAGAGCTCACAGTAAATTGGGACACCCAAAGAGTTATGTTGACTCATTTGTTATATTGTTTTCTACAGTCTTGTTTTAGTAGATTTTTAGAAGTTTAAAAAGTGTGCTTTTTACTGAACTAATGGATATATAATTATTAGCACTGAATGATAAATAGGCAGGGAGTGTATATCATTAAATAAATGATGTGTTAATTTAGAGAAGCAGTAGCTCAGGTAGATAAGGGCACTGACTAGGAAAAAACATACTGTAGTTCTTTATCATCACATCCAGTGTACTACTGGGTCATATGATTTGCAAACAGCTGAATTCACATTTGTTTCTTAACCAACCCCAACCCAACCCCAATTTGACTCTAAATAGCTCAGATATAGTCTGTAAGATACAGTCCGTGACAGAGAAGAACAGTTCATTCTTCGGCTGTAGAAATAATGGTCCCAGCAGGACCAATAGTTTGATGTCATCTGGAGGCTGGAAAGTCAAGGCAGGCATTTTTTTTCACAGCAGATGGTTTGTCTCAAGCTCAAACACTCTTTATTGCTGTGGCAACATACTGTTTGTCTGTGTTTATCCTGGGCGGTGCGAGCCCTGTGCATACTTGTGTACTCTTGTCACTTCTGGCCTAGCACACTTTGAGACGCTTGACCTTTTCAACCCAATGTTTTTACACTCCCTCTTTATTTCTACCTCACAAGCTAGTCACACACAGAAGTTCTATTTCTAGGACATTGAGAGGATGACATCAGATACTTACTGACCCTTTATAACTTTCTCCCATTCAAACCTAAAACCTTTATTAGGTATTTTTTAAACCAGTGTGGGAACATGCTTAACCTTGACATGTCTCTTCAAATCTTCATAACACATTAATCAGGCAGCCATCTTTAAAATTCCTTGTTAATGTAAATGTTGTGTGCCTGAGACACACATTATAGTTGTATTATACTGTATTGTAAGATACTGTAATATATTAAGATGTCAGTGTCCTACAGTTTATGTGCAGTATTTTGTCTTTAAAGGAGCATGCATTACAAACACTGTCAGCATCATCAGCACCATTTAGCTTGCATGCTAGCTGAATGTCAAATCTATTACTGAAGGGTCAGTTACCTTGGCCTGGTCTTGAACCACCTGTGCTCCTTTAGGTAACAGGTTTTCCACATATACTTTCTACCACTCTGAGCATTAGCCTGCATTAATTAGCTGTCTCAGTTTAATTCTAATACGTGCCTAGTCTGTCTAGTCTAAAACCAGCTGTTGCATCCTTTAGTTTTCACTGCTAAATTTATCAGGCTTAGACAGCTAACTAGGCTCAGCGAAGCTATTTCGGTGCAGGTAAATGTTATTCTTAGACTGGTAAGTAAGGTATATATAGTTACCAAGGTTGTAGTGCAGGTGTGTCATTATCTCAAGCAGCTGCTAACAAGCTTGGCTTTAGCTGCTAAGTGGACAGTGTGAACTAAAGACACTCTGCTGCCCCATGCAATTCCTCATGTCTGAATCACACCGACCTACACACAATCATTGTGGAAATAAAAATTAATTTGTATTTAAATTTTAAAAATATCTAGCTGTTAATGTAAAATTGTTAATAATTTAAAAAACAGCCATCTTACACCCTCTCAGACTCACAATTTCCACTTACTTAGTATTCAATATTGGTCACATAGTTTGGTTGCATCAGAAAATTAAATCAAAATATTCTTTGCCTCTCTAATGATAATATGTAATAGTAGCCTAAAGGACATATTTTTATTTAGCAGCTGGTTGATTAAAAATGGTTCGAGGTATTTTGGCTGTTGTCTCCATTGATTTTTCTTAGTATAACTGTATGAGCTAAGCCATAGTGGACAGCAGTATAGTAAATGGATTGTTCTGCATCCATTCAAGCTTTTAATTGTGTCTTAGCCCATTTCTAGTGTCCCAAAGCTGAAATTATCTATTTGGGTTTTGTGAATTAAGATTGGATGATTTTTCATTTTCACAAAAGGAGAGCCTTGGTTCTGGTTTTAATGGGGATCTGGCAGGGGTCCTATGTATATGAGGTGTATTTTGGCATCTAATGGTTTCTGATTTAAGCTCTCCTACTGTGCACCCTTCTGGCTACTGTCCACTTAGCATCCTTAAAAAGGTGAGACTGACCTGAGGTTAGAAGTGGCCTGTCTTTTGTGGCGTGGCTCCAGAACTGGAGGGGAGGGTGCTGTTTTTTTGCTCCCTTTTCAGACGGCCACCAAGGCAGACATGAGTAATCTTTTTTAGGCCTACTTTAACAAGGTGACATTATGTGTAACTGAGTATAGCCTTTATATTCTTGGAACATTTAAGCTGCACAGTAACAAGTGTCTCAGCAGGGAACATCTTTTTGAGACATGTTTTGGAAGGTGTCTGCTGCTGTATGTGTTTTGAATCATTACGTTGACCTATTATTTGCTTTTATTTATTGCTTATTTGACATATTATGATATATAGGATTCATTCAAAATATACAAACTAGAATCTAAACTTCTAAACATCACAACTGCCCACAAACTCCAAACAATCCTCAGATAAACACATTTTTGATAACCAAATTCTCTTTATGCTTTTTGGACTACTGTACATAAAAAAAAAACAACTTTTAAAACTTTTGTCTTGATGAAGACTTTACACAGACAAGGAAAGGGAACTAGATAGTTTTAGCAATTGATTTTATTTTCACTTTTAAGCCATCTAATAAAAAAAGTACATTTTTCAAGTTTATACCTTAGTGTCAACCATAGTAAAGTGGGTAGTAATAGTAGTAGCAGTGGTAGTAGTACTAATGTTAAAGGTAGTGATAGTAGTTGTAGTAGCAGTTGTAGTAGTAGTAGTAGTAATAGTAGCAGTAGGAGTATTCTTAGTTGTGGTGCTAGTAGTTCTACCAGTCACAGTTACTTTTACTAGAGTTAGATTTTTTTAAATACTTTCACATGAGTGTCCTAAGTATTAAGTATTTTAAATATTTTTTCTTTTTTTGAATTTACTTTACGGCTACTTGAGCTTTTTTAAGTCTGGCCTGGTGACTTGTCAGAGTATTTACAATTGTATGGTGTGGACACAGACCTTTTTAAATACTTTTAAATACTTGCATCTGTGAATATATTTAATATTTTTATTCATTTACACATGGTATGTTCTGTTTTCTCTTCTCTTATACAGCTCAAACTCCCATAGCCCTTCTCCTCCCAGCAGCTCCAACGCCTTTAGCTTACTGAGTTCGGAGCAGGACAACCCTTCAACCAGTGGCTGCAGGTATCCCATCACAGCACAATGTCCAAGTTTGTTTATAACCCCTAAATGTTCAACTAAATATGAACCGCACACTTACATGACTCCTCTATGCTGTTTGTGTTTGTGCCACTTGCAGTAGTCAGGAGTCTGCCAAAGCCAAGACCCAGAAAGAGGTGATTAAAACTTTGAAAGAACTAAAGCTTCACCTGCCTCCTGAGAAAAGACACAATAACAAGTCCACAACACTGAACACCCTCAAGTACGCCCTGCGCTGCGTCAAACAGGTTGAAGGTAAGGCACTAATAAGCTTCTGTGGCAGTTTTCTCAGCTTTAGATGCAAGATTACTAAGATTACCCTGCCATTTTATGAATTTTATGTAGTAATAACTTGCATCAGCCTAATTTAGCTGTGCCTACAACCTCTCACGTGCTCCTGATTTTTATAGCTGGTAATAGGAAAGATTATATGTTAAAATAAAAAAATATTAAGGCAGTTTTTTTCTGCGCTTTACTTTCAGCCAATGAGGAGTACTACCAGCTGTTGATGATCAATGACAGCCAACCATCAGGCCTAGATGTATCATCTTATACAATTGAGGAGATCGACAGCATTACGTCTGAATACACCCTTAAAAACAATGTGAGTCACCTCAAGCTTCTATGAGAAACAATGTGAGTGATGACAATAGTGTCCTGATGATGTTTTGTTTGTTGCTTTAACAGGACATTTTTGCAGTGGCTGTGTCCCTTATCACAGGAAGGATAGTCTACATTTCAGACCAGGCAGCCACTATTCTCAACTGCAAAAGAGATGTCTTTAAGAACACTAAGTTTGTAGAGTTTTTGACGCCACAAGATGTCAGCGTCTTCTACAGCTTCACAACGCCTTACCGTCTGCCTTCATGGAGCATGTGCACCGGAGCAGGTAAATAGTAATGGTTAAATGGACAGATATACTTTATTTTTTATTGCCTGTCAAAGATAACACATGTTCCAACAGTGTAGGCAGGAGAGCTTACCATAAGTAAGAGGTTCTCTTTAGGAGTGACAAGGATGGATACAATTAGGACTGAGTAAGAAGAAGTGAAATACATTTTTCTATGTAAAGTTCAAAGGCCAAGTAATGGGATAAAACAGGAATAGATGCAAATAGATATAATAGATATAGATAGAATTATTCTAACTTCCTGGTACACTGGAGTCTGCATATCTTGTGGGCACAGCAATTAATGTAGGAAATGAAAAAGCTGCTTGAATTCTTTCTTTGATAGAGTGCATCACCTATCACCATTTTGGTACATGATGCATGGTTCATAACGACCTGACAGCCTGCTCTAAATATTTATTGACACCTCAAACTTTCTGTATTAAAAATAGGAATGTGAAAGAAATCCAAATAATGGGATTGGGGGGGGGGTCTTTGTCGTCATCATTGAGCAACTCTTGTCAGTGGGTGTTGCCACGCATTTTCACCTTTTTTATTATTAGACTTGAAAGTGGTTCCCAAAAAAACCCTTTAAGGTACTGTAAGCAGCGTGTGCTTAAAAAGGGCACTGGAGTCTGAATCAAAATAATGGCCTCTTGGGTTGCCAGTCACAGTCTGCTCTTTTGCACACTGTTTTTGTAGCTGTGCTGTTAGCTGTGTCCATAACTGCTGTATTTGTATATTGGCCTATGAGGCAACCCGAGCTCTTCTGCTTTTCTGGTTGAATGATTGGTGATGCAAGGGTTTTAGAACCAAAACAAAACTGTAAACATAAACAACTTAGTCATTCTGTAAAATATTTTTTTATTGTGAATAAATTAGCTGTACCCTTTTTGCCGGTAAACTAATATTTGATTTAAACATGTTAACATCATATCTGGGGACACTTGGGAATTTTTATGATGTATTATAAAAATATACTGCTCATAGTATTTCTTTATCTTTAACATTCACCCTCTTTAAGCAGTGTTACCAAATTATGCTTTCAATTGCCCTATTAAATGTTGAACTACCTGTAGGAGATGATAGGACTGACGGGATCCTATTGCTTTTGAATAAAGTCATGTTTTCCCATTTCAGAGTCCTCTCCATCTGACTGCATGCAGGAGAAGTCCTTCTTTTGTCGTATCAGGTGGGTGGATGCTGCTCTGCACTGGCTTTAGACCATCTGCTACTTGTACCTATTGGTTGTTTATATTCATACTTTTCATTCCCCTTCAGACACTTTTCAGTTAATTTGTGACATCACAGGCGTACAAGTGCTAATCTGATCTATTTTAAAGACTATAGCCATACATAATAAACAGGATGCACACCTGGATAAAAAACTATGTGTAAATGTATACTGCTGCCTATGGGATTTATTGTCCCACTTACTTTTAACACTGTCAAGTCAAATCTGTTACTGATCTGTTTACACCTGGTGTAAAATTATACTTAACATCCAGAGCAACACATTGAAACATGTTAGTAGTTTTATGCTGCCCTCTAGTGGACTTTTCTTCAAATACCTTTTTGAGAAGTGGATTCAGGTTCAGTTTTTGATAGTGTAAATTAATGTACTAAATTATTACTTTTTTTTTTTTTTTTACATTTTTGCTTACTCTGTCAGTGGTGGGAAAGAGTGTGAAGGTGACCTTCAGTACTATCCGTTTCGCATGACCCCATATCTGATGAAAGTCCAGGACACGGTGCATGCTGAAGATCAGTTCTGTTGCCTCCTTCTGGCTGAAAGAGTTCACTCAGGTTATGATGGTAAGAAAGAGTCTGACTACATTTATGGAAACTCCATGTTGTTAAATACTGATGTATGTATTCCCTGTCTCATAATTGAAGCACCTAGGATTCCCACCGACAAGCGCATATTTACTACCACACACTCTCCTAGTTGTGTTTTTCAAGATGTAGATGAGCGGTAAGCCCTTTGTGAATAAAAATCTTTTATTATTAATCTACAACAAAATGATATGCAAATACCTAATAAAAGTGTAATGTTTTGTGTTTGTTAGGGCTGTTCCACTTCTTGGCTACCTCCCTCAGGACTTGATTGGCACACCCGTCCTCCTTCACCTTCATCCCAATGATCGGCCAATTATGCTGGCCATCCACAGAAAAAGTAAAGATTCAGCGTAACAAGAAGAAAAAAAATCTTTGTCAACAGACCTAACTGTTTTTTTCTACAGTCCTTCAGTATGCAGGGCAGCCATTTGACCACTCTTCTATCCGATTTTGTGCACGAAATGGAGAATATATCATCCTTGACACCAGCTGGTCGAGTTTTGTCAACCCCTGGAGCCGTAAAGTGTCCTTTGTTATTGGGAGGCACAAAGTCCGCATGTGAGTTTTAACATATGAATAAAAAACAACAATAACGTTGTTTGTCATTTATAATTCAGTAAGGGTTATAAAGTGGCATTTACAGATTAAGTCTTGTTGGTGTTCTGTAGGGGCCCTGTGAATGAAGATGTTTTTGTAGCCCCAGTTTCTGCAACTGGGGAGATGAAAACTATGGATCCTGACATACAGGATATAACTGAGCAGATCCATCGCCTTCTGCTGCAGGTAAGAAAGCAACACATTTGATTACATACACTGGTTAAACAAATTCACACTTAAACATTTTTTGCCATTTCATGGCATATATGTATGGATTTGATATGACAAAATAAATATTTTTACAAAACAAAATACCCATCTTATATTAATTTGTTTCATTTTGAATCTTTCTTCATGTGTTATGTCTTTAGCCTGTTCATAGCTGTGGTTCCAGTGGTTATGGTAGCCTGAACAGCAATGACCACCTTCTGAGCATGACTTCTTCAACAGAGAGCTTTAACAATGGCAGCAATTCCAAGATGCTCCTAGAGGAGGAGGAAGAGAGCAGCAAAGCCAGACCTGTGAGTAAACCTTATTTGCTCCATGCAGTTTATTTGAATGATCTGAAATATACTGATCCTATCTAATCCTTTTCACAGCGAACTTTTCAGGAAATCTGCAAGGGCATTCACCTCCAGAAAAGCCAGGAGCAGCAGACAAGCAAAACAGACAAGAAAGCTTCTGGTAGTAAGTCTCCCTGATAACTGAAATATATTTATAAAATGAGAATATTATTTGTGAAGAATAAATTGGTTTATTGTGTATTGTCAGTGTAACTAGCCCTAATTCTGGCCTGTTTTCAGTAGAGTCTGTACAGAAGAGCCTGGCAGTGGTGCGGCCCAAAGATACAGCTACACCTCTTCAGTGGAAGGACTCTGGCGCAGACGAGGGCAAAGCCACTTTTCAGGAGGAGATGGCTTTTAATGATCAGACTGTCTATTCCTACCAGCAGATAAGCTGCCTAGATAGTGTAATCAGGTAAAGATATTAAACATGTATGTAAACATTCAACCACTTTATGGTGGCTATTTGTGAACTGCAATCGTTCAACTGAAATTCTTTTTGCAACTGTAGGTACCTGGAGAGCTGTAATGTTCCTCTTACTATGAAGAGAAAGTGTCAGTCCTCCTCTAACACTACATCCTCAAACTCTGATGAATATAAGCAGAAAGCATGCACCAACATGCAGGCGGCTGAAGGTATTAATCATTTGTTTTATTTGCTACAACTACAACATTTGCCTTTTATAAATAGTCCCTGGGGATCCCTAATGTAAGTATCTCCTGTTCTGATCCCTCACAGAACCAGCTTTGTTGAAAGTTCAGTCTGGCCTCTCCACTTTACATGACCGGGACAAAAAGTCCAGTGATGCAGCCACAGCAGTAGTGGGCACTTCACTGCCCCTCCCCGTACCAAACAAACCAGAAAGTGTTGTGTCCATAACCAGCCAGTGTAGCTATAGTAGCACTATCGTGCATGTTGGCGACAAGAAACCTCAGCCAGAGTCAGGTAATGTACTCTGAAAGATTGTTCTTCTATGTTACGATCTACCTTTATAATATTTGTTCTCAGATATAGGCCATGAAACAGTATGAGATTCTGAGTTTGATAACCTTAAGAAAAAATATGGCACTAGAATATCAACATCTAAATGTTTTTGATTATCTGTCAATGAAATATAAATAATAGTTGATACGTAATAGTAAATTACCAATATTATGTTATTTCAACATTATGCAGGGCTTTGAATTGACTTTTTCACCAGTTGCACTATGATTTTGCAAATGGTTGCTCAAGTATGTTAAACACAGAAATAATGTAATTGTTTAATTCATTACTTTCTAATCTTGTCTGATCAGCGTATACAAAAATGGTATGTCATTGTAATAGAGTTTTTTATTGTGATTGCCATCACATTCTGAAACTGGAGTATATTTTGAAGTCAGTCACTGTTCCTTGCCTAATACTGCATAGTAACTAAAGTGCTTTACCCTTTGTGTGCCTTTGACAAAAAAATTTAACAACATTTTCAATTAAGGTAAATGATCTAAAATAACAGATCACAAATTCTGTTTTATGATATGAGACATATAACTTTTTTACTTTGTCCATGGACTTTTTTACATTTAGCTATCCATGTTTATTTTGCCTAGTTAAAGGCATACTGCCAGAGAATTAAAAACAATGGCCCTGTAACCCACACTCTGTTTTTTAATGTTGTTCAATTTATTTTCCTTGCAGAGAATATTTTTTAATATATTTACTGCCATATTGTTCAAGAGGGTCATAATTGTGGAAATTAAGCTTTTCTTAAGGATCTCTTAAGGATCTCTTCTATAAGGATTTCATTTTTTTTTTTCTGAAATTCCTACAATATATACTTGTAATGATAATAATAATATTATTATATAATATATATTATTATTATATAGCGAATTGCTTTTTCATAGTTGAATTTGCCCTGGGGTTCAAATTTGTGTATTTTTATGTTCATAATAATTGTACATTTCTTTTGCTGCCACTGTTTAACTACTTTATAGTTTCATTGTCATTCACACAGAATTAATAGAGGACATCCCAGGAACAGGAGAACCTACAGAAAGCAGCCAAAACCCTGCTGCTTCTCCATGTGGTGTCTCACCTCCGAGTCAGGAGAGAGAGTCTTACAAGAAACTAGGGCTGACCAAGCAGGTCCTGGCAGCACACACCCAAAAGGAGGAACAGGCTTTTCTCAACCGCTTCAAAGAGCTTCGGACTCTCACAGCTCTCAAAGCAAACTGTTCTCAATATCTGGAGCGCCAGAGGGAACAGACTCCTAATGATGGTGACCACCAAACTTTTTACCCGAGTCCCTTCTTCCTTCTCATAGCACTTGAATTCATCATTTTGTTTTTAAATTGCTAACTCTCTTTTATGTGTTTGACTTTCCAGTTGTACAAACCGCTCGGTCATCAAAGCTGGGTGGCCCAGCGGCAGAACCCAGCACTCGCCGAGGAGTGCGAAATAAAAAGACCAAATCGAAGCGAGCCAAGCAGGTTGAGTCTTCTGACAGTACCGTTTCCCATCCCAAGCAACAAATGCGGCCTCCACTTCTCAACCATGACCGTAATCCAACATCCTGGTCTCCCTCAGAAACATCACAGTCTTGTTTCCCTATGGCCTACCCGGCAGTTATGTCTGGAGTCACCCTACAGGTGTACACCAGGCCAAACTCTGTAGCTCCCTGCACTAACACTGCTCCATCCGGATTTTCAGACAACCAGAGCAGCCAGGACCCTCAGTGCCCCCCGCTCATCCATCATCCTCCTTATACCACCTCAATGGTCAGCCCTGTTGTGGCATTGGTACTACCAAACTACATGTACCCACCAATAGTCCCAGGACCACCACCACCTCAGACTATGTGTCCTACTGAAGCTGGTGGCTATTCAACTCAGATACCCTTAGCTGTATTTCCTGCACAAGGTGCCTTTACTGTCCCACCTTCTTACAATGTTCAAAATCAGCACAACTCACAGAACTCCCATACCCCTCACGCAGGATCCCTGTCAACATCATTCCATTTCCCTCCACCCTCTGAAATTCCCAAGGGTGCTGCCGAAACTCAGTCTCGCCCCTCAACACCACAGTCTGGAGGTGGTGAGGGTAATTCCTCTCCACCCCTGTTCCAGTCGCCCTGCAGCTCCCCCCTCAATTTGCTAGAGCTGGAGCTGTCTGTGCAGGACGGCACCGGGATCTCAGCAGCGGGACAAGTCAATAACAACACAACAGAAAGGGAGAAAGGAGCAGGTGGAAACCAGACCAAGGAGAGAGAATTAAAGCAGGTAATCTACAAACCTCTGTTTGACTCCTTAATCTGTACATCATTGTTTTATAGTCACTGAATAGGGCTGCACATCAGCAAAAGGTTGGTGAGGGATTGTATCAATGTATTTGAATTTCTTAATGAATTTAATAAAAAATAATAAAATCAAATAAAAGAGGATATATGACATTTTATTAAATTTCTTTGTCATTTTAGGTGCATATTGAGAATGCTAAAAATATGCACTGTAACAATAGATTTGAAATATATTGATCAGTCCTATTCTCCAATACTTTCACCCAATTTGGTCAGGGTGTATTGTCCACTGTATTGAATTGTGGTGGGTTATTTGAGGCCTGTGTGTGAGCTGTGGTATGTTTACTGAGACTATTTTATGTCTCAATTTTTTATTTTTAGTTTTATTTTTTTCAATTCTAACCTACTGTATTCCTGTACCATGTGTAATATCAAGTCAGTATAGATGAAACCAAGGGTGTTAACACATGATGTCATTATCCCTTACACCCTTTAGCCATCTCTCAGTCTCCTTGGTCCACCTGGACCCTTGTTTTACGTGGACACGTCCTGTGTCTGTGAGCATTTGTCATGGGATAAACTGTGCTCTAGGCTGGGGGCTTTCAGCAATGAGGTAGGCGAATCATCAGCTAACCTCTACATTTTTACAACCCCATATTCCTCCCTAATTTTATATGTTAGTAAAGTGCTAATGTTTATATTATGTTATTTTCCATACTATCAACAAAGATTCTTGTTTTAAATCACACATGGGACTAAAAAACTTGATGAATACAATATCTTTACCTCAGCTATCCAAACAATATATCCAATACATTTACAGTCCAAGTCAATATTTTGTACTTTTTTTTTTTATTCCACTACTTTGCATACAAGGCCTCAAAGACTTTAACCATAATACATTTATATTTCAATGGAAAATGCAGTATTAAAATGTTTATTAAGATTTTTTTTAAAGATTATTAGATGGCCAGTAATATTGTATTTGTTGTAGGATCATTGGGTACCAGATGGTGGAAATTCTACAGCATGGTATTTAGCCTAAATTTCATTTCAACGTATGGCTTTGATTTACTTACCATAGATAAGTTCACGGGGCGATGGCAACAACAGTGATGCAAACTCTTCATCCAGCGACATGTTTGATGTAATTCTCCATGAGGACTCATGTTCTGGTACCGGCTCAGCCACCTCAGGGTCCATGGGCTCAGCATCTAATGGCTGTGGGACTTCTAGTGGGACATCTAACAGCAGGACTTCAAAAAGCAGGACTTCAGCCAGTGGGGGCTCAGCAAGTGGCATCTCAGGCAGTGGAACAGGTCTAGGCTTGTTGTACTTTACATTGACAATATACTGCAAATAGTGTACATGTGTGAAAGACTGATTGTACAAAAAAATATGGGGTAAAGACATGGTGAAAGAAATTCAGTCTGCAGTATTCAAAGATAGAACCATATAAACACAAGTATGTTTAATGAAAAATCTTTTCCATCGTTATAGGCAGCAACAGTAGTAAGTACTTTGGCAGCGTGGACTCATCCCAGAACAGCCAGAAGGTCAAAGTTCACTTGAGCAGCATCGAGGGGAGGCCTTTGAAGATGGATCAAACCGAGCACATCATCAAGTATGTACTGCAGGACCCGATGTGGCTGCTCATGGCCAACACAGATGACAAGGTCATGATGACCTATCAGCTGCCCTCGCGGTGAGTGAAAGGACGGGGGCGGAGCCAGTGAGGAGTAGGATAGTGGCCGTGTCAAAAGTACTATGTAATTTTATGGAAGGCTAAGGGTAAGCACTTGTACAGGAAAGTTAATATTTTTATACTACTACCATAGCCAAAATTTCATGTTTTTTAGTCCTTTTTATCAACTATATATATTATTGTTTGATTTTAGTTTTATATTTTTGTATATACGTATTTGGTTTGTTCCATTATTTTATACAGCTTTCTTGTTTCTTGAATTCCACTCTAGAGAAAATTTTGGACAGTTGAATTTCTTCACCTTGTTTTCCATTTAACAGATTCTAATTAATAGTAATATGTTCAGTAAACGTTACTTAATCATATTTCTTACATCGACTATTGTGTATTTTTAAAATTGGTATGGCTACAAGGCCTAGCAGAACAGATACTGCCACAACTCCAATGGCTGCAGTGACATGCTTTTACCACAAGATGGTACATGTACTTCAACATAACAATGGAAAGGCATCTTATCAACTGTTGAAAATATACCTGGACTTAATTATCAGTATGACTGTAAACCATTGTTTAACTCAATATTACCACATACTATGTATGGTACATTAACTTTCTAGAACTCCCCTCCCATTGATCACCTGTGTCCTCAGTTTGTTGAATGTAGTCTGGTTGTGTTTGTGTGCCAACAGTGACATCCAGAAAGTCCTGAAAGAAGACAGAGATAAGTTAAAAGTTCTGCAGAAAACCCAGCCACGTTTCACAGAGGAGCAGAAGAAAGAGCTGATTGAGGTTCACCCCTGGATGCAGAAAGGAAGCCTGCCCAGGGTCATAGACATTAAGGTAAAATGGAAAACAATCATGTTTTGTTCAGTCAATAGACCTAAGTGTTAAAATGATTCTGTCTGTGGTTTACTAGGTGTGCTCTTGTTGTGACGATGCATCAGCGGTATTAACCGCAGCAGATGCAGAGGATCAACCTGACATGGAGATGGGAGACACAGAGGCAGTGGAACTCAGCTGCCAAAGGACTGATGAATCCACTTTTGCTTCCTGCCACACCCCTACTCCTTGTCCCAGCTCTCAGATACAACCAAGACAATGAAATACATACCACCACTTCAACTGACTTTTACTACCTATATCCTTCTCTGCATGGCTCAGTGTTTACCATTAAAGAGGATATAACCACACCACACCAGATGATTTTAATTTTTCATTCCTGTCTCTGTCTTGCTATTGAATAACTTGTATTTTTAAAGACACACAAAAACTATATACAGCCACAATATTTACAGTAATATGCTGATGTGATATTTGTAAAGGAAGGATGTTTGTAAAGGAGACAGAGAAATGTTTATTTGTATTTAAAAAACTATATAAGCTGCACTTATATGCTGTTGTTGGTGGTAAACTAAATACTCTGTTGCAGTGATTTGCACACCCAGAAGTGTGGATTACTGAAAGGGAAATATAAGTTCTATACACTTTCTATTTTAGTAATTTACTTTACATGTCTTGAAGGACCTGTTGTTCAAGATGTGGCTAAACTGACAACTGAATTCAATACTTTCTGACAAGCTTTCTCAGTCATAACATTGTCCTACTTTAGCATATACTGTTGTATACACAGGAAACAAAAACTGTTTCTAAAAAACATTCCATTGGAAGAATTTATACATCATCATTATTAGTATTAGCATGGATGTACTGTGACATCCAAGCCAAGACTTTCTAATGACAAGGAAGTTGTAGACCACTTTCCTAGTCTTGTGTTAAAAATGTGAAATGGGAGCTATCTGTCGAGTGTTAACTGGTTAAAACAAACAAACAAAAACAAAACTAGGATCTTTTTAACACTAATACTAAATTACACATTTTTTTTTACATTTTAGCCTAGATTAGAATGAAATTAGAAATGGCCCTCTGACTTTTGTTACTGTAAAAGAATGTTATTTGAAATGGTGCAAAAATACAGTTAAAATTTATGTTTCTGAAAGGTGAAATGATAAACAAAAGTGATGTTAAAGATTGTTAAACTTCAGTGCAGTAAATTAAAGTGCTGATAACTCTGAGGGTAGACAATTTTTTTTTATCCACTACTTGTGTTCAACTTACTAGCCTTCGTAATTTCAAAATTTTGTAAAATGATGTGGTGTAGCTTGTGGCTTTTCTTAAATTCCAGCTGTGAAGACTTTTTTGTCAAAGCCAACATTATGTTAGCTGTTTGCAATGGTATTTTTACATAAAATATTGGTTTCTGTTTAAAAGGGGGAGGGGAAAGTTAATATATTTAAAAGGACCAACATTAATTTATTAAGTTTATTACGTTTTGAAGATGTGTTTGTGTCCTCACCAATTGGACGGCTTGCATTACCCATAAGAGAATATAATGGTAATTAATATTTATTTATAAGGACATTTTCCCAGACTTAGAGTGTGCTGTGAAACACTTGCCTGATGGTGACCTTTAAAATGGTTAAAAATAGATAAATAAATAACATTCTGTGGAAAAGACTGAAGCTCATTACCGTTCACAACAACCGTGTGATCGCTCCAGAGACTTCATTTTAGGGTTATTGCACGGGCGTAAAGCAGCTCAGATGACGAGACGTGTCCATCTAAGGACTATCCTTCCTTCTTTGAGCATTTCCTGATTTTTTTTTTTTTTTTCAAAAACTAAGCACCTTTTATTTTTTATTTCCCTTTTTATTTTAAGTTGTTTTGCTCTTTTCACTTAATAAAATGTTTTAAATGACTTGTATATGACTATGTTGCGTTTTAATTTGCAGACTGAGACTACATCGGTCAACTACGCGACGCTAATGACGTAACAGCGAAAAACAAATATTCAGCCCCATGACAAATACGTGTTCATGACTTGTATCTTTAATATACCTCGATTTATTAAATATGATTGATTTCTCTCGAGCTTTATGTTTTAAGTTGTGTCCCGTTCCATGTCGCACACCTTCATGTCCATCTGATCAAAGCAGTGCCCTCTGCTCCTCCTCAGTGTTCACACCTTTAGACTGCTTCCAAGTTAGACCGAGGTGTGAAAATTTACAAACTGGCCTCCTGTGGTGGCCATTGACACCTCAATAAATCCGGTCTAGACACCAGACAGCAGTCTAGCAGCACAGATCATGTTAAAACCTGACATAAACCAAAAAAACTTAGGACATATCCAGGATGTTACAGAGAAATAGCCTTACCCTGGGATCAAAGACATAGTTTAGGATAGAAGATTTGCAACTAACAGAGACGGAAGAAGTAGGCTACTCAAAATATATACATCAATAAAAATACATTTTCTTCAAAATAATAGCCTATTATTCAAGTCCAAGTAAAAGTAGGCTATCAAAAAGTAAATAAGTACAGGGTGTAAAGTACTTACAGTGCAACGGCAACTACTAGTATGCCCACTTCTATTACGACTACTACAGTCACTACGACCACAACTACAACTGCTACAACTAGGCTACTATTACTTCTACCATGACTAGTGCTTTGTACATCAACATAAAAATAATTTTACCCATTCGGAGAGTATAGTTACTTTCCACCTCTGGCAACTAAGCCCATAAATAAATAATAAACATAGTGGAATATGTTAATGTTAAGTGCCAATATTGTGTATCAATATGTACCTCTAATCTATATAAATCAAATTAAGTAGCATATACAGTGGCAACAAAACAGATATTAGTTTACTAGAATTAGAATTAGACCAATGTCCTTTCAACAGCAGTCCCTTGGGTACAGAGTAAAGATACCACTGCACATCACAGGGTCTCCAGGGGAGGCCAAGGATTCAAGATGCATTAAACTGCACTTGGATTCTTCTCCTTTCTTATTCATTTGGTACAGAGCAGGAACAGTGCAGCCCCCACTGTAGGTTAGGTTTGAGTGTAGATAGTACAAGCTTTCAACTCAGAGAATTTGCACATTTAAACATGAGTGCAGCCTGTTTTCTATAGACCATCTTCCAGACAGAACAGCATTGCATTAAATAGCCTAAAAAATTAGCTTGGAAAACCAGTGGTTAGGATTTTCTTTCAAGTAAATATTTTTAAAGAGCAATCTATATCAGCTACAGGCTTACAAAGGAGTTTCAGAGCCATTTGCCAAGTCTTGAAAGTATAGGCCTATATAAGGAGATTACTCATTTCACACCTCACAGGCGCCCACGACATGCTTGGAGAGAAAGCAGCACACAAGTGGCTCACAATTGAAGAGTAATAACTACTATTCTGAAAACAGAATTATGTAGGTGGTCCTTGGGATCTCTGTGTGAAGTTTTTAGAAATAGCCATGACTCTAAAATATAATTTATAACATGTCTTTTATTTGCCAAACCATTATTGTAACATATTAACAGGCAATTTATTGAGGTAGCCTACTAACATTCATTTCACATGTATAAATACAAAAGTACATTACAGCTTACAGCATTACTAGCTACATTAATTTCCACAGCAAGTTCTATCTCACAGTGGGACACCACTTTCTATACAACCTCCTAAATAACAAGAAAATATATACATACACATTTACCCCTTTATAAAAGTCTTCTTTCAAATGAAGAACTGTGCATGTCAATGATCTTTGCAAAGCAAATCCAGTAACATAATTTATTAAATACATTTCAAGAATAATTATACAAAGAGCTTATATGATGCCTTTTCATAGTGAGGCCTATCCCACAGCAATATTATCCTACACTACAGCTGAAAAGAAACAGGTCCTACTGTACAATAATAAAAGTCTACCATGGCCTCCACATTGATTTGGAGTAATGGGAAGGTAAACACAACACATCCGACTCCTCAGATGAAGAAACATGGCTTTGCTCAGACTCTGTGTCATCCAGGTCTGAGCAGAGGTCATCAGAGGAGGTAGTGGAGGGAGCAGGGGACACCAGGCCTGGAAACAGGCTCTCATTCAGGGACCAGCTGTTACTGCCGGGACACTCTGCCAGGCTGTCAGGCAACATGAGCCGGAGGCGATCCTCGTTGTTCAGGGGCATGCTTTCCAGGAGGTGGTTAAGGAGTTCAGTCGCAACAGAGGGCTCTATCCCGGGACAGCTGGACACAAACGTGTGCACGTCATGCATACATTGAATGTACCCTGCAGCAAAGCGCTCACAGGCCTCTCGGTTCACTGCGTCCACTTCTGCACAGAAATACAAATAAATCACTAAATAAAACACTCATAAAGTGACATTTAATCACAGCCAACACATACGCTATTTAAAGAAGGTAACTTTTGATTTTCTGCACTGTGGCGTAAACGCAGTGCAATTCATTAAGTATTAATACGATGACGACCGTTAAAACATAACCTTGTTTTGACTGCATGGGACTATAGTTTTGGGCGGATGTGCATCATTCATATCCACTTTATCATGACAGTTCCTGAAGTTCAACAAGTCCATCACTAAAGTTAGCAAACACAAGTCACAGCTGAATACCTTGTGCTCGATTTTGCAAGATGCTCTCAACTCGTCTCACCGTCATCTCAAGCACTTCAGCATTTTCCATCTTTACCTGGGAAAAAAAGTGTAAGCGTTAGCCTCCACTGTTAGCGCTTTAATGTTTAGCTGTTGGTTATTAAGTATATTGTGTGGTTTGTATTATTAGTACAGTATTTTGACACAAAGTTGCCTTACATCTGCGTCTGCGATGAGAACTCTGAGTTCTTGTAAACTTTCATTGATGCGAGCTCTTCTTTTCTTTTCGACCAGAGGTTTTCGGATCTGCGTGAAAGGATGCAAAGGTTTTACGTTAGCCTACCTACAAAAATGTAAAAACAACGTTTGAATGTTGGGTTCAAATGTAGTTTGTCCTTACCTTTCTATCAGAACTGACTCCATTGTCCCTTGTGCCCATGCCGCTGGTGTTGTTTCGGATGGGGGCCATGTTGAGTTTAACCCCTGCGCTGCCAGACAGAGGTGAGTGAAGCCAGAGTCCGTTGCATGAACAGATGTCTGAGGACAAAGCTTAGAGAGCCCTTGCTCGTTAGTGCCGCCCTGAGGGGTATGTCCTGGCTATATGTTGATGGCTCATTTACATGACAATGGGGGAAGTGGTCACGAGAGCAGGACACTGCGAGGGCAAGCACGGCTTCTACCGACCCGTTAACTTTTAAGTTTATTAACCAATTTTAAGTGGAGCAGTACCTACACACCATACACCTTACACTAACAGCACAGACGTCATAATAAGCCTAAATTATTATTCACGCTTCTGCACATACCACATTGCTTCCAGGTAGAAACCACACAAAAGAACTCTGTCTGCAACTTCCACAAGCGGCTGTCTTCAGGTTTTCTGGGCCCCATGAAAAGATATAACATTGAGTCCTATCATTGCAAACTGAGCTATCCTTATGTTATTATTGTAAGATTTTCCTGGGCCCCTGTCCGTGGTGGAGTCAGCCATATTTCTGTCAGTCATGGGCCCTTGGAATTATCCTAATTTTAAGGCTGGCTGTCTCCAAATAAGATCTAGCAAAACTTTGCCAGACCAAGACCAAGTGCAGTATCTGGCAGAACCATCATCTAGAGGCTATATATTTCCATATTTCTGATCTGACTCTGTATTATATTACAGTACAATACACTACAGCTACTGGTGTTGATTTTAAGCGATGCATCCATATCTAAGTGTTAAATATTATCATACTGGGTAATGCCCCCACCCCTCCCCCATAATGCATAGAACATTATGGAGTGTGTAGCTTATTTTTTACTTTGCTTGATAGTGGGCCAATGGTTTTCCTATATAAAAGGGGATCACACTTTGAACTAATTTAATAAATACAGTGTTTTATGAGTTTAA
The DNA here is from genome assembly GCA_020698575.1 of Bostrychus sinensis. Taxonomy (NCBI): domain Eukaryota; kingdom Metazoa; phylum Chordata; class Actinopteri; order Gobiiformes; family Eleotridae; genus Bostrychus; species Bostrychus sinensis. The sequence continues at coordinate 22,309,554 of CM036256.1, forward strand.
TGAAAGAATCAGCCTTATCACTTGAGACTGCTTATGATATTCATAATTAACATATGTGACAAATAAACCCATATTAGTACTTCTGTTTTTACCTGTTCATTTATTTAAACAGTGGAGCTTTTGGTGAACTTAAATTGCCCAAGGGTTGCACATGCAGCATACTGTGTGTAGCTGTCAGTGTGTGCAGTGAGTCAAGTGAACACAGTGTCATGGTTATGTACATATGCTGATGAGAATGAGTGTATGGCTGCAAATTTGCATGTGTTGTTTCATTTGCATAAGAGACGAATATCCTTGAACTTACAACAAGCATGTGACTCTCATTCATTTTAATGCAGGGTTATTTGAAAAATATCATCTTGCCAAAACATATTTTTACAAAATAGCAAAAGAAGAAATACATCAAAATTTCTCTACAGTGTAGTTTGTGTAACTGCGTATGTTTATATCAAATAAAAAAGAAAAATCAGTTACTAAAGTAGATTCAAACTAAAAAAATACAGTTTGCTCTTCAAAAACAGTTTGCTCTTCATAAGAAGTGTGTTTCAGAAAACACATTTACAGTAACGAGTTTATTTCTTTTTATGTAGTTCAAATGTTGCTATTGGCAGTAGTAGTATTGTTAGTTGTAGTTAATTATAGTATTGTCTGTCTTGTTAATTCTGCTCAGTTACTGAGAGTTTTTTAACATTCCTACATTTCCGGATGATCAGAGATGAGAAAAAGAGGTGTAGCTTTAAATAAAATACGGAAAGCCTTACCATATCTGGCACTAACCTTCAAAATAAAGTTGTTGCGTATTTATTAGCATGTAATTAGCTAATTAAATAATATTCATTCATTTTCATGACTTACCAACATAAACCAGTCTATAATAGACTACAAATATGTAATACAATGAAATATTGTGGGATCTTTAATGATATTAGCCGGTAGTAGACTCTTAAGTTGACAGCGGCGAGGCGGCTTTTCCTTAAGACCCACACAGCGCTTGTTCGTCACAGAAGACGCTCTTCTGAGGTCACTGAGTCCCGGGGGCGAGACGTAACTGTCGATATAAAATCTTCTTGCTCTGTGGATGGACGCAGCGCACTAAATAGATACGAGACAAAGCATAAACGACAAATCGCTCGAGCAAACATGGTGAAGATCACTTTTCAACCAGTTTCGGCGCAGAAGCCCGAAAAAGAGATCGATGAAGACAAGATTGTTATACCTCAGGCTCACGTGAGTTTGTACACTTTGTCTTTTTCTTTGTTTTGTGTTGTGGAGGTTTGACATCTTGTAGATTGGATAGTTGGATTAGTTACCAATATCCAGCTCGGGTCTGCTTGTATCTTGTCGTCTAAATCCCTATAATACAAAACTCTCAGCTTCCTTTTCTGCAGTGTTAAGATATTAAATGCGATTTATTCATTCAGAAAATTTGTTAAATGGCTATTTATGCAAGATAGGCTAGTATTTATTCTGCATTTGCACAATGCACATATAATAACACGATTGTAACATGTATAATAACAATGTCACAGAAAGGATAGACTGCATGTCGTGTCAACCTGGCGATGTTGACATTACGTCACCCCGTTTGTCAGCACATAGACACTCTGCAAATGTGTGATTTTATAAAAAAAAACAAAAACAAAACACTGTTGCCTTTAGCTTTGATTTTCGTAAAAACTATTAAATTGTATATCGGTTGTGCATAGTGGCCTCTCAAAGTTTGTTTTGTTCCATGCAGGAAAAATAATGAGAAGTCAGATGCGGTCTCCTAAGCACAAGGTGCTGCACTTAATAATCCTGTAGGGAGCGAACCAGTCAAAGTAAAGATTACAGCATCTGTATGGAAACACTGGCCACGAGCACAATCAGTATCAGCATCAGTCAATTTAGATGTATGCGAAATAATAATATTTAATGCTATAAAACTAATTAATATTAATAGAAGGGAGAAGGCTTTCTTCATGTTTGATTACTTTTATAGTGGTCTGCGTTAAATAGGATTATTATGCAGGAGGACAGACTTCTTGAGAGTTAATTTGTTCAAAGTACAACCCCGACAAATGGCACCCAGTAATTATAACTTGCTCACTGCATTATGCATCTCCCTAGACTACTTTACGGTAGTTGGGCCTAAAACTATATCTGGCAAATTACAAATAGGGACCTGTCCAAGCTCTTTAAGATTTGTTGCCACATTGTGTACAATAAATAGCACTGAATGACATATGCAACACTTCCTTGCAAATTGTCATGTACCTACTATGTATATAGAACCATCGCTTATGAGCTCAAAGGTTTCTTGGATTCTGATTGGCAGAGACAGTAGCACATGCGTCACAGCCAATGTGTGCAGATCTATTAATATGGCTGATTCTACAGAGGGACCCTTGCTCCACGCAATCTTTCTTGTTCTGACTCCCATTTAGGGTGCCAGGGAACTTACTGCAAATATGGAGTGTGGAAGTAGGCCTCCAAGAATAGCACTAGACGGCCACGTGCCAATGTCTTCGTCAGAGCCTGGCACAATCTGTTCTTTTAGCTTCCGCTCTCCATGGCAACAGTAGTAGGGAAAGGCAGCAGATTGACTGAGAGACTGTGGGTGTGGATCTGGCATGTTTCATCCCAGCCCATTTTACGTCTGCCAGATGTCCTCATCTGAGTAACGACTTGGCCATGGCTGCATGTCAAAATGGTTACAATTTGGACTTACACACGCAAGTGTGCAATAATGAGCAGGCAACACGTCTTCTGGCCATGCATCATTGGTTCACATTTCACTGGTCAAATAGATGTTTACACATATTGGTAGTACTTGTGTCTAGAAGATACTGATGTTGTTCTCTAACCAAACGGTTGTCTCTACAGGAGCAGCTAACTCTTCCAGTAAGGTCCAAGAGGCCCTTTCCAACTGGATTGTGCTGCCTTGCCTTTGGTCTGGTAGTCTTCATGTTGGGATTGGTACTTGCTTCTGTATATGTGTATCGCTACTACTTCATATCTCAGGTGAGCCAACAAATCTTTTTTTCCCTTAAAATAATAAAATAATAGCAAATAATGATTAATAAAAACATAATGACAAAGCAGTTTTGGTGAAATTGTTAAGTGTAGTTCCATGCTGATGTAGCTATGTTGTGTCCCTCTAGCAGATGCCAGAAGACAGCTTGTTCCACTGTCGAGTTGTCTACGAGGACTCAGTATTTTCTCCTCTCAGGGGCCGACAAGAGCTCGAAGAAAATGTTGGCATCTACCTTGATGACAACTATGAGCAGATTAGCGTACCCGTGCCACACTTTGGAGGCAGTGACCCTGCTGATATTATTCATGACTTTCACAGAGTAAGACACTGAAATACGAAACCTTATAACTGTTGTATATACTGTCAATATTCTTTTTGTGTAACCAATTTTGTCTGTTTAATCTAGGGGCTAACAGCATATTATGACATTGCCTTGGACAAGTGCTACATCACTGAGCTGAATACAACATTGGTCATGCCTCCACGCAGTCTTTGGGAGCTGTTAATCAATGTCAAGGTAAGGCTTTGTTTGTGTCATTGTTAGAGATGAAGTGCAGCATGACAATGTGAGGGACAAGGTGTTCCCAGCTTCTGTTGGCAGGCCATCCACCCAGGACTATGTGATTAATTTGCTCTATTTGTCACAGAGAGGGACATACCTTCCTCAGACCTACATCGTTCATGAAGAGATGGTGGTGACAGGAAGGGTGAGAAGCATGAGACAGCTTGGTCCATTCATCCACAGGCTTTGCTTCGGCAAAGAGACCTACCGCCTTCGACGCCGCGCTCACCGACGTGAGTACACACCCCCTTATCCTTTTCCAGTTGACTCAGGCAATACAAGATGCTAATGGGCCCACTCAGCCATTTCCGCTAAGTTCTTACTTGTCTTTGACACCAAAAAGTGTGATGTAACCTAGGTCACCATTATTGTCCTAAAGCAAAAAACGTCTTTACAATTATTCTCAAGCAGTTGGATTGGGTGTGTAGGAGTAAACTGAATGTAAGCAACCTAGTACAACAAATACAATCACATCCAAATAGGGTCTTCCTCACAAACAGTGTAGATTCTTTGTGCATGTTTGAATCCTCCTCACACAGCCTGTCGGTGAATGTGTGGGAAGACAGGGAGCTTCCTGCTATGTGACTCACTAATAGTGCAGTGGACACAGCCGCACACTGTGGAGGAGGTAGTGATGCACGAGTGATTTCTCTGTCGTTGCTGCCTTTGATTGGTCCAGTAGCTTCAGAAATGATGCAACAAAATTCCCCTAGAGTACATATATGGACGTGATTTCTCAGGGATAACCACTGATGATTCATAGTGGCAATATGAAGCATAACAAAGCTTTGGTTTCACTACTGAACAGATTTTAAAAAAATGCCACCCTCTTTTATGTCTTCCAGGTATTGAGAGGCGTGAGACGAAGAAGTGCAACAGCATTCGTCACTTCGAAAACACTTTTGTGGTTGAGACTGAAATCTGTGATAGGATGTAAATCCAATGAAGAAATCACGACTATTCAACACTGAAGCCAATCTGAAACAATACCTCTTGAAATCTTTAGGCTTTCAACTGCACTTTAAGAGCAAGTTTTTGTCCAGCAATTTAAATGTTGTCTCGTCTGTGTGTTGTTGGAAAAACTACTGTTTATGTATAATTACCAAATTTGTCTTTTTCATTTCACATTGTTTCTGGATGACATTTTAAATGTGTCTAAATATATATCTGTAGCTTGTCGTGTGTGGGTAAATGAATGTTGACCTTGGATTACATGATTTATTTTGTTTTCATGCAAGAGTGCTCTTTTGGCAAGGGCTCTTGCATTGTTTTATGTCTTAAATATTTTTTTGTTTTGTTATTTTGAAAAGCAAAAATGGCAAAACATACCTCATGTAGTTTAGACACTTCTTAAATGGGTCATTATTCAATGTTGTATATAATATCTTAAGCAATATAAATTGTAAATTAATGATTACTTGCATAGATTTTTATCTTACTGTTGTATTGTGAATAGCCATTAGTTTCTTTTGGTATCGCACTTTTCATATTTCTTTGATATTAATGGCTTCAGACTGTAATTAGAAGCAGTGCTTTAAAGGAGCAGGGGGAACCAAAGTTTGGTGAGCTATGTAATGCTTAGTGCTGAGTTTAGAAATGGTATAGATTAGATCACTTACTGTAGATGATATCAAAGGTCATTTTGTCATGCTCTTCCTTCTCTTCATTTTGGCTGTTGTCTTAATAATTTGACTATCCCACTTTGTCTTGGCATTACTATTTCAAAACTGTTCACCTTTACCAATTGAAATAATTGGGATGTCTTCTAATGTAAAATTGTCTCTGTTGACAGAGACTGCTCATATGTGCTCATATTTCATACCTTATTTTGCTGTACATGAGATTCTTGTAATACAGTATCTTGCTGCTTTAAAAATAAATGATCAACCTTATGTTTTTGTCTCTCAAGTTTTTAATAGCCTAAAAAAAAACAAGACAATAGTTTTAAATATAAACAATGTGTACCCCATGTGATGCGTCTGAGCAACAGAGAAACAGCACTTTTTTACTTCTTCATATCATGATAAGCAGTCACTATGTTTAGCTTAACAATAAACAATAATATGAAAACAATGCTTCATCACATTTTAGGAATTACATTTACTATCATTATTATTATTATTTTATTTTTCAAATCCAATGGCTTAACCACAAAGTATTTTAAATTTCAGTTATTTAAATGTAAAAACAAATTGGACTTAACATCTGCTAAACAAAAAATAATACAAAAGTAATTCTATTTCATATATAGTTGTATGTACTATACCCATACCAAGGGGAAAAAATTCACAAACCATAAAATGACAAAATAGATTCTCGATGGAATATAAAAATAATACTTACTATACATACTATATATATATATATATATATATATATATATATATATATATATATATATATATATATATATATATATATATATATATATATATATATAACATACATAATTTTACACATATGTGGTATATGTATACTGGATGTTTTGCCTCAATACGCTCACTTCATTTTAATTAGGCCATTAGAATAATATGAAGTATAGTGACCTTAATAAGGTTGTTTGGATAGTATAAAATATTTGTATTTTGTGGACAGCAACAAGTTATATCACAATATTTAAAACTGTAAAGTCATTATATAAGTTATTATATCAATATGATATAAAATACTTCATGTTAAGTATTATCTCTTTGACTAAAGTTCTCTTATTGCTAAACAGCTCTGGTACAGTAAATGTGCTGGTCATAATTTCTGTCACCTCCAGAATCTCTGAGCTGCTTCCTACTTCTGTTCTAAAAAGCTTCTGCCTTAAAATGTAGAACTGAAATCTTGTGGTTAGCCCAACTAGCTGTGATTGACTGAATGAGATTTCAGGCTACATCGCACGAAACTGCATTTAAGTACATTTTGTGCTTTTTTTTCCAGCACAATATTTGTACTTTTGGTTTGTGATTATTTGAACCGAGACTTACCAATGGTGTTCAACCTACAAACCGTCTAGCATCTACCGAGATAAGCAACTGCTGCTGCTGCAGTTTCACCACTGCACTAAACTCAGGAAGCCCGTCATTTTGTCCTCATTAAAGCAGATATGGTCAGACTTCTGAGGTGCTGCAGGTGGGTCTTCTGTGGCTGATCGTAGATAACCTGAAGTTATGCCTGGTGCTCCTCACCTCCAGAGTGATGAAATAATAGCACAGAGCATCAAGGCAGCAGGTGATATTGGATAGACAAAGGGCAAGCTGTATGAAGAGACTGATCTGGGTCTTAGAGCCACAGTCCTGAATCACACCCTGGTGCACCTAGACAATAACAGAGTGTTAGGATCAGGCTTTTTAAGTGACAAACTGTTTGCCTGTTCCAGGGGGAAACTGACTTTCAGGATTTTTAAAACAAATTTCAGAACACAGTAACTCTGAAATTGTTAACAGAAAAAAAAACGTGATTACATGTTTATATTTTAGAGATATTATGAACAGACATGGTTTCAGAATGTAGGGAATCAACTACTTTGTAAAATCAACCAAGACCATATATATATATATATATATATTATATATATATATATATATATATATATATATATATATATATATATATATATATATATATATATATATATATATATATTTATTATATATATATATATATATATTTTTTTTTTTTTGCAGTAAATGTTAGATACATTTCATGTACAATTCCATAAAAAATCGCTGTCTCTTATTAGAATTTTGACTTGAATTTTGAATTGAATTTTTTGAAGAATGACAATGTAATTGTGTTGTCAATTCAGTGATTTAATTTTAACCAGACCTTTATTAACATTTTATAAGCACATGTTCTTTGTTCCATTTTAAAAATAAAAGTACTTATTATATTTTTATTGTGTAATTCAAGTGATTAGAAAAGTTGGTTGGTTTGTTATATCAGATGAAGAAACCCCACTTTACATTCTGTTAGTGACTGTGGCTCTTTTTAAGCTTACCAGGAACTGCAGCAGGATGGCCAGGTGGCTGGGTGTCAGAGGCAGCAGGAAGGCGCACAGACTGCTGTAGATGTACTTGACACAGGCTCGGCTCTGCGGGCTGTGCTGTCCTGACTGCTGCAGCGCCCAGATGGTCTTCACTGAGCAGTAGACCACTACCAACGCGGGCAAGAGGAACCCGAAAACCTGTAGGCAAATGATTACCACCGGTCTCCAGCCTTGTGCCGAAAAACTATGAAAGCAGTGAAATTCGCTGTGCCCCGCTTGTCTTAAACTGGAGATGGTTGTTGAAATCACTACCAGTACTAATGCCCACACACAAATACAAATCCCCAGGGCTTCTTTGCGTGAACGCCGCTCCTTGGCCTTATAAGGGTGACATATAGCCAACCAGCGATCCACTGCTATACTCATGATATTGTAGATGCTGCCATATATTCCTACAAAATACAGGCTTTCCAGGAAGGAACAGAGCGGCTGGAGGTGGGCCGGCCAGAAGTGATTGGCGGCATGCATCTTAAAAGGAAGGGGAAACAAGAGTAGCAAGTCCATCAGTGCCAGACTGGTCATGTAGATGGTGGTTTCGGTCCATTTGGGCAGAACAAAGCAGAACACCAACAATGCTCCAATGTTACTGGCCAATCCGAGGATGAAAATGGGTATGTAGATGACCAACTCCAAATGTTTCATCACATCATCCACAGCTTCAAACGAACAGTTGCTCGTCATAGTGAAAGTGGTTGAGCTGCAGAGAGATGCAGATATTTTGTCTTGGTTTGAAAACAAAAGACAAAGACTTGAGACAATCTTTGTGCTTCTGAGGCGGTTCCCACAGTCTACCGAACAGACTGAAAGTGCTCAAATGTGTGGGTTTAGGAAACTTTTCAGTCAATGCTGTGTATAATACAGCACAATAATATTACAACAGAGAATTCTCAAAAACTAAAACTAGAAGTTAACTATAACTATAAGTTGACGAACATTAAATAGTTTGGAAATTAGTCAGATAAAGCATTTACTAAGTAACATAAAATATACCCTAATCAAAATAGTTGTCAGCATTATTACAATTTAAATATTTGGTTGTATACTAATTTATCAGCAGCATGCATTGCTATTGGTATTTGCTGTCATTTGGCATTTTAAAACTATAAAAAAAATTACTATCACATTAATTGAGTAGGAACAATAATTGTTCCTTTAGTAAATTTTTAACTTTTTAGTGAATGGAAATTGTATGCATAGAAAAAGATTATTATAAAATTTACATTTTTCTATTTTCTACAAGCCCACACCTCATGTCTCAAACCTACACTGTTTTAGTACGAGTAGTTCAGCAGTGGAAAGAGTGAAGTGTATGTGAGAGCTTACCTCGCCGATGCCGCTCCTAAAGATGTTTTCAGTTCATGCGTGGCAGTCTGCACAATGCCAGACACACTTCTGCTTTCTTTGACTTTGTTTCATCACCACTTCCTGACTCATGCCAGTCATCATACACTGTATGTACTCTATTGTTCACATGTACATTAAAATGTTTTGAAAACAAAGCTGATGTGACCACTGCCCTGAACAAGCTACAGTTGTTTGTGTGCCAAAAGAGAAGTGCTGGGCTAGTTGTAACTACTTTTAGTAATGAATTTTACAATGCAGTTTGTACTTTATAATGAATTTTAAAGCATCTGTAACTAATAAAAAGTGATAAAATTCAGGAAAAAAACTTAAAGCAATGTACAAAAGTGAGCAATGTTAAGCTTAAACTAAAACCACAAGTACCACTGGGATTTTTCATTGTGGTTAGTATTTCCCCAAACTTGCTTCAAAATATGAAGTTAATTACATATGACCATCATGTGATTGTGTTGTTGGCATTAAAGAATGCCACATTTTGCCTACAATGTCTGATTTTCTCATTGAATATATTATAAATTCATTGTGCCGTGGTTTTAGTAACTCTTTACTGTGGCAGTTTTTGATGTAAAAAAATCTAACAGTGTTCACAGATTGAAACGAGACACTCCCAACGCAGAAAACAATAATAATAAATATATAGAGAGATAAAAATATATATAAATAAAAAGTAAATAATAATAAATAATTAAAATAATTAAAATTCTAAAATAGATTAAACCTTTGAAATACTTTTAAAATACTAGTGGCAACAGTTGTCAGCTACAAGCAGCCTTTTGAACCAACTTTTATTCAAAGTACATTTTAATAACAATAAACAGCATAATTATGTGACAAAAATGCTAAAAACAACTTTACTACTGAATACTTATAGAATAAAAATAAAATGATAGAGCTTAAATTTCCAAAAGAAGGAGATAAGAAAGATAAGGCCACCTTTGATAAATCTCCCTTATTTGGTATCTGAGTGTATTTATATACTGTAAACACTGAATGTAATCATTGGCAATGACGTTTCCATGGCAGCATTAGGCAAATGTGACGCAATTGTTTCATCAAATTCGTCAGCTACTCCCCTCTTGGCAAACATTCCGTTACCCTGTTTACAATTGCAGAAAATTGCTTATTTTATTTTTGACTCTACTCACTTGTTTAAAGCAATTCAAATACAGAAAGTATTTTATTTTTTATATGTATACGTTTGTTTTCCTAGTTGCATCAAAGTAGAAAGAAAGCACAACTAGTAATACCAATACTGACTTTTTTTCTAGTGGAAATTGTGTGTGTGTGGGGGGGGGGTTCACAAATAAAAAAAGAAGTTGGCACAAACATGTAATAAAGTGCACTGAGGGCACTGTAGGATGCTGCAGCAGTTTGCACTGGAAGAGCCAGCCAGTTTCACTTTGTACCCATCTGTAACATTTGAAAATGTTGGCTTAACAGGAAATCTAAAATTAGGCTGCTGTCTTTTAAAGGGACCTGCCACATTTAGCATCTAGTGAAGCAACAGATACACTCCATGTCATCTCTGACGAGGAGGAATGCAGTATGGGAGTCGAGAAGTTGAGAAGAGATTGGAAAAAAAAAATAAAAATCACAAACTCACAGATGCACAGTTCTTCCAAACACATACGCACACATACCAAGCTCTCACACGCACAAAACGAGATGGCTTTAGGAGGCTGTGAACTTTCGGAGGGTTATGACGATGAGGGCGAGAAGGACAGATGCTCCCAGGAAGACTGCTATCACGATGGCAGTGATGGCCCCTGGCCCCAGTGCGCCTGTGTGGACGTAAAGATAAATGCATAATGTTACATAGATGTACAAAAGTTCACAAAATATAGTATAGCTTTTGGACATTGCCGATTGCACTGTCCAGTCTTAGAATAATAAAAAATAGTAGCTCCTTTTAATACTATAGTCTATGGATCTGTATTTTACCACCATAAACAAACACCTCTTTCACCTTTTCCCTTCTGGGGTCACCACAGAAAACATTTTGCCTCCTAATGTGCAGTGATTTGCATATTTATTTGGAATTATTCACATGCCCTGCGTGATGCAACCCTCTCCATTTGTCCAGGTTTGGGACCAGCACAAAGAGTACACAGGCTTTTGACTCACCTTCTTCCTCATCTAGGGTTTGTGTGTGCGTAGTGTCCTCGTAGTCGTAGGTAACGGGCTCCCCTGTTGCGTCATGAAATGGGTCTTTGGTGGTGACATCGCTGGGCAAATCATCTCCTGATGTGTCCTGGCTATCTCTGGATGCTAATGCAGGATCTGCTACTGTCTCTGTAAAGAAAGACAACACTATTTTAGATGTCAGTATCAACAAGGACTGGTAGATTTTTGCGTTTAAATGTGATTGCAGTATCTGTAGTTACTTCACAGCCTGTCTCTGTCTGGGCTAACAGCTTGGGCCCCTGCACAAGGCCGTTTTTGTAGGTGTTTGAGCCTCAGATAGCCCCAACACGTTTTATTTTCCATTAGGACTTAACCAACATGCTTTACTGTTTACAATTCTCTTTGAAACATGTGCACATTTAAAAATAAACTAGATTCATTAATTGATTTTGCACAACTATGTAGGCTATAAGAAACCAAAATGTCTTACTGTATCTTACTGTTTGTTACTGTATCTTGCAGTTGGTGATTTATAGTTTACAATAATAGGAGATACTGCTGTACTGAGTCAAATAAAAGATGCTCTGGGCAACTTGTGAACATCAGGGAACTGTAAGGGAAGTGTATAAGCTAGTAGTGGGCATTGTTTTTAGTAAAAGTTAATTATTGTCTGTGCTTCATACACAATATTCTTCACTCCTGCCCAATAGTTCTTCTTAAATTTCAGACTTTTTACACCTTTCATGTAGCCAGATATGGAAAGCATTCCACTTTCACTGTTACCTAACCTTTTAAAATAGTGGCCTCAAACCACATAACTAGCCGACTCACCGTTTGTGGTCACTGTCTTGTAATTAAACAGCTGCAAAGCTATGTGTGTGAAGGCCTAATTGCGAAGAGAGAAATACTTGATCCCCATCTCCTTGAAGTAAACAAACAAGCACACACAAGCCCACCCATTCACCGTTCTGATTCACTTATCCTATCCTCAATGGGACGCACACCAAGAAAACCAACATGTTTACGCTGCGCTTATTTAACGCTTCATATTTACTTTGTAGCTTCTGATGCCTACCATAAACTCTCACCCCATTTTTGTCTGTATAGTTTACAATAAACAATATATTTGTCTTGTGTCATAGCTAATACTGCTTTATGCCTTGGTATACAAGACAAAACCCTCTACAGTCCAGTCAGTGATATCCGTAGGTATGTTTTCTAAATTCTGTAGTATTTTGATGCTACCATATTTACTCTGTCTTGTGCAGCTTCCTGTGCTGTAGCTGGCCGAAGGCATGGAGTTTGGGGCCTCTAGCCAACATCACCATCAATGAAGCCTTTAGCCCAAGGCACAAAAGGCAGCTTGTGCGGTCACCAACCAGTAACAACCGGCACAGGCCTAAAGCAGGTATGGAGTGGGCACTCGATGTCAAACAAACTTGTTTATTAAATAGTCCCTGTGTGTGAAAACCTGTGCTGACTGGATAGACAGAAGAAACAAATATGATGCTTCTTTCCATGGGTGGAGTTTCTGCCAGTATTTTTGAGTTAAAATTATCTTCTTCTTACTCAGAGTCACACTTGAAGAAGACATGCTCCAGCTGTCAATCCAAAAACTCCTGTATGAGCCTCACAAGCCTGACAAGCATTAGTGAAGGCCCAATGCAGACACCAAAGACACAGGAGGCCATTTGTTGGTCTCTCCAGTCAGGATTTCACACCAGCTAGAGAGATGACTATGTGAGCAGACAGGCGTGCGTGAAAAACTTACAGTATTCCCAAAACAGGACAATGGTTCTTCGCTCTGCCCTTACACTGCCCTGTTTCTCTTATCACACTTTTCAATTGTGAGTCATTGAGCTTTTCTGACACATTCAGCCGTATCTCCCATGCTGGGTTGACTGTGGAGTGTCACGATGGTTGAATCATCAGGTTGGTGGTGTGGTCAGGACTGTTGTATAGTTGCAACCAAAACATTTTGACACTGCAACACCAACATAACAGGATGGGACGCCCATGTCTTTACCTTCGTAGAAATTTATAATTTCAAACAAAGATAGTAAAGTTTACTTATTAACTGTTCTCACTTTTAGTAAGTAACTTCAATGCTGATCATGTCATGAAAAATAAGGCTGTCATTACAAGGCCAATTTAAATCAGTAGCACTACAGTGTCAAATACAATAAGAAGGTCTTGGGGTTAGATTTTCCACAGTAGGTTAAGTGTCCTCATTTCATATTTTCTCTCAGGAAATAGTCAACTTGTCAACCCAGTGGCCTCTTAACCCCAACTCTAACCTATGACCTCAATTTGCATAGATCTCCTTTGTTTTAAGCCTTTCAGCCTAACCACAACTAAATTTTCAACATTTCATTAAAAAATAAAGACAAAATCTAGCTCACATTTTCCACCTATAAAAAGGCACATATCTGCCAACATTTTATACTCTCAAACCAGCCTCTGTAAGATTTTGGTATAACGTGCGTCATAGGTGGTAAGTGTTGCGTTTCAGACGATTTCAGGCTTCATGAAAGCCACTGAGTCATCCTGTTTGTCAAAGCACTGCATTCACAGCTAGAGGCCTCAACAACTGCATCTTTTACTCTGAGCTACACCACACGTTCAACCTGTGCATGCAGTTGGCAAACAGGGAGGAGGAATGCCTACAGATACAGTAGTGACAATGTTGTGTTTGTTTTAATTGGTCAGTTTATTTGCAAATATGAAAATAGAAAGAGGTTGTATAAATTAAAATACAGCTGTGATTGTTTGATAAGTTACACATTTCTAGATAATATTAATAAGCAAGGTTCAAAATTATTCTTACCTGTGTTTACAAGGGTCACCAAGAGGCCTAGGAGCAGCAGGACGACTCTGCAGATACGGTTTCTGGGAGCCATGACGGCGTAGAAGGAAGACTCACAAAGTAATGCCAAATCTGCTAAAGCAATGGTTGAAACGGGGATTGAAACCTAGAAGAGGAGTATATGGGAGAGCACAAGCGGAGGAAAGGTAGGTCTGGAACGGAGGAAGGGGTGGGGCGAGGTGTGCACTGCCCAGGACAGGACGGGACTGTCTGGACAGTGTGTACTTTGTAAGGACCTCATCGTAGGCACACCCCGAACTCCAGAGTGTAAGGGTTAAATACAAGCTGACCTTAGGGTCACAGTAGTTTTGGTTACACATAGTTGTAAAATGCAAAATTCAGAGGGGGTGCATGAAAGCATGCCAGATCAAATACAGGCTAAAAAGTGTATTTACAAGATTAGAGTGTATCTTGTTTTGCTTTGCTCAGAATAGAGATAGTACACACTTTCATATGTTTACTAAAGGGGCTTTATATAAAATATGTTAGTGCAATTTTACAAATTTTACAGGAGACCCAAAACAAATTTTCATCAAAATTCAATCAGCTGCTGCTGCCTCAAACTAAACATAATATTTGATATTTTTGTGTTACCAAATTGAGATTCTCTTTGAAATTCATACTACCACTGTTAAAGTTAGAAATGACTTCTTTTTAAAAAATGGCAAAAAAAAAAGTGCGATATACCTTTTTGACATTAACATTTTCCCAAAAAATATTTGGGATAAACATGTAGAACTTCACAAGGCTCATATTTTAGGGAAACAATGTATCAAATATAGTTATGTTATTTTTTCCTTTTAAAAACATTAAACAGTATACTAGTAACTATTACTACGACTAGTATCAACTAATTATATTTTCAGTACATCATGAATCAACTCTTAACACAATTCTGCAGTCTCCTTGTCTACTAATCTTATTATAAAGGGAGTAGTCTGTTATTCTGCTTGAAAGTTCATACTTTACAGTTTTGTAAATGCACATACCTTAAACAGTTTTATTCATAGCTATATTTTGTAAATTTAGATTAGTACATTTACATCTTATGTTGCTCTATTTCATTCTGCATGTTTCTTATAACACATTACTGTATATGCACCAGATGACCAAAGCAAATTCATAGTCGCATGAAATCATTTACTGTAAAAACATTGTGGGATGCTTACATTTCTTATTTTAAGTTTGCCCCTTGGCTAGGACACTCTTGCAAAATAGATTTTTATCCTAAATGAGACTTTTCCACTTAAATACAAGTTAAATAGAAATAAATGCATATATTTATTTTAAAGTTAGACTACTACTCTGAGTAATTTTCAGTTATGCCTCAGTGCTGTGAGAAGGGTGTACCAGTGATTTGCTCAGTGTCAAAGGGCAAACGTGTACGCATACTGAACAAAACCAATACTTAATGTTCCTATCCATGTACAAAATAAAAAATTTGCAAGTCATAGTCAGAGCAATACAAATTTAAATAGTGCAGTAGTACTACTTCCTAAAAAGTAATAGGTTTCATTTCCGCCACACGTTTAATGCCAAAACTGTGGCACCCAACTTCCCATAATAAAGCAGCTGGTCAATTAAGTTATTTGTGAAAAACTATTTCCTAAAAAAATGTAATTGCAAGATATCAATTAGCTTTTTTAGTACATAATGGCTTTATTTGGATACATGTGAATAATATAAATATGAAATTGTAGTTTGTATAATATTTTATCTTTTGCCTGCTCCCTTTCTCATTCGGGGGCGCCACACCGAACCAGTCACAAAGTGATTTAGCAAGTTTTTTTATTTTTTATTTTATTTACTTCCTGTCGCAACCAGCCACATACTGGAGTGGGCAATGTGGATGAAGTGTCTTGCCCAGAGACACGACGATAATATTCTTAACCCACTGCACCACTGTCACTGCCATAAATTTGAAATTGTGTAACAATTAAAGTTACTTTTTTTTTTTACTGTAAAAGGGTGTTGAGTAATTGGGGTGTTTTACTCTAAAGGAGTTATAGAATCATCCACACACACATATATATATACAGCCCACACATAAGACTGTTTTATTTCATACCGCAATAAAAAAGTATGACTCCAGCAGATCATTTTCATATAATATAATACAGATGCAGAATTGAAAGTTTATTCTTTAAACAGCCTAGTATTTTACAAGAAATAGATAACTAGTTGGAACTTTTGAACATGTCCTTAAAACAGGACATAAGCGGGCACGAATCCTTGGGCTCTACTATGCCACTGTTATCCATGAACACCCAGCGAAAATAGAGGGAAATAGAAGGATTGAAGAGGGAAGGGAATCATTTTCAATAAATAAAAAGAAAAAAAAAACATTGGATATAATCTCTCTAACCTTTCCCATAATATCCCCAACACCCCACCCTATATCCACAAAATCCTTTTATAGGAGGCCAGATTTGAAATGATCATCACAGCAGGTTGGCAGATTTCTCCAGAAGTATAGAATGATTATTTCATTACCCTGATGTTTTTTGTTTTTTTACTGGCCACTGATTGTGTCCTTTTCACTCAAAGCTTTTTTTTTCTGAAATGGACACTTTAGAGGCAGCAAGTCATCTGCCTTGGAGTTCACAATTTAGACGGGTTGTGGGATAACTGGAGAAACTGAAAAACTGAAGGCAGGATGAAGAAGTTGTCAGGCCAAGGGGAGAGGTTTAGGTAAAACAGCTGTTGTTCAAATTGGATAGAGTCACTGGGAGTTTGCTTGGCTGCAGTCCCTTAAAAGTCCTCTAAAGTCTCAATCTCCCCCATATTCAGTCTCTCAGATGAAGCGTTTACAGAGAAACCTAGAGAAATAAAAATACAACTTGTATAAAACACAAATATGCATTGTTAAGACCAAGACTGGGCTAAAGAAAAGTAATATTCCTCACCTAAAAGGCTGGGGTCTGCGCGGACCATCTTCTGCTTCTTCTTTTTCTTCCCTGAGGCAACCGTTTCAAAGCGTTGCTGTTGACCGCTCATATGATTAGACTGGTAGAGAGAGGAGGATCCTGTCCCACCCCACACAGAATCCTGAAAAATTAAACAAACTCCTTAAATCCACTACAGTTACTGCTTGAATAATGTGAATCTCATCTCTCAACTGTTGGGCCTGCCTGAGTAAATGTGGGGGAAATCAAACTGATAGCTCTGTTATGCTCCACTATCAATGTTGGGCATAACAGTAGTAGTGTAGTAGTGTAAGTAGTAGTAGTAGTAGTGTAACATGTTACTATGGAGCTGCCAGCAATAATATTACAGCTAATGCCAAAACACCCATCAGTCCATAGTCAGTTTAATTTACTTGCAGCTTACCGCAAGGACACAGAGCAAAATAAAACTAATACAACATTTCCTACTTTCACTGAATCTGTTCCCTCTATCCTGTTTATGCGTGCTGCTGCCGCTTGTCTCCTCCATGCACTGTCTTGTTCTTTTCCACTGTGTATTGGAGTGTATGTGTCAGCTGGTGTTTAGCTGTGTTCATTTAGCATCTCACTTGCTATTAGGAATTAATTTAAAAGGAAGTAACTAATGCCCTTTTACAAACACACGGTGTCACCTGGACCCTTCTCCTGAAATCTTCAGGAGGGGCTCTTTGTTTGTACACAACCCCCCACACTTTTCAGACCCAGAGGTGATCATTGGGAGCGATCAGCTATGTATGCAGCAGCAGATGAGGTGCACGATGTGCGTCTGTGGAAGTGCTGAACTGAAACCCTTGTGTGCTCTACAACTTGTTTGTGCTTTTCTCTGTATAGTTAAGTTTTATGTTAGACTGAGTAAGTGTAGGGATAATATCAGCGCTTAAACCGTCATCACTGCGAAGGACTCTGCTCTTGTACAATGTCGAGGCACACCTCCCGACATTGTCTGGAAGTGCTGTTTGTAAAGGGCTTAAGTTACGTTCAAGAGAATGTATATAATGTATAAGTATAGTAATATATTACCTTTTAAAAGAGTAACTAGTAATTTGTAACTAGCCTAGACTAGAGAAACAAAAGAGCTAGCTATTCATAGCAGCATAAATTATGTCTCATTGTCAGATCACATATATATATTTTTTTTCCTTCCTTATGTTACTTTGCCTTCTGCCATCACTGTGTAGTCTTCTACTCCATTATCTAAATGTTCTAGCTAACTAAAAGCTAAACTATGAGGTAATGTGTACTTTGGCCATGCTAAGAAATGTAATGCTTGCTGATGTAAATGTTTTTATAGCACTTGAAACAAATTAGGTCAAGAATTGACACCAGAAATGTAAATAACAGCTGGGGAGCATGACAGTAATGCCTATAGAGAATGGGATTGTGACGTTACATTGGTGGTCACACAAGATATTTTCATTAGTAAAACAAGGGAGCAATTTAGGATGTAAATTACTCGAGTTAGCATAAACACAAACATATTTTGATACTTTAATGTGTGATAAATATTCAACAAGAGTGACAAAGCAGTTTAAAGAATTGTTTCCACTAACATGGCAGGTTCATCACTCAACAATTGTTGAGACATAGATTCCCAATCTCTATATCAGAATGCTGACAAATCTGTAGTTGCCATACCATAATAATCTATAAAATGCAACACAAACAACAGTACAGCTTTTGTATCACTTACCTGTTGCTGCTTAGAGGGCTGCTGTTGGTTTTGCGATGCCTGTCTTTGTTGGTTCACATTCTGTTTGGCACGGCGTTCAAGAAACTGCTTGGCAAAATCCTTGGCCTCTGGCGTGTCCCCCAAGTAGGCCCTCACATAGTCATGCACCTCGTATGGCGAGTCCACTTCTTTGAGGAAAGAAGCAAACGTTGGAACTGGGGGAAATGGATGGAGAGTTTTATTATTTAATTTATAAACTATTGACCGCCACTGAAGGAGTTCAAAATTCAATGGACTTACCATCCAGATTATTGGCTGTGTTGAGAGTGTGCAAAGTTTCTTCACACCACTGCATAAATGTATCCTGGCTTTTATTCACCCCTTGAAACAACTTTAGCAGTTTCTCCTCCTCTTCTACTTTTTTGCTGGCTCGCCCACTGAGAGAATTACTTTTGGAAGACAACAGCAACTCATCAGGGCTCATGTATTACTCATACCTTCATCACAAGTCAGCACTTTCATCACGACTTATGAAAAATGTTATCAATTTTGCCTTAGCAGGTACCTGAGGTTGGCATTTCCCTTGTTTTTCTGAGCATTGCTTTTTCTAGTTTGTGCAGGCGGCTGGGCGACCTCCTTTATTGCCTCATCCCAGAAGCCCATGTTTGAGTTGTGGGTGTCCCCCCAGATACTGCTGGAGTCTGAGCCCCAGTTTGAACTGGTGTTGATTGAGCCCCACACAGAGTTGCTCAGAGTTGTCTGAAAAATAAAAATCTAAATGAGACATAGTATGATTTTACACTGTGCCCTAGAAAACTGAGCTAGATGTGACAATGTCGCAAATAATATTTGAGTCTGTTGTTATTTGAAGACCAACCTCACAGATCAGATTGGCATTGTCACCAGACATCAAAATAGCCACTGGCCTCATACTGTTTTTTTTGTTTGTTTGTTTTACTGATATAGCCAGAAATCACGTTAAAGTATCTCATTAAGAGTGTCATGTTTTTGGTAATATGAATCATGGTATTAAATAATTCAACACTACAATACTATGGAAAGAAAAAATGTGAATCATTAAGATATACATCGATATGCATCCTGGGTTGAGTTATGGTACGTTCACACCGGATGCGTATCAGGCGTCAAATTCGCGTCATTCGCGTCTAGTTGGACATGTGACCATTTTGAATTCACTCGCACGAATGAATTCGCGTCAAATGAGGGGCATGGCCGCTAGGGCTACTCCCAAATGAGCCTGTCTCGGTTTGGTCACCTGTGTCTACGAGGACCTCTCCCCAGGACACTACTGCTGTACAGCAGCATTAACCCCAGAGACAGAGCTGAGATAGTCTGGGGTTATTTCTTGTACATGAGCTCTCTCTAGTGCTTTTGGGGTCTGGTCTAGTCCCAGACTCTGTATTTTCTGTTGTTCTGGAGAGTGCAATAACAGCTAATATAACGAGCACAGCTCAATAGGCTATTTTGGTAAAGTTAACCCCTCCTTTAATTGTATTTATTTGTGTGTTCTTGATGTCACGATGATCAGAGTGAGCCTCTGTCACAGGCTTGTATCACATATAACAGCTCTAACCACACTCACACAAAGCCTAAACAGCCATATTTATTTTATTTATAGTGTTTTCTGTAGTGTTTTCAGGGCTGTTTTTGTTTCCTGTCTTCATAAAAGTAGGTCCCTGATTGGTTAACGCGCCGCGAATGTTCGCAGAAGTTAAAATCTTTCAACTTCCGCGACCAGAGCGTTGCACGCGAATCTGCATTGTTCCGTCTTCTGCCTGGCGCCTGAACACGGGTTTCCATAGACTTAACATTGTAATCACTCGCACCCGACGCCAGATTCGCAGGCCGGTGTAAACGTACCATTATGATGTGTCAGAGCTGACTGGTCCATTGTGGTTTTGCAGTCTCTAAACTAAACCTGCTCCAGTGCAGAGGAGCTGTGCAATCCAAGTGAACATGACAATTAACAATGTTCTAAACCAACCCCCAAAAAAACTATTACTCAGATTAGGTCATCTCTGAAAATAAAGTTTGCAACAACTACGTACTGTTCGACTCTGAGCACGGTTTTGTTGGGTGACAGTCGGCGGCTGTTGCTCCTTCCGCTGCTTCATTTGCTGAGCTTCCTCTCTCTGGATCTCCAGAAGTGACTTGGTAACACCAGGCTGTTTAGCCACATTGCCCCACCCTGACAGTTTGGCCAGGGGCTGCGCTGCCTGCTGAAGGGCCTGCTGCTGCTGGAGCTTCAGGACCTCCTGCTGCTGACGTCGCTGCTGTAGAGACAGAGATCAAAAGATGTCAATTTGTGTATGATCTTGTGCCACAGTAGAGCTCAGTTGGTTGAGCTTCGGTGCAAGTGCCCAGCAACTACTGGCTGCCTTGGTGTGGTGTCTGTCTCCGCTTTCCTGTCACATTTTGACTGCACTGTCTAATAAAGCCAAAAAAAAAAAAGGACTAAAAATGTGTGTATGGTCTACATCAGGAGTAGGCAACCCTGGCCCTCAGTGAACATACAGCTCTCTGCCATGGTTTCATATTATTATTATTTCATCTTGTTTATTTATTTATTTAGTGATCTATATATTTTGTATATGCAACTAAACATGCTAATATATGTTCATTTAAAGCTGCCAAGGAACCATGACAGAAAAGTGTATGTCCATTCTTGTGGCCCGCCACCTGGTGGTTCAAAAATGATTTGGCCCAACTGCAATCAACCTTGCCTATCCCTGGTATACATTTAGATAGTTTTCACACCTAATAATCCGGTAGACTTGGTTCAATTGGGGACTTAAGTTGCCACATAGTTGCATTTTGTTAGCTGGTGCAGTTTGCACTCACACTGCTCTTTGGCAAACAAACTAAACCTTTAAATAATTATTTCCCCCCCAGCTTGTGGTGGTGCTGCATCGAGAATTACTGAAGGAGAAGACAGGTGAAACAGTGAACAGGAAACCCCGCTCATCTATTGGTCAGTGAGGAGCAGCAACCTCCGTCACATGATGTAAACAAAAGAGCGGCATCAGATTCTAATGATGTTAGGATTTCTGTTTGGACTTTTACAAATGTGTCAGATATATACGTATCAACAATGGTCTCGGCCTAATCCACGGAGAATGTTAATTTTATACCGAGTGAGGCAGCGGATGCAGGGCAGAGAGACCACTTTATAGGCTAGAGACGCAAAGCAAGGTAGGGCATAGCCAAATTTATTTAGCCTATAACTGGGTTGAATAAATTCAGCACAAAAAAAGCTTTTGGCATCACTGCTCTTACTGCACAGGGGAATCCCAGTGCCTCAATATTCAGCTAATTAGCTTGAAAACTTTGATTTTTTTGAGTGGTCACACATCTCTATCAGGGCTTATAGACCGTTCTCAGTCACGTGACTTGGTTTGTTGGCGCTGCCATTTTGGATGGCAAAAAGCTGGTGTAGCTGGCTAGCGATTAGTGATCATGCATAGAAATTGAGTTCATATTTACCACTTTCTACACCGGTTCAATAATTAACGTTAAGTGGACAGGTCAGACAGAGATATTTAGAGAAATGTTCACTTGCTCACATTTGATCTGTCAAAATTACCGTTTACCAGCCTTCAAAACACAATACGCTTTGGAATAACAACATTTACAAATATTTAATCAATCGACAATCTCACGTTATAGGGGCACAATTAAAAGCTTACAAGAGGCAGAGAGCTCCTTGGAGGTATAACAATATTTTGTGGCAGGATGAGTGACAGACCTTCAAGTATGGCCCTAAAACAACTGTTGTCCATCTGAATAGGCAGAAGAGAGACGCAGATTAGTGAAAAGACAATATAAATACTTAAAGTAGGCTTTCCGTGGAGGTTTAAAAAATTATGCTAAAATTATAAATCAGAATTTAAGGCCTTAAAAAGTCGCAAATTTGCTGAGATATGGAGAATTAGGATTTACATATGTTTAACCTCATTCAATCTGGCGGCGACCAGATTCAGAAAGAAACTCCGCGAAAAACATAATTTGCACGGTTATTATTTTGTCAGTACAGGCATGATATACATCGTTAGAAAGCTTATGTTCTGTACAAGATGGGAATTAAGTTAATTCTATGCTTAAAATAGGACATGTGTAATTAATGACGATTCCTCAGTATGCCCAAACCGAAAAAACAGACTTTTTACCTTTGAACACTGGTTCTGTCCAAAACCAGTCCAATCCAGGATAACGCTCAATCAGGCCATATAAATCCACAAGTAAATAGAGATATATTTCCATAAAAGTATTCGATGTTGTGAAAATAATCCTGTAATCGCCATATCCTCATGCAGAAATGAACAAATACCAAGCTGTTCCGAACGTTGTATTTTCTTTTTCTCTCCAGTTTGCTAAATGTCCGTAAAAACGTGTTTACCCTGCTAATAAACCTGAGCAGACAGTCAGAACTGACTTCAGATCATTTTTTACTTTATTTTATGATTACAGGAACGATCTTTTATGTGACTTTTTTAAAGAATAAACTTTGTGAAACAGTGCAACATTAACTTTTTTACTTCAAAAGACAGCTGGCAGATGCTATCACAGATATAGCATATTAAACTATTTTTGATGAGTAAAACAAATTTAATTTGTTAGGTTAACAGACAGCAGGACTGATCCAAATCGAGGCATGACAACCGGCTTTTGCCATCCAACATGGCCGCTCCGTGCTTCTCCGCGGAAATCAGGTGATCAGATGACGCTGGCTGAGAAGGGTCTATACCTCCTTCTCACTCCACATCTGACCGCGAGCCATTTCTCCAGTTACTGCTGTACCCGTGCCTTTGCGGAGACCCACTTTTTCAGGCGGACCAAAGTTTGCGTTTTTGGTCCGGATCAGAGTTCAACTGCACATTCGCACCTCCCCAACGAACCGGACTTTCCAAGCAAACAAACTAGAGTTCAATTAAAGCGGACCAGACAGGGCGTGCTAATGCACCCTTATATAAAAAAATATTATTTTTTTTTACCTCCTCTCGTGCTTGTCTTTCTCTTTCCTCCTCAAGTTTTTGGATCTCAGCAAGAGAAAGAGCATTCTGACTCTGATTTATGGAATTGGATGACTGCTGGCCCCACTTTGAAGAGGATGGGAGCTGAGAAACACAAGACACATTTGAAATACAGTCAATGTTTACATGTGCATTTTAGTCATGATAAGGTTAAAAGACTAAATGATTGTTCGAATGGACTTCTGTCCTTGTCTTCAGTAGGTTTTCTGGACTTTCAGGCTCAATATTATCTGTTTTTTATTAATCTGTTATTAAACTGAAATAAGCTGCATTATCTTGGGCGTGTTAGTTTAAGCATGAAAAAGTTGACTCAGAATTGATTGAGAAGTCCAGAAATAATAGTAAGGTAATGTCTGGTCATTAAACCATCCAAATGCTTGGTCTCGTACCTTCATCTGTGCGAGCTGTTGCTGCTGCTGCTGCTGCTGTAGTCTCCGGAGCACCTCTTGTTGTTGTCTTTGCCTCTGCAGCTCCAGTTGCCTCTGTGCCTCTGTCTCTCGTCGTTTCTGCTCCTCTAGCTGCTGTTGAGCCAGAGCAGCTGCAGCTGCAGCAGCAGCCTCTTCCTCTGCTCTCTTCTCTTCCTCACGTCTCCTTAATGCTTCAATTTCTTCCTGCTTTCTGCGCTCCTCTTCCTATGTATGTGGTGACCAGGATTGACACAATTATTGAGGGAGATGTACTAGATGTTAAAGTAAAGTGATATTCTTGAGCTTACCTGTTTGCGGAGGAACTCTTCGCGTTTTTTTCTTTCTTCTTCTTCCCTCCGCCTTTCCTCTAATCTGCGCAGAGCTTCTTCCTGGGCCAGCCTCTCTTCCTCCTCTTTCTGCCTGCGCTGTGCCTCTTCTTGCTCTCGTTGTCTCCTTAATGCCTCCTCCTTAGGAGTGACATAAAGTTAAGATTTGTTCAGTTGAGAGGCGTCTATAGTACTTGAGCATTTTACCTGTTTTTTCCGTGCCAGTTCCTCCTCTTCTAGGCGTTTGCGCTCCTCCTCTTGTCGGGCCCTCAGGGCCTCCTCCAGCCGTTTCCTTTCCTCTTCCTCTCTTTTAGCTCGCATTTCAGCTTCACGCCTCTCCATTTCCAACTAAAAATGTGATAGTGCAGATGATACATTATTTTTTAAGGGTTGGGTTTTTATTTTAACCTACAAGAAACTCTTAAGATAAAGACAACAGATATTCACTCACTTCATAGGAATAAAACATTTATATGTAGGCAACATAGCAAGAACACACATCAGGTTGTGTTTCAGCTCTGGGCAGTGTAAAAAAAGAAGCACTGGTTACCTTTGCAGACTTTGACTTCTCTAGCTGTTGCATCTGCTCTAAGGTAGGAGCCGGTGCCATGGAATCTATAGGCAGATCCCACACACTGCTACCATCCCATGCTTTAAAAAAGAATTATAAAATAAGGTTGAACATTTCTTCTGCTTTCAACATTTCAGTGTTTAATAAAGTACTCAGAAACATACTGCTTGGAGCAGTTTGTTGGAGGTTTGGTGTGCACGTGGCCTGAGATGAGGAGTTCTGCATTTCCCACACAGAACCAGAGTCTGGTACTGACAGAGAGCGTGTAACTGGAGGTAGGAGACTCTCAGATGCTCTGAAAACAAAAACAAACAAATAAAATTGGGATATCAATGCAACCATTACAGCAGAATGCTCAGAAGTATCACACAGGTAACTCAATTATATACACACTACCTTATCTTAAGAGCCTGGTATTGCTGTAGGAGGAGGTTGAGCTGCTGTTGATGCTGCTGCTGCTGTTGGAGAGGTGCAGAGCTGAGGGCAGCAGCTTTCTGTTGGGCCAAGGCCTGTGCATACTGCTGTCTAAAGGAGGAAGACAATAACGTGACAAATGGGCCCACAAAACACTGAAGTATCAGGCCAATCACTTTATATGCAACTGTACCTGAGAAGGTATTGATATTGAAGCTGCTGTAACTGGTACATAGCACTGATCTCCTGCTGCCGCTTTAACCTCTCTTGATCTGTATCAGCCTGGAAAAGAAACAATTCTCTAATTATGGTTAAAATTACCACAAGCAGCACCAAAGTGAATCTGCCAGAAGACCTTTTTTAACTAAATGAAACCGAATGGGGATGATTTTTCAGTATGTTCAACTGCATCACTATAAGCTGGAATCATACACCACCATGAGGTAAAAAGCGGTACTGATCTGGTACGATCTGAACTGCAAAAACTATCACGCACCGGGAGAGGTGGAGGTGCGGGGCCTGGAGTGAACGGCACCCTTCCCCAGATCTTCATGATCTCTCCCAAAGGCTGAAAAGTCTCATCACATCCTCTTTTAACAAGAAGAGACATAGTGAAGTAGCCAGCCTGGAACCACTCTGACATCTCCTGGTTATTGAAAGGACCTGAACAAAGACACCAGCAGTTTTCAAACTTTGCTTCAGTGTTTAAGAGTAAGCTATACTTTCTTCTAGTACAAGCTTACCCTGTATTTCCCCTTGTGGGTCTTTATAAAACCACTTTAAAGCAGCTTCATGAGATAGAGGCAGACCTGCTGTTTTGGGCTTCTCTACACTCTTTGCTGACAGTCTGTCGTCATCAACCACACCATCCTGTAGATAAGCTACCATCTTTTCTGCCTCCTGAAAAAGGAACAAATTATAACAATACTCTAAATTAAAATAAGAGAAAACCATTCAAAACAGACATACCTGCTCAAAGTGTTTTAGACCCTCATCTTCATCTGTTTCATGTGGCATAATTGTTGGCCTACCAATGGGTGCCATTATATTAGAAGGGAAGGGTAATGAGTTGTTCATTGCCACAGGAAGCTCCATAGGTTTTTGCTGCGATAGCTGGACAGTATGCACGGAAACTGGATGTTCTAAAGCGACATAAATGGAAAAGCTTGTATTATTTAATGTCCTGTAGCCAACATTGTTTTGCCATTTTTGAGGGGCAGCCGGACACACATGGATACAAATCATACCTGTATGGGCAGTAGAAATATGAGTCATGGCTATGGGTTCCAGAATGCTGTTGGATATGGGGACCTGAAGAGGTACTTTACAGGGCTCGGGCGGTAACTCAAGTGGAGGAAGTCTGTCTGTCCGCTCAGCTGGCCTTTCGGGCTCTTCTATTCTGGTAGTTTGAAGCTGGGATAATGACTGGACAGCATGTGGCTCTGAGACTGGGGTAGCAGCAGGTGGAGTAACAGGTGGAGCCTCTTCTGGCACTCGAGGCAACTCTGAAAAATGTTTGAAGAAACAATTACTACAATGGTGCAAAAAAAGGAGAAACTCTGCATATTTTCTTTTATTAATGAGTGTTGACTGCAGGGACTAATCTAGTGAACACGACATCAAAAATTCCACTGTTTGCAGCAGCAAAAAAACAGAAATGACCCTGACATTTTTTCAAAAAAGGCACATTACTTCATATGTGATTATTATGAAGCAATACTTTGTTTAATGAATATAAAATTAGAAAACTCTCCTTTTTTATGCAAATTAAGCGGTATGCAAGACAAGGAGGCCAAGACTTAATACCCAACCTTTTCGATCAGTCTCTCGCTTAACCTCAATTTCTGTTTCTTTGGTCTCTTGTGGCTGACCCTCGTCCTCATCTAGGCCCTCTTCAGACTCCTCCTGCTTAAACTCATGCTCTGCTTCTTCTAAGATGGGCTCCTTGGATGCTTTCTGAGAACACAAAAATTTAAACAGTTGACCAGATCTGTCTTTTTAATATAGTAAAATTGTTTGATTAAGATAACCAGTACCTTAAGTGATAGGAATGCCCCCGAAGAGTCAAAGGTACCCGCCTCCTCATCTGCATCCTCCAGACACCATTCTGGAAGGCTGTCCCTTTCATCCTCCAGACTCCCACTGCCCGACCGTGGCCTCCTGTAGCTGCGCTCTTCATCTCTGGCATCAAATGGGAAACGCCGTCGCTGGTCTGGGTGTTCCCGCCACCCAGCTGACC
Organism: Bostrychus sinensis; assembly: GCA_020698575.1. Classification (NCBI taxonomy): domain Eukaryota; kingdom Metazoa; phylum Chordata; class Actinopteri; order Gobiiformes; family Eleotridae; genus Bostrychus; species Bostrychus sinensis. The sequence continues at coordinate 22,337,139 of CM036256.1, forward strand.
GAGGCCCATCTAAGGAAAGATTTAGGACAGCAAGGCTTGAAGGCTTCTTATGCCAGAACAATTACCATACAGATGTTAAAACAGATAATCATGACAAACATGATATTCTGTCATAGATTCTTTAAAATAGTTTATCCTTTCACATAACACTTGTTCTATTTGAAAAAAGGTATGTTTTGTTTGACAGGCATAATGTGGCGAGTGCCCACCTGGGCTTGGGGGGCACCACCGCTCATTGTCCCGCCGAGAACCTGCCAGGCGCCAACCCCCCTCATCATCCTCACCGTTCTGATCGTCGCGAGAAGTACGCCAGTTCTCACTCTCTGAGCGCGTGAAGTCATGCTTCCTTGGTATGCCTGTCCCACCATCCTCATAGTTTCCCCGGACTACAAAAACATGAAAATGAACTTGCTGCTGAGAAAGTGTCACCTCAAGGCTTCCTTACATTCTAAGATATCTGTATAGTTTCTGCAATTTTTTTACCCTACTCCATAAAGAGAACTTCTTGATACCTCCCTGAAACTATGGTACAATATTGTTATGGAAGAAATATATACTTACTGTGATTAATCTGAAAATGTCCAGAAGCTGCATCTAGGAGGTTGACACAAAATCAAATATGAGACAAGCCATTAAGACATAAAAGTACTGAAAATAAAAATCGACCAACCTGGCTCTTTGCGGCCTGGTTTTTCAAACCTTCGATCTGCCCTGTGAAATATGTACAACAGATGCTTTTATTATTTATTATTTACTTTTTTCATACTTTAAACAACAAAACAGCACCAATACCTTTCTTCCCAACTCTGAGAACGATGCATCTCCCTCCCTCCGCGCCCAAACCCTTCAACATCATCAAAACTTCTTTGGTAAAAACCTCCATCACCTCTTCCCCGACCTATAAGTTCAAATAGTTAAATCATAAATTCCAATAATGCACACTCATCAAAACATAAACTTTCTATTGCTTAAAAATCACAGAATTACAATTAACACCTTTAACTGTGATACTTTTAGCATCTGACAAAAAAATATCCTAAGTAAGCACACAGAGTGGATTGTCTCAAGCAGTGAAACTGTCAACAACTGCTATAAACTTGCAGTGTCATGCCAACCCAAACAAACCACTACAAAACATAAATTGAGAACATAGAAATACAGCCATAATTCCTATGTCAATCCTTACCTCTACCCCTTGACGTACTTCGACCTCTTGGTGCCCCTGCTATCGGACCGCTTCCGCGCCCTGTCAGCCGAAGTACAGCCGCACTGTTTACAGACATGGAAAAATTTCTCTGCAAATGAAACAAAAAAAGGGGCACAAGGTATCAGCATTGTACCACTTAGTGAATATCTTATTTGTTTACATTACAATAAAATCAAGACTCTTGTTCCCAAATCTGGATAGTATCCCACCTGTTCCTCCTCTGTAAAAGACACGAGTGCCAGGGGTGGCAAAGGCTCCTCTTGCAAGATTGGCAGAAACTCCTTGTCATGTAGGTCTATAGGGATCTGTACATACAAATTCAACAATAAGCTCTCGATTAAGATTAATGTACAAGTGCACAAATGTGACCTCAAAATAACCCAAAGAAAAACACTGTATCTAGTAAAAAACACCAAAGGCGACTCACCTTGTTATCCTTTACATAAAGTGCTAACATTTCTTCTCTACCGTAACGATAGTCTGCAAGTTTGTACTTTGGCAACGCAGGTGAAAGTGGAGGGGAAGCAACTGAGCTGCTGCTTCCTCCACCAGTGCTGCCACCACCCCCTCCAGAAAGGGCACGGAGCCTGACAAGAGCATAACACAGAGATAATGACAAATATGTCTTCACAGAAAGCTGGCACGTGGAATGAATTCCGAATCTTCAACTTGTTTAAAAAGGTCCACAGAAGTAGAATAAATTGTATATCAGTTGAGTGACATTACATTTTTTATTAAAATTCAGTACTGTATCCATTTATAAAAATCTAATTATAAAGTTCTGTCTAATTAATTACCATTCTGGTCCAAAGTTGAGTGTCTGGGTTTCAGCCATTCTTCTTTTAAGTTCTATAAAGACAGGTACAAAGTGCATACAAATTTTACATATTTAAATAATATTAGCATGAACTTAAACATTCAGTATCATGACAAACATTATAAAGCACCATGAATGATATATATAAATAAATAATTTTACAAGATTTAAATTATTTTCTACATTTTGATTTCAAGTATGTAATGTGTCATATTAGAAAATATTTTAAACTATGTTGAAGAATAGACTTCCTTTCAAAGTTCCTGAGGATACAACCCACCCAACAAGCACAACCAGTGTACAATTTCAATCAGCTAAATCTATTTTAGGAAGTCTCTCTTTCTGTAAGGAGTGTATGTCAGACACCTGTAATTGACAAGTAGCCTTCTATCTAACACAAAGTGATACTGTAACGCTTTTTGAAGGTAGTTATATCTGATTAAGTCCATTAAACAGGTCCATTTAACAAGCCATAACCCGTCATACACACTGACGGCACTGTGACATGTCTGCCACAACACGGTTCACAAGGCAGTTGACCATATGGACTAGCGACAGCCACGTGCAAGTCTGTAGGTAAAAGCTATATATATAAAAAAAAAAAAACAGCCACAGTTTGACAGCTACTCATCAACCCACCATGTCTTTTATAAAAACTGTTTGACTACTCGCAAATGTACCAGTGCCATTTAAAGCAACTGTTTTGAACATAGCTGGCTCCATCTTTCCTAAACATGACACATTATTTTTTATGCTAGTTACAATACTAAGTACCAAAGGTGCCTGTAGTAACCAGAACTAAAGACAGTCTACCCAATCTAATACTACATGCTAAGATCGTACCCTTAGCTTTTGCAGTTACCTTACTACAGAATTGTGTAAGTTATTATTTGAGAAGGTTAAATTAAGAGACAACTTGTAAGTTGGATACATCAAACTATCAGACAAAACATATGGCATTTGTGCTGAATAATGCAATCCGCCAAATACTGTTCGGGTGTTTAACAATAACAATCAACTGTACAATACTTGCTGCAGGAAATGTACTTAAACACTGGCGTGTTATCCAGACCAAAGACATACAGTCATCCTTGGTTGTGCTAACGTGTTAGCAGCAGATGGTCAACTAGCTAACAAACAGCCACTAAATATTTACGTGCCATTTGTCATACGTCGATATACTAATATTTATTAGCATTAACATGTCGGACCACGGTGATTAAATTCCACCGTCTTTATTTCACTAGCAAATATAACATTTCTGGGCTACAACTTAATCCCTAAACTCAACACTTGTAGCTAACAAGCTACAGCTGACTAGCAACACGCGGCCTTTCGAGCAACCACCAGCATTTCCTTGACAACTCGCCCGAAGTTCTCGCAGCTCGGAGCCGCACACAGAGCTACGTGAGCCCAGGGCTGATAGGCCAAGTAAACATGGAGGTTTTACCACAGATCCGAGCACCGCAGCCCGTGATACAATCCCCTAATATGGCACTTTACCTAAATGTACGATTGTTCTTATTAGTCTAATAGACTTTGGCTGTCTTACCTGTACTTGTTCTGACAGCACAGGATTTGTATGCGGGCTGTGTGTGTGGCTCTCTCTCTTCGTTTTCCACAAGATGGCTGAGCACGGGTCACATGACACCAGATAAACCCCGTATGCCAGAGACAGATTTGCTGACTGTACCGTAATTAGAATGAAGGTAAAGGATTCTATCATTTATAACCAATAAATCATTATTGTTATTTTGATGCACACTATAATCGCAACTGTAAACTGATTTGTTGTGTAAACGGCATCTTCAGACTTATTTTCTGCTACATTGATCTGCAAATGCAAAGTTTTAAAATCAGACACTTTGTAATGCATTTCCATGTATTTAGTTACACGTAATACAATTACGCAGCAAAATCAGCCAACAGCGCTGCCCTCTGGCTAAACTGAGCTAATCAATAAAAACATTTGTTTAGTGTATAAAATGCCATCAGTTTTTCTGACAGCGTTCATGTTCAAGAAGATGATGATGATGTTAAAACCTCAGATGGAGGTCAGGGGCCGAATAAATGTACAGGTGAGGTACTATTTTTATAAGAAACAGAAAATCCGCAAAAATTAACCTATTTTTTTATTTTTAATTTCTTTTATTTTTTTAGCGATCCACACCATAGTAATCTTGTGGCCTAATGTCGAGTCTACGTACAGCAGTTTGTGTGATTGATTAGGTGAAGAAATAACTTCATTCTAGGTCATGCGTGCTGACAGAAGACTTTGAACATTGTGCTAGTTTTTGTTTCATTTGGATAGACCTAGTAATTGCAGAGATATTAACCATAAACCACACGATCTTTAGCAGCAGACCATAGAATTCTGACCTTCCTCCAGCTCTGTTTTAAATTATGGGCCTTTTAGATTTATACGTCACATGAATGCAACCACTATGTAATCCAACAAGTCTGTAATCTTGACTTTAATTGTTAAAACTGTTAAAATGCTTAAAAAAAATAAAAATAAAAAAATTAACATAATACTGATCCATAACCTGTATTGGCGGGGGAAAAGTGTGTTGAGAGGACGTATTCTGGCATCTTGGCTCGTTGGTCTAGGGGTATGATTCTCGCTTAGGGTGCGAGAGGTCCCGGGTTCAAATCCCGGACGAGCCCATAATTTTTCAAAGGCTTTATTTTGTCCATTGTGTTCGGGTTATATGAGCTAACTATGGTAATCACATTAGTCACGTCCATAAAGTAAAAGATCCGCCGTGCACTAATAGAATTGACCCCGACGTGATTTGAACACGCAACCTTCTGATCTGGAGTCAGACGCGCTACCGTTGCGCCACGAGGTCTAATTCCTACATAAGCGAAGGTACAGTAGAAATAGATAAAGCAACATCTCCCATTTTTCACATTCATTGTAGTAAGTCTCAAATCAATTTTGAGACGTACTGGTGCCTGTTTTGTAGATCTCTGGTTCGTGTTGTCTTAGCGATACAAAAAACAGCTACCATCAACTGTCTGTCTGTAGTAAGTCTCAAATCAATTTTGAGACTTACTACAGACAGACAGTAGTTGGTATCGCTCAAACAATCGAGGGAAAGATGATGTGCCAGTGACACAGGTGAGCCCATCAGGTGATATTTACACAGTAATAACTTTGAAATATAGTACGTTGATGGTAGCTGTTTTCTGTATCGCTAAGACAACACGAACCAGAGATCTACAAAACAGGCACCAATACGTTTAAAAATAGTGGAAACTGCCCGTCATCTGGCCGGTTAGCTCAGTTGGTTAGAGCGTGGTGCTAATAACGCCAAGGTCGCGGGTTCGATCCCCGTACGGGCCACATGTAATTTTAATTTGGTCCAGAGTCTTTGGGACTTAATTTCTGCGACACAAAATAAACGCAACTACACGTCATCTATTTCAAGTGCAATTAGTCATTTCTTGCTCCTAGTTGCCTTTCCTGATTTGAATCTGTCTGTAGTCATTATGAGTAAAGGTGGCGTGCGTTGGTGGTATAGTGGTTAGCATAGCTGCCTTCCAAGCAGTTGACCCGGGTTCGATTCCCGGCCAACGCATTGGTATTTTGCTTTAATTTCTTTTTTCTTTTTTGAAGAATTGTTATGAGTTAAACAGCAATAAGGTATATTTCTGAGAATAACGATTTTGAGAATAAAGTCAACAGTCCAAGACTGTACTGTCTCATAACACGTGACAGTGCGGCTAGAGACAGATGAACAAATATAATGCACAAGGCTTGCTCTTGAAAGTTTTCCTTTATTTTTTTATTTTTGCAACTGCAGCATAAATATCAGATATACTGTATGTGGGAAATGAACGTTAACTTGACTTTCGTGCTAAGTGTATTAAGCTTTGTAACAAGTGCAACCTCTATTTAAGTGTTTTATAACTCACTCACCAAGACAAAAGCTTTCCAAGGCACAAGACATTTAGAACACATTCGGTATATCAAAAATCGACTGTGTTTATAAAGCCGCTATGTGCCAGGTCATGTGTTTTGTGGGAGAGTAAGAGCTTTGAAAACTGTGTTTAAGGTTTAGACCAAAAAGTCATGTGTTTGAGAAAGGAGTTAAAGCAGCTGGTGGCTTGGTTAGTGTTTTAGCAATTGGGAAAACCCATAATATTCAGCTTTACTTGCAGTATTAATTCAACAAATAAACCTTCTTATTGGTTTTATCCAGTGATGTTGATGGTGATTGTGCTTTGGTTGGGGGGTCCCTGTCCTTCCAGAGAGCTGATAAGAACAAAGAAAAAGAGAATCAAGACCATCAAATAACGGCCAGACCTCACATGTGACATATGTGTTGTTTTAATCTGTATGACACTGTTCAGATATTAGACAATGTAAACACATACAGTCCATTTCCATCATTATTCCATCATAAACTGAGCAGGGTTAGGTCTGGACTTGATTCTGGGTGTTACGTTTGCATGTGATGGGAATACTCTCAAATTGCTGCAGAGCCTGCACTTTAAGCACATATTAGTTATATAACTGTATTTTCAATAGGTTTTGGTAAACAGCTAAAACAACAAAACTTGTGTCAGCGTCCAAATACTTATGCAACTGTATGCGTAGTATGAAGCATTGACACTTTTACAGATAGTGTGCCCTATCTTTTTTAGTAATTGAAAAGAGGGCAAACTGAGGTTGTCATACATTTGGTCACAGTGGTTATTATCAACTGGGATTAGCTCAGGCTGTCCTAATGTAATCCATAAAACCACTCACAGATAAATAATGATGTATGCCTAAATTCATCTAGGAAGACTGTGATTTCTTTTCATCTGCGTCTATATCTATCACCTGTCTGTCGCTGTCAGCCAATCACAGCCTGCCAGCTTTGCCTCTCATCCAATCACCTCTCAAGCCATTCACATACAGTATATATATACGTATGGCCTTTCACCTCAGTCCTCCTGCTGTTCAGCTTCGTGTTGCAAACCTTCTCTGCCCCCAACTGCCCCCACCGCAGCAGCAGAACCACCAGCCTCCTCATCTCCTCCTCTTCACCATCAACAGTGTCTAATTTTTTTGTAACTAATCTATCATACTCTCCCTTCATCGCATCGCTGACATCTCTACCTGCCGGGGTCTAAGTGCTAAAGTTTATTACTTCAATAAATGCTCTGTTACACTTCACTCACAGGTCTGTGTTTGTTTTAAGTCTCTCCTGGTTGAGATAATGACATGTAGACACATGGAGGTTACTAGTCAAACAGGAAATGTGTCACTCTTCCTTTTACCCACTAACTTTTTATATTCACCGCTGTTAATCCTGCTTACCCTTTTCCCTACTGTTGCCATGGATATGCTATTCCTATGGCAACCACAGGCCTTTGTGGATGGCCTCGGGCCCCCACTTTAGAGGACTTTCTGAACCTTTCATTACACATTCGCTTCAAGCTGATATACAAGTCTTCAAACTATGTGGGTCTTTATTATTTTACTGCCTCCAGTTTTCTCTTCATCTCCAGTCCTCATTTGACTGTGGCTTCTTAACAAGACATACTGGAAGTGTATGAAAGTCAAACGTTTTTATGTTCGTGACTGACACGCCAGGAACGTGAAAATGCTTCTAGGAAACAGGCATGTGATCAGATTTGTAGCAGCTCATCGTTGCCATAAGAGCCAGGGCAGCATGCATTGTAATTTTCTGTGGCAAAGGAAACTAGAGCTCTGTCTTTAAAGATGCATGAGACTTCTTGAGCTGCGAATAGGCACGGATGCACAGCCGGAGAAAGTGGTGTTGTGTCAGAGAGAGTGGAGAAGAAAGGGAGGGGTGAGGCTTTTGCAGATAGGCAGACAAGTTGCCAGTGGCATTGAGGGCCCAAGAGCTGTGTTTGGATTTTAAAAGTTTGAGTGTGGGGCAGGTGGTGAATGAACCCTGTCAGTGTTGGGGAGTACCATGGGCTGAGGGTGGGTTCATCTCTGCTCAGCATAGTGGCCGGCTGCGTCATGATCGGGATTTCAAGGGAGTGCGATGCTGATGCTGTTGGCGGAATCTTTCTGGGGGCAGGAGGCCTTGGTAAGTGTGTCAAACTACTTTTGCCATTATCTCACAAATACTTCATGAGTGAAAGAGTCCAAATAATGACTGTTTCTTTAATGTAACAAAAGTAGAGACTGTAGAAAATGCTGTCAATATGGCTACTTGAGATTTTTTCATCACATCAGTTTACATTGGTCAATTTTTTTTAGACTTGTCAGAGACTCCATTAGCATCTTGTTGGTGACAATTTAAATATTTGTGTTAAAACTGATCAAACTAAATTATTATTCTTAGTAAAACTAATGCAACTAACTTCTAGCAAGCCAAAGAAGTCTTTTTTTTTTTTACTGCTATATGTATTCCGTTAAGTTGATGATGTAAATATGTGTGATGTTTCTGTATATGTGCTGTTCTATAAATACCTATGTTAACAAATACAATTAAATATAGATAAACAAATGTGCAAATGAAGGTAAAAAGATCTGAGGCCTGTGACATTTTCCAACTACTCTTTGATAGAGCCACGTAACTATAGAACCAACTTCACTGCACTGCCAAGGTAAAGGAGATCTCGAACCTGAGCAAAGGGCAAGGTTTTTAAAGCCAGACAACATCAGCATGCATAGTTAATGTGAAATTCATTCGTACGGATGATTTGATGAGCTCTCAATAATTAATTTGTCATTCTGTTTCTGCACCAACATAAACATTTAGCAAATCAAACGTGTCAACAAGACATTTCAGCTCCAGACTCAGAGCTAAGTAGCATCTAATTATATGTTTTCGGACTTGCCATGTTGCCTACTCTAACACATAGGCTGACTAATGAACGTGGTGTTCTCGGCAAAATCTTCTCACTCCTTCAGCTGCATGACATTTTAAGCACACACTTGCATCACAGACACCCACTGGACCTGCCATAGTTTAATGCCCGTGTTTATGGCTTATAAGGGAAATCAATAACTGTGTGGAAGTGGAGCAAAGTGCCATTGAGAGCCACAAGGGCCTTGTAGTGCAGATATTGGTTCGCATAGTGGAAGATTTCAGACTCTGCAACAGACAAATGTTATAATAGAACAAGATTTTATTTTATTATTCGTGATATTACTAAGATAAAATATTTTTTCTTTATACCACCCAGGTCTCCTCATATCAATCTACCCCTTTGTAAAAGCTTGGCTCAACATCAACCATATTCTACCATCTTTCGGTAAGTTTTTTTAATGTTTTTTGATTGCCTTTTAGGTTTTCTGTGTATTAAAGCTGAACTCTTTTATCTATAAATTACGTAAATCATTTTTATTTTACTTAGGCAACAGAGTGCATCCAACTGCTCCTAACCCAGCTCCTGAACAAACTTTAGATGCTTTAAAACGTGAAGGTAAGGTTTTTTTTTTTTTTTTAATTCTTATAAAGTTTCTATCCAAAATGTAACAGATTTAGAGACAGAAATATGCCTCTGTGTGACGCAAGTAGTCTTATGAAGTTTATACTGAAGTTTATACAGTATGCGATATTTGATATGTGAAGACTTTGTTAAGCAGCATGCACTCGTACTATTTTGAAAACAGTACTGCAGCCTAAATCAAAACAGTGGTTTCTTTTCTGATTGGACAATTGGCAATGCAGTTTTAGAACCAAAACAAAAAATGTAAACAAACCAACTTGGCCATTATGTAAAACATATTTGTAAGTGTTAATAACTCAACTGTACCATTGTTATCAGTAAAATTAATATTTGATGTAAACATCTTGGCACACATGTGGGTTATGTTTTTCTGAAATAAAAAAAATATACAGTATACTGCTCATAGCACCTTTAATCAAGGGCGTTACAGTATTATCAAAAATCAAAGCAGCTGTCCTAAATACATTACGTTCTTTTGTGCAGGAACTCAAAGTCAGCTGAATCTGGAACGTTCTAAGAGCCGAATGGGGACGTTTATAGAAAGTGGACGCCCGGGGGAGAACAATCCAGATGAAGGGTATAAGACTGTCCCCTGATCCTGTCCCCTGTAAATCATCTTTAATTATGCATGCATGTACATATACCACATTTAAAAAATATATAAATTTTGCAACGTATAAAATGTTAGGGTGAGAATCTAAAGACTGCCAGAATCTCCCACAAATAAATTATAATCTAGCTTTAATCTGAGTTTTGTCCTATGCGGTCCTTAGTTTACATGTATGTTCAAAATATGTTAGAGGTGAGGTCAGGGGTAATTTTTGGATTCTCTCCCTAAAATGTTGTACTGCTTCTAAATAATGGTTTTAAAAAATTACATAGAAATGCAAACAATAAATCATACGTTAGTGTGAATTTTTGACCAGCTGCTGCCCCACATATAGAACATGTTTATTACTCATTAGCATGCCTCCATGGGAAGCCTTGGTGTTCGAGTGACTGCATTCTGTTGTAGGTGTGGGATGCCACAAGTGTCTGTGTTAAGCCTAATTAGATTTTCTTTATGTACAATGAGCACACTGCAATCAAGGATGTATAAAGCATTTCCTTGTTCTGCTCATAGACATCAGTACATAATTTAATGTTCACTAAAGCCATATGTCAAAATATGTAAGAAAATGAAATACCAAAATGTGTAAATGTGCTGACATGTTAGTGGTTAGATGAGCTAAGCCCCTAACATGGAATCCGATTTCCCTGTGCTGCCGACATTGCAGGAACATCCCCGCAAAGAGTCACTTTTTTATGCTGTCATAAGTTTGTGCCTTTAGGGAAATGACTTGTAAATGTCTAGAGGTTCTGGCTGAAAAAAATCCTTGTATTTTTAACTTTGACATTTATGAAATTATACATATATTATTTGTTTTGTGTGTTTAGCGTTAAGTTTAGTCCTAAAGTTAGGGTAAATGTGTGGGGGCTTAATGTATGCATGTACAAAGGTTGTTGATATTACAGAAGTAATATGTGACTATAATTAGACAATAAAAAGTGTGTCTGGATATGTTTAGGCATAGTGTCTTACATATCTTGTCCAATTTAGGCAAAAGAATTGCTTTTTCAATTCTCAGCATTTTACCAATAAATTAAATTAATTGATTGTTTTAGTGTTAAAACTCATTCCATTGGAGTAGAACATTGCCCCGAACAAACAACAAATAACTCTACATTCTCCTACATGTTTTTGAGTATAAATCACCCAGACTATTCTACCCTTAAGGCGCAGACTTATGACATCATAATAAGGTGACTGGTTCTTTGCAGGGATAGTCCTGGAACAACAATTAGAAAGGTGTTCCTGAAATGTCTGCAAAACATGAAAATCAGATTGTCCAGCGTCTTACCCAATACCTGTAATGTCTGAGCGTTACCAGGTATTACCTCCTTTTGACATAGCCAAACAATCAGGTTGGATGTAGTTACTATGGCAACCCAGATCCCAGATCAGATGCCAGAATAGATATTTCACACTGGTTATTGCATTAACCAGTGTGAATGATTTACATTGGAGCTGTTATTCTCCATCTTCGGACAGACAGGAGGCAGATATGGCACACTGGTTTAGATTGATCTTTCTCCCTTGCTAACATTTGTCATGCCATGATTTGTTCCAGAACATCTTCAGACATGCCAGATGTCTTAGCTAGACGGAAATTCAAGCAGTCACCTTCTGAACAAGACTTGCCATGAGGTTAACAAGTGTCCTGATGCAAGTGTTCTCACTAGAAGGTTTTTTTTTTTTTTTTATCAATTCACAATTCTGTCATCTGACTTAATAAACATTTCTCAACCATCTAGTGTAAAATATGTTTATTTTACTTCTAACAAACAACCCCCTCTTCAATGCGTATCTCATAATCACTCTATATTACCAGCCTCCATTTATGAAATTATTATGGTCATTATGTGATGATGAGACTGGTGGCTCATTCATAGCATTCACCCAGAACATACTACACACACACCAACCCAGGAAGGAGGAAATGCACACAGTGAACTGCACCCCAGTGTTCAAACATAATACATTGATATTCAGGACAGAAAAGCTGCAGAATAGGAAGCGCCGTTAGGAAGGATGCTTTGCACACACACACAAAAAAAATTTGTGTCATGCTGGGAGCCTGACTAAGGCCGGGCAGTGTTGATGGATCTCGGCAACAAGAGACCGAGAGGAGAGTGTGCTAACCCTTGATGACAGCCAGCGGTTTGATTGTCAAGCACCAAATCATAAAGCCTCTTCACCGGCGACATTTATCTGTGCCACTAAACAATCAAAGAGACATAATTGAAACCTATTTCTACATAATCCAGAACTGGATAAAAGTCCGCGACGACACATTCAAATGAGAATAATAAAGCATAAACACCTTGAATCAAAGTTTTCAAAGCTTAAAAGCATAAAAAGTGGAACTACCAACGAGAGAGAGAGAGAGAGAGAGAGAAAAGATACATTTGTTTGGGTTGTAAGGATGACCCACAAAGCACAGGTGGTGTAGCAGGTGCAGGGGAAAATGTAACAGGTTGTGATTGATGCATTTTATTTGTGTTACTTTTTGGGTGCATTTAGGATAGAGCCATAAGATAAAGCAATAAGGTTACCAGACCTTTTACTTTAAAGTTTTTTAGCATTACACTCTTTAAATTAGGTGAACTTTAAATATCAACAGCAACTTTATGATTTCAAATAGAAATATAGCCTAAATTTAATATTTAAATAGGGCATGCATAAAACGTACTGTAGGCTAATCTAAAACACGTGAATGAATAGTCAATAAGAAAAAATAGTAAAATTTATGTCTGATTAATAGGCCTGCATAAAATTAAATCATGTGGTGATCTAAAAGTAATTTCATGTAGGCTAATATATTGTAGCTGTGACACAATTTGGGGAGGCAACCAAAGCCGATAAGCAAGCAAATACTGCAATATAAACTGTAAAATTATGCACTGAAAATTGTTAACTAAAGATTTTAATTGATCCCAAAGCTGCATCCTTTAGGCCACAGTCATTGTATCGCTCTCTACATTCACACAACAGGCTCAGGCAGTTCACGCACACACATCCACGCGCTGGTGGGGAGGCAGGGAGGGAGCAGTGAGAAGCAAAGCCTCATCCAGAGGTTCACAGAGACGCGCCAGATCCGGGCGGGAACGAGCCGCACTCCCGGAGACAGACAGGAGATAGACGCGTTTGAAGTCGGTATATTGTGACCTGTCAGGTGCTCCGTGTGTGTCGGTGCACGGCTGGAGAGAAGTGCGCTGCGTGTCTGTGTTAACTCCGAAGAAAATGCCATTTCATTTCTAGTGATCTCTCCTCGGATTTGTGTTCAGCCTGTTACGTTTTATCTCGCGCTCTGCCTGATTAAATGGCTGGCATGACTTGTGCCCTCAGGAAGCGAAGCAGAGAAACCTCGATGAAAACCATACGTATGGCGTTGGACCCATGCGTCCTCGCGAACTGTCATTAATTACGCTCTGCAATTAGACGAGGGATCGCATTGGAAATCCACACTGAGACGATGAGACACTTTCGACGTCAATGGTAAGATTACATGTCACCGTTTTCATTGTGAGCGAATGCAACACATCAGTACAGTAACAATTTATTAGTTATTTTAATTAAAGCCCATTTCAATAATGTACAGATAATCATCTGTCTCCAGTCATGGTCTTCGGTTTGGCATACACAGATGTGGATATGCTCGTGCATGTTGCATGTTGGAATAAAAGAGCTCACTTGATTTTAACTAACACTTAATGCTGGTCTCCAGTAGCTGACGTGAGTCAAGCAGCTGCAGTGCATTTAGGCCCAGTTTAATTCACAGGATGACATTTTTTGCTCTGTCTTTCTCCAGTATATGACACAGGAGTAATTCTGACTTCTTTCTAATTGGTATTTTATTTATTTTATTACAACAACAATTATTTAGTTGTAGTGTAATTGTGCTTTTAAAAAACAACTCATAGAAATCCTGTCAGTATTTCAGTCCTTTCTAGTCACTATTTTTTCCTTTTCATGATGGTGACTTCTTTAATGTAAAAAAGGATTGTCAGTTTTGTGTTGTTTACATAATAACTTTCTTGAGTGAGAAAGTAGCAGATCAGTAATAATGATGATGAAACTTCTCCAGAGCCACAGATGTAATTAGGCAACTGATAATAATAAGAAGTGAGGTGTATGCTATCATGTTACTGGGGACTGATTTATTATTCGTTATTCATCATTTATTATGTTGCACTGTGTAAAGGCAATTCACTGTAATGTCTTTTATTCTTACAGACGTAAAGGTTTTCTTCATTGGACTGGACAGCCACCAGTTCTCCAAAGCCATGCACATACTGAAACACACAGAGCTGTAAGAAGACAGTGGAGGTGTAGACATGGTCATCACTGACAGAAACACATCAGCCCCCAAAAAGGAGGCCCAAAAGAAGAAGAAGCGGAAGTCCCGGCCACATGGTCTGCCCTCCCCAGCTCTGTGCTGTGCATGTGGCCTATGCATCATGCTGGCGGGGCTCAACATCACCCTGGTGGGAGCGTTTGCCTTCAGCACACTGGTGCCTTCTGCCAATCCACCAATCATTATTGGACCCATCCTTCTGCTGGTGGCCTTCTCTTTCTTCGGGGCTTGCTGCGTCTGTAGCCGGCTGCCCCCTCCACATAGCTCGCGCCACTCTAAGGTTGGTGGCAGGGGCACAGGGTTGATGGGACATGGGGGTCTAGCTGGAGGTGCAGCCTTTGAAATAGAAACCAGCGAGCATACACTGCAGGACACTACAGCTGTGCAGCTCAGTCCCACATCCTCCCCTGGCTCATCCCAGGTATCCAGCCCAGAGAAAGAGGGTTTGAACCGGGATGGACCGGGGACATGTAAGCTCTTTACCATGGAAGCCAACGGTCCGTCCTCCCTGTCTGCCACAGCGGCGTACTCTGCCTCCTCAGCAGGTGGAGGAGAGGTCCGGCTCAACTTGCCATGTGAACTAGTGGGCACCTAGCACAGCCCAACACTGCTGGACCTAGCACTGTACATAACTTTGAGTTAGGGGCTTGCCAAATGTCAAAATGTTTCCTTGTTTACATAGTGCCATATTTCCAGTTGATGTTGACGATATGATTTAGAATTTTTGCTGTGCAGCCAACTAGCATGCCGAGTTATTGGTATATCCAAGTTTATGTGAAACAAAGGAGTTGGAATTCAAATTCCTACCTCTATCACTGTTACAAAGCTCTTAGTTTTTAAATGGGGGCATTATTAAATGTTTAAATGTAAAACCAAGATAAATGTCCAATCTCAGCTACGAGTAGGGCTTCATGTGGAAGTAACTGGGAAATGTGATTGGTTGTTTGTTGCTAAATGGTAAAAACTGGTTGTGGAAGGTCATTACTGGGAAGAGGAGTTGAACTGACTTCTCAGGTTTGTAGGTGGTGACATGTGGCATTTTGCGAGCTGTCCTCAGTGCTGAACTTTGGGGGCATGAAATATTTTAGGTCACAGTGGTCCCAGAGCAATAGTCTCTCATGAAAGATTAAATCTTGGCATTTACTTTTAGAGTTGAGGAGAATTATACACCAACGTCTACAGCCAATCCATTTGTTACATGATGCCTAAGAACATATTGATCATATTCAGAAACTTTAATGATCTCAGCCAGTAAAATAACCTTTTTAACTCTTATTGATGATCTACATTATAGTTTATTGACATGCAACCCAGTGGGGACACATTAACCCTATCAGTGCAGTTCTCTATTGTATTTAATTTTGTTGTCCCATAATGACACCTTATAAAATATTAGCCATATCTATATTATAAAACATGCCCGACAATGTACCTCTTACATTAGAAATGTTCTCTTAGGAACCAAAGCCAGGGGCATCTATATTTTTGGCCCAGTCCAGCTTGCCGTCCTGATGCACTTCACAGATATGTTAGGTAACAGTTTGGATCTTGACATTTGATAATCTGCTGAGCTTTTGGCATTTTCACTATTTATGCCATGCAGTCTGATTTGACATGACTGCATTTACACAGATAAATGTAGATACATGACTTTTTTTTATTTAGACAGGACTTGTATGATGCTGGGAATGTCGTGGAGGGAATCTGCCCAAGCTGAGATTCAAGCAGGATTTGTTAAAATGTGCATTGAGCAAAAGCGCCCCACAATAACACTTACCTCACAGAATATGAAGTAGAACATAGTATTTTCTGGCCATATCGTACTATATTACTACATTTTATGAAAAGGCAAGCCACAGAGTTTAAATACAGTATAAAACAGAATGCATAAAAGTATTGCCCATCACTGTGATCTCTTCTATTTATTTTGAGACTTGACTGGTCAAAAAATGATACTGATTACCTTTGTAAAGAATGTTGCCTTAGAGATTTCAGGATCAAACTAAAGAGGGCTATATTTAAAAGTGCACACTAGTGTTTTCTTTAAAAGCCATTGTTTGGCTCTGAATTCCACACTGTCTGAAAAGCCTCAACTATTTTTCTGTAGATGTAACAAATGCATGGTTTTAATGTCTCATCTCTTTAAAATGGGTAACATATGATTTCCAGAATGATCTCTATCTGGACACTCTTGCAGCCACTGGACTCTAGTATCTCTGAGTATTACCCAGAATTCATTGTGACTCCAAAGATGTTTTGTCAAAGCTCTGCATGTTCAGAGTACTCAGTCATGGAAATACAACACCCTCTTGTGACCTATCGATGTTGTACGTTTTTTTAAAAATTTGTGTAGCATTTATGATCAAATATTTTGTGATGTTTTAAAAGTAATATACACAATTGTGAACCATTCAAAAACAAAAATAAAAAGTCTGTTTCTGTAAATGTGACGTTTTGTGTTCCAATAATGTGTTGAAATCGCCAGGGCAGGCTTCACAACATGACCATTTTGAAGTTAAGCCAGATTTTTTACCTCAACTTTTAATGATCATTGCTGTAACAATCTCCACCATCCACAACATCTTTTTGTGTGTCTCTAGACTTACCACCAGAGGACGCTATAGCTCTGTATGTAATTTTGAATGAGGTTATATAAATTTAGTCTGTCGTTTCAGATCAAACCAACAGATGTCAGTGGAGTAAAGCTTGTTGGGCTCTCCAGACATGACCAGAGAAGACATTTGGAGAGACTTTGCTGATAATTGTTTAAGAAAAATCTCCCTTTTACACAATGCGTTGATGCAAAAAACAAATGTGTCACCTGACTTGCTTGTGTCTGGTCATCGCAGCTGATAGGGTTAATTACATCAATGCTATCTGAGTATCATTTTTACCATCTGGGAGGCAAGCAGATAATAATTCCTATTTGAAATAATGAGCCATACTAATCTGAAGTGGCCTACTTTCAGAGATGCTTTGAGAATATTTTTATTTAATGGGTAACACAGCAGATCATTTTAATATTATCCATTGTTTGGTCTTCTAAAAGGATTGGAGTGTTCTTGGAGATGCCTAGTGTTGTTTCAGTTTAAGTGTCAAGAGTTTGAGGCAGCAGATGGTGGTTTGAAGCCAGTCACTCTGCATGAGCCAAGCAGGGATCTCAGCCAAGACAACGAGCCTGTCATAACCGCAAAGACCTTTTTTTTCTGTTTATATTTTGAGAAATTGCTCTGTTGTATTAGTATTGTGCAAATATTTTTCATAAGGTCAGCTATCTCCATCTTCTGTCCTCTGGCCCTGACTCAAGAGCCTCGTAAAAACAAAGCAACAAAAAGATCTCCTGGCCAATAATGTAGGATAAGTTAAGGATAACATTTGTGTTTATGCTTTCTCTAAGCAGAGGTCAAAGGTCACAGTTTACAGCTGCAGTTTAGCTTACCTGTCACTATAAGAGGTTCAAATGGAAATCATTGGATAGCCTTTGAGCCCTCTCCAGGAGCATCTAGCATGTATTTTATTGTCATTTGAAGACTATGACCCAGCTGTTCTTACCATGACTTGGCCTAAACACTTAATTTACATCAACAAAATTTTATTGTTGAGGTGTGGACTTCTTTATTGCTAAAATACACGTAGCATTCTTAGATAGCTTGGCCATTGTGACTATAGAGCATTGTGTAAAAGTATTAGTGAGGTGTGCAAAAATGCTGTAATAAATACAGAGTTTTATGTATTTTTTATTTTTTGGAGTAAACATTTCAGGAAGAGTTCAGTAAAGGGACAAGAACAAAAGGATTGATTTTGATTTGAATCCAGATCACTGTTTACATCAGGGGTGTCCAAACCTTTTTTCACTGAGGGCCACATATGCCAACCCACATTTAACCCACAAACCCACAAAGAAGAGGTGTTTACCGTTGAGAGATATCACCAGAGCTTTGTAGTTTTGAGTGCTTCCAGATTTTTTTTGTACATTTGAGTATTTTCATACATTGATATATACTTTTCTTTGCTCATGGCCTTTCTTAAAAATCTGTCTGACTTCTTCACAATTCTGCATTTGGGTCAGCACATGCATGAGTTATCACTGCAAATATCACATGATGTTGTTGGCCAGGCAATAAAAACAGATCAATATGTGCAACTTCAAACCGTTGTATCAAAAGAAGTTGACAGTTTTGCCAATGTATTGATGCATTTTGTAACAATTGAAAGCTGTTGAAATTGTGCACATCTTCCTATTTGTCTTGGTGATACCACACTCTCCGGCCACATGCACACCTGCAATCACCAGCTCCCTTTCTGCTCCAAACCGGAGTGTGGCGGATCTCTGCTGCCTTCAGAACGCTCTCGGCTGAGTGAGTCGACAGAGGAGGGGATGGAGAGTAATCAAGCTGAAAAGATTAGGGGAAGACGAGCTGCTGAGGATCTGTGAGAGAGCAGACACTGGTTATATAAGGCCTAACCCAGTTTAGTGCACTCCCAAAGACAGACTGGGAGGAGGAGGAGGAGGAGGAGGACGGGGGGGGAGGAGGAGGAGGGGAGTAATGGATTTACAGAAGTGGGGTGAATCCTCATATGTGGACTGTACTAACCAGGCCATCGGCATTCACTAAATGCTCATTTTCTTTTTCTATTATGTGTTTTCCAGGGCAACACTGCAGATAGCTTTGGTGCAAAAAATGTTGACATATTTTATGTTTGTGCACATATGGCTGAACTAGCTATGTCAAATTTGTGAATAACTGATATTTTTTGAATAAGGCTTCTTTAAGTAATATAGGGATATATGTGTGTGTTTTACAGTGCATTTATTTCAATCAAAACATCACAACACAACACTGTAAATAGATTGTTTGTAAGAGGGTTTATGCAATGGCAAAACAAGTGAAAACTAGGCTAACAGCAAATGACCTGTATTTAACTAACCATTGCACCCATGTGGATAGCAAGTAGGCTAAGTGTATTTTCAGTGCTTAGTCTTATTTAAGGTGATAGTTGAGCTTGTGTTCTTCTTGGTTTTAGGTAATGAAGTGCAATGCTACCTGCAATGAATTCAGCAAAAGATTTCCCTTTAAAATCAAACAACAACAAAAAAAAAGAAAAAGAAATTAGAACTGTCAAGGCCTTGGCCCTATCTCGCAATAGTAAAGATATGGTAGCCAGACCTGGACTTAAACCATGAATCTTCTTGTTTAGAGGTAACTACTCTTTCCACTGAGCCACAAAGCTCTTATAGCTCATAATGGGAAAGAATACATTTCAATGAATTATTTGATCCTTTGTGGCTAGACAAATCTAGACCCTATCTCGAAATGGTATAAAATTCCTTAAAAATTCCTGCATCCTGATGGCTTCCGAATCCAAACCAAAAGCTAATCCTCTCTATCATTGACCATTACTGACCTTTCCCAAAATGTCATTTAAATTTGACATCCTTGGTGGATGTAACACACCAGAAGTCAGACCATTTTCTTTTTAGTTCATAAGTACATTTGATCTTTCCCATCTCTGCAACTTCCTGGGTTTTCAATACGTCCCTATGAGAGCGTCACGCTGCAGAAAGCTCCCTGCAGATCATGGACTAAAGATCCAGCAGATTTTAATCGAACCAAACGAGGGTCTAAATCGTAATAAGACCACGCTCCGCATACTAATGTGCACCCACAATGGCTCCCTTGCCATTCTTAACTCTCCCATTCACCCTCAGTAGAAGGCCATTTATTCAAGTGGCCCGGGCTGTTGCATAACCCGGCTTTTCACTGGTGGACCCTGGGAGAAGGAAACATATAGACAAGGGTGGGATCCCAGGACACTTTTGGAAAAAAATACAGGGACAAGCAGCGACTGAGGGACGGAACATGATGCTTGTGTGAACGGCATTAATGTAGAGAAAACAAGGCTTCCTATACCTGGCATTACAAGGCATGGCAGTGTTTCTGTTTTGGTTTGTCCTGCATCAGCTCAATGTCGGTGACCTCTTCTTTGAAAGCTATCTTTTCGCAAGTGCCCCACTGTTTGTCCAAGCAAATCAATAGAGTAAAAATAGAACAGTGGAAATATTTAAAGGCGAGTAGATGTCAAGTATTCAACCTCTAACTCAAACACACCAAAATATTTTGTTTAGGACATAAAAAAGTAACCCCAGGGTCACACATTTGGTACACTATTCATTTCTATCTCATTGTGTAACATATGTACTTTCTGTGACTACCCTATAGAAATGTTACAAAACACAGTGATCCAGCCAAAAATTAAACTGGGATATCCTGCAGAAAAAAGTGATAAACAACCTGACGTTCCTCATGGTTCCACTGGAGGGCTCTGTTTTCCTAAGAAAATATGGGGACAATGAATGAAAAACACTTGGCCACAGCACAGACTGCTTCAGACCGGTTTGCTGCTCCACTTTGAAGGCTGCCTCATAATCCTCACTACCTCGAGCCTTTATCATCTTGTAATTTCGTTTTGGAACATATCCCTGACGTCCACGAGAAAGATATGCGGTTTTGCAATGATGCTGAACAAGTAGCAGACAGGGAACTACAACAATAGAGGCTTTTATGTAGTAATGACAACTTTATGGGATTACAATATGGTTAAACAGCTACTTGTTGTACCCTCATCCTAAAGTGTCCTGGTACACCTGTGGTATTGTGGGGTTATGGTAATTGTCTGCTATGAGGCTGAATGGATGGTGGGTCTGTAAAATTCACCACTTAAATATATACTGTATGTTGCAGTAATGATATGATCAGCAGAGATGGGAGTAGCCAGAATGTTTACTGTTACAAAATGTAATCATTTATAATTTGGGTAGAAGTTACAAAGTCTTCAGAACAGGTAGAGCCAACAGTAAAGGTTAGAACAATCTAAGCAATAAAATATGTTTACACTCTGCAGAGGCGGAGGTTAGATGCCAAATCAGCCACTGTTGATGTTATTGATTCATGTATCTTTGAAGATTTTCTCTGCTGTGGTTACCTTCATTTGATTGGTCCAGCTGAGTCATGTGATATTGGAAAGTCAACAATCCATAGCTTACTGCGTATGTGTGGATGAAAATGCACACATACGCAGCATATAGTCCAAGTCTTTTTCATTAACGAAGTAAATGTGATATTGTAAGCGTGACTATGTTCTTCAAGCCTTAGATGATACATAAGAAAAAGGGGTTTCAATGTCTCATTATTGGCAATAGTTATCCATGTTTCGCTTTGTGTTTTTTCCTTTCCATTGCAGACTTAGCTAGTGCTGGAATAGCCACTTTCTCTGTGCAATATTCTGCCACAATTAATTTTATGTTGACAAGCCCTGGAGACCAAGAGCCAATTGGAGCTTGCTTTGTTCAAGAGTCCAGTTGTTTACAAACATATGATTGGTCAAAGCTTGTTGGTACAGAGGGAACATTCTCATGCATTCAAATTGTTGATATTAATTAAAGTCTGGATAACATTTTAAGGTCTTCATTTCTAGTCATTGTTATATATGATGATGGTCAGGTGAATTCATTTTTCAGCACGTCATGTTGCTCCAAACTCAACCCTAAGTAGAAGAATGAAGGCTCTTTTTACATGCAAAGAAAGGCTTGGATTTAATGGCTTGTTGGAAGACAGTGGCCACCTGTGGAAAAGAGGAAGTCCTTCTTGCTTCTTGTCCACTTTTTGACCAGCAAACCGCTTTGCCATGGCAGCAGCGAGCGGTGGACAGGGCAGCGCAGGGGTGGCCAGTTTGTGTCAGCACTCATTACCATCCTGCTCCTTGTGGATGTCTCTTCCAGTAGCGCTTTAGGAGGAAATAAAAGAGAGATGCTTTACACTTTAATGACTTTCCCACAGTGGCTCTCCAAAACAACAGCTCCCCTTTAAATTGCTGTGTTCTGGCTGAGGCTGGAGGAGAGTCCCCTGCTGCTCTGTGAAATACTGAGTCCACTGTCTGTCCACTGCAAGGCCAGCCAACAAGAGGGGGATAATCAGGTCTTTATGTGGCATGGGGCCGGCAGGGTACAGCCTCGCCATTGTGCCCCAAAGTGGCACCCCCGTCCCTGGTTTGATTGTTCCTGTCAACGATCATTTTGGGACACCCCTTTAACCTAAACTAAACTCTTGCACACCAAGCAACAAATAAGATAAGCATTGTAATTTTTATTAAAGTGAAAAATTGGAGAAAGACAACCTAAAGAGCCTTGCAATTCCTGTGTGATGTTAGTAGACCGTGCCTTTACACAAGTGAAACAAAAATGATGTGACTGGACCTGTATTGTACTGAGGCTCAGCTGGTTGTTAATACATCATTGTTTTGAAGCACACCAACAAAACATCATGCAGTGCTATGATGGACGCCTCCTTGGCCCGAGGTGGAGCGACTAGATACTGCGGATGCCCATGCTTTTTCTGCTGTGGGTTACTGCCACATACATAGAATATAAAAGTCAGTAACACACACACACACACACACACACATGGATGGTCATTATATTTTCTTACCAATATGTAATAAAATAGTAAGTAGAAACCACAGTGCATTCAAAAACAATAATTTATTTTAAATGAGAAAAAAAAATACAGAGTGAAGATGCAGGTGTTAGGCAATTCCCTCTGCTGTCAATAAGCAGAGTATTTTGGAAATCCAGCACATGAGGACTGTGTTCTGCCACTTCCAAGTACTTGTTCTTGTTTATATGTGTTTGGCAGCTCCATTAAATAAATATGCAGAGCTGTTTCATGTCTTACGTGATCCATGCTCCTCTCTAGGCCTAAATATCTGTCTGCAGCTGAAGTTGTATTTGAGCTGCTTGTTGACATTAGAGCTACGGTACAAATAGTACACTGATTTGAACACCATTGGAAACCATATCACTGTTTTCCTTTTTTCTTGGAAGTCCATTTTAGAATGACAGATGGACTGTAAAACTAGATCAGCTATTTTGGATTCTCACAAACATGATGTGTGTTTTTATAATGATTTTTGTTGAGATTTAAAAAAAAATTACTGCTAGCCATCCATGAAAACATAACAGCACTGTCACACTTAAACACAATTGGACAAAATTATTAATAATGATAATATTGTTGTTGTTGTTGTTATGATTAATATTGATATTACATTATGTACATTTGATTCTGAATGTTCTCATTGAAAAAAGAGCATATACTGTCAAACTTAAAGGGGCTATATTATGCTTTTATTCATATTTTTAAACCAATCTTCACCTCTAGAACAGCATTGCATGTTTTACACAATCTTTAAAAACATTATGTGACTAAAAGAAAACATTTTTTAAGTATTGGTGCCATAATGAAATTTTTGTATGATGCTATTTTACTAGAAATTGAAAAATAGCTCTGAAGAATCAGTGGAAACAAACTGTACACAACTCCAGGTATGTTTTTGATGTGGGAACAACATTATAACATTGTAAAAAGCTTTAAAAAGTCAAAAAAGTCAAGTTGCACCATATTGTGCCTCTAACTATATTGTAAGTTATGAGCAAAATTCTTTGAGTATTATTATGAGCTTCACAAATCATAAAGTGCATACAGGGAAAACAAAACTACAAGTTAGAAAGTATATACTTGTTTATAATTTCTTAATGATGTGTTTTTTTAGGCAAACTTCACTTAAGTGCTCAAAATGGTCCTCCAATAGACAGTGATCAAAAGGTACATAGTTATTTGTGTCAGCTCTATAACACTGAAATGCTACCTCTGAGGAAGTATTTTGTTTCTTTTTGCAAATAATCAATAAATTACCAGAAAGCAAAATTTTAAGTGAAGTTGTCTCTACATTATGTCTGGAGTGCTGAGTCAGCAAACACTGTGCATGTTAAAGTGGATTACCAGTGGCGCTGGCATGTGTATTAAAATGTAATCCGAGCTATAAATCCTTGCTGAGCCGTGGATGTAGTGTGTCTGTTGTGATATAACTAATCATGAGAGCGTGTGTTTGATAATCTCTCTCTGAATCTATGGGATTGGTGATGTATTGGAAAGATAACCTTAATTAGCCTGTTTTGACATAGATATGAGAACTAAGTAGGTCCAAGGACAATGATATGTACAGGAACCAGTGGCTGCACTGATGTAGTTTTGGTTGGTTTGTTTGTTGGTTTGTTGGCAGTTGGTTTTTATGACTGAATTTAAAATAAAAATAACGGTCAGTAAATCAGTAAAAAGGTCATTAATGGGCCAAGGAGAAGATGGTTTTGTTGCTCAATAGAGAGAATTCACCCCTGAACTGCATGATTTCCTTTTCAAGTCCAAATCTTTAACGTGCAGGACTAGATCCCAACTCCAACCACAGGAACAAAATATGTTACATGAAGTCTTTGTTGCTCAATAGATAGAGCATTTACCCCTGAATTAGAGCATTAGCCCATGAACTACAACTACATGATTCCAAGTTAATGTCCAAATCTGGTCACTTTAACTTTACCATTGTGAGTTTGGGCTTATGCCTTGGTTGAGAGTTATGCTCTAGTTTTGACAATTAATAATTTGCTATAGAGTGTTAAAAGTGTAAAAGTTTGACCACTAACATGCCTAGAACATGCTTGAAGATGTCCAGCCTGGTACAGTTAATAACTTCAATTCAGTGACAAATTTACTGTTGGGGTAACAGTGTATAGGATGATATACATATTTGAGGCTAATGGTTACCTTGTGCTTCCTTCTGTTCATCATGGGAATTAGCAAAAACTGTTGCTTCTGAAAAACAGGACAGTGACCATGAAATCAGAGTCGTGATCAGACATGTCATTGTGAAGTGAGTACAGCAGCAGAAAGACCTGCTCTGGTCCAGATCTGGTTACATGCATTCACCTGCTGCTATACCACAGCAGAAAAGACCCAAAAGACAATGAGACGAAATGGGAAACCGGACATCTGTGTGTAAACAAAGAAAAACAGGTCCAAGTCCAATCTCACAACCTATGTAAGTGACTGTTGGTCACACCTGAGTACTCCTCTGCACCACACTATTCCTATAATGCAGAGGTTCTGAGATCTGTACTTGAGTAAAAGTACTGTTACCAAGCACTCATAGCTTTATTACTTACTGTTATTATTGGTACTTACTACTACTACTACTACTACTAATAATAATATTACTGTCACTGCTACTACTACTGTTGCTAGTACTTCTACTCCTATTCCACTACTACTACTCCTAAAACCTCGACTACTGCTATCTAGACCTCTACCATTACTGCAACAACTACTACTGCAACTACTACTGCAACTACTACTACACTACTGCTGCTACCAGTACTACCACCACTGCTGCTTCAACGCCTACTGCTACTACAACTACAATAACTACTATAATTTCTACTAGTATCACACTAATCCTACTACTGCTGTCACCACCACTACTATTACTGCAACTACTCTTAGTACTTGCGTAAACCTGCAGATTTAAGGACGAATGCATCCACGAACCCACTAAACCTCAAGGTCAATTTTTTTACTCATTTTGAGAATTTAAACTAATGCTAAGTGATGTTTTACAAAATGTACTCTAGTTACTTTGCACAGTCACATTATATTGCATACACTTAAGGTGGCGTCTGAGGAAACAGCTGCTTCCTTGACTTGTCCTGAGTCAGGGCAGGGCCAGCGCTGACTCATGAGGAACTAAACACGCTGTGTCCTTACACTTGCATCAAAGTTTTTTCCCTTACGTACATGTCTTCTTTTGAATATAGGGCAAAGGTCTAGTAAAGACTAGTCCACACACATTTGTAAGACATCATTAACATTATTTAGCAAGGGCATTGGGTTGCATGTAAAGTATATAGAAATTCTTTATACTTGAATACACAGTGGGTATAACTTGGTGAAGAGTGGGAATCAAACCTTCTTGTCATTGTAACAGGATGTTGTGTCTTAAGTCCAACAACATAAAACAATGTAATAAGAACACACTGTTGAAGGTTGTGTAAAGTAGTCACTTCAAGGTTAGCGCGTCTAACTTCCTAGAAGATAATGCTTTTTAGCATTTGTATACTTGTTGTGTGATAAGACAAGTGATAAGTGTGTGGTAATAATGCATGAAATTGCTTCTGATTCTGATTCTATCCATTGAGATAAGATAAAGAGGCATGTTCTTTTTCCTTTTGGGCTTTTCACTTCCGGAGTTGCCACAGCAACTCATCAGCAAATCACCTTCTACAGTGATTTCTCTATTTATCCAGGCTTGGAACAGACACAAAAAGTGCACTGGCTTGTGACCATTTGTGGCTGGAATATAGAAACAATGGCATGCTGCTCTCAAATCATTTAAAACTACAACTGAGCATTTAAGTAGCTAGACTTACAGTAGTACCTAGTAAGCTCTTAATAGCATGGTGGAAATAAACTATATACTTAGTGGCAAAGGCCTTGCCTTACTTCAGAAGGTCCTTTGTTATTGTTTTAAAGTAGCAGTACTAATTTTGAGTATATCTTACTCCTCTGCTAGTCGATTATTGCATTCTCTGTTGCCGTAACACACACCTGCAAGCTAATTAAATGGTAATATGTCAAATACTTTATCAACATAAAAGTGACTTATGGATTTTGATTCCACTTTCAACATTTCACAAACTGTTCTCCTCCTCTGGCCACAGACCTGGGTTTTGAAGGCCATTGTAGTAACAATTGGGTGTTCTTGGGCCGATGCCAAGATAACTGCATGCCCCGTGTCAGTGGTACAGACCATGTGACCAGCATACTGGGTGCCATGTGACCCTCTCCGCCTGATCAGTGATATCAGAGTAATCAAGAACCATAAAGAAAAAGTCTGTTACATTAAATGAATGAACGAATGAATAGCTGCTGTCTGTTACAGCCACTCTGGCCAACTCTCAAACAAACAAAGAAACTTCATACCAAAGATAAAATATTGCACAAAAATCCTATTGTGAGTGCACAGAGAGCTGAACATGAGTATGCAGAGAATGGTTTCTCTTTAGTAAGGAGTGCGTGTAAGTGGCTAACAAATGAAGTGCCCAAGAGATTGGCACAATAAGATCTCTTGACCTACTTCTGAATTTCCTCACTAAGATAATCCTTCTCTGTAATTCAAACTATGCTGGATGGAGGAAAGTTATTGTGTTCCACGACCAAACAATAAAACTTCTATACCATATTAGATTTGTGTTGCAATGTTTACTTCCTAAAAGCAGGATTTGAGTTGAAATATTTCCGGCCTACACGCTCTAACCTGGTGCAGTTTTATATAGCTGCACAGAGAACTGTTAAAGAGGCTTATGACTATTCACTTCTAATGAGGCTTTGTACTCTCATGTCCCGGGACAAAACAGTTACCCAGCTGTATGAGGTCACTTTGTTTTGGGTCAGTAAAAATCTAGCATCGATACACCGCTGCATGCCAGTTGGAACATGGTGGACACAGGTGCTTCCATCAAAGGTATACCAAAACACTTATATAATCATTTAGGACAAGCCACATATGTTTGAATTTTCCACTTTAGCTTCATATTGCGTGATTACATTTCAGTGTTAACAGATTAGAGGGCCTGACTGGTTTGAAGTAAGAATAATGGAGCCATTGAGATCGAATGGGGCTTTCGGACAAACCAAACTCTATGAATAAACAGGCCCCTCTTACATAAACGGATCACTAGGGCAGCTCTAATTATCATACAGCAACTAACAATGGGGTCCTGAGCTGAATTTCATGGTGTCCGAACCGGTTGCTTGATGATGGGTTTGGACAGTGAATGACATCATTTCATACTGTAGTCCTCTGAAAAAGTGTAAAGTGTAAGTAATCATTAGTTTAGCATGTTGATCTGATTTTGCAGCATTTAGTCCAGGGGTAAATGCTCTATTAAGGCCACAAAGCCCTTTTATACAGTATTATTCCACTAAAACTAATCATGTGTTCCTTTACTGACCTTTGTGGCTGGAGTTACTATCTTTGGCCCTATCTTGCAAAGCTACCAAAACTTTTAAAAAGATTCCTGGTGCGTTCCTGATTCACTGCTATTCCTACTGCTACACTACACTTTGCCATGAAGAAATGTGTTTTGTTCAAAAGCAATGATCAGATATGCATATATTGATGAGATTTTGCAGCTTTCCAAGGTTTTCTGAGGTCAGCAGGTGCACTTTACCTGGTGTCGTGGCACAGTTCATTGGTTACAAGGTCACCATGCGTTCTGTTTTTTTAATGATAGCTCGTTAGCTGGTCATTACATTAGCAGGTTACTCAGGACAGAGTTCATAAAAGTGAATATTGATTACCATGAAGCTATAGCCACTGTTGTGTTGAGTTTATGTGGCCTGGACCTCTCCTTGACCTCCCTGACAAGCCAACCTTTGGTACGTACCTTGTGCAAAAATCACAATGCACAATAAGCAAATGAACTGAAGTCTTTCATAATGACTTATGACCTATATTGGTCACTTCTAGTCCAACAACAAACCCAATAGGGACTCTATGATCTGTGATCCAAGTATTAATCAATAGGAATTTAAAAAATCTTGTATAAAATAGATCAATGGATAAAAAGAGAGAGAGAGACTGGTGCAATTTGTTACAAACAAAATAGTGAAGTGGATCCAGAACCCCTCCCACTGAAGTTGTTTTGCACCAAAGTTTAATGCTATCATATCATATCGCTCATAAAGTATGGGATGGGCCTCACACATTGACTTCTTGTCAAAACAATCAAGAATGAGATGGTATGAATTCTTTATAACAAACATGTCTCTGAAGACTCTCACTCATCCAAGCTAACTGAATCCCAACAAAAGGTTTAAAAAGAAGTCATCTGGGCTTGTTTTAAAGTTGAAGATGAAGTTGAAGTCTCTTATCCAAAAGGCTTTCCCAATTCTGAAATTAAATTGATATGAGAGTAGGTTTATATGCTCCTAGGAAGAAGTTTTAGACCTGAAACAAAATTCTATTGGTTTGGAAGACTAAACAGACATGAAAGAGTCTCAATAACATTTTAAAGAATCTACTTAAACTAAACATTATTTTTTACTTTCCCCCTGTGGCTGGAGGGTAGTCTATTTGGCCTCTTTCACAGTGGTACAAAATCCATTAAAATAAATTCCTGGATCCAGAAGATGTTACGGACATAAAAAAAACAAATATATATATATATATATATATATATATATATATATATATATAAAACTGTAAAAACTAATGAGGTCTCTTGCACTTTTGTATTGAAACATTAATGAAGCTGTCCATAAGTTCATGCAACCCATTTTACCTGCCTTTTTTTTTTATCTGGGACACCACCAGCCCGACCTGGTTTGCTTGTCCCGGGTGAGGTTTCACCTATAGGCCGCCGTGTGACAGCCAAATGAATCGAGTCTATGCTGTTAAACAATTCCTGTTCTATTCCGCCGCCCCTCTTGACACTTCATGGCCCACAATGCCAAGCTTTAAGCAGACACTGTTCCCACGCCACACTGGCCGTCCTGGGACACAGAGAGAAGTGAGTGGTGTAAGGCAGCACTGGCATATCCTTAACTCTGTGACCTTTTATACCGCTGCACCAGGTCTGATTAAATAACTTGGATAAAAGGGAGGATTTTTGATAATATAAAAGACAATATGAAATGACTATGAGAGTTTAAAAGATTGGTGACACTTTTCACAGTGGAGAAAAATGATCCTTTTGTTGTGCCATTGTGAAAACAGTCTTGAGGGAACAGGACAAAGAAGATGTGAAAATACTGCAGAGGAAGTCAGACTAGACAAGAACAAAACAAACGTCAACCAGGACAAGGTGTGTCTGTGGCTGCAAAATGTATCATGGGCATTAAGTTTTAGTTCAGAAAGAAGAAGAAAACTCTCTCTTTTATTTTTTGTCTTGCTTTATACTTTCAGGAGATGCACAACCAAAATGAAAAAGGAACCTCCATTTAGTTAAATGATCTTAGTTTCTATCTGAATTCAAACTGGAAAGACATTTGTGTATTTAATTTTGCCAAAACCAAAGCAGATGTGTAACTCATACCATTCTGCTGTCTTTGTCCATTGAACAAAGGCTCTCATATTTGAGGTTTTGTGGTGGATTTAATTCCTCTTTTTTTAACCAAACATTTGGACTCAATTTGTCTACACTACCAATATAAAATATGCACATTTTCAGTATTGATATATGGACCTATTGCACCTTTTTTCCCTTTTGGTTTTGACCATGGGGTGGCCACAGCAAATCATCTGCCTCCTAGTGATTGTAGTGCAGTGATTCATATATTGATTTAGTATAGATCTTTTGCCAAATCCCTTCCTGATCCATCCCTTTCCATTTATCTGGGCTTGGAAAAGGCACAAAGATTACACTTGTGACTCCCCTGTGGCTGGATTATTGACATATTGCACCTATTAAAGTATAATTTGTTTAAAGCAAAGTTCTATTACAAATACAGAGCAAGAGCATATAAAAGATGGTTACTGATCATGCAGAAACATACATTCAGGAATACCTTAATTCATACGGTGTTTTACTTTATGTAATTAAAAATCAAAATGTTTTTTACTAATGGGTTATTCTGTGGCCACTGGAGGGCAATCCCATGCCTCACTGTGGTTTTCATTGTTGTGGCTCCAGCCTCAAGCCTGCTTGTCCATAAAAATCACTGCATTAATTATATTAAAGTGATAAATGTACTTGTTTGGCGGGCACTTACACTTTTATGAACACAGCTGTAAACACAGTAGATTACATTGCATTAAGTGTCCAAGTGCTATGGTAACCTAGATAATAACAAAGCAGTAATTTTATGACGTCAGATCCTCACTTGCCTAACTCGACAATAGAAAATTCCTCCTATGTCCAAATATGGTCAAGACCAATACTATTTTGTCTCCATTTATACCCAGCCTGTTCAATGAATCCTCAGTCTTTCTCAGATATGGTTAAGATAAACATTGCAAAATTCATTGACTAAGACAAACTGTTGCATTCATAAGAAACCATTAAAAATAGACAGTCACTTCAGTGTTGGAAATCTCCTGGTGACTAACAGGTGCAACAACACAACAGCATCGCAGGGAGGCAATAAAAGATTAAAAAAAACTTGACTGGACCAGCTTAAACCAACAAAATGAAAGCCCCATATGAAGACTTTATCAAACAAAGTCTCTGTTTTCTTGTTTAGATTTGAGCAGGCTGTGTGAAAGATTATGGTGCATACACCGGCCCTGTAATCACCTTGGTGCTGACGTCAGTTGTCTTGTACTGACAGCTGCTGGGCCTGGCCTTTAAGAGTGATTATCAGACACATACTTTCTGTATTGACTTTGTAAAACCCTGAAAGTGTACCACACGTCTAGAGGAGCACTGAAGGTTAGTGCACCACAACTGGCTAATGAAAGTGAGAATGAAGGCTTACATGTATAAGAAATGCACTGGCGATTTGAAAATATGTTAAATGTTTATTTTGGCATCCAGACAAAAGACCAGGCAAGTTGTTCAAATAAGTCTTCCTCAGACTTTTTAATGAGTGGAAAATACATTTATCTGGAAATGCATGGGTTATTTTCTGACGTGTTTGTTATTATAGCCTTTTCTTTCATTTAAAGTGAGTGTTTTCAACTTAGAATGGAAAATGGACTGTATTTGCTGTGGTGTTGTTATGGATGCAGTCCCAAACTGACATGTTAGTGTAAGAAATAAATACTATATTTGTGTTTGGATAAAACAATAATAATGCATAGACAGATATCACTGTCTTGGACACTTCAATGAAGTGAGTAACTGAGCTGCCAACTGATCACAAGCTGGTGGTAGAGAAGGAACCTGGACAGACTCTGCAGACCTAAACATACAGTGAGTGTTGGGAATGTTTGGCTGAACTCACTTTGTCAGAGAGGTCTTCAACTCTCACCTCCAGGAGAGCTCTGACCAGAAAACAAGGAAGACTTCAGACATTGAGACCAAATGCACCATGTTCCACTCTGAGCTAAGGTTGTAAGGAGATCTGGTTGTTAAAAAATTGGACCAGCTCTGTACCTCTACCCCAGTCCACATGTGTTTGGTGCACCAACAGAAGGCATTCGTGGCCTCCTGAGGTGCTCTGTGAGTATGGGGGCCCTGTATGATTGGAGCAGGCACTTGACTGACATGACTGACAGTAAGTCAGATCTGTTCCAAGTGCATGTTGGACTTTGGCTTCTGTTCATTACTGAGAGAAGTTGTAGGCAAAGCCAGGGGTGGGAGTCCAATTTGGGGACCACATGATTTTCATATTTTTTACAGATTATGATGTTTTGTTGGCTCCTTCAAACCAGTTTGCAGTTTGCAGCTTAGTATGAAGCAGTTGGGATGTGAATCAGTTCAAGGCTAGTTCTTAAAAAAAAAAGTTGGTTTGCCATCTTTAGGTTAAAGGCTCATTCTTCAGTTGGAGGAGTATCTTGGGGTTGTTCACAAGTGAGGGAAAAGTGGAGCATGAGATTGGCAGGCGGATTGTCACAATATCTGCAGTAAAGCAGTCTTTGTATTGTCTGTATAGTCTGTTGTGGGGAAGATGGTTGTGTGCTTTGGGTCATGACTGTAATATCTTGCATACAGGCAAACAGAATTAGCTTCCTCCGCAGGGTGGATGAATGCTCCCTTAGAGGTAGGGCAAGGAGCTCATCCTTTTACAAACACAGTGCACCATGCTCACCAGTGCCACGTTGGACTCTGATTGTTGAGGCACACTTCCAAGCATTAAGACATATCTCTCACATAATGAACAAAACTTTACACTGATATTACTGCATATATGGTACATCCATCCATCCATCTTACCTCTGCATATCTGGGGCTGGGTTGCAGGGGCAACAAGCTGTTTGTGAAAGGCCTATGAGAAAGCATGTGTTGCTTTTCACATGGACTGTTGTGACAACACGTTGTAATACCCTGTACTATAGAGAGAATATGCCCTAGTGTTGTTGATATGAAAACAGTGGTGACTCACACCACAGTTCTCTAAACCACACTGTCCTGCATGAAGCCATGCTGTTTCACCACATGTTTTTGATGCATGTCTTGCTTTATAGAGGCTCAGACGTGCATCTGTCCAATCAGTGGGCTCCCTGTGACCCTTACCACTCCATGACCTCCCTGAACCCTCTGGTCTCAACAGCCATGATCCTATTACACCCACTTTTCTGTCTCGGCCCGACACAGCACTACAGCCGTATGTGAAAAGACGTCATTCCTCTCTGTTGTGCATCATTGTATTGAGATTACTGTCTTTGGATTAAGAAGAAAATTGATTCAGTGAGATGAAAATGCAGCCATGTGTGCCTTTAGCTTGACTTGGGTCATTTGCCTGACATGTTGTTGGGCCTTGTGCAGACTGTGGTGTGTGTGTTGGATGTTCTAGGGAAAATAAAGGATTTGCTGGGATTAGGTCTTTGCAACAGACTAATGGCAGTAAGAAAGTTGCTGTGGCACCATAAGATACATGATCAGGCCTTAATCTCACAAAGGCTCAGAGGGTGTGGGGGGGCAGAGGGCACTGCTGCTTTCTTGTAATAATTTCTGGACTAAATATTCCCTCCACTGTTGTATTTTTATCATCTTTTTTGGGAATCTGGATGACACAAATAGAAAACAAGTAGATCCAAAGATGTCATTGTTTATCTGGGTGGATATGCGTTTGCTGTCTGTGATGTCTCATTAATGTGGTCATGCTGCTGGCCATTATGCAACAACAGCCTTGAATCAGATTTGAATCAGCACTCGATGGTGATGAGGATTAGACCCTGAGCCTCGCCACACAAACCAACAGCAAACATGTCTTCTCTGAATTTATTATAGTCCCTCCAAAGTCTATAAGCTGAATAAAGTGATAAGCGAGTCCAAAACAGTGACAAAAACAAGTACAAGCACTATTACTTACTATTTGTTCCACAGGGCTCAGTAGTAACCAATGGGAAAGCTCCAGTCAACCTCTCATCTACCAAGAGAAGAGTCTACTGCCAAGAAAATGCTTCGATATAATTGTTGGTGTCCAATTTAAGTGCCATGAGACTATATCAAACTAGAACCTTAAACCTGTTAGCACGCAACAGAAAAAACTACAGTACAGGTAAAGCTCACATATAATTGTTAGTAACCTGGCAGATAATGGTTGGATAATGGTCAATGCAGTCTAACTTTTTTAACAGTTTCCACAACAACCACATTGAAAAGAGATTAAAAGTACACAAATTAAGGAAGTGCAAACAGTCGTGGGAATCAATCAATAAGTTGTCAGCTTCTCTTTGTTATATTGTGCCGCTAATGAGTAATCAAAGACATGTTGAGGTTTTGTTGCATTACGTAAACAGATGGCAGAGATTGCATGTATGGAATAGGTACCAAATCGCCCACAAAAGGCCAGTGTGTGTTCCAGGCCCAGTCATGTATGCGGAAAATGCATTCATGTGCTGTAACAGGCCGCACACTGTGGAGATTACATAATGCAGGGTAGGTCCCTTTCCCTATAGAGTAAATAAAGAGTGACTGTTTTGAGAATATTTTCATCTCTCATCTTCATCCATTGTATGTTGGTTTATTGTTGTGCAGATTGCAAGGTTTATCAGAGGTGTCGGACCACAAACTTTTACAAAAATGGTGATGTATATCTTATAGTGGGCTGTCCTTATGTCACCTGTTTGTTAAGCAGCTTGACATGACTCACAACTTCACTTAAAGTGTCCACCCGAGCATTACTAAAAGAGCAACGACTGTCAGCAACAATTTCCAAGACATCAGCTGTGTCAGAAAGAGGGGGATGGAAGCATGTCTAACCATAGTCAGTGTAAGCAATTTACATATTGTACAAACAGTGAATATTTTTTAACTGCACTAAAAGACATTGCTATCTCTGGAAAATGCACACTCCCAGTGAGATGTTCTGCAGCATTTGATGTCAAGCCAGTAGTTTCTTATTTGAGTGGGAGATTAGATTTATTCATTTAGACCAGATATTAATTTTATATAGCTCAGTATAACAGCAACATTTGCCTCAAAGGGCTGTGCAGACTCTACAAGACAAATATCCTCAGAGAGAAAGACAAAAGAAAATAACTCAATAAATAAATAAATAAACCTTTTTTTTCCCTTTCATCTTTATCCTTCCAGGGTCGCCACAGCAAATATATCTCCTAGTATGCTGTGGTTTGCAATGTGATTTTGGCTGAAAAAAGCCACCCTATTTATCCAGGGATGGGACTGGCACAAGAAGTACATTGGCTAGTGATGGTTTGCTGTAGCTTATCCCACTTACTTTGGACGGGAGATGAGGTGCACCCTGTACAAACAACTACTGAATCTCACATTTATACATTCAGATGACAGGTTTTTAAGGTCTTGTATTTTTATGGAAGATTTGTATAACAATATGATATGAAGAAAATCACATACTGCTCCTAATGTAAGTGTTAAGATACTGGTAATAAATACTTTAAAAAGTATGAACAACACCATCCTTCCAAAATTACATTGCACATTTTTCTTCTACTATAAACTTTATAAGAGAATGATGCAATGTATAATATTGCAACATAAGAAACACGTGGGAACAAAAAAGCACTCAGTGTAATAAGACATTCTTATCTACTAAAAGACAAAATATAAAATGTCTTTGTGTTAATAATGGCCCCAGTGCAGTCCTCTTACATAACACAGTCATATCTCATTTTGAACTCCAAGGTAAATATAATCAAGATTAAATTAATACATGTTGTGACTTCCATTCCTGACCTTATCACAGTCTCAGCAATATCAGATATATTGTATAATATTAAACCAGGGAAAAACACTTTGACTTTGTGGTGCGTCCCTTCAGTGTTAGCCACCTTAATACGCTTTTCTATTCTAGGTGTGCACTGTGGCTCTACTGTATGTGTGCTTAAAGGGAGGTAAAAAAAAAAAACAAGCCACCATGAATCCTGGAAGAATTCCCTTTGTGACTGCTTTTGTCATCTGGGAGAGGGGCTCAATAGTGAACAGACAAAAAGGCTTCTCCTGTCTTAGCTGGTCAGGACTAGAAGCACATGGATGAACCCACCAATAAAGACAAAGCTATGTGTTTTGACTCTCTGGCTCACTGCCATTGTCTTAGCTTCAGTAAGTGCCTGTTCACTAAGCCAACAATGGGCATTAACCTGGTTGTTTGACTTTGGCAGAATCCAGTGCGGTCTTAATATTTTCAGAACAGACAGCCAACTTGTACACATTTGCAGAGAGCTAAAAGTAATGAGAGCAATGGGTAGTTTTGAGTGTCCATAGTTTTAACCGTCATCACAATTATTTTTAGGTGATACAATATGAACAAGTAGGAGGATGAATAAGGGAGTGCAGCAGTGAACTAAAATATTGTATCAGAGGTGTGTTATCTTTGAAAAGTCACAGGGTTTGAAAAGGTCAGTTTTGTTACAGAGTAAAAATGAGTAAAATAATTGATGGAAATCTTGCTAAAATATATTATATACCAAATTCTCAAAACATTAGGACTATCAGGTGAGATAGAGATATTTTACAATTTCATGAAATATCCTGTAGCTTATTTTGATGGCAGCAGCAGATCTCAGAAAAGTCAGGACAGGGGTAAAAAAAAAAAAACAGCATTGTGGTTTTATGAGATTTTCAAATTGCATTCTGATTTTACAATTACCGAGTTTCACTTTTTTATTGGAGTTGTAGTTTGTTTTATGTATTTTTTTATTTTATTTTGCACATTCACAGTGTTAGTAGTAATGGATACATGACAAATGCAGACCAAGTATTAGACATTGTGCTTTGATATTTAACACTTTCTTGTGTTGACTATACTATACCTAGTTTCTTTATAAGCTTAATCTAAAGTCTCAAATGTCTGCATGGGACAGACAAGACTTTAGACAAACTAAATACAATAATCACTCAAATATAGAACGTGTGAAAGACATACTACAAAGATCAAGGCAATAGAGTATAGCTGAAATTAGTTTAAAAATATTTAGTTTGTTATATAGAGATTCAGTATAATACTTAATGCATTAGGAAAACCAATGACGTGGCCACTGTGCAGTTGCTGAGTCAGTTCAAATACAACATATGGTTTAACAACACATAAACTTTTATTTGAACAGCAGAGCAGACTAGCACTGAACTAACAGCCAACCAGGAAGTTACCATAGCCATGTTAAAATAATCATCTCTTGTACAAACATGCTTTTTATTAAGCCTTGGTCATTAGGATACACAGATATTAACTGTGGAAAACTATTCACTCTTTTAGGTTTGTAGCTCGTCGGGGTTGGCACATCATTGCTTTGTTCCTGGAATTCTATGTTCTGAGCTAGAGGGAAAGATTTGACTATGGATTAGATGACGTGAATTAAACTGAACTTGGTGCTGTGGCTCTTGTCTCATGGTTAAATCGAGGCGTGTACAGTAACTAACAGGAGGCGGGGTGTGGACTGAGACTTTGTGCTGACTCATGTTCTGTTGTTTATGAGGACCCCATCGTGTGTTCCTGTCATAAGGGTCATTCGGGGCTGGAGATGACCCCTGATTCTGACCTCTTTAGGGGCGCTGTTAAAACAAATAAGGTTTAGTGTCACAGTTGCCATGTGACAAGCAGATGTGGGAATCACAAAAGAATTGTCTTCAGGTTTTATATGAAAAATTATCTTACCAATAATAGTATAGAGAATTGGACAAAGAAACCAGTGTCTTCTGATAAAGCTAATGTGGCTGCTAGATTACCAAACTACAACTGTACTCCAAATTAAGGGTGTAAGAAAATATCAGTTCTGCAATATACTGTATCCTGATTTTTTTCTGGGGCAAAACTGTACTACTTTTTTGTTTTGACAATATTGACTATTTTATATTTTTCCTGCAGGCACTTTCATGTTGGTACATGCACTTATTTGAAAAAGGGCAACGTGTTTGCAAAATACAGTAACAGTCCTCACTTTGCTGATTATTATGAAATGTTGTGCATATAGTGGTGTACTAGTATACAGGTGAGGTTTTTCAAAATCATATTGTGAAAAAAATCATAGTATTTTGTCCTTGTTACAGTATTGTGATATAACAATAACCTATTGCTGGGTTTCAGTTGATATCACAACCATCTATAGTCTTGAATGAAAGACATGATCTTAATTATTATTATTATTATTATTATTATTATTATTATTATTATTATTATTATTATATTAGAGACTAGGTCCATTATCCCGCTATATTTATCCAACCACACCAAAAAATCTGTATATTAATAATTTACATTTTGCTTGCTTTCCATCTCAATTAAACACTATAGGCTATAATGTTGTGATAGAATCTGAATCCCAGCAATACAGTATATATGTGCTTCTCATAATAATAATAATCCTAATACATTAGTTTTCATACTGTAAGTTGTAATAAGAAAAGATCACAAATAATTCTTTATCATCTTGGAAATAAATTAGGAAATAATTCCAAGTTCCCCCTGCGAAGTGCTCCCGTACCCCAGGAGTCCCTGTAACCCTGGTGGGGAAACTCTGCAGTATATTGTATTATATTGAGATATGTTTTGTATCGCTAGGTTTTTTGCCAATACACAGCCCTACTCCGAATATTGTAATTACTGTCTGCTTATTCTTGTAGTTTCTGAGCCTTAGTTGTTTTTGTAAAGTCAGTAAAACTTTTATTTTTATCTAAAAGCAACCTTTGTTTAAGATGGGTAAGTTAATCTATAGCCCTGACCCTGACCAAAGGATAACCCTAACCTTACCTCTGACCCACTTTCTGTCACTGAGTGCATTCACTGATTTGTGTACTGAGGTCAGAACAGACCCCCACATGTGACTGGGAAAAGGCGAGGGATCTTGTCATAAATCCGGACTCTTTGGAGTCTGGAGGCATCTGGACGTCCACTCTGCCAAATATTCCAGCAATGGAAATGTGGATCATCTTGGAACAATTTGTGCTCCAACTCACGTGAAATAAACACATGACAAAATGTAAATGCTACTTAATCCACTGGAAAAACTGCTGT
This sequence comes from Bostrychus sinensis, assembly GCA_020698575.1. NCBI lineage: Eukaryota > Metazoa > Chordata > Actinopteri > Gobiiformes > Eleotridae > Bostrychus > Bostrychus sinensis. The sequence continues at coordinate 22,376,535 of CM036256.1, forward strand.
AGAAAATGAGGTCAGATGTGGTTGAAAAAAGCAGACCTGGAGCAATAAACACTGTTAGAGTTAGGAGTCGTTTGGTTTTGGTATCGTCTCCCAATTAATTTTAAAATGTGTTACTATTATCGTCTGATGTACTTCACTGTAACAAATACTGTAGCTCTGAGCCACACAACAGCTTGAACAGCTTGTTCTCGATCTGCTCCCAGCTGGAGACAAAAGCGGACTAACTCACTGTCTGTACTGCATACACTCAAAACTGTGTCACTGTGTCATATGTAATGGGATGACCAATCACAGCACAGGTAAGCTTGAGTGATGGCGGGCACTTCAACATCTGCCCAATCATATCCAATCACACCGCCGCTCTCAGCAAATCAGAGCAGGGCTATGGTGCAGCGTCTGTGTGTGCAAAAAGATACATGTGTGAAAAATGTGAACAGGCTGGATCTTGTTATGTTTTGGCCTTAGCACGTGTAAATGAGAACGTGTGTCATCACCAGCTTCCCCTTTTGTGAACACGTGTGTGAAAATGAATATATCGTGTTGGAGATTGAAGCACAGTCACAAAAGGTGTTTACTTTCAAAGCTGGTTAGATACGCTGTCTTCTCTCTGTAATAGAATTCTCAATGCTGCTTTAAGCCATCATCATGCAGCATTTTTCCTTCAATATCTCCTCCTCCAAGATGGCTGTGATGTTTTTTCTTTCTCTGTAGCATATTATACAATGTAGTGACTATTCTGGTTCAAACTAGTATGGTGGGTTATACAACATAAGCCAAGTGAGGAGAGCCATACTAAACATGCAACTGTAGCACAATGTAAAATATACTGTTTTGTGCAGCTAAATCTTTAAATTCATCCACAAGGGGTCACAAGCCAGTGTATTTTTTGTGCTATTCCCAAGCCAGGATAAATAGAGAGGGTTGCATCACTGGGTAAATCACTGCACCCTAGCTGGCATATGTTATGACATATAGCCTAATTTTAGTAAAAAAAACTGTGATAAATTTTTCCATGGCAACAAACTGCATTTGACCAGGGGTACTACTGTGCATACCCATTTGTGAGACCCTGTTTCATGTTTGTGTTTTTTTTTTTTTTGCTCCTTACATAACATGGATGTGTGGCTGCTGTGCCCCCCCCTTTCAGGATTCAGCCTGTACATTCCGGTGGTTGTCATAGCAACAGGGCCAGCATCCCTCGCTCCATCCTTTGTCCGGTCTCTCCCCGCCGTTTGTGCTTCCCAGGCAGAAGGTGCTCGGGATTCTGCATGCAAATAACCGGCGGTAATTGAGCTTTCGATCAAGGCAAATAGGAAAAGGGGAGTATTATGCGTGAATGCATTTGGAGGGCTTTTCACAGACCGAGGAAGTGTGGTAAAAATCAGCACACCCTGCAGTGACTTGAACACAGCGAGAGAAAAACAAGCATGTCATGATTGGAGCACTTTATATCAGGAACAGCAATGAAATGGGGCAGCGTTCAGTCATGTTTGACTTGTGATATTATTGTAACAATGTATGAAATGTGAAGCAAAAAAAAACAAAAAACTGTCACACGTGAGCCTTTGGGAGCAGTACACTGTGCTACTGTTTACTTGAGAGATTGTGATCTTTCCTGCCCAAGTAGACTGAAGTCCTTTGTGGTGTGGCCTTTTGGCTCCCAGTAAACATTGGTATCAATTGTATGAAATGACAAGAAAACAGGACACTAAAATACACTTATTGGTATTGTTTAGATTGTCAATATTTTACAATGTTGAGTGAGCTCTTCAGTGAGACATAAAGCCTGATATTAAAAAAGAAAAAGACCTTTTAAACCACCATAAATAATCTAACTTGAGTGCTAGAATACAACAAAAGCAACTTCAGTTCATTTCATTTACAAAAGAAGCGACTTTGAGATACAAATAGTCCCGAAACTGTAAACAAGGTATGTGAAAAACAAAACGGTTAAGGGTGACTGGGTTTAATTTGGGGTGAAACTCTACAAAAACAAAGTACATGCTCCTGGCTCATGTCCAGTTAACATCTGAAACAGGACTGAACCTGCCCTCAGTTTTTTGATTGGCCTCACTGGAGAAAAGTTAGCCAATCAGCAGCTCCCACTAATGCTGTTGTGAGGGTAGTTAAAAAGTAGGCAAAAGGTCCCAATGTAAACTTGTTGCCCTTCCCCCGGTCAGGAAGAGCACAAGTGAATGTTCAAGCTCACGTGAAATGGGTATGTAGCGTGCGTTTTGTGAAAAAGTAGATGGTGTGCCCCTGTCCACATCGAAGTTGGTATATACACACACACACACACAACTCCTGATGTTAAAACATTTTTTTTCCATAAAGGCTGTAAATAAGTATTGTTTAAAATGAAATAAGTGACAAACATAGGGCTTCCAGACATGTTCAGGGTGCCAGTTTGTTTTACACTGCACTAGTGGAAAAATTTGCCTAAGGCTTTGGCGAGGATCATAACCACCTTTGTGTATGAGAGCCACTTTCCCAGAACAAAGCAGCTGTTGAGTTTCAGCCAGAGCTAGAAAGTACAGCCTCAGTTGCCGTTTGTGGGGCAAGGCTTTTTATAAGTTAATGCGTCAGTCTAATAATGCTGTGTCATCAGTATGGGAGGTACAATGGCTGTTCTTGGTTAGTTCTTAGTCATTTCTGGCAAACAACTCTTTTTATGCCAATGCCAGTTAAACTTGTGGTGTCAACTGTCATTTAATGTGATTCATCCTGTTGGGATTTGTGCAGTTGCATTAACAAATCCAGGCAAGTCAAGAGTCAAAGACAAGCTTGTGATAAAATAAAAGTTTTAAATGTCATAGAAAACACCATTCAGTAAAATGAAGTCTTTTACCAAATTGGGTGCATTACAATATCAGTTAACAAAAGGATAAAACTCCTTGAGGAATCTACAAATGGCATTATGGACAGATCCAACACATTTTGAACAACATACGTCTGGGTACAGACATCTACAAAGTGTACCATACATAGTTTGACCCAGTGTGCCAAAATCTGAAGACAAACAGCCATTTAAAAATAGACACTTCATAATAAAAATCAATTAGTAACATTGAAGACTGGATAGTTCAAAGGCAGGTCAACATACAACAGTACATGAACTAATCATTTATTTTGTTACACATGCTTTCCAGCTGTAGCAGCTCTACTTTTCAGTGTCCATGTGCTTTTAGTTCATTTTAGTCAAACAAAAAAGGAAAGAACACAAGCTAGAAAACCGTTACAAAGGCCAATCCCATCTAAAGATGAAGGGAAAGACATACCCTGCCATTACCAGCTCACAACTACTAAAGATGTGACTACCTTGACATGTTTAAGTTGACCAGCCAACTTTAGCCATTAAAATGCAGGTTAAAATAATCTCAGTGGGAGAAATACAGTACTATTATTTTTTTTTAAGAGAAGCCAGAAGGGCATTAGGAGTCAGTCCATGAGTTATAGTTTAGTAATCCGTGGGTTCATCCCCCTCCTCACCCAGCAAACAGGTACGGATCAGGGCCTCAGTGACACCATATGGGTCACAGTTGGCAGAGGGACGGCGGTCTTCAAAGTAGCCCTTCTTCTCCTGACCAACACTGCGAGGAATGCGGATGCTGGCACCACGATTGGCCACGCCTGCGGAGAATTCATTGATGTTTGAGGTTTCGTGGTGGCCCGTGAGGCGGCGGGCGTTGTCGAGCCCGCCTTTGGGATCATAGGCACGGATGTGGTAGCGGTGCCTCTTTCCAAGTCTTTCAATAGACTCCTCAATGGCTCTGAAAAAGATACAAGAAAACTCATTAGAAATTAGAATATAACCCAAGACATTGTAGATAAAGGTTTGACCCTCACTTTAGGCCGCCTTCTTCCCTCATCTCTTTTGTGCTGAAGTTTGTATGGCAGCCAGCACCATTCCAGTTTCCAGGGATGGGCTTGGGGTCAAATGAGGCAACAACTCCAAAGTCTTCACACACACGGTGCAGGATGAAGCGGGCCGCCCAGAGATGATCACCCATGTTAATGCCCTCGCAAGGCCCCACCTGGAACTCCCACTGTACAAAGAAAATCCTTCAGCTTCATTCAACTCACTTTCAACCTCAACTTTAATTATTCATCCCAACTTACCTGAGCTGGCATCACTTCTGCATTTGTGCCACAAATCTGCACTCCAGCATAGAGGCAGGCTCTGTAATGTGCCTCCACAATGTCTCTGCCATAAGCCTTGTCTGCTCCCACACCACAGTAGTATGGACCTGCAGATACACCAGTTAATTAATCAGCCATCCAACATTAAACATCTTAAAATAATAGTTATTAGGACCTACCTTGTGGTCCAGGGAATCCATTAGATGGCCATCCAAAGGGGTGTCCATCAGTCCCCAAAATAGTGTACTCTTGTTCCATGCCAAACCAGGGGTGCTGGTCTGCCACCATATCCATCAGCTTTTTACATGTAATTCTGAGGTTGGTTTCTACAGGGTAAACAAACAGTTACACGTTTAGTTCCGGCTATTGGGAAATTAGTTAAACAAACCACACCTCAACGCAAGCTAAACACAATGTCCTAGCCATGGAGTTTAAAATCATATTCCTACTTTGTTATACAAATCATAGTTTCATCATTTGTAATTCTTATATAGACTATACAATTAAACTTATTAAATGCAGAGTGAAGGGTTACCTGCAGGTTTTCGGTTATACTTCAGCACTTCACACAGGACCAGTTTGTTGGGGTCTTTGCGAAAAGGGTCACGGAACATAGCAGCAGGAATCAGGTACATATCACTGTTGGAGCCTTCTGCTTGATATGTGCTTGAGCCATCGAAGTTCCACTCAGGCAGATCTACAACATGCACATTAAACTGAGTCAAATGCCGTCTTAGAAGAGTAACAACGAGCATCTTATTTATAGCTTACCTTCAATGCTTTTAGGCTCACTGTCTAGTGTCCTCGTTTTGCAGCGGAGCCCCTCTCCAGTGCCGTCTATCCAGATGTACATGGCCTGCACCTTATCCCCCTGGGGCAGCTCCATGTACTGCTGCTTCACAGCTTTACTCAAACTGGAGCTGGCGGATGTGGCCATCTTCACCGCTACTATAACACACCTGGAAACGACAGCAACAAGACAGGTGTGAGGGACCACGCTACGCACTGAGCACATGTTGCGTAAGCGGAGTTTGGTAGGGGAGGGGGCTTGGGGTGGCCTCAAAACAGCTCCATTGTTTGTTTTCCAGAAGGTAAATGAGCGAAAGACGCACAGAGGATGTACAGAACGAGCGATATTTAGCTTTGTGCCGCCTTTTTTTTTTTTTTTTTTTACTGCGCATGTGCAAGGCATGGTCGTTTTCCACAAAAAAACAAAAAAACTAAAACAAAAGACACCTCATTAAACTGCATAAAGCCAAATCAATTGAAAAGCATGTGTGGAGCCATTAATGAAAGTAGGAACACGCTGTACATCCAGTTACTAATGCGCCTGTAGTCATGGTTACTGTAGTGAACGAGTGTGAGGCAACATTACATCATGGGTTTCCTCGTTGTACACCATCACATTAGCTACAATTAGGCTAGTGTTCAACAAGAAGAAAACGCTCCGAGAAGACCAAGTACTCAGCAACAACGCTCTAATATTATGAAAAATTATTTCAAAAAGCAAGATTTGGTGTCTATCCATTGTCTACAAACAATGAAAAGTGAGAGAAAAATACTTAAAAGTACATTGAACAAACAAACCGTAAAGGAAAAAAGGAAGAGCATTTTTTTACCTGGATGTACAAGGAAATACAAATAAAAACTAAAGGACTGACAGGTCCAATGTCTTGTGTTGTGATGTCTCTCTAGTGTCTCTACCATTCTCCGGTAAAACGCTGCCAACGCTGCCACATTTATAAGACAAGGACCTGGTACTGCGAGTCTGCGATTGGTCCGCTCTGGGGTGAGTGAAAGGAAAAGACGGCCGCCCATTGGACAAAATGACATGATTCCGCCCCTTAAAAGGACAACATCCGCGTGTGATTGTGCATGACCCTGCTGTGTGCGTCCAAGTCCTATCATGATTACATGAAGCGATGAATTCAAGCCAAGTAAGCGAGGCAGAGGGCGGCCACGAGGGCACGTACTGAAAAGGTGAGGCATTGGTGACCAGCGTGGGACAAAATGTACAAGACTGTCATTATAAACACGTTAGCTACTTCAGTCCCGAGGCGCCCCCGTGTGGCGCGCTCATTGGACCACACAGCACACTGGTTTTAGTGGGAACCATTATGTAATTCACCAAGAAAAGTTGGTACAATCCGGTTCTGCACTGGTTGTCCACGTGAGAACAATAAGATGAACCTGCATGTCTTGGAAATGACCATAAAAAAGCAATTAATTAATAAATGAATTAAAACAATTGCAACAAAGTAAATCATAAAATGAGACACATTTTCATTCATTTATATAAGTATTCTAACACTTACTCTTACTTCTTAATGCTTTGATAATGCTAATGAGCACTCATTTCATCAAGGTGGATGTAGTCAGTGCAAAACTCACTGCATTTCCATATCTATCCATTCATTCAGGTCCTTTTTAATGGGGTATTTCAAAAGGGACCACTCCCTTCAACAGTGATATTATTAATCGAAGGGTAAATAGCTGAAAAAATAATTTCTATCTACAGAATTTTTATCAATAGTTTAAAAAAAAAAACATGTCTAAAATGAATGTTGCAAGTGCAGAAGATCAGAAAGTATTTGGGTTGATCCCACTGGAGACAGGCTAACCTTGTGGCATTAAGCAACCTTGAATTGCTAGTGCTGTGAGAAGCAACAGGTCTGATGTCAGAGATCATGGGCAGGAAAAGAAATTCATGTAGCTTAGAAACCTGGACATTTTGTGATACTGTTTAATGTGGTGCCTAAAGCTGCCAAAAAGTGCTACAACTCTGTCGCAATCATAATGAGGAGCCGTGTTGCCACAAATTAAAAAATTAAACATTGACCAGAACACCATAACTTCTAGTCTTTTATGACACAGTGATCAGATATTATACCTCGCCAATGACGCAAGTGTATTAATGAATAGTGAGTAAATCTGAAGCATTAACATGTCCTATTTGAAACTCTCCTTTAAAAATCACAATGGTGTAGAAAAGCCTTTTATTAAACTAAAACACAGTACTATTCTAACATATAGGCCTACATCAAATATCCAACTTCTAAATACAATTTCATAGGATCTTTGCATACAGTCCATGCTGTTCTGCACTGACATTTTTTCTATTGTTCCAGCTCTGGACAGAACATTGTATAAGTACATGATGAACATACACACATCTGCTTATGCCTCAGTTGGGGGTCCGCTTATGAGCTCCCGGTCAAAATACCACCACCACCTCCACCATCTGGGACAGGGCAGCAATGAGACCACTCCCTGCACAACTTGTATATGAAGAAATAACAGTGGGATGCTCAGTTTTGGAAGAAACCACAAATGTGCAACTCATGAGCCTGCAGCCCCCTGACAGAGATGACCTAAATACAAACAGCTGAGGTCTACAGTATATGGTAAGATGCAGTATTTGTACATTCAAATTGTATCACATATGAAACAACTCACTGTAACTTAAAATATGTCAGGACATTTTCATATTTGATTGAAAATTAATCATAATCTATTAAAGATACTCCAGGACCATATTATGCCATTCATTTTAAGAGCCCCCTTGTATGTGTTTTAAAGATCTGTGGGACAACAGCGCCACCTTATGGAGTTGTCAAACAGTGAGTGACAGTGCACGCACATACAGTACGCTATACACAAATACAACCACAGTAGTAAATAGGATGACCACCTGTCCCACTTTTGGTTGTCCTGCACAGCCATTTAGGCATCTGCCCCCTGTCCCACTTATTATGATAATGTCCCTCTTTTTCCTTGGTGCTCATATAAAAAGAGAGATAGTAAAAAAAAAAAAAAAATAGAAAAACAAGGTCAAGTCAGTATTCGTTGTGTAAAATGTATAATGAATATTTGTAGTTGTCTCTCTGGGTTGAATATATGGTTGGTGAGTTCTGGCCCTGTGTCTCAGGACAAGCCTTTCCTGGAGCTCTGAGCTGGGGTTGGTGCAAGATTGTTTTGAGAAAAGGCAGACTAAGAGCTTTGATTTTTTTTTCCTGTTTTATCTTCTTTATTCCAGTGAATAAAGTCTCAGATTTGTATATCAAAACTTTAATTTCTTGTGTCCATCCCACCTTGTCCCAAAAAATTGTACAACTTGTCCCACTTCTTGTACTTTTTGAGGTTGTCAGCCTAGTAGTAAGTTTAAAGAACACAGAGCAGTATAAGCTCTATTTATTGTTGTAACATTTGGGCTAAGGCATTGTTACTTAACTAGCGGGTTTGGACCACAAAGTCTCACGAGATGGTTGAATTCAATAGTCAATGTTCAGTCTATTTGATGAAATATTATTTAATTACCTACTTAAAATGAAGACATTGATTTTCAAATACACAAATGTTGGACTAACATAGTTTAGAGCAATAATTTTGGTTCTGTAAAAAGTGGATCATGATAAAATGATTTTTTAATGTAATTTGAGCCCCACAATAATCACACCAGTTGAGAAGCACGTCTTAGGCTTAGACATGTTATATCTTATTAGAAATTTGATTTTTGATTTTAAGTAGTATTGAATTTTGCACAAGTGAATTAATAAAATAAAAAACAAAAACAAAACTGCACATTGAGTTGTGAATGGCTCAGTTGGAAGATCAGCTGCCTCTGCGACATGGGTTAGAGTCTGGACTCTGACACTTTGCTGAATGTGTCTCCCTGCTCTCCCCCATGATTTCCTGTCACTTCTCCACTGTATACTATCTAATATCTGATAAACCCTCAAAATGGAAAAAAATAAAATAAAATGAAATAAACAAAACAAGAACAACAAAATTTGCACACTGTCTAAATTTCCCCATTGTTGTGTACGATCTTTTGCACTAATGTTGCACAGGTTATATCAGCATATGAGCAATTTAGCTGTTTTAATATTTTCTTTATTTAATGTGGTATAGGTAGATCTTACCACTACAGTGTGAGCTAGCTGCGATCCCAATAAACAAAAAAAAAAATAGTGCATATAATGCAACTCTTGTAGTATTTTCCAAAGAGTATGTGCAAACTCTGTTAAACACATCTGGTGAATTCTTCACATATTTATCTTTTGAATAAATTTGATTAAATAGATTTGTATTGATATAGTGGGTCACAGCAGTCTTTAATAAAAATTCTTCTACTGAGTATCTGTACAGCTCTAACTAGAAATATTCATTTTCAAATGTTCTCTTTCTTTCTGGTTTAATAATCCAATAAAACTTTCACACCTGTTTACAACAGGAAAAAGGAAACTCAGGCTTTCAAAGAGCCACAGTGTTTTTCTTATGAAAGTCATAATTTTCTAGCTCTAGTAGAGAACATGTGACACTTGATACATTTCTCAGCACGGTCACACTGGCCCAAAGCCTGTCTGAGAGTGTGACTGTGAATTGTGGTCTCATTTTCACGCAAAAAACATAGCCAAAGAGATGTGACTGCATGTCTTGCAAACATGGGACGCTTTAGTTGAAGAGGCTGTAAACATATCTGGCCTCCTTCAAGCATTCAGTACCTTCAGCACTATGTAGCTTTATCACTTACTGATATGGCTATGGACCAATGACAATTGCTTACATTCTCTATCACACCTCTGCCACTGATTATTTGCTAGACAGTCATATGAGTGGAGACACTTGAGGTCAGGCTTTCATGTTTATGACAAATCCTTCAGAAATAGCTCTGGGTTATCTTGCACAGAAGCATTGAATTCAACATTATCTAAGTGCAGGGAACAGATAGAGTTAAATGGCTCATCAATCACCCATAGTAATTGATAACATTTTAACAGGCTAATCTAACCACATAAGAAATGCATGTGATTGTTTTGTTTAGGATGTCCAGCAGAGGGCACTATATACTTGTTGTCAGACTGACAGTGTCCAGTATGTGGACATCCTGATCCTGAAAACTGTGTTAATATTTTTGTAGTAGATGTAAATACACTGCTGAGTCCTGACTGAGGAGCTGGAGCGTTGGTGTTGGTACAAGTGCATGTGTAGAGGCTGCTTGGTCTCACTTTTTCTATGAAGAAAACAAGTTTTTTTTGTACATTATGTACAAAATATTTTTACAAGTACTGCAGATCCATTAAAACCAACAAATATATCAACAAAGTATACCCAATGTTTATGTCAAAAGTGCAAAGTGGACAAATTTATTTATAGTAATTTGTGTATCATGTGCCAGTTTCCTTACTTATTCAAATCTTGTCAAACTTTGATCTTATTTTAACATAGAGCTTATAGAAAATGCTGTATTACTTCAAAATTGACAAAGACTATTTTTTGTCATTTGATGAACTACGCTCCTCACATTTTACACTTTCACCTTGTCAACCTTTTAACACTAAGGCCCTAACCCCTGCCTCCCCTCAGCTGCCATATATCACCCCGACCCCTGTGTAAACCACATGACCACACTTTGCCTTAAAAATTAACAAGCCGCTCAACATACTTGTGGCTATTTGAATGACTAGCGTGGCCTGAGTGAGCTGTAAATCAAGCTCAGAGCAGCCCCCTAGGATTTTGTTCCTTTTAAAAGACCTTAATACAAAGCATCAATAACCAAACACTTGTGACAACAAATATTGGCAGCGCAGCAGGGAATGCTATTGATTGTTCAAATGAAAATCCACAGGACGCTAGCTGTTCTCATGCCAGTGTTGTAGGCAAATCACCAGTTTTAGAATAGAATAGAGGTTTATTGTCCTTGTCCGAAAACAATGAAATACAGTTTAGCAGCTCACTGGTACAGCAGTAATAAATAAATAAAAACAATATCTTTAGCAAACACTATATCTCTAGTTCTGAATATACAGAAGAGCATACATAGTAATAAAATGACAGTACTACATTAAAGTAATAATTTTTTTGTCCATGTCATGCTTGAGTTCACAGTGTTTGAGTCTGAGACAAAAACTGAGTAACTAAACACTGGTCCTAGACAAGTTATGAGCATTTGAAGTATACAAATTTCAAGTTTTGAGTCGCATCATATTGAGTTGAGGTGCAAGTCCAGGTCGAGTCCAAGACTGAGTTCAGTGCGGATCAATTCAAGTCAAGTCCCCAAAATAACTTTATCTATGAGGGTACGATACTGACCTCCTAAATGGGATATTAGTTTCATATAAACCTATTTTTATCAGAATATTAAATGATGTTTGTTTTTGCATAGACTTTAATATAATGCAGTGCTGCCTCTGTTTTCAGCGTGACTGACTTGAGGGTCACGAGTCATTGGGTCACAAGTCCCAGTCCAAGTCAGAAACACCAGTTCAAAAGTCTGAGTTGAGTCACAAGTCTTGGCATGTGAGAAGAGACAAGTCTGAGTCCAAGTCTGAGTCCAAGTCTGAGTCCAAGTCTGAGTCCAAGTCTGAGTCCAAGTCTGAGTCCAAGTCTGAGTCCAAGTCTGAGTCCAAGTCTGAGTCCAAGTCTGAGTCCAAGTCTGAGTCCAAGCCTAGTCATTGAGGCTTAAGCTGGTCTCTCAAGCCCCAAATATTAACCCAGTGACTTGACTTGAGTCTCAGTCCTGGATTCGAGTACACCATCTCTGCCTGGTGCACGCTTGGCTGCTGTGAGAGTGGTATGTGAGAGGATGAAGGCAGAGCAGCGTGAGCCATCGTCGGGTTATATTTAATCCAGCCCCGCTCCTCTTTGGGATAATAACTTTTTTGCTCCATTCCAGGACTTGTCTGTCATCTTGACACGGCAATATCTCCCAACTCCACTGTTTCATAGTCAGTTTCATTTATTTCCAAATACCATTTCACACCCTGCTGGCTTTAACTAGGTATTATACAGCGAGTGGGGAGCGCGCGGGAGATTGAATCGTGACAGAGACAACAGCGTTTCTGGCTGAAAAATAAGTGAATATTGTAAGTGGCAGACTATATGAAATGATTTTTTTGCTCCATTTTCTTGGCATGAATTTGTGTGTTTGTCATCCCAGCTCGCTCAAACTCATGTGGGATGTCTGTGCGTGATGAAATTTGCCACCTTGATTTTGTTTTCGGGCTTTTAAATTCACTTCTGAATAAAAAACAGGAAACAGCAGATGCACCGGTGGCAAAGAGGTGGGTGATTTCATAGTAAAATACATTCTTAATCCATGTTAAAAAATCATATTCCCAAGTCAGATAAAAATCTTTTCATTCAGCAATAGTAAACCATTATTAAAGGGTTGGTTAAAATACATTTTGACTATCATTATTTCAGAAAAAGGGTAATTTAATTTACCACTACCACTACTACCACTGCTACTACTACCTACTGCTACTATCTACTAATATTACAACTTTTTGTACCTCTAATACTACTTCTACATCTGCTAGTGTGTACCCAAACCGGGAAACAAACCCCAGGACTTTGCATTTCAATCTTTCAAAATCTTTACTTATTTAGAGATTAAAAAATACTTCAGTAAACACACATCAAACACAAACTCACATTGCTGACTAATACATTATAGGAACGTATACTATATAATTATAAACAATAGTATTACTATTTCTTCCTGTTTCTGGCTGATTTAAAGAGTTAAAGGTTTGTGGCAACAACAGAAGGCCATTGTTCCCTTTATAGTTTGTCAATGAACTTGGTGAGTCGTATATGACTAATTGTTAGTGCATGAAAACTCCTACTACACTGATGACGAAAAGAACTAGCAGTATCAACAATATAAACTGCAAAAATAGCCTGTGTTAATGTGACTGTTAAGAAAATGGATGATAAGATTTGTTGTAGACCACTCGGGTTAGGGTTGGCTCCATGTTTCACTGTTTACTCAAAAGCAGTCACTGGTGTTCTGTTTCAACCAACACTATTTTTTTTTTTTCATGTTTTCTGTTCCCCTCTCTTCTCTCTAAGAATTATCTGCCAGTCAGTGTCATGTCTCATCAGATAGTTGCTCTTTTGATACAAGTTTGTTATGTTACATGTGGTAGACATGACAACCAGTGTTTCATGTTTGAGCTATTTGTATTTAGTCAGATAATCCTAGCAAATTAAGTAGTTTGTATAAAGTGCTTATATTTCAAGTGTTTTAGATTTTCTTTAGTGTTTCTTTAGAATTTCCAACATATACCAGCAAACTTTGGCCAGTCACATCTTTGCATATATTTGGGTCACAATCAGGGCTTGACATTTACTTTTTAGATCACTGACCACAGTGGCTAGTCTTTGTCAAAAGATACTAGCCAATTAGTGTTTTTACTTGCCAAAATTGAATTAGTAGAATTTTTGTTTATATTTTACACTATACAATAAGCTTTAAGAAACTAAATATTTGTTTATGTTTAATATGTTTTATTAGGGTGACCAGATTTTTAGACTCAAAAACTGGAACATATATTTAATTGGTGCATTTGAACTCACCAAGCTTCCGAAATCCATAAAATTTTCTGTCATAAAGTTAAATCACACTGGGACATCTGGTCACCCTAGGTTTTATGCAAGGACAGAGATTTATCAAAAATATTGAACATTGCAATACTTGATACACTTTAATCTGCCTATTGGTAAACTTATTGTTTTTATTTTTGATAAATCTCTGTGCCTGTGGTGTCACATTTTTAAAAATATGTTTAGTAATATATATATATATATATTTTTTATTACAAATTTACATAATTGAAATGGCCAAAGTAACTATAGGGAGTATTTGTGTCACTAGCCAAAATGAAAATCTCCTTGCTTTTGGCCGGTTGGCTAGTGTTAATGTCAAGCCCTGGTCACAGTCCACTAAGGACTGCTTCCATTGGCTGTTGGCCTAGTTGACTGGTGGGGTGGTGGTCACAATTGTTGAGCTAACTACATCCACTTACACAAAAAAATAAAAATTTTACTAAAGATTTCATTGGTCTATTACTGAAGTGAAAGTTTTACTGAATAAAAAACATGTTCCATGATCTTGTGTGGGTGGGGAGCAGAAAGGAACAAGTTTTTTGTAATGCTTCTTTAAATAGCCTGAGCCACTTCTTTTATGGTTAACAAATCCAAATGGAAGTGTTTTTTTGCGCTTCCTCCTTGTGCCGTTGTAATTGCACAGCTCACGCCCACAGCGGCCCCCATGCAGAGCGCGGCGATGCCAGTGGGTGGTCCTGGCCTAGTCCCTGCTGCTCCTGCCGCTGACATATCAGAGCTGTTTATTAAGAGGATGACAACTCTATCAAGCCCCATAAGCGGGCCCTCGTGCACAGGAGTTCTTTTGTTACTTTCAGGGAGGGTGTCATCAATCTTGCTGCCATGCTACTCTCTTGAGCTGTTGATGGCAAACACGATTCTTCCCCTTTTTTCTGCCTGGCCTCTCCCGCCTCGCCGCCTGGAGCCGAGAGGGGAGATACGAGGACTCTTCCCCCCAGAGTGCCTTCTCTCTGACAGGCGACGGAGCGGACCGTTTGGACACCAGCGCTGGATATATGGGACCATGAAATGAAAAGACGCTGACAGGACCTGCTCGCTCTGTAATGAAGGTCCTCTGGAGCTGTGAACGGACGCACACACATCGTTCACGCTTTTGTCTCCAGCCGCTTTCCCACAGAATCCATCTCCATCCATCTGAAAGCACAGACAACTCTTAAACATTTACATTCACAGACGTGGAGGAAATCTGAATCCTTCACTGTTCGAGATAGAAATGGAGAGCTAATCAAAAATATAAAAATTGTGTCATTTATGTTTACTGTATGTGGAAATCCCAATCTCGTCAATCCGTATACATTTCAGTTAATGAGAGATTTATAATTTGTAGTTCATCAACATTGCAACCTGCCCTGCCTCAAACTGAAAGGAGCTAGGATAGACTCTAGCCCTCCAAGACCCCTGTTTAGATTAATTAGCTTTGAATTCAGCCTCAGACCTTGCCATTCCACTATTTCCTTCTCATCCTATAACATTGTGTGAATGCGTTTCCAGTATTTATATGCATTAATTATCTCAGATTTTCGGAAGCTTAATGAAACACCTTAGCAGCTGATTAAATGTTGACAAGCTATGTAGACCAACCAGCCTGAAGAGTAACCTCTACTTCAAATAGGAGTGATATTCTTTATGTGAGCATGTGATTAGCAAAAGCTTGCTGTTACAGGCCAGATATTCTCATCCTTAAACGATAAATCCTAGCTAAGGTTTTGGATTTTGACATATTAGTGATTTCACCAGTTAAATAAAAAGACCTTGGTGGACATGCTGCTATTGACCTAAATATACCTAGAAAACATCCCTTGGTCAGTTGGACATCTCTCCAATCGGAAGATCTTCATGATTCCCATCTATCATTGCATTAAACTTGTTAAAATATCAAGCTGATGTTCTTTCAGCAGGTAAAAGATGATGATCTGTGACGTCAGCTAGCCTATATTTGTGCAGACCTCAGTGTTTTGCAGTGCACTGAGCCAGTTCTCCTGTCTCACTCTGTCGGTGCTGCTCAGGCCTGCGTGGAGCTTACAGAGATGGACTATGATGTATGTACTCCACTTTAGCATTGGCTGAGGTCACACACTCCATAAATGTCTAAGACAAGTCTGATATTTTAATCTCTTTTTAGTGAGGGGATGTTGGGCCTTTTGCCCAATCAATACACTGGGCAATAGCCTTGCCAAGATATCTCCTGGTAGCTTTTCATTGTTCTGTCTGCGAGCCCAAATGTCAAGCAGAATAGCAATGCTCAAAGTGATGTTGAAATATGGCGCTTCATAGCCGTCATTTTTATGAGTTACTGAAATGAATGAAGTGTAGAGGTGGGTGGAATAGCCAGAACCTTAGGTAAAAGTACTGTTACCTTAAAGGTCCTATATTATGTTTTTTCAGGCTTTTAGAGAATATTTTGGACACCTTTGTAGTAGTATTTCCCATTTTATAACTTAAAATAATGTATCTGTATGGGAAACATATTCCTTTGGGGAACTGTTGCTTTCAATTTGCTGAGAACGCTTGGATTAGGTGTCGACGATGAGCAGAGCATAAAAATGGCAAAATAACAGCTTTTAGCAACATGACAGAGCTGACCGAAATGAACAGACTGCTTCATAGTGACTGCAAAATTTAAGTTCTGAAATTATCAGAACAAGTCCAGAGATAGTGTATATGCTTTAGAAACACCCAAGAGAACTTCCTGGTTTCACGTGTCTACGTAGTGCACCGAGACCAAGCGTTTTCATCTCTTGAGATATCCTTGTTTGAACAATATCTAAAAATTGCCCATAGTGAATGAATACAGTGAATGGTTGTCTGACAGCTTGTGTCAGCCCTGCAACAACAACTGCAACTGCTGAATGTTCACACTGTAGAAAAGGTAAATGGTCAAACATATATAGCACTTTTCTACCTCCATGGCCACCGAAAGTTCTTTACATCAAGGAACCATTCACACACACACACAATCATATACCTGTCTTGGCACAAGAACAGTATGGAACAGTGGGAGTGGGGTTTGAACCACTAACCTTCTGTTTAATTGATTTACCATCTGAGCTACCGTCCCATCTATAGCCCATTGGTTAATAGTTGCTGGGGTAGGCTCCCACAACCCCTAACGGAAATAAGAAAGAGGATGAATGAACATTTAATTAGTTCATTACTGTGTATTTCAGTCCAATATTTTCCAGTCTTGTTTGTTTTATTTTCAAATTGGAGGCCAATTGGTCTTTGCATTAGTGTCAATAGTAATCGCAGAAGTGACAAAACCTCCACAGAGAAGAACTGGGCAACATTACCAGATGTCAATGGTAATAATCATACTCAGGAGATTAAAGTGGCTAATGCAACATTACATAACTTTTTAGGATTTGGACCCACTAAAACACTTTTTATATGCAACTTCCTGGCTGGAAATGCAGATGGGAATGGGACATCTCATTATGTCTCTTAAATTTAAAATATACTGTATATGGGTGTTGATTTTGTGAGATATGTTTTCACTTATATATGCTACCTAGTTACACAGTGAAATCATCAGACAGCCTAGTGTGTCTGTACCAGGCCATGGAATGAGGCTATACTCCAGGTTATGTGTTATGTCAAGGTGCAGTGTTACTTTATGCTTGGGTATTCTTCCACCTTTCCATTTGTATGTTTGTACTGAGCAAAAATAATTGGATACAATGTACTCCATGTATAACTAAGTCAATATGTATACTAGAATAGATGTTTTCTTAAGAACGTACTTGAATAAATTATATGGGGTAATCATGTAAAGTAACTTGTTTTTAACAACCTCTGATAAAGTGCATGGTCGGAGAATGGGAAGTACAGAGATTTCTTCTCTCAAATCAAGTCTGAGCTGTTTAATTCACATTCAACAATAGCCCCGGATCCCAAGTCTTTGTAAGCACACGCCGCCAAAAATATCAAGACGCTCTCTCGCATTAACATTGCTAATTTGTTTGCCAATGGTTTCCAAGGCGCTGAATAATTGGCTGTGAGATATTGTTTGTTCAGGTGTTCTGCATAATTGAATTCAGTATTGAAAATACTGTGCATGAATGTTGGAAAGAATACTGAAAAGAGGCACGTACTTTGTAATACATTTTCTTTGAAATGGACCGATTGGCGTAGATTAGTTTTCATCCCAATAGCGACTGGTGATGATTGCCGCGCATTAATTATCCTGGCGCACACGTTTGGAATTTTAACTCTCATTCACCCGTTTTCAATTAATGTCCTGTTGTTAAATGGTGAAGCCTTTGGAGATGATATGCTTTTCCTCTTGTTGCTCCAGGATCCATTGCTTTTGCTCATGATGACCTTTTGAAACTTGCACATTGATTTCATGCATCCATTATTCCTATGAAACGCTGCTTTTGTCAAGGCGGGGCTGTGAGCTGCGTGCTGATAAGGCTCTAATGTGTGTGTTGCAGTGGGGAGTGTGGAGTAGAGGGCCAGAGCACATGTGGAAGTGATATTGGGCCCAGCTGGACACACGTGTTGACAGAGCAGTGTGATATATTTAATGGTAGTTAGCCGAGCAGGGAGAGACTTCTTCTCGGGTTTGATTCAGTTTCCCGACGCTGACCTAATGCCTCAGCTCAATCAGTCACCTTGTCCTCCCCTTGACCTCTCACCCCGCGATTCCCCCTGTCCCACCCCAGAGGACACTGGGAAAACAACGCGCCAGGACTCTAGACTCTACTGCTGCTCTGTCCTGCTCCAAATCCGTAATCTACTCATGGACTAGTTTAGAAAAAAATATTTAGCCTGGTAAAGTTTTGCTTGGTCTGGTATGGTCATATGCTAACATTTTAACTTAAAGTATTACCTTTAACATGAACCAAACAAAACTTTCTGAGGACAGATGGCAGTACTGTATAACTTGCACATACATGCCATGTTCACTTCTAGATAGGGTTTGTAGGCATTACTAGGTGATATGGCATACTAATTGTATTTCTTTATGCATTAATAAGTATTATGTTACTTTTTTTATTTAGCCCCATAGTCAGTGGATGAATCTTTGACATAAAACAGGACTAATATTTTCTTCTCACTGTCAGCCCTGGGTCAGCTGCTGAGAAACTACACAATGTAAGATAATGGTTAATAGACTGACTGAAACACATACACACTCTTTTTATATCATTTGTGTTTGTCTCTCTGTGACATTAGTATTTAGAGCCAGATATTCACTAGTATTTTATTGTAGCTATAGTTGCTCTTTGTGGGTGCAACATTAAAATAGGTTGCACCAAAATAAATGTATTTAAAGTTCCCTTAAATTATAGTGTGCATATAATGAATAGCAGTGGCTCTCAACTGGTCTGACTGTGGGACTCAGTTTTACCTGATCATTTTATTGTGATCACTTTTTACATAATCAAGTTATTTTCCAGTTTTATGCTAGCATCTTTATGATATGTGTATTTTTAGTTCTGTTTTACAATTTCAAGTAAAGTAGTAAAACAATATTTAGGATTTAGACCAGCATTTAGTACAATGTTTAAAAAAGAAGTAGCTGCCTTTCTGCGCATACCACCAAACACACAATCACATTCACACAGGCAAAGTGGGTGAAGTGTCTTGCCCATGGAGACAACGGCAGTATGCAATGCTGGTAGAGGGGATTGAACCGCCAACCTTCTGGTTAGTAGGAATTTCCTAAATACTTTTGCATAGTAAATAATATTGTGGTAAAAATGTTCCTTTTGAGCCACATGGCAGTCATAGTTTTGTGTTCTTGGGGAAACTAGGTCTTAGAACCACTCCCTGGACCAATGCTTTGAACCAGGAAGCCTTGAGAATACAGCTCTGAACTCACATTGTTTCACGACTCGTTCTGTCTCTCTTTGGTGTTTCTCATGCCGACAGTGTGTGTTTCTTCGGTCTGATAATCAGTGACAGAGATGTTTTAGGACTGTGACAGAGTGCTATTTGCCATAACTGACATCTTCATCCTATCACTTTCCCTTGCTTTGTCTTTTTTTTTTTTTTGTTGTTGTTGTGCTACTTACCAAGTGCTGGCATCTGCGGCGTTTCCAGGCGGATACACTGCAGTGGACTGGGAATTCCTTGGACTCAGACAAGGCCACAGCAGCTCAAGCAGGTGGAGAGAGAAGAGAGAAAGTATGCACACACAAGCTGTACACAGGCAGCAGAGACAGAGAGGCAGCCTGACTGACTGACTGACTGGCGGCTCCTTCCTGAAGTGTTTAGCAGACATGCTGTCAGATTCTGGGGTCAAAGGGGAGCATTGTATCGATGGGTTTTATTCGCTGGTGGGAGGCAGACAGGAAGCAGGCTCGAGCAGTGAGGAGTTTGTGATGCAGAGAAGCAGCAGAAATCAGCAGACACAGAGCTCATAGGCTGAATGTGAATAAGACAAACATACAAACAATGGAATATGTGGTCAGCTTTTACGTCTGCCTTCATATGGTTATGCAGTGGGTTCGTTTTGGTCTGATTATAGGACCTGACTTAACCCTGATAATTCTGACACACTTTTTACAAAACAAAAGTTATTTTTCCTACATTAATACACTTAATGGGACATGTATTTTAAAGTTTGTTTCACTATTTTCTATCATTTAAACCACATTTGGGCTGAAGGAAAATGTTAGTATTTTGGTAGTTTGTGTAATGAATATACACAATATGTGTCACTCTTTTAATCAGAGAGTGAAATGTTTCATACATTTCATTACATGTATATTCATACATTTATATGGTGGTGCTTATGATGAATTTACAATATTCACATTTTATAATATACTCTATTATGTTATTTATGTTACTATAAGCCATTTTATCACAATTAAAATAAATAAATGCTTGAAACATTTAATTCTGTGTGCTGAATCAATGTAATATATGCATTTCACTTTGAATTGAATTTCTAAAATAATTTTTTCCCCCCAGATATTCTATTCAGTCATCTATTTATTCAACCTCTCTGCGACCGACTTTCAGATCCTGACTCACCATTTGGGAAACACTTGCCAAATGCATTAAAAGCAGCTTGATATTATATTACATATCTGACAATCAACTGAATTCCTCTAATATATTTCATAGCAATGAGGTTTTTACCTTTTTCTGCATTGTTACAAAGTTTCCAACTTTGTTAAGCTCAAAGTCACAGTCCTTAGAAACTTCAGTCATTCATCATTGATAAACAAAAACAAGTGTTGGTAAAAGATTGATGGCACCGTATTAGCAAGTGAATTTGAAACTAAACATCATCAGCTAATTAAAATCAGACATTTATGAATATTTAAAAAGTTACATAACTCAGTCAGAAATATATTTATTCTATTTTTTAACCTTCACTGGAACATTTATAGTTGCCAAGGTAAGAGGAAATACTATTGAGAACATGTGCTTTTCATTCCTGTCATTAAAGCAGTTAGGTCGCGTTTGTGCTGCCCACTTTTCATTCGAAAGGCAGCAATCTGTACTAAAGTAAAAGTATTGTCACTTCAAAATCAAGTAGAAATAGAAGTACTTAACAAAACTATTGCTTGAGTAAAAGAAAAAAATAATTTAAAGCGTATTTTAGTAAAAGTACTTTGCTATTACGCAACAAAATCTACTACTATTACTGCAGCTGCTACTACTACTACTAATGCTACATACTTCTTTCCCCTTTTTCATTTTTACTTAAGTAAAATGTGTCTAATTACTTTTCACATCTGGTCTGTGAGGTACAGTATATGTCTTGGACAGAATCAAGATAATCACAGTGTCAAAATCTAACAGAATCACATTTATTCACTATGGGCAATCTTAAATAACACGCAGTACAGTTTATATCAATCTGAATCTATAACACTGGAATGGACTTGTATGCTAAAATATTACACAACACAGCTTTGAAAGTACAATGTGTCCAAGACAAGTAATATGTGAGAATAATCCTGTGCAAAGCCTCTCTAGTGGCTGACGTGTCGCTGGTATTCCTCTCCAGATCCTGAAAGCTTTAAGTATACAGTGCTGACACAAAGTAAATGGGTGTTGTGTTTCTGGGGCCAGTTTGCTCAGGCTTTTCAGTTGCCAGTGGCCCATGATGCCTGACCCCTCCCTCTGTTTGTCACCGCTGGCTCTGCGCTCTGTTTTCCCCCGTCGCCGTGGCAACCGCTGCTGCGTGCCTTTGTTGTGATGTTTGTCCACAGCTAAGGTGTCGGGCCATGTGTTTAATGGACCTCCCAGTCCGCTTCAGTGTCCGGCCTCGCTGTGGTCCCCTTGACGGAGCTGCGCACCCAGGCCCTGCCACTTGATTGTCCCTGGTGTCAGTGGTAGAGCTGAGGCAGGCCCGGTGGATGAGATATGCCTGATAATGGCTGCTTTGTTCTTGGTGCTGGATGTGTCGAAGCCGAGCTCTCGCCGACCAGGAGACGCCTGGTCAAACAGAGACACACAAAAGCGTTGGAAACGGTCAGCCGTGGCCCATTCTCCTCAGGCTGCCATGCTGCCAACATTCTGCACCTTCTGAATTACTACCCTCACAACCTTTCACACATATAAAAGCACTCTTTGTCACAGCGGGGACCCTGACATTTGCCTTTTGTTCGGCACAAAGGATTTTTTAATACTAACTTTTTCCTGCCGTGTTTATGCTTAGGTCATATATGCCATCAGTATTGGTATGGGGGCTCTCTTTGAAAGGCCATTCACTTTATTCAGTCAAGCTTAAGTTGAGAGTGATCTTTTTTTATTGCTTTTGATGTGTAAGTGCTCTGCTTTTAAGATATTACGGTATATTCTACATGATTGATTGACAGCATAGGTGCAAAGCGGCATCATTGTCCTTAATAGTGTTTTGGAGGAATCACTCTCCATTATGGCACTTTTAACATTTGCAGTAGGGGGAAATATGGCCGCACAGAGAGTGGCTGTGTTTTGTAATTGTGCACACATAATGGTGAATTTAACAATCAATAACAGTCAAATGCCATGCTGTAATCTCCAGAGCAAACGCGCCACATATTCTCATCTAGCTGGCTGGTGTTTTAACCTCTTTAGCATAGCCCCCGGAGGAAACAGAGGATATGATTAGGAATTCGTTAGTGGGCTTCTATTTTTATGCTGATGACACACTTTCTTCTCCCGGGCTCTGGATGTTGCTGGCTCTTGACTTTCTCGGTGTCTTTTCTGAACTAGATCAGCTGTTTACCACCGTGTAGGAACGTGACGTGAAGTGCACTGACTAAAGCAGCTGCGACGCCAGGGCTTCTATCAGTCAGAAGAGAAACTTCGCTGTCATCTAAAATCCAGTCACATGCACCAAACTTTCCAAGAATCTTTTTAAAATTTGGAGACTAGAAGTAGTGTTGTAGGACTTGAGGCTGTAAAGAACCATGTTTTAAAGATACTCACAGATTTCTTCTTGGTCTAAGTTCAGGTTTAGCACCAAATGGCATGGTTTCAGTGAGCAGTATGGTGCACATAAATCAAGACTTACAGATGTTTAGTAGAAGACTGTGTATAGTTTATTTCAATTTATTATATCATAAGAAAAAAATTAATCTTTCACTTCATCCAGTCAACAGGCTGCTATAGTTTATTCCACTTTTATAAACAGACCATGCTGATGCAACCAAAGGCACGACAGTAACCAAAGGAAGAGGCTTTGTGTTCATTTGGCCAGTGGAAACTTACCTGTACTTGCCAGGCCCATATTGCCCTGTCCCAGTAGAAACAAGGCTTTAAGTCTTTTCTACGGTCATAACTTTGTCTCTGTGATATTGACTTTAAAAACTTCTATGCTCTTTTTTGAAGCTGTTCTATCCCTGTTGGGCTCTGGACCTGCCTTTTCTATTGACTGTGCAATACAAAAAGGAACGCAATAAAAGGGTGCCATACAATTTAGTAGAAATCCCGTGTTTTTGTTGGTGCCATCATGTTTGGAGCAGATTACATGTGCGCTCCCATGGGTGTCTTCTCTTGTGGTGCAGGTATTGTGACCAGGCAGGTGGGCTGGTGGCCCTGGGCTCTTTGGAGAGGAAAGGGACAGTAGCTGCGTTTGTTTCCCCCTGAAAAGGATTACAGGTCCTGACGGCCGTGATTAATCACCCAGAGGCAGACATCTGAATACGGCCAGGGAAAGGTTCAACTTTTTAATTCATCCCACACACAATCTATTGGAAGCAGCTGTTGGCGCTGCTCTCCCTCATCTCACTGCTCTTTCTTCTCAGTGACCATTGCCTCCACTGTCTTTCTCTCCCTCGCTCCATTTATGGCTCACATAATTATCTGGGGACGCGCAGTTGTTGTAATTGTGGGGTGGCTTTGGACGCCACTCTACGTTCTATTTTTATTGGAGATTGGTCCCTTTTCTTCTGCCATGCAGAATGGTTAATTGACTTTGTTAATGCATTTGAGAATTAGTGATTCCTCAACAACAAATGACCTTTATAGCGCTCACCACATATTGTTTATTATTGTGTGTTGTATCAGTGCATTTTATGCCAAGGCAATTTATCGAGCAATAATTAAAGTTGTCAATTTGAACTTCATTGCAGCCTTACTTTACTATTTTTTTCTCTGGTCACCTTTTTAAAGATTTTCTTTGACCTTTACGGCTTTACTTGACAGGATAGTGGAGTAGTGAGAGTAAACTATGGTGAGCATGGAGAGACATTCTGTAAATCATCAGCGTCCAGCCTCTAACCCACAACGTTGAGGTGAGCTGTAGTCGCTCTGTATTTGTGCCACATGCACTACCAACTGAGCTATACCATGACATTCTAGTCACTTATTGGTCATATAAAACATCTACAAACTCAAAGCTGCAACATGATGGAACATTTTATGACAAAATTGTGAGGTGGCATTGTGAAGACGCACATTATTGTCAGTTTTGATCTGCACATAGTTGATTGGAATAACTGGACCTTTTTTTGCCTCCGCCTAATGATATTTTTCCTTTACTTAAACTTCCAGCTTTAGACTGATGTCATCTTTCGGTCATTCTTGCCACTTGCATGAATTATTGACAAAATGTGTCTGCATGTGTCTTTGCTTCTGTTTTCTATTCATTGTTTTCTTTTTTGCACTCTTTGCTGTTTAACCTGGTGTATTCAGCTCTGCTAGACACTTGTTTTCTGTATTATTGGCATGAATTGCTAACATCAAATAGAAGGCTTCCTGACTCGAGACTTGTCTATGTGAGCTTATAATTGGCCAAAGCATCCGGTATGTTGATCATTGTCATCTTAAAATATTTCATATTAAGCCAGCATGCCTTCTTAGTATCCCAGATTATCCCCATTACAATATACTATTAACTGTTAAAAATAAAGGCTTTTGAAAATGTTTTTGGTGCACCAGGCTTTGGGTGATGTGAGTCCATGTCACCCAGTCCTAGTACTTATACATTCAAGTGTGTGTGATCCACCGTGACCTTTCCGTTTGTCAGCTGCGCTTGTGCCTAGACTGAAATATTCCCCTCAAAGCTTATTTTTTTCCACCATCAAAATGCTTCAAATTCATAAACATCGGGGTGGCAGTGCTGCTGACAGACAGCTGAAATCCTGCGCTTGGAATAAATTTCACATCGTGGCCGTGTTCATATCCACTCACACGAGCAGGCCTTCTCATTAAGACTCAGCAGGTTATATGATGGTATTGCTGGAATCCCTGGAGCAAAATGAACAGGGACAGCTACACTGCTTAATGCAAGGTAGCCTAGCAACAGATAGTGGGATGGCGGTGGAAACATACCCTCATATTTATGTTTACATGAGAGAATGATTTGTCTGTCAGCCTGATGGATCCTAATGTTCTCCTCTCCCCGGGGCTTTTCTTGTGCCGCACGCAAGCCTGACACTTACCCTGAAGGACAGGCACCACCTTCCCTAACACGCATGAATACTTAATACTGTTAGACTGCATTTATGCAAAGAATGGAAATGGCACTGGGGAGAGGGAGGGATAAAATGCATCAAATACATGACACAGTATGCCTGGCAAACATGGAGTGGAGTGATAGAAGGCATACAGGGAAAAGACAAGATATAGGAGTAATCCGATTGTAGTTTTGGAGAAGGCACTTGTTCCAATGTCGACAACTGTCAGTATGTTTACAGGGAGAGCGTATTTCTCCATTTGTTGCGTTAACTGTTGATAAACACATTTACTTGATAATCATACCTTCATGGTAACACTTTAAATGCAGTAATAGGGTTCTCTTAGTGCCAGCCCCAAGCTTGAGACATGGAGACGGTTGTGGCAAGAAGGGCATCTGGCATAAGACCAGAATGTGAACCACTGCACAATAGGAGGCAGAGGATTTGCTGTGGCAACTTCAATAAAGAGGAAAGCCAGGTGGAGAAAAGATTTTACAAATTCACATAAATCTATCTTAAACTTTAGTAGTTCTATTTTAAAAGCGAACGACGAGAGACCAAAACAACCAAGATACAACTTAGCCAGTGGCAGAGTGACCCACAATATGTAATCCCATTTGCCTAAAAATGTGTTCATAGCAATAGTGTAACATTATTCAGATGTGTTTGTGGAATTAAGAGAAATCTGAATGACTGCTCGCCCTATCTTTTAAATGCAGTTTGAAACTCTGGTTGTAATTAAACTCCTGCAATAATTTCAGATTTTGTACTGTGTGAGGATCTAAAGGGGCTACTTCCAGTAAATACAGTACATACTATATGACTTGATAGAGTCTGTCTTTACTGTATGTCCAGCTCCTCGAGGGACAGACTACACCAACTCAATTAGCCCGGCACAGCCTGAGTATCAGCACCATAGATTAGATTTCAACCCGGCCTTGTTTACCAGAGAGCGACCGGCAGAATAATATCTATACAATTTGTGCTTTCAGAAAAATGATGATGGTATCGGACCGAAGAGCAGTGCCTATAAGCGTCTTCTCTGTTGTGGTGTTGGGTAACTGGCTGTCGGAGATACAAGGAAGCCTTTTGTCAGGAGATATAGGCCGATCCGCGCTCATCACAGGAACTTGTTTCCATAGTTACATCAATGTTGTTGAAGTGAGAAGATCAGGTATTCCAGTGAGTGATCCTTTACATGAGCTTTACTCCTCGCCTATTGATTTTCAACCCTCGAAAAAAAAGCTAAAGAAACAGTCCATTGCAAACTGTCTCTGAGATATTGTGGAGGTAATAAAAGGGCGCAATGTGTCGGAAATGTGCCGGACAGCAAAGAAAAGAGAATCCACTTGAAAAATATTGAGAGATTTTCCCCTGTCATGTCCAGTTTCAGTAGTGGTACAGACTGGGAGCTGATGTATGTTTTACAGTCCATCATGGCAGCATTGTTAGCCGCATGTGCCTGTGTGAAATCTCCTCTGCAGTGTGCTAATGGCTCCGAGAAGAGAGTTAATCACCGCTGCACGTTAGCCACATGCTCAGCTCCTGCAGCATTAGCGCTGTGTTCCAGGGGTTAGCAAAACACTGCTGTAACACATGATCGCTCTTTATGAGGCTGGGGCCTGCAATGCACTCGGAGAGAGAGGGGGCCCACAGACGATGCTAAAAAGACGGTAATGACAGCCATTCACCGCAATCCAATTATGCAAAAGGGAGTCTAAACAATTCCATCATCCCCTAAATTAGATTGTCCTAACGAGATAAAGGCACCAATTAATCCTGAATTAATTTCTACAGCTCATTTTCCCCAGAAAACACTCTAATATGCAAATGCCAATGAGAGGCAGAGAGGCAGCCTTCTGCACCTTGCATTGGCGGCTCTCTGTCTGGCTGCACCAGCGTTTATTAGGGAATTAAAACATGTAACATGTATGACAGCTCAGGTGTGAAAGCCAAGAGGAAGTGAGGAATAGGAAAAGCACATTTGTCTAGATTTTATGTACAGTTAAATGAGTGCAATTACATAGTCATGGGAAGATCATAAATGCTACTGATATATATGATAGACACTAAATGAGGAGTTATATTCGGTCAGTCATAACAGCTGATGATTAAAGACATTAGCTATAATATAATGTATTCACAAAAAGTGTACAGATATTTGCATTCATTATTCTTGACATGTGGCTGTTCGTGACAGGAACAAGCTTATTGTGAGATCTATTTTTCTATTTTTTGAGCAAGTAAGGATTTATGATGAAACTATCTATATGGAATTCAGTCTGCAGTCTAGTTCCACCCTTTGTACCTATTCTTTCTAAACTGGCTATAGAGCCAGTGAAAGTGGTCTGGTATTGGTAGCCTTCAGCACAATTTCCCCCTTACAGAAAACCTTTCAACCAGTTTTAACCATGTAACACAAATAGGGCAAGCGTTAAGTTTATTCAGAATTGTTTAACTGCATCAACCTAGAGGTATTTGATTTCTGTTGATATGCCTTTTCATATATGTTAAGAGAGAATGATTGTTTGTATCTATTAGTACATGAATATTCAACTTGAATCAAAAGAGGCCAGTCTACTTCTTTGTAGGGAAGAAAAGTTTTTTTTTTCACTGTAGCAGCACAATGGATGGATGGATGCCAAATGTGCTGTATTGATAACATGTTTGTTTTGGTACCCTTTTCATAGAAGAAAAATCAGAGTTCAACAAAATCACCTCGTACCATAATGGCTCCAATTTGCTGAAAAAGTTTTGATGCTGCAGACCTCTAAAGCATTGCATAAACAGAGACAGAGATGGAGGCTTCAAAAACAAAGCCATTAGAATTTTGGTTCATCATAATCATCATTATCATTCGCACAGTCCTAATTGTTTCACTGCCAGCTGTCTTGAGTTGGTATAATTGAGTGATCTGACACATTTTTCACTGGCGCCTGTGATGCTGCCTCTGCTGCATGTCTACACAAACTATATTACATAAAAGTACCTAAAAATGACTACAATTTTACTCAGGTTTGCGATGAAAACAAATAAAAATCAGACATGCTCCTTTCTTCCTCCATATTTTACCATGCCTTACGTCTTTATGAACCTGGTTGGGGCCTTGAAGCGCGGCGTTTATCGATCGCCGTGGTGAGCTACTACCACCTGTGCGCCCGCCTCCCCTCCCCGCGATGACAGAAACAAGCAGGGTTGTCAGTTGCCAGGCAATATTCACAACCACTGGCCCACATCAGCTAATTACCAGCAGAAATCACGTATTGACAGATGGGGGCCCCCTTGCATATTGATCGGCCGCTACTGCCACGTTTTAAATCACCTAACGCTAATGAATCATTTCCCATTTGGGAGAGAGGAGGGGGGTGAAAAAAAAGCATTAGTCTCGCGCTTTGACATTATACCTGAGCCGCACAAATCACAGCGGCTAAGAAATATCCGCTGACTTGACTTCATAGTGTCTGTCTCTGGTGCTATCCTTCCTCTTGCCTTTATCCAGTCACTGTTAATATTTATGAATGAAACTCAGGTTTCCCACCTATTTATATTGAGTCTATGGAGGTGCATTTCCATCTCGAATGTTTTTTTTATTTTTTACTTTTTTTTTTCAATTTTTATATATATTATATTATTTAGCCACTTAAAAGCATCTTATTAATATTTTACATTCTTTGTTCATTTTTGTTTTGAATAAATAATATTGGTTTCCAGTGGCGGCTGGTGGTGACTCTGGGCAGAAGGGTTAATGCATTGTCTATAGCGCAGACTACTCAGCATCAACACAAGGCCATAGACAGCAACTGTTCAACTTCCACACCAAGAAAATATTATTTAATACCAAGTTCTCACACAATTATACTACTACTCAACAATTACAAACCAAATCAGCCAATCCACAACAGCACCTTACCCCACTGTTTTATCCAAATACGTATCGTCTAACAACCTGACAATGGCAAGAGGCTAACAATAACAGAAGGAGCAGAAAGTAGTCCAGTTAGCCTAAGTTACATGTCATGTTTTGTAAGGGAGAGAGAAGAAATGTGCAGGTAACCTTATTATAAATGAAGCTCACATCTCTATTCTTCCTTTCAGCGGTGGAAATGTGTTAATAAAAGACATTAATGATAATAATAATCACTGAAGTCCACTGGTTTCTGTATAATGTACAACTTTGGTCACAATAGCTTGTTATTACCGCCGCCATCACTCAAAAGTAAAGACATAGCTAAATGGACGCAACTATAGGCTACATGATCTGTGATTGGCCAAACACAGGACTCTGGGCTGAATAAATTTAGCCCCTAATGCTGTAGATAAGATGGGGGCGGGACTCACGCCTGCCAATCATTGCTCTAATGTAATGTGCCATGCAGTTCTTGGGCTAATAAAAAATAGCTCTTTTTCTGTTCTTTGCAGTAATATTGGTTTATTTTAAAACAAAAAACAATAGCAAGGATGTAGCCAATACAATACAAGATTAGAAGATTAGACTTGCATATAAGACACATAAGATTATAACATTATTAAAAAATATATATTAATTTACTATAAAAACTAAGTACATTTTGTCTTTGAAAATTATTGATACCAGCTGTTCCTGTTGGTGTGAAAATATATTCCATATATTCCAAAAATATTCCAGTAAACACTACATATTCTACCTTTTTAGTGTCTACAGTTCAGATAGTTAAAAGTTATTTATATTAATATACATATAGCATATGTTCTATGTATTTAGTTGGGGGAAAAAAATTAAAAATTCAGTTTTAGACCATGGGGAACAAAATGAGGCTATGGTGGGAAACACTGAAACATCAATATACATTAGCTAAGTTAGCATTTAGTGCTTAAACATAGTCAAGTTTAGCATTAGTTTCTAAGCTAAGCTATTAGTCTTGTGCTTTTATGTTATACCTGAACCACACAAATCACAGCGACTGAGAAATCTCGGCTGTCTCTGTGTCTGTCTCTGGTGCTATCCTTCCTCGCCTCTATCCAGTGGTGTGTGCTGAGCAGTTATTTTTCAGCATCTTGGCCGCGGCAGTAAATACCCCTCTCTTCAGACTGCGGACCCAGAGTGACCCTTCCAACCTCGGCGCGTCTCCCCAGCCTCTGTCCAAGGTCTCCTCATTGTACGGCCCCTCCGCTCGCGCCGCACACCCTGTAATTCACCGGCCTGCTAGATCGCCTGCCAGGAGCTATTGATTTTTGTTTCCCCAATCTCCAGGAGAGAGGGGAAGAAAAGATTAAAAACACTTTGTCAGTTTGGTAGGGAATAAGAATTCTGCGCAGGGGGATACCTAAGAGGGCGCAGGGTCAAGGCTGAGCCACTGTACGTCTTTATGGCTTTAACTGTTTATACACTGCACACTCCTCTGTCCGCCACTGGCTAGCTTTGTTTTAACACCGTTTCAAAAGGTGTTGCTATTCTTCCTTGTTACAGATAACACTCAGTACATTTGAGGCTACATGCACATGTGAGAGCTGCACTGCAGTGTCCTTGGTGTTCATCCTGTCTGAGTATTTATTATTAACACAAGCTAACTTGAACCTGACTTTGTTTATAGTGCTAAACGCTAACAAACTCAGTTAATTTACATGACGTTATTCCACAGTTGTATTTATAAATGTCAACAGTAACTCTCTAACATTACAAAATGATAGTCACCAGGTCTATTAAACATTTGCAATACAAGATACCAAACCAACCAACTAAAACCAAAAACTAAGCTAATTTACATGAATCCATAATTTAATTTATACATAATGACAAAACAAAGTCATAAAAACATTAAGCATTGCATTCTAATACACACAATAAATATCAACTGTAACTTTCCAACTTTCCAAAATGACAATCAACAAAGTCCAAAAAGCATGTTCCTGGAAATGAATTAATTAATTTGCGACACAAGAGCCCAAAACAACCCACAAACATGCTAGATGACTAGCGGCAGAGTGGCTAGGTTTGTTTTAAACACCATTTCAAAAGGTGTTGCCATTCTTTCTTGTTACAGACAACACCACACATGAAAGAGCTGAACTATAGTGTCCTTGGTATTCATGTTGCCATGGATATTTACCTGTATTAACACAGGCTAACGTTACAAAAGGCTTTATTCACTGTGCTAAATGCTAACAAACCCAGCTAATTTACATTACGATATTTCACAGTTTCATTCATAAATGTCAGCAGTAACTCTTTGACTTTACAAAATGACACAGACAATAGTCACTATTAAACTTTTAATTTATAAATAATGACACAACAAAGTCATAAAAAAACCCACATGCTAATAGACTTAATATAAATATCAACGGTAACTTTCCAACTTTACAAAATAACTAGCAACAAAGTTAAAAAAAAACAATATGTTCCTGTAACTTCTTACATTTGCAACATGAGATACCAAAACAATTGACAAACATGCTAGCTAGCAAGCAGCAGAGTGATCCAGAATAGTCTACTGTGTGTCTGCAGTATTCTAAAATTGCTGGTTGCCTATAGCTGCATAAAAAATAGTTTCCTATTTTGTTTAGC
The DNA here is from genome assembly GCA_020698575.1 of Bostrychus sinensis. Lineage (NCBI taxonomy): Eukaryota > Metazoa > Chordata > Actinopteri > Gobiiformes > Eleotridae > Bostrychus > Bostrychus sinensis. Next base: position 22,408,482 of record CM036256.1, read on the forward strand.
CATATATGCAGTAATAGTTCTAAACACTGGACATTCTCTCAATGTGTGTTAGTGCAATAAAGGGGCATTCATTTCAAACTCTCTCTTTACTTTCATATAAAAATACTGGCTACAAAAACATGTTCTTATATTAAAAGCTGAAACTCAAATCACTTGTATTGTGTTCCTTTCTCCCTCAGAATGTAAAATGCATTTCTTCATTATCTTTCAGTTTTTGCAGCACAGTCTATCTGTCACCATCACTCAGCCAGGCTCAAGGCTGAACCTGCTCGTGCTTATTGGTAATTCCCTGTCAGTCCGCTCCCAGGGTTATTAGTATGACAACATTAAGAATCACTCACCTCCACTGCACTCAAGCACTGCATGGTTGTATATTGACACAGCTATCAGGCTAGCAAACAAAAGCTGTGATGACGCTACATTAACAGATAATGACATTAACCATCTCACGGGGTAAAATGGAGAAAATTTTCCATTAAATTAGTGTTTTTGTTTTTATTGCCATGAAATGATTCTCCATAATCTAATTCCTACCCCATGCTGTTTGATGCTTTATATTTGTATGATGGGGATTATGTAAAATAACATAAAGGTCTGGTGAAAATATAAGGCATAGGCCAACAGAAACATCATGGAAATGAAAAGCAAAAATAAAACAGCCACTTACGTTATTGTCTCGATTTAGCTTTATTTTAGATTTATCACTTAAACTCTTTGATACTCACAATGCAACAATATTTTCTTAAAGCTTATCAAACTGTCAAATGTCACTGGGTGTAGTATGATGAACTGTAAAGACAAGTTTTTTTTTTTTTACTATAATAATCCATACTCAATGCATCCTTTATACAGTATTTACATTAATAAGTAATCTCATCAGTCTTCAAAGTAATTGGAGTAACTGACTCAACTGAAAGTGGCAATTTAATTTTAAGAAAAGCACATTATGTTTTAAGTAAAAGGGCTACTCAAATTACTCATAAATTCATTCATTCATACCCACTCCATGTCAAGAAATGACAGGGCTAACACTGGGCATTCATCCACTTTCACACCCATTCACTATAGGGAATTTAGATTGACCTATTTAAATTAACTGCTTGCAAACGCTTGCATGTCTTTAGGAGAAGGGATGAGGCCATGACGAAATTTATGGGGGCACAAAGAGAACACCCTGACTCCACACAGACTATTGATAATCAGCTCAGGGATTGACTCTACAGCCTTTTTAATTGCCATTGTACTATTAAATACAAAAAAAAAATAACTAGCCAGCTTAGCGTGAATCTTGTCCTTGTAAACTGTTTACTCCCCAACACATTTGTTAACACTCAGAAGTAGGGTTATAGGTTAAGCTCATAGATGATAGAACCATTTAGGCTCTGTGTATGAAATATCTCAAGCTTTAAACTAAGGTAAAATAGAAACAACAATTACGATTTTTCTTTAAATACAGTAATATCATCTGTTACTCATGAACTTTATATAAATCTAACAGAGTAAGTGTAACTATAGCTTACCCCTTTCATTATGTGATCATATACAACAAACTGCATGTAGGATACATTTTTCCCTTTGTTTTGACTTTTGTTCCTCTCTCCAGATGAGTTAAATGATAAATTGAAAACCCATGTGCTCTGTGTTCCCCAGCTCCTCATCTCAGTCATTTGGGAAAAACCTACAGCTCGGCGTGGTACAGTCAAACACAGTGCTGCTAATGTGATGCCAATGCATTAGGCCATCAGATTGCGTTACGCATGGGCGGCTCTTATCATTTCAGCCCAACTTTCAGCTAAATGTGGGGAATGTTTTTCCCCTGACATTAGGCTTTGGTAATGGTGCCTTTCAGGGCCACTCTATTTTCTGAAATGAAATATTCATTCATTGGCGAGGACAGTCTTAGAGGAAGTCTGTCTCAAATGTGAATTCATGGTTCCAGCAGACATTTCTTCAATATTTGATGGGTCATCAGAGCTCTGTCTCTAATATTCCTCTCCTCATATGAATACTCTCTCTCTTTCACACGTTCTCCTGTCTTGGTTAAATCTTCTTAACCAAATCAGACACAAAAATATGAATGTGGCTCCTGTCCTGGTTTAGTTCATATACTAACAATCCATTGTGGGGAAAAATGTCACTGGGCACTCACCTAGAAAAAAAAACATTTTATTCACAATATAACATAAGCAATCAAACACAAAGGAACATATCAGGTAATAAAATTTTTTTTAAAAAACATTTCTTGAAAATTAGCTCATGACTTTGATGGCAGCAACACATCTCAAAACAGTTGGAACATGGCAACAAAAGAATTGTGATGCTAGACTCTATTCTCTGTAGTACTGTATTAAAAACAGGCCCAGAAGTCACAGTTGTATCTGCATAAACCGTGTATTAACATGATCCAGGGACACCTCTGTCTTCTCTGGGGCAAGTGAGTTTGTATTTTTATGTATATTTTATCCAGCAGACATTTCTTTAATATTCAATGCCTAACATTCCTCTCCTCAACTAAGTATTCTCTTTCTCTGTCTTTTCCTTCTCTTAGTTAAATCTTCTTAACCAAATCAGACACAAAAATATGCACAAACGCACCTCCTGGCTTAGTTTAATTTCTTGTTTTGGTTGCATTTGGAGACAAAACACTAAGCTCATGTGTCTTGCTCGTTATTTTCCTCTCAACAGGTTAACATTTCTTAAGTAAGTCCAATCCATTGTGGGTTAAAAAACGTCACTAAATCAGCTCGATTGCATGCCAAGAGGAAGATAAAAGACTCAGAGGTGGTGGGTACAGTAATCCAAAGAGAGCGGGTGGTCTGCTCCGAGGCATATCGTTTTATTCTCTCATGCATATTCACTTTCTAAGCCTCCGAGTATATGCAGATTAGTCTTGTCTGAACGCCGGACTGTCCTATCACATCCCACTTTAGCTTTTCCCCCCCTTGCCTCGAATTGCTCCCTGCTGTGCATGAGTGCAGGGACAATGACTATAATGTCTGCAAAAAGGGGGATTTTTGCTTGTTTGCAGGTTCGGGGGCAGGCAGGCTCGGAGTGTGCATGCATGAATAAGTGTTCCCGTGTGCGTGTGTGTGTTTGGAGGTACGGCTTTGCCAGACACATGGCTTTGTCTTGTCCTGGCACCACGCTCGCTCCACCAGATGTTCTCCTTTTTATCATCCTCCACTCGCGCCGTGTTCTTTGAGGTTGAGAGAATCTGTGGCGCTCCGCTCTGTTCTCCTCCAGTGTTTTTGTAAAAGAAAGACAAGCTCTTTTAAAGCCTCTAAAGCCCAGGGTAATGTGGTTTTCTCTTTGCATCAGTGAAAGGATCCACCTCCTCCAGAAGCAGGACTTTATCAGGCACTAGTTTGTTTTCAGACTTCTTGTTGGAATAGAATAAATCACAGTTCTTAATTAGTGCTTTTCTTTCATATTGTTAATTGCTAATTTACATTGCTGCTTTACATTTGTTACCTGTGACACCTCACAGCTATAGAGTCATTAGCATAGTTTAGCATAGTTTGTTTCCACAGGGAATTGCATTTCAACCAGAGCTGGCTGCCGTTGAATCCCAGTCAAACAGTGTTTCAAAATATCAGTTTTAGCATTAGTGATAATCAATAATCAGTTGTTACAGCTAACCACCGTCTAAGTTTGAGATATTTTTTAAGCCAGGATATCATAAAATTAAGATTAACTATACTGGCTGTTAGCATCACTAGCTATAGGTTACAGTACACAAATATGTGGTTATAGATTAGCACAGAAGTGGTTTTAAGTTTTATCTACCATAATATAGTTTTTATGGTTAATTAATTTCAGTGATTTTGGCTATACAAGGTTTAGGCACAAGGAGAAGTTCATTTATAGTATCAGGGTAAAGGCTAATAATATTAATCACTGTATAAGGACTCGCTTGTATAACAATATAATCTCTCGGAGTGCTTTATCCCACCATCTGTAGACATGCATGTATTTGGAGAATTGATGAATCAAATTTAATGAATGAATGTCAGATGCTTGTCTGTGTATTTCTTGAAGTGTCAGCCCTGCAACTGTCAGCCATTGTCCTGAGTGTCCCCTGCCAAAGGCCCACAGTTGCTGGGGTAGGCTCCAGCCATAGACATCTAACAGGAGTCAGCAGAAGAAGATGACTGAATGTATTTGGATTAGACCAGAATACCTGCTACAGTTAACAGGACATAATATTGTAGTAACAACCTCTATAATCTCTACATTCATAGCCTGACATACCCAAATTTATTATCAGATTATGGTAAATGTTTAAACAATAAAATTACTTCATGGAAAGTGCAACAGCCATAACCATCACAAGATTAGTTCTGATTTATTTAAAAAACAGATAATTGTAGCAGTTTTTATTTCCCAGTATACTGCCAGACTCCTAACAGTGGACCTACATACAAACTCTTGAGCCCAAGTACTTCAATGCAATGACTTTAAGAAGTACTTGAAATCATTATTACAATATTAAAGTAATGCTGTCTGAGGTAATTTCAATTTTGATAGTATGGATATTTTAAGTGGGTGTAATGCTTATGTGCATACAATATTAAAAATAACTAAAAACATGACCTCTGCCCTTTTTAAATAAAGAAATAAAGTTTTTGTTTTGCTATATTAATAACAGTATTACCATATCATACCCTAGATATTAAATAATAATTAATTTGAGAAGTTTATTTTTAGTACAAACCCATCAATTGGCAACAATTATTATGCAATTAGTACTATTAGTAAGTGCATATAATATAGACATAATTTAGTCACTGTCATTTTGTTTCCCTTTCTACAATCCTGTGTATAATCCATTACTCCCCAAGTCTACATATTTTCTTGATTTATTGTGTACATATGACAGTGCAGGTGTTTTAGTGAAAAGGTGAAGTGAACCAAAAGTCTGGAGGAGTGTTATTTTGTGTTCGGAGAGGTCAGGGTCAAACCGGCTGACCGTGGGAGGAATGCAGCTCTGCGCTCCTCTTCTGTGGGGCAGGTATGCGGAAGGTGAAGAGGTTGGATATTAATTGCGAATAATGGCATGTTTGTGTTTGCCTGCTGTTTCATGGTGTGATGAATAAACTGTGTAGACCTGGAGATTGTTGCCGCCCGGTCAGTGGCCACAAATAGACAGCGAGTGTAATTATAGGAGTGGCTTAAATTTGGATGTGTTTATTTGCCTTCAGATCGACAGTGGGACAGCTCCCCTCCATCTGTCATCATCTGAACCACACACACACACACACACCACGCCTGACGCGCGGATTCATTCGTCTTGTCGTCTTTGACAGTCGGATTTTCCCGCCGCACTCCCACCACGAGTCGCACGGGATTTTGGGGGAAAGCGGACTCAAAAAGAAAACACTCAGTGACAAGGAATAAGGCTCTTTATGAATGCAAATGAGTCTGGGAAAATTCACAGCTAGCGGGCTACGAGGATCCGGCATCCGTCACATGTCGCCCCTTCGCCAGGCTCGGCCCACGCTCTGCCAGGAGGTCTGAAGGCTTACAGGAGCCCTACAGCCAGGAAACACTCGGGGAAAAAGGGTCAATCAGCCATCACCATAAGACTCTAGTTCTTGGTATAAAACAAATTTGAAGCATACACTTATTACAACAAAATCACCAATTGATTGTTTTCTTCCCAGTTGGACCTATTCTCTCTTTTGGCAAAGGGAAGTCAGTCCCTTTCAAGACTACCAGACTCAATCTAACCTTACCAAGCATGATGCTGTTTCTATAATTAGTTGTGTACTTTATAAATCTAGTTTACTGTACACACATGTACTTGCTGTTTTTTGATTTAGCTTTATTTATATTAGAAACAGTTTCATCTGTGTCCATTTGTTCTGACATCAACTCAAATACACAGAGAAAGTCCCTCTTGGCTATCCCCTTTCTTTCAGGGGTTGCCACAGAAAATTATTTGCAGGTGTTTTGGTTTTTACGCCAGATGCCGTTCCTGACACAACCCACTCCATTTATCCAGGCTTGGGACTGGACTTGGCCCATGTGAAATGTGGAGACACGAACCACTTCACTAAAGGGAAACCTAACCTCAAATCATCAGAGACAAGACCAGACCAATTCTTTGTGAAGAAGAGTGCACACATTAAAAAGGCTGCCCTTTGTAAATTGTCAAGAAATACACTTTTGTGCGGCAAAGACTTGAGGATACAGTTGACAGTTGCCCACTTGATCTTTTCTTTTCGCTTGTGTCATCTTTTTTGCTAGCTGTCAACAGCAATACACACTGGCTTTAATGCAAGGACTTTGTATCACAACAGCAATGCCTACTGTATGTAATATAGGGTTGCCTCACAATGAGAATGTTGTGGGTTTGATTCTCAAACTGGTGATTGACTGTCCATGTTCTCCCCATGCATCCGTATTAGTTGGGACTGCAATTTATGCTTTTTAACTGTAATCCATCATGTTTGGGGCATTCTAAAGTAAGTTAGGCCTACAGGACAAACATTTATTCATTTAAGTCCTTACTTAAAGATTGACCAACAGATAGACATAGCCCATAGGTTATGAAAATACATAAACTACAGAGAACATTATCATAGCATCTCATTTACTCCTTTTGAAATTCATAAAATGTGGCAAAGATTGACAATAATGGAGTTTGTGAAAATGCAACCATTGATCCCAGAAAAGGCTGCTTGGGTTTCTGTTTTACTACAAACATCCCTCTCTGCGTGTGCATGTGTGTTTGAGGATGCGTCACTCGTATCACTTGACATTTGGCTCTCCTTTTATCCGGTTCCAAGGATAGTAAGTCAAATGCTATGTGACAGGTCGGGCTCTCATATCAGTCATCCTTCACCCTGACCCAGCCGCAGCTGCACAAAGACACTCCACGCTGAAAATGATCATTAGCTACGAGCTACAGCCAGATCCTGCTGTGCTAAAGGCAGGAAGCTGTTTATTCAAACTAACAAGGCAACAGTGCATAAAATCTCCATCCTAACCAGTCGATTCTCACACACACACACACACCAATCTGGCTTTATGGGATTGCAAACACACAACAAATGCAAATAAGAAAGAACAACAACATGCAAACAGCACTTTTTGAATTTAAGATGAAACAATTCTGAATGCACAGTTTAGAAAATATGTCATGCATTACAAATAGATTCTTTATAGGATCCCTAGAATCTTTTCATGGTGAGTGACAACATTTTTTCAGTCAAAATTCCCATTTATGAATAGCTGACTAGGTTTCTGTTTGAAAAGGTAACAATGATGCGGAATATGATTGTATCATGGCCAACCATATTGTTTGTCTTCTGTTCCATATAAGTTACTGAGTTCAAGTTGGATCTCCAGGGAGCAAAACAAATGGATGCTTACAACCAATCAGAATTATGAGGGCAGTAACAGCTTCAGTACTGATGCATTTTAAAACGCATAGGACAAATTAGAGAAACAAAGCATTGTCTAAAACCCACCCTATTTTAAATAAGCCGTTGGTTGAATAGTTGGTAGATTTGAACTTTGCAGAACAAAGCACAGGTATGCTGGTCTGCTGTTTTAGACCAACTTCATTGTATTTTGTTGTATTTAATAGTCTAACCTAAATCTAGCTAAATCTAGCTGGTCAGGCTAGTATTCTTGATTGACAGCACTGGATTTTGCCTGAAAAGGGATATATTATGCTGTTATTTATGTTTTTAACTCAATCTTGGTCACCTCTAGAACAGCAATGCACATTTTACAACTTTTAAAAACATTATCTGACTATGAAAAAACATTTTTAATAAGTACTTTACTGGTGCCATACATAAACAGATGAAAAGATCAGCAGAGGGCAGCAGAGTGCAGGAGAGTGCAGAGTGTTGCTGTCTTTTGAACATAATTTAAAGAAAAAAGGCTTGTCGATTGGTCAGTGCTTTCTGGAGTGGGTGGAGGTTCGTGGGAGAGGTGGAGGTTTATGCAACAAAGAGTTTTGAGGACTCAGAACAGCCATGCCAGAGAATAGAGGATTACTTGAACTGGAGTGAATGAAGCAAAACACAACTCTAGGCATGTTTTTGATGATGGGACAACACTATAACATGATAGAAAGCTCAGTAAAGTTGATTTAGGATAATATAGCCCCTTAAAACTCAATTATGTCAAATTTGAGGAATAACCACCAAAGTTAGTGTTGTAAGCCTCTCTAATCTAATACATTTATTCTCATTCATTTTCTTTCACTTATTTCCATTCAAGGTCAAGGGTGACTGAAGCCTTTATCATCAACTATGGGCCTGAGGCAGGGTACACTTGGTCACTTGGACAATGGTCAGTTAGGGCCAACACTTAACATATGGGTAATCTTAGATTCACCAGTTCACCCATACATATTATACATGTCTTTGGACAATCTGGGGAATCCAGAGTACCAGGTTAGAACCCACATTAAAGGAAATGCATCTAATGGTATACCCGCAGAATATCTAATTTGATCAATTTCAATCATCCACAATATTTAAAAATAGTATACAGAATATGTTCTAGTTTACTCAGAAGATATATAAGCTTATGCATGGACCACTGCCATGCTTTCCCCCCTTTTTAGCTCGACAGCAGCCAAACCGGAGGTGCGAAGAGGCTGTAGAACTTGCAGGTATTTAATTTAGCGGCAGTTCAAAGCACCGTGGTCAACAGAGGCAGTGTGAGGCCTTTGGAAACAGCTGACTCTGCGCCTGTCGCTTAATCTATTTGAGGCCGTGATTAAAGTTTAATTCGTGCCCATCTCCTAATGCTAGTCTCTGTGTGTTCCTCGTCAGTGGGCTGGTGAGTCTTTCCATGGTCTTCTCTCTCTGTCTGCGCCTCACTTTATTCATGCCTGAGGGACGCCAGGAGCTGCAAACAACTGAATTTTTCATCAAGGTTACTTCCTGGAGAGATGTGCCATGCAGTTGCCTGTGCTTTCTTCCTCACTGTGTTGCTGTAGCTCATACATAACTTAGCCTGCTCTGACCTGCAGCCTTCCCCAGGAGCGGGGCTGCTTCGACCCTCAACAACACGGGCTGGGGAGTCAATAAGAGTTTGTTATGTACTTACTTGTTGTAGATTCAAGTATTTCTACAATAAATAGTATTAATTTCACATGTTACATGCAGTATTAACGAGGAAAATGCTCATTCAGTGTTAGCATTCAAGACACATCCAAGAGCAACAATAAAACTGCTAAAAGTAACACTTTTATTGCCAAGGTTAATATGTATGACAGATGTGCTTATAATACAGACCTGGCCCTGCTTAAAAAATACAGAATTACAAAAAATACACTTACTGCACATTTATAATTGCTATAGAGCAACTTTACTAACCTTATATAGTTTTGATCATGTCACTTAATGACAGCAGTTGTGTTTGAAAATATTATTACATGTTACTTGAGCTCAGCTGAGATTTATGTATTTGTTACATATTGTTCATTATCATCATGAAATCTGTCAAATGATAGACGTGATTGCAATTTTAAAAGGGAATAGGTTAAATGTATTAGGCTTATTGTCAAATCATGTCATCACACATGTCAGTTTGCAAATGTTAGTTTAAGAGGATGTTTGCCGTTCATGCTCCAGGCCTATAGTGTCAGATTGAGGGCAGGGTCAGATTCTGTGGTAGAATTTGCTGCCAAAGGGTCAGTATTCAGAACTTTTGGCATGGTTTATGGTTAATATTTCTGCTATTACTGGGCCTAGTGACATGAAACAAAAACTGACACAAAGTTTAACGTTTTCCCTGTCAGCACAAAATAACTAAGGTAACAGATTTATTTACTATAGCATCACAATATGGTGATATTATTTAATCACACAGACATGATGTAGAGCATTCACCCACAAGATTACTATAGTGAGATTGTTGACCCAATAGCTGACAATTATCAAGTTTTTCTATTTGGATATTTATTATAAAAGTAATGCCTCACATATATACGTATTTGTACAGGCCCTCTGTCTGAGATCTTGACATACAACATGAACGCAATAATGGCTACTCTTCCTGGGGTCAACTCAGTAATAAAGTATATTCAATGGAAAAACATAAGCACGTAGCAAAAATACAGACGTAGCATAAAACACAAAATATATGTTATAACTTTGAATTCATACAGTGTAAGTGCAGGAAATGTTGTGCTTTCTTCAAAGACTTATTTTTATAAGAAAACCAGCATTATTCTCACAAACTGGGAGTCAAATATAGTCTCATACTAACTCAAAGCAGAGGAGGGCATGTTTTAATCACCAATGGCCAGACTAAGACTCTGCATTCTGAAAAGATTTGTTATACTGCAACTACTAGAGCCTCTTTTGAGAAAAATGGCCAACCTGATTTAATTATTGTGGAAAATATTGCCAAAAACTAAATGTAATTAATAATCTAAGTGACATTTTAGTCAGTATTCTTCAAGCCTTCCATTCATAACTGCTCCAGCTGATTTTCCAAAAGTTGCCAAATGATTAAGATGCAGATATAAAAGTGACCAGATATAAATATTTTGGCCAAAAATATAACGGCAGCCCCTCATGTGTGACTGTGTGGATACTGTCTGCTCATATATCTTTACCCTTCTGCTTTTGAACCGCTGACACAGTCTGAATCAGGAGCGCATGTTGCTGAGGCTGCATCAGGTTTCTAATCAGAATAGAGTTTAATGTATGGCATATTGGGTTGTAATGGGAGCAGCCTCACTGGAGGACGAGGGTAAACAACAACTTCACAAATCCAACTAGTGCACACATCAGTGTCTATCGGGAATACAGATATACTCAGCATTAACATTTTTAGTCTTGGAAAAACAACTCGGCAGAAAAAACATCTAGTATTTATAAGAATATTTTTGCATCCACATTCATTTGCAATTCTAATCAAATCCCAGTTATTCTTTCTTGCAGGGTTATTAATGCAGCAACAACACTTTTGCTTTTAATGGGGGGAATATGCCATGTCAGATGATTTTTTTTTTCTCTCCTCCTTCATTAAGAAGGCTCAAAAATGCTGCATTTCTCAATACAGCTATCAGAGCCACAAACAAGTACTTATTTATTCTTTTCAGAGTTTCCCTTTCCCAAAAGCTTCCCAGTAAGGACGCCTCTGGCTCCAAGTGGAATACATTTGAATTTAGAGCAAAAAGAATGAGCTCTTTAGATCTTATATTTAATCACAGCAGCCTTGATTTTAAAATCAGACCCGAGATGTGGGTGTGCGATGTGGACGAGAAGATACAGTGAAGCAAGGTTTTAGGAACAAGACTCATTGAGATTACTTTAAGTTAGACTGTCATTTAATAATATTATCATGCCAGTTTTATATTTATTCATTTCTTTGGAAAATAGTCTGACACAGTCAAATTCTTGAGTGTGTTATGGCGCCTTACTTTGAATGTGGCCTCAAAGTTAGCTTACAGATGCGTAAATATGATATAATAGCATGCACTTGTAGGTTCTCAGTCATCCAGTTCATCATATTTCATTCCAGTGCTTTGACAGTTAGCCTAAAATCAAAATATTATTTAAATTTGGATATAATGAGTTTGTGCAACCATAACTAGAAGCACCCAGAGAGCGCAGAGCAGACCTATCACTATATCTTTACAGTGCCCAAACCTGAACTCCCAGGATCTTCTAGTTGAGGGGTAAATGCTCTATCCATTGAACCACAAAGCCCCTATATTGCAGAATGGTTTAAAAAATACACTAACACTAATCATTTTCTTGGTGTCAGTTGGTATCTTGCAATAGTGCAAAATTCATTCTAAAAAATGAATGGATCCAGATGGTGTTCCAAATCCACAACTAATAATTTCATTTTTGGGTATCTATTTTTAACATTACCATAGATACTTTTTAAAAATGCTATTAAGTAAATGCAGTTTACTTTAAAGCCTGTCTTGCTCTTAACCTTGAATGGGACCAATAAGAGCTGAAATCCAGTTTAAACTTATAGAGTGTTGCCTAAAGTTATAACACTGGAAATTTGGAAATGTGTAGACTATGGATTTTACATGTTGTGTTATTAAGCTACATTGTAATAAACCTTGATACATCATCTGATTACCGCTGTTAATTTTCTGACCTCAACACCCGTCTGCATGTTAAAAGCTGCACTGCCATCTCCTCTGAGGTGTACGCGACACAGATAATGCAGGCCCGGTGTTATGACCCTCTTCAACAGGGAAATAAAATCACGGTGAATGGCCGGCGGACTGCTTATACTTCCATTTCAGGGGCTGCTGTGCTGTGCAGTGTGGCGTCCGACATTATCAGCAGCACTATACCCTCAACCTCTCCCTGCCCCTTGTGACAATTACTGGCCTACCTCCCTATTCAGCCCGTAATGAGAAAACTGACTGATCGATTGTGTCCGGCCAGTAAAAGGAAGGCAAGGGAAGCATTTGGATACAGGCTCCGGGGCCATGCACGACTGCAGTGTGTCAAATAATGCGGTAAGATTCACACTTTGGGCAAATGTGGGCTCAGTATATCTCAGGTTTGAGATTGTCATTTTCATTCCATTTGTACAGAGATGCTTAGAACCCATAGGATACAGAATAAAATGTAAATAAAAACTAAATGCAGTGGATAGCAAATCTCATAAAAGGATGTTTTATTCACAATAGAACATAAACAATGCAGTTTGCTCTGTGTCCCATCTGATTTAAAAAGAACTGAGGCAAAATGTTAAACTGTTCTGTGGTGAAATAATCCAGAATTTGAAAAATACAAACCCACTTGGTGCAGAGAAGACAGGAGTGTTTCAGGATCATGTCTTTGCATGATAAATCTGTAACCTCCATTTGTGCAATCCGTGTTACAGAATCATGCCAGTTCTTAGTAGCATTCTAAGGGCCTTAAGATCAAACTTCCTTTTTTGTCTATTTTACTGAAATGTTGCCATAAATATAACTGTGTCACCTGCCTTTTGTTGCTCCTGTTCAAACTTTTTTAAGACATGTTGCTTCCCAATTTAATATGAGCTACATTTTTTTTCTAAAATGGAAATATATTGTGAATAAAATAGGCTGGGTATGGAATGGGTATGTATGTATAAGCCATTACTTTGATTGTGATCAGAGCATAATCCCCAAATGGCACTGGATCAATATCTGTCATTCATCTACAGCTGATAAGAGAACTGTCTTTCATCTGCAGCTAATAAAACAGTTGTGAGACCATTCTTACTCCCAGTCTGCACTTTATTGACAAAGTATAGACTTTTATAATGACACACAAGAGGTACATGGTTATCATATTTAACAATTTGTGCATTGGTTTTTAAATCCTAACCTTTTGTGTATTGGTGACTTTGACTATTGGAATATACTGTATTTAGAAATCAACACAGGACACTTGGCCAGCCAGTCAAAGAGATGACACAGACATAAACTGACAGTCAGCTGTTTACTTTCACACTGATTTATGAAGGCCAGTACAGAACCTTCAGTTCTCCTAAACACATGCACGTCTTATACTATATATTTTTAAAGCATACGTTTTATTTGCATTTTGCTCCAACTTTTGGCTAAGCAGTGGTTGCATTGGAGGCTACAGCACTTGAGGAATCACTTGTGGACAGTTTTGTGTTACAACAACAACGGGCCTCCCGCAAAGTGCAGCTTGCGCTAATAAATTCATTGCTGATTTATTATCGCGTTGACTGATTGCGCGGATGTAAATATTGAGAGGGAAATATATAGTGAGTGTGACAGGGCGTCTTTCCCGAGCTGCACAGCGCTGTCCTGTTGGGTCAGCGCTCCACTGCCACTCACAATTATTTATTAGGCTACATATTCACTCTCTATCCATCACTGTATTGCCACCCGGTCCGGTCACATCTCTTTATGTTTATTACAGTGTCCCACCTTCCCGAAGGAGGATGATTGACGTTTTCTGAGAGGCGTGAGGTGGGACTTGCGCGCTGCTCCTTCTCCAATCGCGGCTCGAGGGGCGGAGGCTTTCCATCCATACTCCGATTATGAGTCAGTTACCAGACATAAGCGGAACAATAACACTTGGTGGCACTTTGTACGCGAAAATCTTCCACACAGGCAAGTTCTTTACGTCGTTTTGGGGGATCGTGCGTAATGAGGGGTTAGCGGCACATTGCCTTGCACTTTTAATCACATTAGGAGGCTGTAATGTTCAATGCTGTTTTTTCTCTCTCCTCTCTCTTCCCTACAGTAGCGGTGCAGGAGTGGCCAAAGCCAAAAGCAGCGATTCAGATCAGATTTCACCTAAACCAGCTGGAAGAGAGACCGAGAGAGCTTCCCTCCTCCCAAATCTAGAAAAGCTTACCAAGGAAAAAGGAGGAGTGTCGCGCTGCTGCGAGAGGCGCGGAGGGATCCACAGGAATTTCCAACAGGATATTTTTCTCTTTCGCTGTAAAAATAAAAAATTAAAAGAAAGAAAGAAAAACACATTAAAACAAAGTTGGAGGTGAGACAGCAAGAGCCGTGGTCGAGGATGGACGAGCAGCCGCGGTTGATGCACTCCCACGGGGTTGGCATGGCCGGACACCCCGGCCTGGCGCAGCACATGCAGGACGGTACGGCGGGGACGGACGCAGAGGGCAGGAAGCAGGACATCGGAGACATATTACAGCAGATCATGACCATCACAGACCAAAGCTTGGACGAGGCGCAAGCGAGGTGAGCCCGGTATACGAAAAGCACTGGAGATGTGAATGCATGCATGTGGGGACCAAGTGAACATTAGTGGGATCTAAATAAAAGCGATTGCGCCGACTGGAGAAAAGACCTCACAAACTTGTCACGATTTAAGTTTTATGTTGGTTTTCAGTGGCACCATTTATACAAGATGAGTTGCCACTTGTATACTTGTTACAAAAGAGCTTACAGTGTTAATCCTGTCATAATAACGTGTTGCAGATCTCCTTCTATACTATCACTATCCATACAAACAGCAAACCACCAGTCATTTTAGGTCTGAAGTTTTCTAACAAAGCTAAATAAAAAAACTAAATTGTAAAGTAGCCCTTTGTGCTTTTGTTAACTATTGACAGTTTATATTTGCCATAGTGAAAATATTGTTTACTATTGTTGGTATGTTGTTGCTAACTTGACTGTGGAAGTAGCTTAATATCAATATATGGCCAAGACCATTGATAATTTTACTCCACACATATTTTTCCAAAGACATGTCCAAAGAAGTCTGGTTGCAAAGCCTGCCAAAAATATGCCTACCCTATCTTTAAGAAATCTTTAAAATCTCTTACATTGTCATTGTATGTCAGAGTTGTCAGTGTCACTGGCAGTTGTATTTGTTTCCCGATTTTAGCTAGTGTTTTCCAAGTAGGGGGCGAGGACCTAGGAGGGATGCATGTAGATTTTTATTTGGGTCACCTAGCATTTCATGAAATCAAGAAGCATGTTTGTGATAAATGGAAAACAGCTGGTTATAGGTTGCGAGGGAAAACGGCATAAAACGGTCCAGCAGCACTGATGTCAGAACACAGATTATTAGAGTCCGCTGGTTGGAGTTGAATTGTGATTTATTTGGCATTTAAAAAAATACAAATCCCTCCAAAATGATTGCATGAAAATTTTTTGAAGAAGTGTGTTGCCACTTGTTTGATTTTATTCTGTGCAATATTTTTCTTCTTTTTAGGAAGCATGCACTGAACTGCCACAGAATGAAACCAGCTCTTTTCAACGTCTTGTGTGAAATCAAAGAGAAAACAGGTGAGTTTTTGTCGTATTTATTTTTCCGCTGGATAGCTTCACTGACTTACTGTGCAAAAGTCTTAGACAGGTTTTTTAGAAAGGCTATGACCAAGGAAAAAATACACAAAATTGCAAAAACACAGAGAAGAAAAATCTAAACTAGAAGCAAAGACCTCTGCCAAGGCACTGGTCAGATCTCGCAGTGGTATAGTGCCTATCCCATATACCAGGTCTGGGCACTATAACAGTATAGAAGATCCTCTAGTTCAGGGGTAAATGCTCTTTCCATTGAGCAAAGAATCTATTAAAACAAATCATTTGTTTTTTAAGTGAGTGACGTTAATGTTTTGTGTCCGTATTTAAAAACGGTACAGAATCCCTTAAAACACCCCTGTCCTGTAGCTAAACCGTAACCTGGAGGCTGGATCCACAACAAAATTAAGCTTGTCCTTGGCCCATTACTGACCTTTGACATTTTGATAACAATAATAAAACTACACTTCTGGATCTAACACACTCTTAGCCAACAGCATTTTCTAAACCTCACTAAAACTTTTGCACAGTGCTGTATATTGATGATTGTAGTCAAATGTAGTGTTAAGGTCATCTAGCCTTCCACCCCCACCTACCTGTGTAAAAGCCGAGTCCCTGGATGCTGCTGTGTGATTGGCCGAGGGTGTTTTTCTGTCGACATTTGGGCCTCTCTCTCTCTCTCTCAGGGCTGGGCTTCTTCACCCCTTGTGTGTTGTTTTCTTTGGCCCGGGTGTTCCACTGGTGTTTGGTAAAGCGAGGCTGTTTTACATGCACAGGCAGGTGAGAGGGATTTTCTGTTTATGTTCACAAACTGGGGTCAGAGCCATGAAACTGAATGTGTGAATTATTAAGTCAGTTAGCAGCAGATTAAAGAACTAGGCGTCTCGGATGATGAAAGGCAGGGTGTTCTCTCAGGGATAGAGTTGTTTTTAAAAGACAGGAAATAAAAAAATAAAACAAAATATCCAATACAACCTTATCTGTGAACACAACTTTGAAGCTGCCTTTGAGATTATTGAGAGCCACTTTGCAAGCCATTGGATATAAACACATATGTGGAGGCAACATGTTTCTCTTTGTGCTCTGTAATTCTATCCTATATGAGTAAGAACTTGGCAACCATTTGACTTTTAGGATTTTTTTTGTTGAGATTTCTAAAGACTGTGTCTGTCTGCGTAGAGGAAGAAGTTGGGGCCCTGTTCCTAAATTGCATAGCTTTGGAAAAGTAAAGGAGAGTAATGCCTCGCTTTTTGTAAACCGTCTGGCGTCTCTGGGAGTTCATACAGAGTTCGTTTCCAAAAAGAAGAACAAAATGACTTGGACCTTTTCCTGGCTTTTACCCCCACTGCTTCTCCTCTCCTCTTCCCACCGTTCTTGGCAGCCAGCTTTTCAAAGAGAGACTCCCCTTCTTCTTCTTCTTTTTTTTTTTTCCCAGAGCTTGGAAATGACAAAATATACACTGTCTCGCCTTAAGTGCATCCTGATGATTTATTTTTACTGCCGAAAAAACATGTTGCGAACCACAAATCAGCTTCCTCTAACTGATTGTTTTTTATGAGTGCAGATTACCATGTAAAAGTTGAGAATTACCCGCGCGCTTTACGAGGGGAGCAGGACTTTAATGGCCGCCTTTTCCTCTGTCTAGCGTTTGAAGAGATGAGCTGCGGCCCCGTAGTGCAGACCAAACTGAAAAATCCTTTCACTGCAGTGACAGAGAAAATGACTCGAAGCCTTCACCATGGCATTTACAGCCAAATGTGCTGAGTGCAGTGTATATGGGAGCGCGGTACAGCCTGTAATTTGTCAGGTCTTTTTTATATTCTTTATAAAGAGTCAGCTTCTCTTTGCTTTCCCACATTGTTGCAGTCAGTGTCTTTGGGATGAGAGTGCTGCTCGCTGTGCTCCTTGACCTCATGCTTTCCTGCATTTCGGCACACTACATATAAATGTTGCATGCGGTGACGTGCGTTGTGTCTTCCTTGAGTGTTGACAGGGGGTAACGCGGGACAGCGAAGTGTTGAGCGGAAAGGAGCTGACAAACAAGGCGAAAGTGCATGACAAAAGGCCGAGCATTAAAGGTACATTATCCAAAAGCTCTCACCTCTCCACAGGAACAATGCAAACTGCCTACTTAGATTTTTTTTAGTACAACTGAACCAATTGCGAAATACTATTAATGTTCTATATAAAGTTTAGCCTTACACATCTACTTGAATCTATCTGCACCTTGTCTATTGCAAAAAGAGTTTAGGGCACCATGTAAAATGTAAATAACACAACTCTGTTGCCTGCAAATTAAGACATTTTCTATTCCCAATAGGTCATAAACAATATAGCAAGGTTTGGAAACTGAAACATGCATTGTTTCATGAACAGTATAACCTTATTTTCAATTTGATGGCAGCAACATATCTCAAATAACTTGGATGGGACAACAAAAGGCCAAAATATGATTAATGTTGTATCAAAATTTTAAAGCTTAACTTATAATCCTAGCTCTGAGTTCAGCATTATACCATTCCTCATTTATCTCTACCTTGTCAAAAATAGCTTTAATCTATTGTCAGTATTTATCTTCTTTTTTCTATATTTCTTTTTTTTCATTTTTGCAGAAGACATAGCTAGTGCTGGAATGGCCATTTTTCCAGTAGGATCTTTTGGCCAGCATAATTCAATGTCTACAAGATGAGCAGTCCAAGGCATTGATAGCACCTCTTTTTCTAATGGAGAAACAGATGAGTAGTGTTTGCAAGCAAGAGATTGGCCAAAGTGTGACAGTACTGACTGAACATTCTTATCTATTAACATCCTTAATAATGATACCTATATAACATCATAGAGTAAGATAATTCCTATAAAATCTACAACTAGCATAATGGACTATGTTCCTTTAACCGATGACCCCACCCTGCTCCTTGTGTATTTGTGTCGGGGTCGTCCTCGTGTCACTGCGACCGAGTGTTTAGCAAGCCTAAACAGGCTCAGGTTTGCACACCGCCCGATGGAAAACCAACGGCTTGTGTTACCACTAAGATGTCGCTTGGGCCACTCGTCTTGTATTTCACAAAAGCACTTGCACCGGCCCAACTTTCTAACACCACTCATTGTTCCTGCAGTTCCTGAGTAGCACGTGTCTTCCTGTGCTTGCTTAACATCCTGCGACTTGAAGAACTATCTTTGTTTGCCATTACGGCGAGGGAAGCTGGCACGTACAGGTTGACTAAGTAAGAGAAGCCAGACACCAAGTCACTGTTTCTGGGTGTCAGATTTCAGACACTCTCTCCCTCTCTCTGTGTGTGTGCATGTCTGTGTGTACCATCGGGCCTGGGACTGCTTGGTTCAGGCCACTCCGAGTCAGCAGCCTCATATTACCCCCATGCAGGCCGGGGTCAGATGGAGAGCTCCCTGCATGACTAATACGATCAGACGGATAATGCATTACGCCGCTTGAACTTCTCGAAGCGGGAGACCTGCTGAATCAGTGGCTGGCCCCTGACTGCGGCCCCTCGCGCTCACGCTGCTAATTAGCCACATAAACAGATCTCAAATACTCAGTGCTGCGTTAAAGCTGCCACTTCAGGAGAGGCCTCTGTGCAGTGCCCTGTGAAAATCTGTTAGAAATGACACCCATGGCTTTTAAGTGAACTGCGGCGTGTGTTGTTTCACGCGGTTAGGCTAATGCCAGGTAGTTTTGTTTACTTTTAGTGCTTTAATGGAAGAAAAAGATTCATTAAGACATTCAAGTCCACATTATCCAAACCAAAAAGTGTGAAACCAGAGTTTGCTAAGATCAAGTTATGGTTATGCCCTACCCTTTCTATTTATCTAGGCTTTGGACTGACAAAAAGAGTGCATTGGCTTATGACCCTGTGTGATTGAATTATTGAGAAATATTTGTATTATTTTTATACAGTTGTAATGGTATTGATATAAGCTTCTATGACGTATGTAGCGCCAATAAAACCAGTGTTTTCCAGACTATTCTTGTTTGGACTTGGTAATTGAATAGAATGAATAATACTATTTTAGGATTGCATTGGTCAATATATACTTTAAGAGCATTTCTGGATAGGCCTGCAAATGTATTCCAATATCAGCAAGTGCAATATCTGTATCACAAGTGTTAAAAAAGACCTGGTTTAGGTTTAACTTCTCAATTTAGCCTTGTTTTAGTCCTATATTTTCCATATATCACCATTTATATTATTATTGCGCTATTCAACATAGTTATTGCATGTATTTTTAATTTTGTGGAGCTGTCTTTCTGGACCTCACCTATGTCTAAACCCTGACTATAGCCCTCTTCATTCTTTGCACATAATCCTAATGCAATCTGTGTTTTTAGATCTCTGCATTTTGAGCTTGTAGATTAGGATGACATGCCCCGGTGCCCCAAAGTCAAGTTGTCTATTTGACGACGTTAACACCTTTCCTCTGATGGCGATTGCTAGTAGGGCTCTCTGTGTGGAGCGCTGGCCGGACTGGACTGGTCATCACTATGGCTCCCAGTGCTGCTGTTTTTCAGTATTTAATTGACACGGCTGTCCATGATGAGTTCAGGGGTTAGTGTTGCCTCTCTTTGTTACCCTCCTCTCATCTCTGCTGACAGATGGAGGCATTAGTCTCCAATGTGGCGCTGTCCTGAAACTAATGGCTATGTCCTTGGTTTTCCCTGTGTGCGCGCGAGAGAGCTGGGTGAGACTGTATATCTGTCCCCGGCTTTGGAAGTGCCGAAGCAGCATTTTACCCCCCTTCCCTCCCTTACCCCCCACCATGTTTTAGTTTCCACGGAAATAAGGCTGAACAGGACTCTTGTCTGTTCACTCATAAATAACTTGCAAAAGTTACAGGGAAAAAAATGTAGCTTTGATTTGTAAGTTTATTGGAGTCTTCCACCAGCTTACCAGGAACTAAGTGAATAATAACAAACGGTAGAAGTATCCTCAGTGTAAATTAGGACAAGTTTATCTTTGAAGTGAGTTATGTCATATAAAAATAGCCTGGAACACTTTTAGACTCACAGTATTTATATTCCCACATTATCGGAACAGACAGACTTCAGAGACAACAGCAAGTGTTTTCTTTTTTTTTTTTTTTTTTTTTTTTTTTTGCCGTTCCCTGTCCTCTGATATAAACTCTCTGGCAATTAGGACAGCTAATATATTATGCAAATGTTGACTGGCTTAATTGAGACATGTTAATCATGTTTTAAGAGGCTAATTACAGCCCTGTATATCTGAGGTGGGAGTTGTAATTAGCCGTGATAACAGATCTGGCTGGAGAATGGTCATATTCAGTGAGCGTGCATATGGTGCTGAGTGTTTTACGAGAAGTTTTGCTTATGTTATGAGGACGCGCGTTTGTTTACCCACTTGCGCTGAAATGAATGTGTCCCTAGTGGGCCAAACGTAAACAGTGAACTTGAAGGTAATACTCCAAGACCTGCACATTAAACCTTTTATTCTGCAGCACATATGTTTTTCATATGCAGCATCATTTAAATGACCTTCATTTTATCCACTCCCTGCATTCTCAACTGGTGGGTCAGAATCCAAAAGTGGGACATGGGGATTTTCCTAGTAGGTTTTGGAGTGAACAAAATTTTGGAAAACCTCTGTCTTTTGATATATTTTCTGAGGCTTTGAGTATGTGAAGTTAAGGTGACGTTGCAGACGAGCTAATAAACTGTAAGTAGAGGGTCCTCACATTATTATAAGGAAAAACTTTGGGGCTTAAGATGACACCAGTAGATAACTATAACGATAACTATATTTTTACAATAACACTGTCATTCACTTCAAGAGAGATTACAGCCTACAGTACTATGCAAAAAATGTTAGGCATGTTTTTAAGAAAGGCTATAAAGAAAATATGGTGTATCAATGTACAATACTCAAAATTGCAAAGAAAAAGAAAGAAAATTCTAAACTAGAAGCACTCAAAGAGATTTCTGCTACGGCACTGGTCCTGTCTTGCAATGGTAAAGCTATAGTGCCCAGACCTGGACTCAGACTCAACATCTTCCAGATCAGCGGCAAATGCTCTTTCCATTGAGCCATAAGACCCTATATGTCACAATGGGCGGCAGTAGTAGAGACGTTCTTGCATGTATGAATGTCTCAGTGTGACTGTGTTCGGTGGTGGTTGGAAGGGCCACATTTCCGTCAGTCTTCCCCAGGGCAGCTGTGGCTACAGAAGTAGTTCACCACCAAGTGTTACTGAGTAGTGAATGCATAATGGACTAATGTAAAGCGATTTGAGAAGCTTGTAAAGCACAATATAAATCCAGTCCATTATTTTTACTATTACAATGGTTAATAATCTACTAAAATGAATAATTTGTTCTTTTAGTGAGTTAAAAGTAATCTTTGGTCTGTATCTATACATCTATATATGGTACAGAATCCCTTAAAACACTCTTGGATCTAAACAGTGATCTGGATCCACACCAAAATAATTATTTTTGCCATTGGGCCATTACTGACCTTTCCTGAAATTTTCATAACAAAAATAAAAAATACAATTCTTTACTTATTAAAGCACTTATAGTTGACAGCATTCTTTAACACCTTTCTAAAACTTTTGCACAGTACTGATTATCTGTTTTATACTATACTAAGAGCTAGCAGAACGTTTATTCTTTGACCGTGAAATCATGTCTCTAAGGCTGCTACATTATGTTCTAAACAATGTCACATGACTGGCAGCACGCTGGTTCACTCACGCTGGGTGCACTCTTCTGTGTAATGGCTTTGTACCAAAAGGAATGTACGTACATAAAAACCAAACCACCCCGGCTAAATAAAGACACGTAAATAAATTTGTTTGTTGATCCACAGTATTCAAACGTGGGTTGGCATTACCACAACTACACTATTATCAACATCTCTGGACATGTTTGTAAGTTGTTTTGAATTGTGGGTTTATAGTCATTGGCCCTATCTCGCAATGACAAAGACATAGTGACCAGACCTGGAGTCAAACTGGAGATCTCCAAGTTCAGGGGTAAATGCTCTATCCTTGGAGCGACAGCCCTTATATTTCAAAATGGTAATGAATCCACAAAAATACCTTGGTCCAGACAGTGATTTGGATCCACACCAAAATTATCTATTCTTTTTCTGACCGCTTGTGGCTGGAGTTAGTATTTTTGTGGTAACTGGTATATCCTTATCTCACAATGGTACAGAAACTGTTTAAAAATAGACTAGACTAGTTATTTGTTCCTTGGCGCATTACTTTTTTCTGAAAATGTTTTTTAAGTTTGGCCATTATCTTTGAGTAATCTTACCAACTAACGAACCAGCTCCAGAAAAAAACGTAATCTCTTTGGCTGAGGTTATAAATATATTACTACATTTTACAAATCCCTTCAAAGCATACAGAAATACTGTACTTGTATTGAATTTGATTCTCTCTAAAAGCATTTTTTTAAGTACCAAGGGAGACCAAACAGAGGAAAAATTGCCTTGTGCCTCACAGGACTATTAAGCCTGTCACCTTTAAATATGCAGCTAAATCTGTATCTAATGCAATTTAAGCTGTTTCCCCTTTGCAAGTATTAACCTTTTCACCTTTTATGGAAGCAGCACTTGTTTAGAAGAGATATGAATACATCTCCATTTCCCATTGCTTCCTGTACTGTACTCAATTTATGATCCAGGCTTTTTCTTTTACATGACTGTGCTCTTAGAGATCATATTCTGATCCATTACACTAAGAATGCCTTCCCACTTATCGAATATAAAATTGCTTTAGAGAGGAAATTTGCTTTCCATGGTGGAGTGGTGGAGTTTCTTGATTTTTTTTTTTATCAGATGTTTGTCTCCGGAGCAGCTTTTAGTGTCTACAAAACAGCTCCGGTGACATTATTGCACTGGCAATCGCCGAAGCCATTGTTTTTCTTATTGGTGCTGTTTGGGATTTGATTGGATTTTCTACAGTCGTGTGGAATTGCCTCGCGCTGTCGGACCGGCGTATATATCTTCATACGGTTAGATTTGAAACACCTTTGCAGATCTTATTACTGATCCCCTCACACTGCCTCACTACAATAATGTTAGATTTTATGTACTGTTAAACTTGTTGGTTACAAGTTGTTGTTTTTCACACACAAGTAGAGCGTACTTGGACTATGCTCATAGCTCAATTAAGTTTTTCCAGTGGGATTTCTCACTTTGTCCGAATTTACATGCAAAAGAGAGAATCAAACTGCTTTTTCACTCAGGCAAACGGTGCATTCAAGTGGTGTGGGTATTTACTAGTTGTGTTAAATGCTTTGGCCAGCTAAATAAATATAGATATAGATGTGAGTAGGTATACCTGTGACCACATACCAGACAGTCATACAGTATCTGGACATGGTTTTAACAACTGTGAGTTTATAGTTATTGGCCCTGTCTTGCAATAGTACTGGGATTATGCTCATAGCTCAATTGAGCTCTCCCAGCAGGATTTGTCAGAGTTTGCATGCTACAGAGAACCAAACTGCTGCACCACTCAGGGTAATAGTGCATTCAAGTGGTCTGGATATCTACCAGTAGCGATAATGCTTGTAGCGCTAAATGCTAATAAATCAGCTCATTCACTCAGCAGTCGTTTTATTTATAGATATAAATAGTAACACTCACATTTAATGCAATGGCATGCAACAAAGTCAGAGAAATACACTCCTTACTTACAACTGTGCCCACATAAAGTATCATAAGTTATGTCAGTCAGGCTTTTTTTATGTTTACAACACAAGAGACCAAAACAATCAATAAAACAGTCGGAAACAGATTGACCAAGATAATGTGTCTTTGTAATGTATATGCTTGCTCCAAACATTGGACTTTGACGTTCTACTTGTTTACTGAGTGCTACTAATTTCTCTCTGACCTTAATAGCAGTAAGTCATCTACATGCAGTAGAGTTCCCACCTCAACTCCAGTAAGATGTCAAATGCGGTTTAAAACTATTAATAATAATAATAATTTGGATTTCTCTACTTGCATATAAAGATGGTAAATAATGCTAGAGTTCCATTTTATGCAGAGTTAAAGTTATGTGGCTTTTTTTTTTACACTGACACATTCTTGTATTAAAACTTGCAGTGATTTTCTTGAATAGAAGTGGTTGCGGTGGCAGTTGATAACCTTTAATTCGAGGTGTGGGATCTCATTCCTCTGGCACCCTGCCACTACGATGTAAGTGGTGCGTTGGCAGCCTGCTGGGGTTGTACAAAAGGAACACTCCCCCCACCACCACCACCACTGCCACTGGTACTACTGCTGCTTCTAACCCCCCTCCACTTACCACTGCATCCCTCACCTCCACTCGCACCCTTCCCTCTCTCCTGACTTCGATGAACAGTCAAACATAAAACGGCGAGCGCTCTTCCCTGGCTGACTTAGTAAAATTGACATAAATTAATACATGCTGCTTAAACAGGACCAAGATTAATGGTTGCCTTTCGCTGCAGCTTAGATCCACTGTCAGTCCCCGCTCGCTGCCCAGATGGAATCAACACCAATCAATGCAGCTGCCCGGCTCTCCGCGGATATGCTGCTAAGGATGCTGAACGGGACGTAATATAATGTACACTTGCAGATGTTAGTTTTTGGATATGTCCACTTTAAATCTAACTGTTGAAGTTGTTATGTAAAATTCATACAATGCAATACAAAATTGTATACAATACATCTCTAGCTATTTAAAATAGTTTGGAAAAAGACATGGAGACAGATGATTTTGAATGCAGCGATAGCAATATATTCTCATGAGACACTTTAAGGTCCCATATTCTGCCAAATCAACTTGTTTTTAGCTTTTAATAATGTTATAATGTAGTTTGCAGCTCAGAAACATAGCTGGAGTAGTATTTTATTTCATTCACACGTTTCATTAATCCTATATGCTGATGCCGTCTCTTTTGCAAGAGCTGAAACACACAAAACCAGGAAGTGCTCCTGCGTGTTTCTAAAGCCCATACACGGTCACTGGACTCGTTCTGATAATGTCAGCGCTTAAATTGCTGTAAGTACAAAGCAGTCAGCAAAGCAGTCAGCTAATTTATTTATCTGTTAGCGCCATGTTGCTTATAGCTGTGCTAAATGGCCATTTTATGCACTGTCCATTCCCCACTGTAACAGCTCCCCAACAGAAGATGTTTTCCATACATATACTTTATTTAAAGTTTTGAAATATGAAATACTATTGCAAAGGTGTCCAGAATTATTTATGGCCCCTTTAATTAGAAAATTAACTACTCGTAAAAAATACAACTGTTTGGTTTCTGCTCATCAACACAACTTTTGTGATTAAAACTACAATCAAGCTGTGCATGGTGAATCATTTGTAAAGTGTACCTTTGACGAGGTTGCATCCGGTGTCAAAACTAGACAGTATATGCAAATCTGTAGCTGACTCGCTGTGGTAACCCTGGAAGGGAGCAAGTTTTATGCTTGTTGTTGATATAAAGCCTTTTTTATTGTTTGCATGTGAAGACTTTGCGTCCTGGTTCAAGTTTTTTTCATGTAAATGTTGTTCTGTATAGTTAACATATTCTAAGTTTGTGGTAACAGAAAAAATAGCATGAATAATGTTACTTGGTTTCAGGATTAATTTAAAATCTAGTTTACCGGGTTGCAACCACCAAACGGTACTGCAGTCTAAATCAAAACAATGGTTTGCCCGTCTTTCCGCTTTTCTGATTGGATGCTCGGCAATGCAGTTTTAGGACCAAAAGAAAAAATGTAAATAACAACAACTTGGCCATTATGTAAAATAGATTTTTCATTGTTAATAAATTAACTGTTCCATTGTTATCAGTAAAATTAATATTTGATTTAAACATGTTTACCTCATCTTGGCACACATGTGGGTCATTTTTATGAAATATTAAAAATATATACTGCTCATGGCATGTTTAACTGCAATTAATCTAAATTCTGTTTATACAACCATACAATAAGATGAACTTACACAGTATAGGTAAATGCTATTGGTCTCTTAGCGCTATGTTGCCAAATGCTTTCAGGAAAAATCCCTCATACACAATGCATAGAACTAAAAGTACAGGGTGCTATATGAACGCTCCTTCACATAGGTAATGTGCTCTAACATAAAAAAGATGATTATGGTCATAGCCTGAGCTCCCTGGGTATAAAGTTGCAGACTAATCCTGTATTACTTTCCATACGGTGGGCTGTTCAATCAGGTGCCACCAGTCCGATGGGGAAGAGCAGTGAGGCTGATGGCTCCGTAGTGATTGGATGTTTCAATTACTGATAGTAATGCCATGGTGTAGTGAGTCATGCCGCGCAGATAGCACCATTTATTTTAATCAGGACAGAGGAGAGATGGGTGTGGACGCGTCTCCCTCGTTTCAGACTTTCACATTTAGATGCAGAAGCTGTCTCTCTCTTTTTCCTCTATTCTTTATTTCACACACTCACTCACACACACACATACACAAAACACACACAGGTGGATTGTGAGCGGAGGAGAGGTTGCCGTGGGTAACGCGTAGCGACAAGGTACTCTCGCGGTGAGCTATTCTAATTTATGTTAATAAACCTTGCCGTTGCCGTGAGAGACAAAGAGGCCACAGATGAGCCTTGGTAACCTCGGCACCTTCGCCGGGAAAGACAAAGAACAATGCTTGCACGCGCTGAAAGAGAGGAGCGATATTGAACTGTAGAGAAAGACACGAATACGATGGCGGGCGAGAGATGATAAATTTAGCCACACAAAGACTTGTTTTTTGTGGCTGCAAAATCAAACAGCCTCTTGCCGGCAGTCTTCTGTGCTGTCTGTGTTGGAGTAGGCAGGGAGGCAGTGTCTTGGGATTGGTGTCGCTAATTCTGTGAGGCCTATGAAGACACGGGGTGCGCACGAGGTACTGGGGTAGCTTTGGATCACGTCCCGGGGCAGATGTGTCACCACGGGTAGCGTTTAGCTCTGTTGGGAAGGAGCATAAGTGTCAACAGAGGTCAGCACTTATACTGGGGATCTGGCAGTGGAAGAAGTATTTGAAGGACCTTTTAAGCAGTGCTTTATTTGTTGTAGTGTAAAGTTAGTTTGGAGCCAAGATTCTTCCTTGATATCTTGCAGTGCTATAAAGACAATTTTTCATTTTGCTTATTAGTAAAATGTGTCCAAAAGAGCTGCTATGCTACCTTGGGAATGTAAATGGCCCTGCAATGGTAATGATATAGCGCTCATACAAGGACTAAAGATTTAAGTCAGGGGTAAATGCTTAAGTTTCTCTTACAGGGCTAAATCCATTGAGCCTCAAAGTCCTTATTTCTCACAATGGTGACTATTCCATAAAAGCTAATCACTTGTCCCTATACTAACCCCTTGTTGGTTACTAACTGTGGCCCTATCTCGCAATGTTACATGCTGTCTAAAGAATTCCTGGATCTAAGCAGTGTTCTGGATCAACATCAAAAACAAATAATTTGTTCCTTGGCCCATTATGACCTTTTTTGAAAATTTTATGAAAATCTGACCTTAACGCTTTGAGTAGCTAACAATTAAACTAACAAACCTATGCTGGTGATAACAGAAACACTTTCAGACTGAACAGGGAACCAAGGACTAAAAGGAACTAAAAAACTAAACCAGGACTAAAACGGTCCAAATTAAACTGTGGTCTGAAACTGAGGACATATTTGTTCTGACACACTATGGTTGAACTAAAAGACACAGAATTTTTTTGACAGGCATAATGGAAATGTACATCATATTTTGTTATTGTGAAACAAGGAATTGGTAGATTACTGACCTTTCCTGACAATTCCACTATAATCCAATCATTACTTTGCTGTTGAGAATATGATAAAATGAAATATATTGTGCATCCCATATTAATATTCCCCAAATTGTAGGCTCTATAGCATCCAAGAATGCAAAGTATCTTGATAAGCAAACTTGTGTACTAACACACGTGCTTAGGTATTGGTGTCATTTTAACTGGTTCCAGGCCATTCACATTTTTAACAAGGGCAAAAAAATAAAAAGTAATGATGTGTGGAAATCTGCTATTAGTTGTGCCACACTTATTGTCCATGAACCATGAAAACATCAACAACACTCTTTTATAGCTAAAAGTTGTAATTTATTCGTCCCACTAAAATCAGAGCCTAAACTAATGATTGCTGTCATTATTGATTAACCCACTAATTATTTTGTCACTTAATCAAAATGTCTATATTATGTCCGAAAATCGTGTTATTATTATTCACTCAGCCTGGGGAGACATATTCATGTTATTTGTCTGAATTGGTCAATGCCATGATATTGAATTTACTCACCAACATAAAAAAGCATACTATTTTAACATTTAAAAGCCCTGGAGTTTGTTGTATGTTGTTATATAAATGAGTGCTCACTAAATAGCTGCTTATTTTACAATTATGCTATTTGGGTTGGCTAATTAAGTAATCAACTTGTCATTGCATTTGCCGGTGCACCACTGACCTACAATATTATGAATGCAAATCAAATTGTATGTAATGTCTTGTGCATAGAGGCTATTTTTTAAGGCCAGCAGCTACTTTACCTTACTTGTGTTGCAGTCAAAAAACAGGCAGACATCTCTACTGTGGATTTCTAACAAGTTGCAACAATCAAACAGGGTTTCACAGCTCCAGCAATGAGGATTGATAACGCAGCAAGGCTCCGGCTGCTCTCCTGTAGAATGTAGACTCTGGTATCCAAACTCAAAGAGGGAGAACTGTGGGTTTCCTCCACGCCGTCTGTCTGCCAGCTTGCCTTTGGCGATGTTAGTTCTGGACAGTTAACTCCTACTGAAATTATGTTAATTGCTGTCATTTTCTTTTTTCTACTTGAGCATAATCAGCAAATTATATACTTCTGTTCATTTATTACTAGGCCACTTTTAACGGAGCTTTTACCCTTCAGAGATCGGAAGTTAGA
This sequence comes from Bostrychus sinensis, assembly GCA_020698575.1. Classification (NCBI taxonomy): domain Eukaryota; kingdom Metazoa; phylum Chordata; class Actinopteri; order Gobiiformes; family Eleotridae; genus Bostrychus; species Bostrychus sinensis. Next base: position 22,438,147 of record CM036256.1, read on the forward strand.
AGTTACTTTTCACACATTAGCATATATTTAAATGCATAATATTACAGATGTTTAAAGTTTAATTTGTTTATCAATGCATCATGTTTAATTGATTAAGTTAGAGTACATAACTAGAGCACACGCAATGGTAAAGATATAGCAGTTAGACATGAGCTGGGTATCCTCTAGTTCAGGGGTAAATGCGCTATCTATTGAGCCTTATAGCCTGATGGTGATTATGATTAAAAAAAACATTTATAGTAATAATTTATGCTTTTACTGACACTTTGGCTGAAGTTAGTCTATTTGGCTCCATCATGCAATAATAAAGATATAGTGCTAAGACTTGAAGTTGAACCAGACATCTCTTAGTTTAGGGGTAAATGCTCAAATGCACATAAAGTACCTATATAGTAATCCTGTGTTATTGTCGTTTAAGTAATAATTTCTTAGTATAGTGACCTCTTGTGGCTGGAGTTAGTATCTTGCGATGGTTCAGAATGCACTTTCTTGGCCCCTTACAACTGTAACTTTCTACTGACAGCCTCACAAACCAATCAACAAACCGACGCCAAAAAAAAAAACATAACTATAATTGCATTAGGTTTTTTGTGTTCCCATATTTTACCACATTAAGTATATATACTCTCTTTGGCTCCTTTAGGTGAGAATCTTCACTTGCCTTGCGACATGATTAAAATTCACCTATTAGCAATTCAAATGAACAACATTTTTTGATACATTTCAGCTACTAATACGGAAAGACAATGATAGTGAAAGCTCTCATCTCAATAAGAACACGCCCCGTTAGCGGCTCTGGTGTAATTTACGACTTTTCACTCCTAATCATAGCTGCTCCAGAGAGGTATGAGGTAAGAAAGTTAACATGTAAAGATGAAATTGGAATAAAAGTAATTAAATGCAGTAAACCTTGGCTTCAGTGGGAAAGAGGGCGGGGCTTGGTGAGGGGAAAGTCAAGAGACAGCACATGGGGTTAGGGGTGGGGTTACAACCAATCAGCTAATTACAACCAATTCAATCTGGACGCTTATACAGAAGGTTGGACTGCCTTTTATCCAGCTCCACCCACTTTCTGTACTAAGAGGACAAACTCAAGGAATAAAAAAATAATATTACTGAACACAGAGGGCTGTCAGTTACTTAAAAAAATTATTTGCACAACATTCATTCATTCAGCTTTCATTCATTTTCTTCAGTTTATTCTTGTTACGGGGTTGCGAGTGACTGGAGCCCATGCCAGCAACTATGGGCCTTAGGTGGGGTACACCTTGGTCAGTGGGCAGTTAGTCACAGAGCTGAATTTTTATTTCACCAAGAACTGCTTGAATTGCAAGAAACCTCTTCTATATCTCTTTTTGCTCTTTTTGTTTCGTGAATTTTAGACTTTCTTCAAATAAAAATTTCAAAATAAAAGTTATCCCATATTGCATTATTTTTTCTAATCTTTGTGCAGCCCAAACCCACATTACTTCCAGTTATATACATCTGTAAAACAATTAGCTGAAACTTATTTTTGGTGCACTTTTATACCTTTTGCCTGTTTGCGTATTTTCATTTGAAAAAAAACATCAAATAAACATGCTCTTAGCCTGATGAAAGATTTCTGGAGATGAGATATTTCTTTGTGACTGCTGCACATTTCTTCAGTTTATGTTCTAGTGTTGTGTTCATGTTGACTTTGATTGTCGGTGTAATGCATAACTTCATCTTTCCATTTGTTAGCCCTACCACAGCTACAGACAGGCAAATCCCGTACTGCAACCTTTTGTTGTTTTCTTGGTTTGAGGGGTCAGACTGAAACTAGTTTACCTCTGAATGAATTGGTGAATGAATGGCAGACATTACCTCCACTGTTGCATACATACACTATGATATTGTTAATTGTAGAAGTATTGTTTAAATAGTTGCAGTTTATTCATGCTCTCACAAGTCCATATGATTTGACCCAATGACCCCATGACTCCAGCATGTGTCTGTCACAGCTTGAGGCATTTTCTTCTTCTATTATTTTTTATTTGGCTGCTGGCACCACCTTGTAGCCCACTTTATTGGACATGTCCTTCAGCACCATGTTTAGCAGTCTCCTCCCCTAAACACATAAAATGCCTTTATGTTCCTATTACTTGGGTTTATGAGGAGCGTCTTCCCGCGCACCCCTCTCCTCCCGTACCGCTGCCGATAAGATCATATTGATAGATAGATATTGGGAAAGCTGTAGTGTGATAAAGGCGCAGGGTTAAGAGCTTCTTGGATAGTTTAACCTTGATAAAACAGTTGTTTCAGTGAGGCTGATTTGGCCCCATCCGTCTTCATCCGTCAGGGCCCTGCTGAAGTATGCAAATGAAGGCAGTAGAGGGAAGCGCCGTGTGCGGTTAAATGGGCCGTTGCGAATGTGCGGTGTACCGCGCCGACGGGGTGATACTACTTACTGTCCAAATTTAGTGTGTCTCTTCTGAAACACAGCCCTCCCTTCTCTCTTTTTGTCTGCATTTGGAGAATATATACAGCCCCAAGAGAAATAGTGGCCTCTCCTAAAGTGATTACTGCCATGGCAGCAGCAAAGCACTTTAGCTTGCATTTTCTCCTACGTCTGGTTTATTATTATAGATTTAATGTTGGTGAAGTGGAATTTAGTGACTACAAGATACAAACCAGTGGCATGTCCCTTTATTTGTGTCCTTGTGAATATTTACATGTTTCTATTGGGGTTTACGACTGTTGCAGCCACACATTTTTGAGTATAGCTGTTTATTATGCTAATTAGAAAGTCTGGAGGTGTAAGGGTAATAATCTTTATGATAATAAGTGTTTATGTCTTAACACTTCTCAATTCACAGTTAGTTGCAGGGGCAGATTCATTTGGCCGATTAGTTCTGGACCTACTCAGCAGCATTAGGGATGTTTTTTGTGCCTTTGATTCTCTCATTTATCTCATGTGTCGGCATATTGATTGATTCCCTCGCTCACTCATTATTTTGTTCTGTTCTTCACAACTCATTTTCAGATAGAGCTGCTGCACTAGGGCCAGAAACAGATAGCAACATGTCTGGTCCGTGCTGTCTGACTCTCCGCCACACACATAAAGCTGTCAATCAGGAGCTTTCCTGCGTGCCCTTTGTTATGGAACGCCAGCTCTGTGGGCGGGACTTGTGGGTGATAGATGGCTCTGAGAGCCTATCGGACTGCACAGAGCATCCATCTCTGTCTGAAGCCTGTTAAACAAGCTTGGGAAAGCAGCCATGTAGTCCTAACCACCACTGGCCTCCACTAAAAAACCCCATTAACATTAATGAAGGATAGCTTTAAAAGTTCTCCCGTAATAGGCTTAAATTGGATTTATGAGTCAGATAGTTTGCCAGAGAGTACGTCATGAAAAATGTCACTGGTAGATAAATGGAAATGAGCATCTGAAAGGGCTTGGGACAGTGTTTGAGTGAGGATTTGAGCTCAGCCTGAGAATATATTTCTCTGCAGCAGTCTTGGCAGCTCTGGAGGGAAAGTGGTTTGATGTTTGAAGTGACTGCTAAGATAAAACTGCTCATCTTACACACGGAGCTGCTGCCTTGAAAAAACGAAGTTCTTAATACTTTTTAAAAGGCCTTTCATCCCAGGTGGCCTGGCCATTTCAATATCTGCAACTAGCACTTTACTTGTCTGGAAGGTCCCTATAGATGGCTGATGCGAAGCTGCCATTAGCCAGCCAATTCCTCAGCCACAGATTACTGTGCCACTACGTGGTTATCACAATGTTGAAAAAGGTCTGATTGCACTCCATCCAACCTACAAAGTGTGGCATAAATGGGTTTTTCGAAGGTCTGCAGTGGGTTGTTGGTATGTCATTATAGTGCATTAGGACTGTCAAAGACAAAATGGCAGTTTTTGAAACCTCTTTCATTTCATGCGAATGATTAAAAGGATGCAGAAATACACTCCCACCAAAGCGAGGGAAACAAGTCCCTGTGATTGTTCAAAGCATCACAAATATGAGTCCAGGCTTCTCTGCGTCACTCCATTCATGTTCCATTTAAGTAGTAGAGTATAATTATTTTTATGTGACTATTTCTAATATTACCACTGCGCTCATGTCTTGGTGCCTTTCCTTCTTGTTGCTTGTCTCCTCCAGTAGCTCTTGGTTGCTCACACTAACCTCTGATGTCATTAGCGTTGGATGGAGGCTGAGGCAAGAGCTGGGCCTGCTATTCTTAATGAATTCCGCTGTGTCTTTGCGCTCCCCCACCTAGTTAACCCTACCCCCTCCAATGCTCAAGGTGTCAAATTAGAACAGCTGGAAGAGGGGAGTACAAGGAGACGGCCAAGGTACGCTCACCCCCGCCCTGCCACCCCGCTCTCCTTCAAATCACCTAATCCAACACGGGAGTCATGAGGAGGGCCATGTAACTGCTATGCAAAATGCTTGGATGCACTCCACATCTTCACTTTAATGACTGGAGAGCTGCTACTGCAGTTAATAAAATGTAACTCACAAAGAAAAGCCAGCCTCAGGTGCTTTTACTTATTTGTCTTCAGTCTGTGGAGGGAAGGAAATATTCATATCATTTACTTAGAAAAATTAACATAAAGTATTAAATGAAAGTGCCTCTAATGGAGGTAGAACTGCCTGCTTCAGTTTTCATGTCAGATACATTATCACATTCTTATTAATATAGTGTCATTTTAATGTGCTTCTTCTTACACTGATGCTAACTTTTTAAAATGATTTCAGTTCACTTTGCAATACCCCCTGGCACATTGAGTATGTCAGTGCATTTTGAGCACTTCCAGCTAAGTCTTTGCCCTTCTTTACTTTACTAACACTTTTGATATCACTGTTTGAGAAGCTCTTGTTTTTGCAAAATTACACCAGAAAACACATGTGCAGGTCTTGCATCATTTCAGTAGGGAATGATAATAAACAGCAAACACTGAGATGTAGCCACTTCAGAAACAGAAGGGTATTCTGCAGGTCCTCAAAGGCTTATGATTTTGTGTCCCCCTTTTTTCAGAATTTATTTTGAAGAGAAATGTAACACTTGTAAGACCAGCAGTTGAATGACCTGAGTATAGACATATTAGCAAAAATATTACAGAAAATTATAATTAAAGCATAACTGGATTGAATGTGATGCCATTTGTGGTGTTAAATAACCTTATAACAATGACTACACAACAGTCATCAGATATTAATAGTGTCTGCTCATCACTTGACATAGCTCTCATGTATCTCTTCTGAAATGTCCGACTGTAATTTCCTCCCTGTTTTCTCCAGTCCTGCTGCAGACTGAGAAAATCCCACTCAGACAAATGAGCACAGAGCTGCAAGCCTGTGGCTTGTAGGACTTTTAACGATGTTTAAGTGTTTGAGGTGTTTTTCCTGATCCTAGCAGAGCTGTTGTTAACGGCTGATAGTCCTGAGTCAACACAGATTCGGATCCCCCTGTGGCTCTGCTTACTCACTCCTGAGCCCGCCGTTTAGTTTTCCTTGGCAGACCCAGGCCACAGCTCATTACACTAAGAGAATGTGCCTGCCTTAATTAATGATATGTAAATATCCTTCAATTGGTCACATTTGCATATTAAGAGAGATTTGTGGAATCTGTGGAGTAATATATTTTAATTAGGGATTAATTAAAAATAATGGGAATTTCATTTTGTCTGGCAGTTTGGTGTGAAGCATGCCATGCAGCGGGCCTGCCTTTTGAACAGAGAGTCTGCATCCAACATGTGAAAGAAGCTGCTCTTCCTCCTGCTATCTGCGCTGCATACAAACACACTCTGGCATCACATTCCTTCAGATGCCAGCTCCTTCCCAGGGGGTCTTCAAAGCGCCAGTGCTTTGAAAAGAGGGCGAGCGAGCAGCTCCAACACCCACAATATGTTTTTGGGGATGGTCCCAGTTTGGCTCAATTTCATCTGCTCTCATCTCTCATGCTTCTTTGCGTGTAGTTGGGGAACGGCTCCGAGACACGGAACACCAGTTATGTTGGCAATTATGTTAATGGGATGCCATTAGGCCATGATTGTGTATGAGCGAACGGGGAGAGAGGGCACGTTTCTCAAGTCTGCTTTGATCTACTTCTAGGAGACTCATTGCCAAAACATTTCCCTCTTTTCACCCATTCATGTAATTCATTAAAGCAAAAACAGTTTGACCAAGATGTCAGCATTGGGTTCGTTTTGGGTAATGATGTACTCTAGTGTGACAGCCGTAAAATACATCTGAACCGAGACAAAGAAAGCATCTGTCATCAGCACGTCTAATAGCACTGATAGCACAGCTTCTATCAGAGCATCTTAGGTGGAAATCATTCCCATTACCAAGCATCAAGGCAGCCTCTGCAACTACCCTGCACAATATATCAAAAACCCAATGTATCAACATGGATAATATACGTAATACATGCTTGGACATGCTTATTATGGCACATGTCATTCATGTGTAAATATATAGTGCTACATGCTGGTAGAGGCTAAGGCTTAGGTCACTCATTCAGTATATTTACATGCACGGTTCTGTTGAACTCGGTCATAGCTGCACTAGGTCATTTAATTGGACTGCTGTCCTTGTCCTAGTAAGAGGGGATTGATATATTGACCGAAGTATGCCCAAATCTGCTGTAGCTTCTTGGCTACACTCCACTGTTATAGGTGAACCTTTCTCCAGCTGACCTTTGATGACACAACCAACCAACCATTAGACAAGTTACCTTTTTGGAGACTAGTGTAAAGATTTATACATCAACATTTATTATCTCCAGTGCAACTACCACAAGCCATATTGTCACTGCAGTATTCAATAAATATTATGCAGCCTTAATACACATATAAACATGACCTTGTTGCATTTTAGGCCATTTTGACTCTTAACACCCTGTGGTTCTCCAGTCTACTGCTCAGAGAGGGAGAGAGAGACAACTAGCACTGCATTGGCATTTGTGATGTGTCGTCAGTGCGCTGATGTTATTGATCCAGGACCTTCCGAATTCATTAGGAGATCTAGCTCAACTGTGCTGCATCTTTATTTATGTTGCTGCCCCCTCCCTTCCTCCTTCCCTGGCCTGCGCTTCTCCTCTATGCCTGCCTGCCCGCTCGCCTGGCTCTTTCATCCACCATGCATTATTCTTTTATTATTCTTTTACAGCTGCCTTATCGGACGCATTTTGGCGCGGATAAGACCTGTCATCTTTGGGTCTTGTCTGCGGAGATGATGGGAGACTTGGAAAGGGGAGGAGGAGGTGGAAAGAATGCCTTTCCGTTCCCCTATATTCTGCCCCCCTCCCCGTCAGTAAAAAAAAAAAATGGACCTTTCTTTCTGCCTCAGTCTACCTTCCACTACTCCGCCTGTCTCCCTTTGTAATGAGAGTGTGTGTCTAATTGAAGGAGCTGCGGCGTGCTGGCCGGGGGCGAGTGGGGTTAGATTGTGATACTGGCTACGTGACCGTTATGCTGATAGAGGTGGCAGATCAATAATTTAGGCCCTGACCTTAATGGCGGTGTTAAAATGCTCATTCCTCTGGAGTCTGCGGGCCTTAAAGGTGCAGCAGTTGGATAAAGGTGGGCGGTGTGGAGGTGGGGGATGGTGATAAGAGCCCAGGGAGACAGACAGGAGAGCGGTGTGCAAAAGACGGGATCATGAGAGATGTTTCCCCCTCGTTCTACATTGTCACCAACATTCATCCTCTTACACTGTATGTGAATGCCATAAGCTTTTTCCCTGTTCTTGTTGTTGTTGCTGGTGTTTGCTTGTAATCTGTTTTCATAAGAAATTCTCTACCCATCTTTACTGAATGTATCAGAAGCTGGCCAGACAGCACAAGTGAACAAAGAGAGTGGTAACGAGTGGGTTTAATCTGGTTCTGGCCCTGTCTCACTCACTGCTAGCTTAAGGCCATGCACATTGAGAATTCGGACAGGCATCGATTTGATTCTGAGGGACATTAACGTCACACAGCCTCATGCGTCTCGTCTCTGAATCTGAAGATCCGACTCATTCCCTGCTGGCAGGATGCGACCATCTCGCTTCGCCCGCTCACACACACCACCCTTAGGGGATGATATATTAGATATAACCAATTCAATTTTATGCAGCCAGGACAGACGCCCTGGGGACATAAACACACACATTTTTAATACACTCCACACCAGGAAGCCCAATGCGCCGGAGCCCGCGGCTGCCCCGGGTCTCCTCTCACACTCAATTATTAATGTAACGGCCGGAGTGGCTTAATTAAATAATAAAGACAAGCTCGCTGCAAAGGAATGGGCAAGGACGAGTCCGAAAGAAAGACAGCCTCTGCAAATGTCTTATTGTGACATATACGAGAATGTACCGCTGCTGTATGAAGTAATATTTGGTCATAAAATCCTCCTTATCAAATACTGTATCCAGCATTACAACGAAGAAGCCATTTATTGACAAAAAAAATCTTATTTTATCATAAACACTGGTGTCAAGTTGATATAGGAGGAACATTATTACATAGGATTCATATCAGTGGCTAAAGATATTGGCAATTGAATATAATATAAATGAGAGTATGGAAAAGTTTACAATAGAAGATATTGTTATCGTCCGTCATTGTAAAAAAGTCATGTAATGCATATGTGAATATTCCCTTTTTATGCTATGTGGCTTTTAGCATCATCTTGTACCTTCCAATGTTTGTTTTTTCTTTGTGCCATGCCATTTGATTGTTAGTATTGAGTGTCTGTTTTTAGCTTGAGCTGTGGCCAGGCACACATTCGACAATCAAAATAATTTTATCTTCCACACAAACACCTTCAGAGGGACAGATATGCTCCCTGCACCTTGTATTTGACATGTGTAATTGAAAAAAAGCTTTTATTTCTGAATACATCATTTAAGTCAGGTGCTGGGATGTTTAGCTTTGAGCATCACATCTGTCCATAAATCAATTGTCTTAAGAGTGGGGTCAAACAGGGGCTTATGACACCTCAACTACCTAAAAAGAATGATTTCCTCGGATTATAGATTCGTGCCACCTCAAGGGCGAGCCTGAGGAAGCACCCCGCTCTCCGACGTGATGAAATGTGGCGTTATCTTTTACTTTGTTTCATTAGATCCACTGGAGATTACACACTCCGTCCTCAAAGACCAGATTTTCCAGATTTCGAAGATGAGAGATCTTCTGGCCTAAGGCAACATAAAAAAATCCAACCTCCCATTCCTTATTGCTTCTTTCTGGGCTTCATATCTGTTTAAACTCGCAATTAATTATTCAAATTCGGACGCATGGTACATTTTGAATGGCTTGTTCAAAGGCAAAAGCATGTTTTTTTATGTGTGTGTATTAATGGCAAGTAAGCTCCACCATTAGATTGAAAAATTGGTCTATTGTGTGTGTTGACTTGGTGGCGTAGTGCGATGAAGGATTGCGACAAACTGGAGTGTTTAAATCGGCGAATTGAAATTAATGCCCTCTCAAAGCGGGGCTTGCTGACGATACATTAAAGCTAATACAACCAGTGGGGTCCAGCAAACGTTTGTTTATGTACACAGCAAAATGATTTCATTTAGCTCTGAACAGATTAAAACAGAAAAACCCTTTGCAGTGATTTTCTGTTGTCTTGATTTCTGGCTTCACACATTGTATATTTCAGCTGTCTATTTGTTCTTTCTTTTGTGACACTCTGAGCCACTTCCAAAGGTCAATGCCTCAAGTCTGCCTTGTCACATGACTTATTCACGCTCTTTTTATTTATTCATGCCACTTTTTGATTTTAATAATTCAATGCAGCGAAATGCTTCTTTTATGTGGCTATAAAGTGCCTGTGAGTACTGTTGACGTCCTTAAAAAATATGCTTGGCTTCTTCATACAAGCCGTATTGAAATGATCTCTCAATATGGCAAACTTCTGCAGCCAAAAAAAGCCACCCCTCCAAAAAATTCCTCTTTCCTTTTAAAATTTACTGCCAGTGGCTACGAGTGGTATTTATTTTCCTCACACTGTGCTCTGCTATCCTGGAGTTGGCAGAAGTGATTTTGTAGAATAGAAACATTATAGACTGTTAGTGTCAAAGTGTTAAATGTGATGTATAGGGCTGGGGGTTTCAGAGGGGGAAAGGGAAGAGAAGGAGGAGTATAAGAGCATTGGCAGCCATGACTGGAACAAGGTGCTCGTGGGAGAGAGAGGAGCCATCCACCATGTGAGGGATGGCGGGGTAATGTGGCGGGAGGTAATGGCTTTTCGCAGTCCACAGAAACAGAGGGGAGATGGCTGTGTGTGTGTGTGTGTGTGTGTGTGGGGGGGGGGGGGTCGCTGTCCATTTAGCCCCAAAACTTCATGTGATGTTTGTCTGTCTCTTCCATCCCGGGCTCAGAAATAACTGGTTCACAAGATACATGGGTGTAAGATAATACCGATTTTTTTAAAAATGCATAAAACATTCATACATTTTCAATAAAAATGCATTGAATTTGTATAGCACCGTTCTAGATACCCAATGTGTTTTGTGTTGAATTACACATTATATTATACCTACTCAGTGGTGGTGAGCTAATTTTGTAGCCACATCTGCCTTGGGCACAGAAGTGTGGCTGTCAGTCTGCACCTACATCCTCTCTGACCATCACCAAACACGTTCATACAGGCAAGGTGGGTGAAGTGTCTTGCTCAATGACACATCAGTGAGGCTCGAACTGTCAACCTTCGGGTTAGTGGGCGAATGTCTCTACCTACTGAGCCGGCCCATGCATGGATGTAGTGATGTAATAGTATACAAGTGAAGTTTTCCAAAATCATATTGTTAAAAGAATATATCTGTGTATTGGTATGTAATGATATATTTGTGATATGTATTGTCAGGGTGCTGAGGTGTATTAATGCTATATATAAAAATATCTCAAATATTTGCATACCTTTAAGCTCAGTTGGTAGAGACGTTCGCCCATTAACCCAAAGGTTGGAGGTTCAATCCCGCTACTGGAATTGCATACTGTCTTTGTGTCCTTGGGCAAGACACTTAACCCACCTGTATGAATGTGTACTGAGGAGTGAATAAATTATGCGCCTAATTGTATTGCGACTTTGAGTGTCTAGAAAAGTGCTATAAAAGACTAATGCATTATTGTCATTTTCATTATTTAAGACAACTTCTCAAAAATAGTCAAAGTTATACCTTTTATAGTATATGCTTTTTAAAAAAACTATGGAGTTTGAAACTGATGTCAGTATCCCTTGGTCCATTATTTTATATACTATGCTTTTTGTTTACATGAGGTATAAGACCTTAAACCTAAATTGCAGAAAATGGGGGGAGGAAAGGGGTGCATGGCTGTTTGTTTAGCCCCCAAAACCCCTGTCCAGTTTGTCTATATCTTCCTTCCTCAGCTCTGGCAGTGCTGTTCCAAAGAGGCCATAGTGTTTGATGATTATTTCGGGTCTTTCTTGCAGCGATGGATAGCCACTGACACCCCGAGTTACAGCGGATATTTCCTTACCAAATGCTTCTCCAGCTGTGAAATCGAATCAAGTAGCCAGCAGAGACCTGACGACAAGCGCAAACATCCGTAACCTCGGCTTCCCTGTAATCCGATTGGATTCAAAGTAGGCAAAAGTAAAAAAATAAAGGCAATTTGTGAGTAATTAGAAAGATCACAGCTTCAGTGTTACAGTGTTATGCTACATGCCACCACTTAGCTTTCTTGTCGGAGCGGTAATCAAAGGAGAGAATAACTTCAGACAGAGATAGTTTGAAAAGCTTGTAGACAAAACGGCCTTCAGATCTCAAAGGGAAATATCTATGGTGAAACACAGACTCGGGCTTTTATTTTCTGAGGGGTTACTGCTTTCTTTGGTTTACAAATGATTACGTGGGGACGTCTGAGGAACAATACAAAGCCTGTGCCTTAAAAACATAGACTAATAATGGACTAAGGAACTGTGGGCTGACTAGTGAGGGCTGGACTGCAAATCTATAAAAATAAAGGTAAAATGTAATGTTTTGAATTTTTGAGACATAATTATTGTCACACATTCTTGTTGGGAGTCTATCTGTATTTATAGTTGCATTGGAAAAAAGTAGGGTTATATTGATCATATTGATAGTCTTCCCTATCTCGATTGAGTATTTGTCCTTAGCCTAATTCCCTACATTGTGTTCCATTAATGTTTTAAGATGATAATTATTACTTTACTAATTATTAGCGTCACTTGATGTAAACAAAGATCTACATTGACGTTCAGTTGTGTTAGCTAGCATGCTAACAGAATCAGGTCACTTCTAAAAGGCTAATGTTTTGAAAGAAGCAAATTCTGAATACATTTTCTAGGCATTTTTGCATTAGAAATAGCCAACTTACAAGCAACAGAAGGTGTACTAATGCTATATATAATTGATCTAAAATAAATGGATGCCTTTAGGGCAACATTTGTAGCTTAAGCTATATGCCATTTTTAGTATTTTTAGTATTTCTTTGTGCTTCAGGACTATTTACCAAAGTTGTCATTGTGCTCCATTTTTAAAAAAAAGTCAATTTCAAATCCCTGTAGACTTTGAAGGTGATGTCACTGTCCCTTGGTCCATTATTTTATATATTGTGCTTTAACCTTCAGAGTGTGTATTTGTTTACGTGAGTTTTTTAAACTTTAATTGCAGAAGAGAAAACAATGCTTTCACTGACCTGTGTTTGAAATCAAGGTGTGCATCAGTGAAGAGTCCTCAAAAGGCGGTTAGCAGCACTTTGAGCTGTCGGTCGATTTTTGCCCCGGTGAGTGTCCAGCGCGGCGTGACAGAGAAGATTGGACGTCATTAGGGTCTACACTCTTTCCTCCGCTGTCTGCCGTGTGCGTGAAATGGCTTCTCCAGCTGCCAAACACTCTGTGTTTTTGTGTATCACTGACTGGAGAACAGACCAGGGAGCTGCATATTCATCTCACACTGTCACTTACCTGCAGTGTATTAGATTTGCAGATATGTTTTTGCTTGGAAAGTCACATCTCTAACAAGAAGACTCTCCTTGGGTTCCTGTCAAGTCTCTTTCTGGGTGAAAAAAAAAAGCTTGTGAGAAATATGATCACTCGTGTAAAATGGACCAATTACTCCCCATTGACAACCTTCAAAGCGGTCTTTTATTGGCCGATTCAGCCAAATAAAACTTTATTGCTTGCGTGGAAAGGGACGCCGTTTTTGCATAGCTTTTCTAAGCCCGGCGTTTATATGAGCCAATGTTATTACACCTCTGTGACATTTAAACTTTATTGAACAAGACTTTAAAATCTGTAGGCAGTATATAAAAGATTGAGGAATTTATTTCTTTTTGGATGCAGGCAGCAACATTTGAATTCGCATTGGGGCAGATTGGCACAGTTTTGTTGTTTAAGATGTTAAAATTTCTATTTAGAAACCATCGGCTAGAGCAGCCTTCCTCATCATTATTATTACTGTTATTTTTATTAGTGGTTGTAGTTGTACTATTATGTATTTTGTATATTCACCTGTGTTCTTCTCTTTCATCACTAAAATTAACATCATGATTTAACTCAACCTCCTACACTGTAAAACTCAAAAAGTTAAATGAACTTAAATTGGGGAAAACAATTGACCTAAATGTTTTCTACTATAAGTTCATGTAATTCATTTTATGGAGTACAGAAAATGTTGGCAAGATTTCTCGATTGCAGTTAATTTATGTATTTTAAATTAAGTTTAGTTTTGAATTAAAATGTAAAAAAATCTGCCAGTGCAACTAAAAGTTCAAAACATACACATGTGTACTTAAAACAGGTGCACTTTTTTATAATTTTTTTATAGTTTTGAGTTAATTCAACAGATATGGAGTAATTTTAACTATTTACCATAACTAAGTACAGAAAAATCACTTCCTTTAGTAAGATCCACTATTTGGTTTTACAGTGTACTTTCAAATGTGTACAGGGCAAGGAGCTGAGGCAGGGAGCGTGCCGGGTGAGGTTGTGGCCCCCTCCCCCTCTGTGTAATTAAAAAGGGGTGTCTGTCAGGGGCGGCTGCTGCATTGTGTGGCCCCATATGTTTGGGCGCTGATACAGGGAGGATTATTCTGTTTGGAAGCCTGATAACAGCCTGTTTATAACCTTGGCACAGACCGGGGCCTAATCTGGCAGCAGCACATCTAACCCCCCCTTCTCCTCTCTCCCCTTACACCTCCACCCGCTGAAATTTTAACAGCAAAACATATTGGCTTTTCCTTCCAAACCAGGGGAACAGGCATGACCCAAAAAGACTTCTATGTACCACCGATATATCTCCTGTTCGCTTGTCGATCACGTTGATTTTTGAAGCTCGAATATGAAATGAAACGTGACAATCAGAATAATCCATGGCAGTGATAACAGTTAAAATTAGTCCAGGTTACTTTGGTATTTTGACATATTTGATTTTTCTGTCTCAAGGTTTCGTTTTGTTGAGAGTCAGTCCGCTTACCTTATTTTACATCAGCTTTTCTCTCTACTTTCATTGAGCCCGTGATTAGTCCCACTTTTTTGGGGGGGATTATTTCGTCATTTTATTTCTGCAGCACGCTTTGTGTTTCCGTGTTTTTTGTACTCTTTTGTATTGTTTCTTTAAAATTAAACATTTCCTTTTGACTACAGCAGCAAAGGGACTAATTGTGCTCTGGTCCAATGGTGTCGCCATTTTAAAAATCCTGAAAGCTGATGCTGTGGTCCACTTTTGGACATAATTATTCTCCAATGGCTCAGTGTGACCTTATTATTGATTTATGAACAATACTTTGCAGTGGGAAAGTAGTAGTGGCAAGGCAATAATCATTATATACGCTGTTTGGCACTCACTAGTACAATACAGTTTTACACAGCATATGATCAATACATATTTTCAAAAAAATCATTACAAAAGACTCTAATACTGATTTTCTGTTATTCCTTTACTGTTTTGATTGGCTGACAAAATTGTACTAGACTTGTACAGTTACTTTTGAGTTAGTAGTCCAAGAGTTATATATAAGTTGTGATGGTAATTTGGCAAGATTCAAAATGGTAGCAGGCTTGTTACATTGTGGAATATTTTGATTAAAATCTAGGTATACTTTACCATTTGATAATAAGAAACAACCAATGATAATTTAAGGCTAGTTGAATGATTTTTGTATTTTTAAATGTAGCTTACATATACTGTTTATTAGACTTGAGTAGCAGCAATATGTACATTTTTATACAAGTTTATAATGCTTGTATTGAATTTACCAGAATTTGGCTGTATATATTTTGACAGATTTTAAAGGTACTGTAAGCAACATATATGCTCGAACTGGTACTGCAGTCTAAATCAAAACGATGGTCTGTGGTTTGGCAGTCTTTCCACTTTGCTGATTGGACGATCGGCAATGCATGATTTTAGAACTGAAACAAAAAATGTAAACAAAAAGAACTTAGCCATTGCGTATAATATAATATTTGTTTTATTGTAAATAAATCAGCTGTATCATTGTTATCAGTAAAACGAATATTTGATTTAAACTTGTTTACCTCATATCTTGGGACACATGTTGGTATTTTTTTTTTAAATATAAAAAAAATATATACTGCTCACAGCACTTTTAAAGTGAACCTATTTGGTAGAACACTGTAGAATGTGGCTTTATAAATGAGTTATAGTTGTAGTACTGTATGTTGGTAGTTAGTATAATTGTTATCATATTCACTTCAAAATAATATAGGGACATTTATTCGACTTAACAAATCTGAAATAATCAATACATCATCACATTTAGAACATTTTGGAAAACCTTTATTCTGTAGAAATGTAAACAGAATTTTTGTTCACCTGTCTATTATCATTACCACCTTGCCTCAGCATTATAAGGTAAACATTCCTAATGAGACTTCACTGGTAAGTTTGGGGTGCTCCAAATCCAGAGTCTCTCCTGCTAATGCACTGTTGTACAGCGAGGACCCTTAACCGGCGCACTGCGGGGAGGAGAGGCACTGCTCAGAGTGGCAGCCAAAGAGAACTGTCAACCTGTCATATTTCTCCCTCCTCTTCCCCCTGATAAATTAAAGTTACACAGTGTGCGTGTTGTAGCGGCGGAAGGCTGTGCAGAAAGCCTGGCTTCCTCAGGTCTCAGGAGATAGCTGGCAACTAGGTCAGACTGATAATGTAATCCGCTGACTGGATCCTCAGCCCACTACCATCCACCAAAAAGCATGACAAGGAAATGTGGGAGGAAAACTGGAACTTTTATGTGTAGTTGCACTTAGTTAGCATAACCTGGCTGGATATATCTAATCAGGTTATGTGGGAGAGAATTGTCCATGCAAAAAATATCTAGGCGGCGTGTGCGAAAATCATTAAAGAAAGTCTAAATTTGTGTCTATACTTCGCAAATCGTATTGACACGGCTTCCCATTTTCCCCGTGTTATCTTTGCGCCGCATACCTGCACTGCACATCCTCCGACAACAAAATAGTATCATGCAAGTCCGCCGGGGAAGAGAGTGACAAGAATAAGTTCCTGCATCAGCAAGGTGCATTTTCATTCCCATGCAGTATTCCAGAGAGAGGGGGCCCGCGGTGACAACTCGGGCTCCCTGCAGGTGTGGAAATGAAACGCGCTCTATAAATAGCGGCCGGCAGCTGGGGAGTGGAGCGCTGTAGTGATGGTGGGGTGGGAGGGGTAGGTGTCGGAGGGGTATTGGGGAGGGAAGGAGGGGGTGTAGAGGTCCAGCTGGGGATGCAGGTGTGGAAGAGGCTGACCGTCGGAAAAGGAGCGCCAGATCACCCAGGGGGCTGCGACATGCAGGGGCCGCTCTACTTTGGAAAGTATTCAGCTGAACATACTGCACATGTATAAACTAACTTTTGCACTTCTGACTTAATTGCTATTAATATTAGTCTTGTGTTTTTTGTGGTTTATGACTGACGGATGGGCTTCTGTAGGTTCTGTTTTAACTACATGTCAATCAATCAATATATTTATCAACCAACATATCACAACTGAAGTTTCACAAGGAATATTACCTTTGTATTAAGCTCAAAAGGCATAGGAGAAGGTCAGAACTTGTAAACTCCTATACCATTTTGATTGCAAGGTTTAAGTTATTGTCATTATTAATGTTCAATTCCAGTGCATGAAGTTAAATGCATTGTATTAGTTAGAATATAGATAATTGTACAAAGTGATCCAAATGCTAGGAACTTATTGTATTTTGCAGGTTAAAGGGCTCATATTATGCTTTCCCAGGCTTATTGAAAGAATTTTGGACACCTTTATATTAGTGTTTCACATTTTGTTACTTAAAATAATGGATATGTATGGAAAACATCTTCTTTTGGGGAGCTGTGACTTTGACTTTGCAGACAGTGCTTGGATTAGGTGCCTGTCGCTCCCCTGCTAACCTTGTTGAGAAATGGGTAGTGCATAAAATGGCTAAGTGGCATGGATATTAGCAACATGATGCTAACAAATAAATGAGCTGACTGCTTTGTAGTGACAGCAATTTAAGCACTGAAGTCCAGTGATGGCATATGGGCTTTAGAAACATGCAGGAGCACTTGCTGGTTTCATGTGTTTATGTAGTGCTGTGAGACGGACTGTTTTTAGCTCTTGAGAAAGAGACAACATCAGCATACAGGATTAAACAATAAAATACTACTCCAGGTATGTTTTTGAGGTGCTTTAATGTTCAGATAGCCTACAAATTTGAGTACCCAAAAGTGCTTGAGTCTACATGAAAACCTAAAGAATAAACACTTGCATAATTGACTTTTTTCCCTCCAGTTGTTACATTGTCAACACAAAAAATGCTTTATTCGATGTTTAGTGTCAATTGTCCCAAGGAAAATGTGGTAACTTCCCTATGACCTACCTGGGTGTGCAATAGATCTCTAGATCTCTAGATTCCAGGCTTAGTCCACTTCCTCTGCTTTTTCATGTTGGTCTATCTGCTGCTGTCTATTTCAACAGAAAGTCATTTTACTTCTGCAATTCAGATTTGTACCACATTTCACCTGAAGACTGAACTTTGTGGTTCAGTAGACATCGCTCCGCAACATGTAGACTACCAGAACACCACACAGTATAATATGTACTGTGTTTGTAATGGTGCTTAAATTCCTTGAAACATTAGCTGCAAAGCCTCTTCTTGTAGTTTTGCTTTTTGATCTCAGCGCTGCTTTGTTTAACTGATAAAGTGCAGTCTGGGGTGAATCCCACTGGAACGTTTGACGCTGTTTCCATGGTTACAGCTGTCTGACTGTTGAGTTTCCTGCCGCCTCTGTCTCTGTCCTCTGCTTTCTTCTATTCAGATAACACTGGCTCAGGACCAAAACAAAGTCCGTGTAAATTACTTTGATTTATGTGCGGTAGACAATTAGACTACAAGAAAATTAAATTGCTGTAAAAAGGAAAAAGTGTATCTTTAGCTCTATTTTATGCATCTTTGCTTTTTCACCAGCTGTCTCGAGGAAAGAAAAAAAGCTGATGTTAGTGGAACTGAAATGTCAACCACCTGCAGAGGATCATGGGATATGGTGTCTCAGGATTAATATTACAGAGCAGCACGTTTCTCATGTGTGTCAGGCAGGACGTACTCAGAGGAGAGTTCAGAGTTGAGGCTGTGTGTGTGTCCCGCTCCTGTTACATCTCTCCACTGTGCAGTCCTGTCCTTTAATGCTCCTTCATCCCCCTTTTAGACGACACTGACCCAGATTAAACCCACAGAGGTGTTTAAAGTGGACGGATCAGCACGTGCCTTACACTTTGTCACTGATATTTTTTTACATTTGTAGCTGCAGCTGTAAACTGCAGATGGTAATGGCCAATAAACAGTATTATTAATAGGCGACCTATCATCTAACTTCTGCACGGTGTTGGCACGATTCATTTGATTGACAACTATTTTGACCAATCATAGTGATGATGTGTGCAATGATTGGGAAAAGTAGTATTAGTAGTAGCAGAATAATTTTGGTTACTATATTTCTACCTGTATAATATTTTAAAATAGCAATCCTTATACTTGAGTACATATTCTGAGTGTGTGTGAACAAAAATGTGTCAGATGCTTTTATTTTTCAGAAATGTTGGCACTAGAATTATCAGTATGTCAATGCAATCGACACATGTACTGTATATGCTTGTGTGATGCAAAAAGAGGATTTACTAAGTGTAATTTTGATGCCACAGGGCTTTCCATACTATATCAGATGTGTGCGTTTTCCCTTCTTTCACAAATGGCAGCCCTGTCTTTATTTTTCAAAATCAAGCCTGAGCTTTTAGGGCAGAAAACGCTGCTTTCATTCCCACCGGATGAGCTAAAATGCTTTTCATGTAAATGGCGTCTTCTAACAGAGGCACGCTGGTGTTTGCATTAATGCATTAATTCCTCTCTGCTATATGCACTTTGTTGCTGGAGGCGAAGTGACACATTCTCATCACAACACACAGACGCGCACCCTGCCTCAGTCCCACACAGTGTTCTCCGGGTTGATTGACAGCAGGAGCGCGGGCTGACCCACTATTGTGCTACAGTGGGACGATCCCAGCGGCCTGTGATTAATGACTAGGCTTTATCCGCTCGCAGTGTGGTGGGCCTGCCATCGCCGGACCACTTAGACTTGCCTGGACCACTAGCTCCGCCACGAACGCTCACTCACCCTGCCCCGCTTTTCTTTTTCCAGTCTGCCTACGCTGCCATCTATTGTTGCAGCTCTTTGTCCTAAACTAACCTCTTCTCTATACTCACTCAGATAGTCATGCATAACAACGCGCTACTATTGTATTAATTATATAGGGATAGGAGTGGGATTAGGGAAAGGAAAGCCATTTGTAAATGCCTTTACACTTGTCGATTTTGATGATAATTTCAGCAAAGGCCAGTAATGGATAAAGTAATATATGATTTATTTTTGGTTGGGATCTAAAACATCCTATGGCATTCACGCATTTATTTATTTATTTTTTAATAAGACTATTTCAAGATAGGGATATCCCGGAAGATGTGGTACTAACCCAGCCACAAGGGGGCAATAAAGAGTCAAACAGTTAGGTTTTAGTGACTTTTTCATCATTGTGACATACAGTAAAAGGAGTTTGTGGCCCAAAGGATAAAGTTTTTATTCTTGAACTAGAAGACTCTCTGTCCATGTCCAAGTCTGGGCACTATAATGAATAAATTAATGAATGAACGAATGAATGAATGACTGTTTTGTATGTGTGTACTATTCATCATCAGAAAAAATAATATTACTTAGAAGTAAAAGTAATCAACAAACATACCCCTTGAGTAACAGCAAAAAAGGTGTCAATTGTAAACAAATACTACCAGTGTTACTACAAATCCAGCCAAATACGGTCACAAGCCAGTGTACTCTTTGTGCCAGTCCCAAACCTGGATAAATGGAAAAGGTTGTGTCAGGAAGGGCATCTGGCGTAAAAACATATGCCTAATTAAATATGCTAATCCCTGCACTCAAAGAAGGAGATGATTTGCAGTGGCTAACTATTAGTACTACTACTAGGTATTATTTCTACTGCTCAAATACTGCTCATTTACAGATTTTAAACATTTTCTCTCAATTAAGTAAAGTATGTTTTAGAAAATGTACTCATAAAATACATATAGCTTGTTACTCTGTCCTAAGCTTACCTCCTCAATATCCATAGTCATCATACATAATAACACAGTAGTAATGTTCTTCTATTGTCGAGCAAGAAACTGCATCTTCTCATAGCTAGCATTAGTCGAGTGTAATTTGCATCACTGCTTCGTTCATTCTAGTCATGTCAGTTGAGGTACCATTATACATAAAAACTACCTTCATTTGTCATCTCAAGCACTCTATTTGTATTTCCATTTGATGTTGTTTCAGTCCAAAGCCAGCCATCACCTGCCTAGCGCTCCATGGAGGTTAAAAGCATCCGTGTGACCTGGGAATATCTCTGAATAAATAAAACACATCTCTAATGGACACGGATCTCTCCCCCTTTCTGAGTTGCCGTAGCCTCTCTGGAGCACCAGGCTTGGCAAAACAGTGGAGCTCACTGGGATTTCTGTGGCCATGACAGCGTCCAAACAAAGTGCACACGCAGCAAAAACAAAAGCCAGTTTGACTTATTCCGACTTGATGGGGAGCACGCTGATAAATGTGCAGGGAGACAATATTTCCTGCCGGAGCAAGTCTCTCAAGTGTTACAATATTAATGGCACCTCATACACTATCAAACATTTGGAGCTGCCAAGTTCTGCACTGCAACTTTGAACCGAGGTTGCTCTTGACTTTTTCATGACCAGCATATAACTAGATAGACATTTTCTTTTTTTATCTGCATTACTTGTAATTTAATATGTTAGGTGTTTGTTTTTCTTACTTATATTTTAATAGCACCACTACTATTGCTGCTGCCATGAATCATTCAACTTATATTTACATAGCACCTTAATTAAAGTTGAGCAAAGAGTTTTCCAACATTAAAGACAAATGACTGCTACTTTCTACAGGTATTGCTACTACTAATACTATTGCTACTATTGCTACTAATACTACTATTACTTCTGTGATGAAATCTTGAATTAAATCCTGGACCTTTTATTGTGAGTCAATTGTGCTTTCCACTTTTTTAGAAACAATTTTACAGTACTTAAAAAAGTAGAAGTATGTTTTCAACAATATACTACCATTCATCTTTATCTTCTTCAATCTTCTTCAAACATTGTCTTGTTTGACTAACACTATAATTATACTTGTCAGGAGACAACACAAGCCCCTTTATGTGTGTACTGCTGTGTGATCTGAACTTGTGATGGGCCGCGGGATGTGAACTGTGTGACTGTGTAGAAATAAGAAGTTAGAATTAGTGACAGTCGTCTTAGTTTTTGTTTAACAGACGTACACCTCATGAACTGCATTAAATATCACTGAAATTCTTTAGGGTTAGAAAATGATTTAATTATCAGTCTGTCTGCTTCTTCTAAGTATAAAACTCTATACCTTTTGACGTAACGCTGACCTGCATAGCGGCTGCTTTTATAGATGCTTACTTTAGCTCAAATCTATATATAGACAAGATGATAGGATCATATCTATTTACAGAAAAGCTTGGGCATATAGCTAACATCATTATCATGCCATTCAAAGCACTCACTGACCACTTGAGCTTTACAAGAGCAGCACTGTCATCAGGAAACCTATTGCTCCCAGTGGAGATGAAATGCATCATGGGATAATCTAAGTAACCACTCACTTTTTTTTAATACTAGAGGATGCTGCAGACTTTAGCATGTGACTGTGGTCAATAATACAGTAATAGCTTTGTGTGACTTTGTAAATACAGTGTAAGTATTCTCTGAACTGTGAACCTGGCTTTGTGGTGTAAAAAGCATGTTGTCAAGTGAAGCTGAGCACACCCAGTCAGAACCACGGGCGCTATTGTCTTTGCCATATGGTGGTTGTCCTTGTGTGGTAGCTTAAGGGATCCTTTCTCCCTGAGATGTACAATTTAGTCCAGAAATCACTCTCCTCTTGCAGCTCTCGTTGCCCATCCCGTCCCCTTCACGCACCTCTCATGTCCCAGCAGAGCATCCCGGAGCAAGGATGTGCGACTCTGGCCATCCCGTGTAGACCTAAACCATCTCAGTACATCTCAGTCTCCCCCGTCCCTACCCCCTTTTTTCCCCCTGCTTCCAGATGTGGCTTAATTTACTGCGACTCTGCTAATTGCTGTAATTAAGGATTAATTACTGTTAATTACCTCAGCATAAACTCGTCACCAGTCAAAGAGCGGCGCCTTATGAAACGTGCCATGCTCAGGAACACACAGCGCGGGGGGATTGGAGGAGTGCTGTAGAGCCGGACCTCGTGTTACATTGGCTTGTCCCGGTGCAGATGGGGGGCTTGTATAGGGCAGGCAGCATGCTAACTGTCATGGACCATCTCCTCCCCGCCTCCCTAGGCTTCACACATCACCTCCTCGCCAACTGTTGCACAGGGCAACATTGCTATGCTGTCTGTCATCCCATCAGTGGCTCTATTAGAGGAAAATAACAGTAATTTGGTCCTGTACAGTATTAGTAATAAAAGTGGCTATAATGTTATTGTGCATAGTGTGGTAGTATATTGTCCTGTTTGATTATTTACTGACCTGGGGAGCGTGTACACAAAAATGACAACACTGGCTATTACTAAAATTACTATTGCATCCATACAGTACTATATATACTTTTTGGAACTTTGAAAAATACTTACAGATTACATTGTAGTGTACAAACAAAACCAGACATAGATGGTTATATACTTTCTTAGTTGTCTTTTGAAAACTATTGATAGGCGATGACCAGTTAATTGCATTAGAACAGTGGTTCTCAACTGGTCTAGCCTCAGGACACACCATCACTCTATAATAGACAAGCCGCGACCCAAAAAAGTGATTTTAACTGATCAAATGTATTGAATAAACACATTGTACATTTTGAACCAGAGATAGAATAATATCAGAATGTCACAGTACACCAACACAAAAAAAGAACATATTTAAAGATTTACCAAGCAAGTGATGATGCCAGAGAGAGAACTATACCCTTCTACACTCAATTAACTGCATTATTTTATTTTATTTTATTTAAAACCACAACTCTTAACGTCAGTAACTTTTTAACCTCATGTCAACCTTAGAGGTGAAACAATGACATTACAGAACTGGATTTTTTGTTGGGTTTTCTCTATACACCTTATGTCCCACATTGCCACTTTTTTTTTTATTATTATTATGAAACTTTTTTTTTTTACCCTGGCAAAGACCCACGACCCACTAAAAACGGTTCCGCGACCCACTTTGGGTCCCAACCCACCAGTTGAGAATCACTGGATTAGAAAACAGTGAACATACATTAGTGTTGACAAAGCCAAATGTATGTAATGCTCTTTCAAATGTTTACTTTGTAGTCTTACATGACTGCACATTATTCTAGAAATAGTTTAAAAAGTGTTGGTTATTTTGTCATTGAACACAGATTTATTTTTATCTTTTAGCTCTTTCCTTTTTTGTTAGCAGTCACCTCAGCGAACCAGTCGCAGAGTGATTTGCCAGTTTTTTACACCAGATGCCCTTCCACATACTGTAACTAGACTAGGCAATGTGGGCAAAGTGTCTTGCCCAGGAACACAACAGTATATGCTTCGACCAAGGTTCAAACCTCTGGTTGGTGGGCGAATGCTTAACCCAATATGTCACTGTCGCCAATGAACACAAGAAATCTTTGTATCATACATACAAGCTTTATCCAATGATGATGGTATGTTTGTTGGTTCCCTTCCACATGATATACTTATCTCAGAAATGTCTTTCCTTCATTTAGCTGCTGGCTCATGACTTCTCCTCACTTCTTCAGCCTTAGTAGTTTGCACTGCTGCTGCCTGAAGCTAGTGAAAGTGTACAGGCTAGGCAGGAGTTTCATTCAATCAAGAAGATGTATATATATATATTTTAGGACACCTTAAGAAAGACTGACAGCCAGGGGGCTAATGTATTGCCTATTTTGAATAATGAATTATTTTAATGAAGCTTTTGAAATGGGGAGTGCTGTGCATTGGTGGCAGGGCGGTGCTCTGAATGGTCTTCTCCTCTGGCGCTGGCTTGCCTCATTATCGGGCCAGACCCTCAGGCCTCAAACTGGCCTGCTTAAGCCTCCAATGATGACGATAATTACCGTTATTAGGAGTAGCTGCAGGGGGAACTTGTTCTGAAAAATACCAAGCTGAGTTCTTGCCTCGCTTTCTTCGCCACCATCGCCGTTGCTGCTGCTGCATGAGAAAGTAGCGCTCGCCAGTGGAGAGAGCCGGCAAGAGGGAAGAAAAGGAGGGGATGAGGGGAGCGGCCACCAAATCCGCCTAATGTGACGCCTGTCAGCTCGTCTCCCACCAGCTGTCACCTCCCAAATGCACCCGGGTTCATTTTTTTAATTGACACCTCGCTTTCCTATTCCATTTCTATTTTTCGCCTTTCATTCTGCCTCCATCACTCTCCTCGCTGCCGCCTGAACCATCCACATGTCGACGTAGCTCCCCTGTCCCTCCTGTATTTCTTTGGTGTTTTTCCTTGTCCTTGGCGTACCCCCCCCCAACCCCCCACCCCCTCCCTCAAGCCTCCGCCCGGTGTCACATACAGCACTGTGCACTCTTTCCTCACATGATATTTGCAGCGGCTGATAAAACATAAAGCTGTTTTAGAGCTGCTTTATGACTATGCCCTTGTGTACTGGGCCTGTACAGCGTCCCATTATCTGCTGATGGAGTGAACGTTTTGGGCCACAGAAAGTTTTCTGTGAGTTCAGAGCCCCACAAATCAGGCCTTCAGCTTTTAGCATGGCACATCTCATGCCTGTTTTAATAACGCTTAGAATAGAGACAAAGCAAAGACACAACCATTGATTATTTTTTATGAAGTAGAAAATGTTAAAAGAGCAAATGCTAAATGATATTTGCAGCCAAAAGATAATGCTGGAACATTTGTTTAGCCATGTAGCGTCACACTTGTGCTGACATTTAAATAATGCTGTATTGTGAAGGCTGTAAGCTACTAACTGCTAGCTTTGCTACATTAGCTTGAGTTAGCCTTTAGTTTTAACAGATTTTTTGACAGTAGGCTAACATAGTAATAGTATGGAAGAGGATTAGAGCCACGCTAAGAAAAAAAAAAAAAATTGAGGGTTGACTTCTGAGATTAAAATCTGAATTCTGAAAACAAAAGTCAGAATTCTGAGATTAAAGTCAGAATTCTGAGATTAATAGTGTGTTGGTCAGACAAATTTTTGTTTTAATTTTTTTATCTTAATAAATTGGAAAAAAATGTAGGTAAAGTTTATTATAAATGTTGTAAAAGCTAACTTATGTAAAAAGATAAAATAAAAAATACAAAAATGAGTCCTACTTTGTACTGAAATATTTTGTAATGTTAAACTTTCTTCAAATGGCAACAGGGTGAGGGTTAACACCAGCAGGCTAGGCTACAGCCATCATCAAATTCTATAAATTATTATCCTCTCAAATGTTGCATTAAATATTACATGGACGGGTGCCAGTATGTTTACTTACAGTGGCACAGTTTTCATGTACACATCATCTGAGAATATAACAATAGATTTTATGGTGCTAGCTTTATTGTGAGCTGTGATTAGAAATTTTATAATGATGTCATTACAGTCCAAACTCAATTCAGCAGAAACGGCCACCTAAAGTAAATTGGACCTAATACTACATAATAATCCTTTAGCGGCGTTGGTAATGGTTATGGCCTTGCTTTAGCCGTAGTGTTTGGGTCACAGTAAACCGCGATGCTCTGTCTGAAGGCTGGTACCACATGCAGATGAGAGCGGGATGCCGGGCCCCTGTGAAGGAGCTGGGAGGGGGTTTTGTATTAGTGATACTTGTCATGTCTGCTGTAAATCACACTGCTTTTTTCAGGTTCCTAGGTTGTTGTTGTTTTGTCGGAGAATGCTGCGTGGCAGGGATGAATGGTGGTGATGTTACATTATCATGTGGCTGTCGCTTTCACTCGCGCTGACTGCTCCCTGACAGGCCCCCCCATACACACACACACACACTCACACACATGGCGCTGTCGGAGCAAGCCTGATTTATTAACTGCTGAAATCCTAGATGACGTGTGCCCACACAATCAATAGGGAGTGCAGCCGCTGCCTGGCCCTCTCAGGGGTCATGTGATGTGGATGGCAGCGACAGAGGAAGGACACACCACGGAGCTGCTACAGAGTGTATTGCATTACTGTATTGATGGGAAATGGATCCAGTCCAGCTCTGGCTGCTAGCTGCCAGTCAGAGGCAGGAGGGCTAAACTTTCATCATTGCTGTCAGGGATATCACCGCTGCCTTGTTTGTCCGTAAATCTTCCTAATTGTGACAGAATACTTCAACATCATTAATTAAACATGTTTTCATTTAAAGCACTCGCAGGGCGCCAGGCTGGGTGCTCGGGGTAGTCTGCCAATGCGTGTTATGTGCCCGTACGAGCACTTGCCTGGCTGTTTGCATTGTGTCTGCGAGCGTGTACACCTTGATTCCTCTTCGATGAGTGGGTGGCTTAATCGTCATGTTTATTTACACTCCTGTTGTCTGCAAACAGCAGGCAGTGGCTATGGGCATCAGCCAGCCCTTAAGGAAGTAACGCACAAAATTAATCTCTCCAATAAGCAAACAAAAACATTTTCTACGATTTCCATTCAATATTAAAGCTGGAGAATTGTTCATAATTCATTTTCTGTTGCCTTTTTTTGGGCTGAGTGGCCCACATTTTGGTGAAGGAATTATACAAGAGCACACACAAAAGGGAAAAAGAGAAGGAGGAGGAGGGAGGAAGCGACAAAGGGGGGTGGGGGGGGGGTAGCGTCCTCTCATTGTTCAATTAAGTCTGTCAGTAATGATCAAGATGAGATGGTGGCCATCTTCCTTTTATAGATACTAATCCTATGACTGTCTATGCAATAAGAGAAGCCGCATGAACTCTTCTGTTGCTACAATAGAGCAGAGAAGGTGTTTTTTATCAAAGCTGGTATTATGCTAGTGTTGGGAGATGAATAGTAATAGGGGGCACTTTGGTCTGTCAGGTGATTATGGTAATGTATAGTCGGTGGTTGCAGAGTTCACAATGAGCGCTCTGACTGGCACTGAAGGTCCAATCGATTTCATTGCTATTACTGAACAGAAATAAATAAAAGCTAATGGCTGCGGTTCGGGTAATTATGCCACAAGTGCAGTGAATTGTTTGATTTTCTTTATTAATTGTATTTATTTAATCCATTTCATGCTTTTAGTTGTGCACTCGGGGACTTGCTGCAAATGAATAAATCAAGCCTGGGCTCATTAGATTCTCCCTGTAGTTGGGATGTGCCACTATTTCGTCAGAATCAAATAGGCGTTATAATTCGTCGCTGGTGAAAAATAGTCATGCATCCTTCCACAGTGGTACACGCCCATGCCTCGCAAAGCTCGGTCAAAGCCCCCCAACACTACCACCACCACCACCACATCTGAACTCCTGACCTTTTCCAGCCGTCTGATAGCCATTGACATTTGCCTCTTGAGCTGCACTTGCTCACGTGTTGGGGGCTGATGGGAATGGATGATGTTATTGCTGGAGGAGGAGAGGAAGGAAAAGAAAGGGTGGATGGGGAAAGAGGGGGGAGTGGTGGTGGTTTCGGCGGACTATGGTAGATGTACAAGAATCCATCTGGACCTCAGCAGAAAGGTCATGGGCCGATCCGACCTTACATATTACAAATAAGCCATTGGTTTAATATGGCTGTCATTTAGCCTCATAGTTATCAAATGGAAATACATACAACACAATTGTATTAGCTTTCTGGAATTTCTTTTACTCATGCACAAATGGAAAAATAAAAGATCTTAGTATATGAGTGTTGTCTTTGTCCTTGAAGACAGTAAATGCATCAGAGGGCTCCACCTGGTCGACTCTCTCCATCACCTTTCAAACTCTGCTCCCTTTACCAAGAGAGCCTTCTGGTGGCAGGAAGAGGCAGGACACACACCCACTGGTCCTCAGCAGCAACTGCCTTTACTCAAATGCATCACATTGTTGCTAAAAATAAACTTAAAAATAGCTCGGAGTTTGATTAAGGGACAGGACGCCCACATTTTCTGACAATGATGTACAGTGGGCTTGAAACCCTCGACTGTCAGGCCCGTCTTTGTGCTGTTTACACGTCACTTCTCCGCCAGATGAGAACTGAGTGGTGGAGTCTGGAGCCCAGTGCCTGTGGGCTGTGTGAAGGCTGTGTACGTTTAAACCCCCTAAACATTACAAATACAGCTCTTTGCCAGGAGTAAAGGGATCCAAAGCCGCGCTAAATTAAGATGACAGTATTGTGAATATTTCTGCAGGGAGTATGGGGCAGATTTTGAGAAACTGGGAGTGTGCTGAATTTGGAAGCTCTGCTTTTTTGTTTAAATGTCTGGAGTGAATCTTGTGGCGTTGCTGTTAGCCATGCTACATTAGCTTATATTAGCAGTAGTGGTTGCACAGACGGGTTGGTTATATAAACAAAATATTTTACTGCCTCTACCTCTAACAATGACTGTACACTCTTTGGTTCTAAAATTGTGGACCGGGTAAGCTTTATTTAGTAAGCCACACAATATTGTTTAAAATTTCACAAATTCAGGAAAAAAGGTGTGTGATAATAATTTATAAGATAGTGAAAGAACATCTGCTTAAAATGGGTTGTAATGTTCATTTTGGCATTTTTTAGGTCCTTGAAAAATACTTGAGAAACACAGCAAGTTATCTTTGTCAAGTTTTATCTCAATAGTTGTAGCATCTTTATATTCAATACATTTCTCCTCCTCTGTCCATTACAGTGCTCAGTATCCGCGGCGCACAGGAGGAGGAGCCTCCAGACCCTCAGCTGATGCGATTGGACAACATGTTGCTGGCGGAGGGCGTGGCCGGGCCAGAGAAAGGGGGCGGGTCAGCAGCCGCTGCAGCAGCTGCAGCTGCCACCGGAGGAGTCGGCGCTGACAACTCGGCAGAGCACTCGGACTACAGAGCCAAGCTGTCGCAGATCCGGCAAATCTACCATACAGAGCTGGAGAAATATGAGCAGGTCTTCACTCATGTAAAATTTTATTAATATTACCATTTTGCTTCTAAACCTTCTGTATATCTCCATTTAATGATTTAGTTCATAGCGTAAAAGGAGCATTTAGCCTAGCATAAAGTTAATCAATTTATAACAATTTATTTTAGAGCAGAGTTTTTCAAATGTTGGATCATCAGGGAAAAAATCTAGTGATGGCCCACAGTCAGTTTTAAAATAGTTATTAAAGTTTGCACACGTAAATGTATGACCATGACTGTAGAATTTTCCTGGTTTGTTTAAGTGTAATGCTCTTAATAAGCTCTCAAAGGCCAACTTAAGACAATCCGAGCTTCTTGCGATACCATCTCCTGCCTGTGATCAGCCATTATATCAGTCACACATCAGCTCTTTCCCAAAGACTGTAACGTCTTGTCATTTTGTTGGAAGTCGCAGCGTTCTGGGTTTGTCATCTTCAGCGAGGAAGGCCAGTCATCGCTAACTGTCAGCGTCAATACACACCTGAGCATTTGTGTGTCACTACTCCACGTACACCTCGCCCGTCTATGAGTGAGTAGTGTCTGCCACGAGTGTGTACAAGCAGAACGGCGGCGCGCTGCATCACTTTGACTGACGTAACCCTGGTGTTGACAAGCAACAGACACCTTGACTCTGAATGCAGTCATATCTAGTGACTGATTCAGACACAGGGAGAATGAGGTAGACTGAAAGATGGAGTGAAAAGACAGTTTAAACCTCTTGAACGTGAACGGGACTGAAAGCTGGCTGTCATTTCAGATTTCTCTTCACTTGTCACATTTTCGTTTCTATTGAAGAGCAGTCTTTAATATTCAGAGCACTGCAAGTCTTGCTGCCTCCACTGTACGACACCACTGCCATTTGTTTGGTGTCACACTGCTGTCTGCTGCTTTAATTGAGACTGTTCTTATTACTAAGGTCGTAATACTCAAGACTGGACCTGGGCCTAAAGTTTTCTAATTCGAACCTATTTACACTCAGTCTTGTCTCTGTTATACACACAGGCGATTACATAAAGACTGACTGATTACAATAATGTATCATCAGTGTTAATATGATCAAATTTACATTATATACAGTCAGAATCTACTGTGTAAATACAAACACATTACATGAAACCACAGTTTAGCTTATTTTAGACTTCTATCTTTAGCATTAGATTTAGCATCACATATGCAAATACCTCATTAAATATGACACCCTCAAATGCATTGCCAACATTTATCCACATTTCACTTTTGTTTTTCTTTTTGATGCTGCTTTTCTGTAGCCAGCTCTGAAGTGTCCACTTTGTCTCTTATTTACTTCAGTGTTGATTGTGTTGATCTCTTATATGGGTTAGGTTGAGCATGTGATTGGCCAAAGCCTCCAGTATAGATGATGTGTTCTTGCTTTTCACAGATTCCTATCACAGTTCATAAAAGAAACAAAATCACATACTTTCCCTTCAGCTTTTGGTTAGTGTGGTCTTGCCTACTGCTTATTACTTCAAAGTCTGTAATACTGTGAGCCTATACCATCTACCAGACCAAGGCCGACCGCTCACCACAATCTAATTTCACCCTTTTGTTCTCTCCGAAGCTGTCGAGCGCTGCGTGATAGTTATATTTCTCGTATGAGTCATGTCTATCTGTGCTTCCAGGCGTGCAATGAGTTCACCACCCATGTGATGAACCTGCTGAGGGAGCAGTCCCGAACACGGCCCATCTCGCCCAAAGAGATCGAGCGCATGGTCAGCATCATCCACCGCAAGTTCAGCTCCATCCAGATGCAGCTGAAGCAGAGCACCTGCGAGGCCGTCATGATCCTGCGCTCACGCTTCCTTGACGCCAGGTCTGCAGCAGATACTCTCTCTGTGCACTTTCACATGGCTTTATTAGTCTCACTCACTATCTTTGCATCAGGAGAAACATAAAAACACGCATGCATTTTTCTCATATTGTTTCTGTTTCTTGGTTTGCTCTCCAGACGAAAGAGGAGGAACTTCAACAAACAGGCGACAGAGATTCTAAACGAGTACTTTTACTCCCACCTCAGTAACCCTTACCCCAGCGAGGAGGCCAAAGAAGAGCTGGCCAAGAAGTGCAGTATCACCGTGTCACAGGTTAGGAAATGCTACTTCCAAACAGTTTGCCGCAGTGGTTCCCAAACACTGGGTCAGTGTCCAGAAGTGGGTTGGTTACTGTTAACTATTAACTAATATATATGTGTTTTCAAGAAAATTCTATTAATCTATCTAATTCAAAGTTAAGCTGATTAAAAAAAAAAAGGCACTCATCTCTCTCCTGATTTTCTGCTGTCTCTGTCTAATAAAGGCAAAAAGCCAAAAATATCTTTCAAAAATGCCAAAAAAAAAAAGGAATCATCTGGTGGATGGGGTCCCAAAACTTGTAGTTTCAATGCTATGTATTTGTATAACTATTGTTTACATTGATATTGATTACAAAAAATAATAAACACAATACATGTGCCATAATAGTCAATGAAAGATTAATAACATGAAAGTGAAGTAAATAACTAAATGTTTTTGGTCATTTCTTTAAGTTTTTTTTTAAATATGGGTCACACAAAAAAGTTTGAGAAACACTGCTTTGCAAGACATATATTAACCAAAATGAGCTGCCACAAATTTTTTTATGGAGTTTTATTTTGTAACAATGTTTAGGTTATAGCTTATATAAACAATACATTTTATACCATTTATTTATCATTTCAGCTATCCAACTTAAAATAGAATAATCAGTAATCCTGGGGTATAAATTTTTCATGAACAAAATTTTAGGTAGTGCCCAACCAATTTCTCATACACCTATTATGTATTCCAGCCTTGCAGAGATGAATATAAATGCCACAAAGATAAGATGATAAGAAAGGTTATCCGCACAAGAGAAATCATATTTCAAACAGCAGATAAAGTCAGAATAGAGAATCTGAACATTATACTCATCTAATCAAAGTATTAAAATGGCATGTACACATTCACTGCACAATGTGGACTACAATAAGTCTGCACAACATCTGATGATAAAAGCTGAGCCTGTAAATGCCATAGATACTTAAACATCCAAACTTCTGTTGTCCAGGTATCAAACTGGTTTGGGAACAAAAGAATCCGGTACAAGAAAAACATTGGCAAGTTCCAAGAGGAGGCCAATATGTACGCAGCAAGGACCGCAGTGAACGCAACCAATGTGTCAGCTCATGGCAGCCAGGCCAACTCCCCTTCCACTCCCAATTCAGCAGGTGAGCTCCAGTGTGCACGGGCCACAGTCAGGGCAAAGCTTATACATACACACTGTATACTGTACTAATGTGTGACTGGGCTTCAATTCAAGAACTGGGTCTCTGGGGCTCCTCAGTGGCCCCTAATGTTTGTAACAGGATGCCTCCCCTGCACTTCTTGTATATATTTTCCGTTTTCGTTGTTTCCGCCTCTTACTTTCCCCCTCTCTATCTCTCTCTCGGTTATTGACCTCTTGGTCTTGTGGACGTTAATTTTTCCTGCCTCTTGTCCGGTTGACCTCGTGCATGCCATTAAGCCGCTCCGAGGGCAAGCTAAGTCTTTTGTCATATAGAGACTTCTTCAACTGTATTGGATTAGGACCGGGTGTTGAAATCAAGTTACGCATGCTTTTCTTTACATCTGGGGAGCTGGGGTCCATTAAAGGACGAAGACAATTCTTTGGGCCTTCCTGCAAATCAATTATTATTTCCTTAATGAAACGCTAGCCGCATGGAGCTTTAACAACAAAATAATCCATAAGCACTATATTAACGGGACAGCTTTATGATGCTTATCTGTCTCTTTGTGGCTGTTCCAACCTTATAAAAATAATGCTCATGCACAGTAACTAACCTCTTTGCTTTGCATGATTATTCTAACTCTGTCCCTCTTTTGTTCCCTGTCCTTTTCTCTCCTCTTCTCCAAACCTCCTCTATGCCTTTTTCAGGTTCTGCTGGCTCTTTTAACATGTCAAACTCCGGAGACTTGTTCATGAGTGTGCAGTCCCTCAATGGGGACTCATACCAAGGGGGGCAGGTTGGGGCCAACATACAATCCCAGGTAGGAAAGCTTAGCCTGATATTCATTCTGTGCAATATTGTCTAACCACTGGTCAGTCTGAGAAACAAGATAAACACAATAAGTTGACCTCCGCAGTCAAACAAAGGGTAAACACTGCCTTAAGCCTCCCATTAAACCATTGTCAAATCATTGAGTAGACGTCTGCAGACACTTTTGGAAATGGTACAACACTTATCAGCGGCGGTGACGGGATTTCACATAGCCACTGGTGCGCCGTACTTCTGTGACCTTGCCTCAGTGGACAGTGATGACCAGAGCTGCGATTGTGAGTGTTAAAACTCATGCCAAACATTAAAAAATCATCCCCTGTCGTCATGTTCTCTGCTTTTGGCATTACTGTCTAGCCCTCCGTTCCTCTTTCTATTCAGATCAGCTCTCCAAATGCTTTAGGACGGTCATAAATATGCAGCAGGGACAATGCTTATAGGAGGTAGAGAGGTCCTCAGGGTTGGTGCTTAATTAATTATTTAAACTCATGTTGTTTTTAAGGAGCTCTGTAAATTGGTGTGACCTCGCTCTTATGTTGCCGCAAGTTTGAAAGTAAGGTCTTGGACTGAAGTGATTTGATTTTTCAAAATCTATACAGCTGTTTTTTATTGTCTTATGCATAACATTCCTGGATGATTTGCCAAAAGCGCAGCCTGGCCTCACTTTCAAAATGAAGTGGATATTTAAGTTTTTGCATTCAAAATCATGTCCAACAGATCTGTGAAGACTCTCAGTCATCCAGCCTATTTGAATAAAAAAAGAGTCTAAAAATAAGTGATCTGGACTTGGTTTTAAAGTCAAGTGAAGATGTTTTACCTCTCATAAAGCCTCTTGGTGAGAGGTGAAACATTTTGATAAAATTAGCCTGTTTTTTTGTCTGTTTGTCAAGATAACTCAGAAGTAAGTGTCAGATGTAGATGCCATTTATGAGAAAAGGTCAGTAATAAGCCCAGGTAGAAATGATGACGTTCTGTATCCATGTATTTCTAGTGGATTTTTTATTATTGTGAGATATAAGGGCTAAATGCATAGAGCATTTACCCCTGGACTAGGGGTTGTTAACCCAGTAATGTAAACCTTTATCTCCATTTTAACCTAGCTATTTGGTAAAGCACACAAGCCTTCGTTTTATGCATATACGTAATAAACAATCTATGAAAAAGATTTGCTGCTTAATTATATTCATTATGTTATTGTCCTTTTTGCATTGCCTGATACCAAGCTTGTATTAGGAGCCAAATCATTGCAGATTCTGTGTTTGTAACCTTTTCCTGTTTATGGTACCCTTTCACTATCAGACTGACCTTTCCTTGTGCATGGCGGTCTTTGTTTAGCCAGAGCGTTTGTGTGACCGGGCCCTTTGTCTCTGTGTCCCTCTTGTTCCAGGTGGATACCCTTCGCCATGTTATCAGCCAGACCGGAGGATACAGTGACAGCCTCGCAGCCAGCCAGATGTACAGTCCACAGGGCATCAACGTAAGACCTGTAAACACGCTTTCTCTCCACTAAACATTCACTAGCTACGGTAGTATAAAAATATTATCAATATCTGCAACCTCAAAATACTAAAGACATTGCAACAAACCAAAGCTTAGGAGTTCAGCATTAGCTCAATACAATTTCGCCATTATCTGTGCTTCGTTGAACATTGCATCAATGCGTTGCCAATATTTATTTGAATTTCACTTTGCTTGGCTTTTTTCCATTTACTTTTTATTATTTTTTGTGCTATTTCTCTTTGTAAGCCACCACTGCAGGAGAGACCTTTTCTGTGTTTCCTGTGTGCATTGTTGACCAACCAGCATAGATACATTAAATCCGTATTAAGTGCAGTTAAGATAATGCTGGCTTGACAAAATTAGTTACATTAGCAATATTATGTCATCAATCCTAACTAACCAATCATAATTGTATATCTAACATATGACAGAGATCACAATGATTCTTTGTGTAGAATAGAAAAAGCAATAGGATGGCTTGCCAGAATTGTGGGTCACAACTAAACTTTATAAAAGTTATTATTTTTCAGAAATTAGGTCACACTGGTAGCTTTTTGTTTGATCAGTGGTGAAAGGTAGCCTCTGTAGTATATAATGTAGGCTAGTATTCTGGGATGCCACTTAGCAGAGATTTTATGTTGGGCGTCAGTCCAGCCACTTGGCCCCCCCTGCTCTGGTCGTGCCCTGGGTGGCAGGCAATGAGGCAGTATCTGGACATGCTCCGAGACTGTCGCAGGATATTAGTGTTAGTGAGGCACCTGCAGTCGACAGCAACAAGGACACAGATGTCATCCTCCCTCCCAAA
Source organism: Bostrychus sinensis (assembly GCA_020698575.1). NCBI lineage: Eukaryota > Metazoa > Chordata > Actinopteri > Gobiiformes > Eleotridae > Bostrychus > Bostrychus sinensis. Next base: position 22,474,123 of record CM036256.1, read on the forward strand.
ACCGCTCCGGTGTTGGCACCATGCGACCAGCGATCACACCCTTTCTCCTCTCACGGCACACTTAAAATAAAGTTGCTAATTGCTAAAAATAAGTCGCCTCGCGTGTGTCAGAGGGCGGGGTCTAGGTGGGCTGTCAGGGCGGGACACACTGGAGGCAGTTCATATGTAGATTTACAGAGACAGGCGGCGCCGGGCTGAGCAGAATCGATACGACAGTCACGGGGACAGAAAGAGCGCGGCTTTGGGCTAGCAGTCCAAGCACATTGGTCAGATCATTCATCCACAGAAACAGCCGCACTGACAGGCCCGGACCACCAACACCCCCCTGCACTAAAATAAGAGCAGAGATACCTCCAGCATCACAGAAGAGTGGTATATGGGAAATCTACAACTTTAAATAATTAATACTGTTAACTCAAAACAGGCTTCAGTATATCTATATGTGTCTTCACTGTTTTGTTTCCTGCTCAATACAAAGAATTAGTATGGTCCAAGTGGATTAGAGTTTGATTTTCAAGTGGTGGAACAAATAGGTGCAGATTAACTACCTGTTAATGCAACTGGATAGACATACAACCAATCAGAGGACAGGAAGCAGTCCCAACATATGCAGAACTGCTTCAAGAGAATTCCAGAAAAGCTGAAATTATGTTGCGTTCCATTTGTCCTCGGAAGTCAGAATTTTTGTTTGAGTTCTGAGTTCCAACATCATCCAATCCCGGAACTGCTACTTGGGAACTCGGGTAGCAATCTAAAATCCAGCATGGCTGTGCCCTGCGTTACTAAAAAGTGAAAAATATAACTATTATAATATTAATAGTGCATGTTTTATTTTCCCATGACTTGTCCACTACTATCCATGCACTGTGTTCAGTTACAAAATGCCCTGTATTGCTCTTGTTGCTAATTCCGCTAACGCCCACACCGACTTAATGCCGACCAGAGCCAACTCCACTCTTTATACGTTGTACATAAGAACGCTGCTGAGTGAATTAATTATCTTCATATGTCAGCATTTTGGTTTGACTTGGAGGGGTTCTGAACCTACTTCACTTCACTAGGAAATGGAGTGGGTCTGACCAGCCATCCTAATGCATGCATATTACAACTAATAGCAACTGATTTTACATTTACCAGAAATCAGAGTGGAGTAGCAACATATGCAAAGTCAAAAACATACAACCAAGCAGAGATACTAAGAACTGCATAAAGCGGTTATTATTGGTGTAATTAATTAACCTGTGTAATTAATTTCAGTGGTAATTGTTTAAATGTGAGGTTCTGGACTCCCTGTCCAAGCTTACATACAGTTTTACACAAATTACACAAGCAATTTTAGACTTTTATTGTTCATAAGTAAACAATATGGCACCGACAATACATGTAAAGTATCTTCCTAATATGTACATCTCAAAACATCTGACTACTAGCTTAGATGACACAGATTGCAGAACACAATTGATTTTACTCAACATTGGCTTTTATTATCCAGAACTATTTTTTTTTTTTACTAATTTTTCAGAAACCCTGCTGAGAGAACAATTTTTCTTCAAGTTAAAGCACAAAACTGAAAATATAGCTCATAATTACTATAATATCAGCTTCATTGTACTGTTTATAATGAATAGGCTTTTTTTCCCCAAGCGAGCTGTGAATGAAGTGCTGCACCTCTGCGTCACATTTTATATTTATTTACTCTGCCTCAATAGTATTTTTTCTTTGGCGAGATCCACTGACTGAACTCTCATGGTTCACCTCTTCTCTTTTTATCCTTGAACAGCAATTACACCCCTGAAATTGCTGGTGGGTGTTGCCTTTTCCCAGAGAAATGTTTTTTTTTCTTCCTGGCTCTTTCTTTTTTTTTTCTCCGCTCATGCTTCTGAATAAGATGACAGACAGTCTTTACGCAAAATAACAGGGTTTAGAAATAAGAGCCTGCCACAGCACGTTCACTGCTCGCACTAATAGCGTGGAAATTGCAATTAATGTCCGTAATGGTCTTTAGTCAACCTTTTATCGTGGTTTGAGAAGGCTTTCATTTTAAAGAGCTATTTTTTTATTGTGATAATTTATTCTTTTATCAGCCATCTCAGGGGTATATTCTGAAATATGTGGAAGTCTGTGTTTGTCCCTACTTTGGAGCTGTGGAACAAAGTCAGAATTTTTAAAAGGCACATTCAGGCTGTTTATCTGTCATTAGAAGTGAAACTGCTGACAACTGCGGTAGCTCTTTTTTTTTTTATCTGGATCACAAAACAAAGAAAATGCCACCAACTCTTTAAAAACCTTAAATATAATGAGTTAATAACATTACAAGCAAACTTTATGTGGGCACAATACAAAACAATTAATTTGCTATTTTTTCACATTGTGCATTTTTTATACAACTCACTCAATTAATTTTTTATTATTTAAGTGATTCCCATTGGTGGGTCAGAAAATGGGCTGCAAAATATTCACCAGGATGAAACCTTAAATAATCTATAATAGCTTTTACAAAGGTGATTGTGAATGTCTTTGTGTAACCTGTAAAATGTATGCTGTATACTGCAGAGATAAAGCACTTTATTGTTTTGATGGCACACTCTCAGATGGAGGGCAGGAGCCAGTATTCCTGCACAAGTTAGATACTAAATATAAATAAATAAAAAACACACGGAAAATTCACAAACATTGATCCAGATTATTTATACTGTATTCGTGACAAGGTCGATGATCCTGCTATATTTATCCTACCACAACAACAAAAATCTGTATATTTACAATAGAGATTTTTTTATGTCCCTTATCTCAATTAACTATTACAGGTATATAAGATGTTGTGAGATCATATGGAACCCAGCAGTTGTTAGCAAAGGAAAGAAAGACCAACTGTAACTCAGAGTCCAGATGGGATAAGGAATATTGATTTGGTGTAAATGATACTGATTTCCAAAAAGTGCCATTTTGGCTTTATTTAAGACAGTCATGGAATTTTGATACAAAGTAAATGCAAATTAAAATGTCTGGATGTTTTAAAAAAATCCATTTGCAACTGTCATTACTTGTAAAAGTGCTTCATATGCGTTCAATACACATTCATTGTACAAGTACACAGACGTTAGATGTTTAAGACAAAACGTCTTCACAGCAGCTACAAAATATACTGATCATATTGAGGTCATTTCTGAAAGTTTAAACACCATATCATATTACAGCGCATCATAGCCCAATAGTGTATCAAGTATACTGGCCTCTTTTTATCATTGTGATATTAGAAAAACTAGTGTTTAATAATGACACTATTGTTATCATTGTACCATGTGTGAGTGTTATCTTTTTGTATATTACATTCTTTTGTTTCTTTCCTTTTGGTAATTTTGTGTGTCATGTGTCCGCAGACAAATGGAGGCTGGCAGGATGCCCCGACTCCTTCGTCAGTGACATCGCCCACAGAAGGTCCCGGAAGCGTCCATTCGGATACTTCCAACTGAATCTTATCCATCTCTTCACCCCATCCACACACAGAAAACATGGACTGATCTTGCTATTCACAGTATTAAAACCGAGGAATTCACTGTCCCGCCGTGTGAAGAGGTACAGCGAAATCCTAACCACTGAAAATCACTTTTCCTCTGCTCTACAGTTGGACATTTGGGATACAAAAAAGTTTGAAATTGTAATCAATGGAGATGTTTGTACAGATTTCACATTCTATTCAGAGGGCTGGGGTTACTTATTCACTCATAATGTTTTCACTCATGATGATAAAATGTTATGATAAAGAAATCCAAACATTGGTTTTAACTGAAAATACTCCATTCTACCTCTCAGCCACATAAAAAAAAAACTAGAAAAAATGTCAGTGACCATTATTTGTTTTGTAAAAATGAAAACTTTTTTGTCTTTGCAAGCAAGAGGCACATCTTCTTACTTACATTTTGTTGTCTCTCACTTATTCTATGGTACGCCATTTAGACTTAAATATTGCTCAGTTGTTTACAATGTGTGCTTGATAAAGTCTGTCCATCTTCCCCCTCTGTCTCCTCTGTCAGGAGATGTGACCTCTAAGGTAACCCTGTGAAGTATGTTATCTGTAAAACAATAAAGAAATACTTGTCATCAAATTGGACAAGCCTGACATCATTCATTAAGCTCAGACGTATGCACTTTTGATACTGTTTTGGTTGTACAGCAGCTTAATGTGTCCCCTATTCTCATGGATATTTTTATTCACAGAGTTGCCAAATGCTGATGTAACCAAAAGTCAACTTCAAGGCTCAGTATGAAGAAGCATTTTATTTTATTAAACATATTGAGTCTCATATATTATCAGCTACCAAATTCTGTTACAAACCTCATATAGTTTCACAAGAGACTGTGCACACATTTAGTTGGACAAAAGTACTACTATTTTACCACCCAGATCTCATTCTCAGTTTAATTAGCCAGTTTAACAGTTTTTAAAAGTAATCTTGGTTGTGAAAAAAATCTAATATATATATATATTTTTTCATTTTTTGGGGGTTTGTTTGCACAGTAAATCTACAACTGTTACAACCTATTACTAATTATATTATCTCTAGGATTACACCCCTCGCTTGAACCCTAGGACCTTCTGATTGCAAGGCAAATGTTTTACACACTTTGCCATTAGAGTCAAAATACTGTATACTTTTACTCGTTTAGAAAATATTAAATTGACTTGAGTAAAAGTACATTTTTTTCCTCCCAAAAAGTAACAGTAACACTCAGAAAGTACAATTTTCCAATATAGTGCTTATTGCCCCTTGCCCCAAATGGCTATATTCTCTCCTGGCTCTGACATTACACACTGGTGGTCTATTTTATTGCAAATTGCCAAAACCAACCTGTTGATTCATAATATGCACTATTTGGTGGCTTTTGCTAATTTATCATGACCTAAGTTTTTTTGCACCTGATCAAGTTGCAAACACTAAAATAGTAGAGGGCCTGTTGTCCTTGTTACCAAGTTGTGCTCCATACAACCTCACAATGCATTCACCAATGAGACATATTACATGACGTTGTATATCACTTTGTGCAGAAAACAAAGTTTATCAACGAGGTCCGTAACTGAGTTTGTTTTCTAATACATTACTGCAATCCACTTAAACAGGAAGGCAATTATCTTAATAGAGTTTTACTTGCTTGCGCAGTGGACCCAGATGCCATACTAAATGCATTTAATTGAAGCCCTGCATTTTAAAATACTAAACATACTAGTGTCTACATTTTGATGCAAAGCTTTGACCATTCTTTCACAACATGTTTTTTAGTTTATTCTTCAAATGGTACTGCTCCATCTGACACCAAAAACATACCATATATTTAAATATATGAATTTGTGTCAGATTGATTTTAGTGTTAAAAATAATGAAAATTGTAAATGTAATCTTCAGCACTGAAAGGGACATGCCATGCTGTCAAATGTATGTATTTCTGTATACTTTTTTGTTAGTGGCCTGTTTGTTTTGTATTTTGATACTTCATTGGTACGCTTACTGTAGGCTAATACTCCTACTTTTGATTTTGCTTTCATGAGAGATGTGTTATATTGTGCTTGACTTGCTTTGTTGAAAACAGACTTCCATTGCATTAAAATTATATGTCAAACAGAGAGATTACACAAATAGCCTTCTTTGTGAGAGAAAATGTATGTAGGATACAGTATGATGGTAACAGTAGTCATAGTTTTGATTAAAGTCATCCAAGGTTACCACTGCTTGTAAAATTGTTATGTTTTTTCAAATGGCATCTGTCCAGTACATTTAGGTTAATGAACACCGAAATCAAGATGGCCGTTCATTGTTTACAAAAATTGATGTCCTCGATAATACTCTGTAACAGTTTATACTTTACACAAATGGAATCTGATTGAGAATGGAATGAACTGTGTCCTTGTGGAATCCAAACAGTGCAAACAAGAGCAATGACAATATCCGGGTGGACAGTTGCACGTCTGAGAGAATTACTTTCAGAGCAAGTGAATATTCATAATTGGCCAATGCAGGGTTTTTAGGGTGGAGGGTATAAGGGCCTTGACTGCTGACTGGGTGCGAAATGCCAACATCAGACTGCTCCTCTTTCACCCTGGGGGCATCGAAAAGTGGGTCTGCCTTCACTGTCCCATCAAAACATGCGACACCCAAATACAGTACTGTGCAAAAGTATTAGTAAAAAAAAAACAAAAACATGTTAACTAAGAGTGCTTTTATAAATACATGACTATATTTTTTATTATTTAGATCCTTTAGTGTTTTATGAGATTCTGTACCATTGTGAGATATACTGTAAAGGTTTTGTGGCTCAGTAGAAAAAACATTTACCCTTGAACTAAAGAATCCTTGAGTTCAGTTTGCATAGCCTTTAAAGGAGTAGTCAAGTTTTGTGGCAGTTTGGAGCAGCAGACAAGAGCAACAAATCTGCAAAAACATTCTTCCACTAGGTTTTTTTAAATACTATTATTGTGTATTAAGTATTTCATAGAAGGTTTTTACATGCATTTCCCACTCATATGGCTCAAAAGGGTCTGGGTACTATATCTTTACCATTGCGAGATAGGACCAGTGCCTTTCCTTGCTTTTGCTAAGTACTGTACATCTCCCAGCATTGTTTTTATAAGGTCTTTGTGTCATTTTGGGGCGTTTTTTAGTTTTATTTTGCCTTAGTCTTAACACCTCTTCGCTCCTCAGAGGTGTGGCACTGTGCGGGCTGATTGAAATCTAATGTTTCTGTTGACATCTGCCTCCCCAGCTGTCACCGCGGCGCTGCTTGTAATTACAGCCGCTGAGGAAGAGCACGGGTGGGTGGCCCAGACACCTTGTCCTAGCCTCGCGACAGAGAACGCCGGCGCTGCTCTAATGTGCACTGACACGCCATACCATACCCTGCTGCTCTGGCCCCGACCAACTGACCACCAGAGCCCCCGCCCCACCATTACAGACTGTGTGACGTCCCAAATTCACCCATTCACACGCTGTCACTAAGGTTGTGTTTGGGTGTGGCGGCTGCAAATTACACATCCACAAGTCTATGTTTTGCTAAAAAAGATGAGAGCGTCCCTGAATATTGTGTCCTCAAAATAGATGCAACAAAAGAAGGGAGTAGGCTGTGCTTTCTTTCTGCATAACATGGCATTCATCTTTATTGTCTGTTATTTGGATTTTTATGAAATTCAATTGCATGGGAAGGGCATGGACCAAGGACAACATTTTAGTGCTAAAGAGAAAGCATAGATTTTTTTTAGCCTTGCACTTTTGTTAATAGGGGATAGCTGTTTACCCTCAGGCTATCGTGTTTCCATGGTAACACAGAGTTAGACTAACCAGTTGCACCAACATACAAAAATAAGGGAAAATAGAGGTAATGAATAATAGTGGTGAACTACGAATTTGGAGATATGTTTGTGCTTATATGAATGAGTGGGAATGGCCTTCAGTCTTACCCGCTTGTACCCCTATGTTGCAAAATGCTGCAGCATAGGGGTAAAAACAACTTAACAGAGGCAATCTTTTGTGTTTAAAGCAACCCTAGTTTTAAGTATGGTATGACTGTTTGTTTTAGTTTTTAGTAAATAGTCTTCAGATGCAGTGGGCTACTAACTCATCTTATCTTATTTCTCATGATGCCAGTGGTGGGTTGCCATTATAACAGGATATAGTCAGGTTTTTAGTAAAGGGGTTATTTGAGGTAGGCGGTCTACTTACGCTCAAGTAACAGTTACCTACAGAAGGTAAGTGACAGTTCACATGCATTTTGAAAAAGCAGACAAGATCAACAAGGCAGCCTGTAAGCTATTCGCATCATATGAATGTTGCTTACATATGTATACAAACCCAAAACATGGCAGCCCCCAGAAACATTAACCTCAACCCTGTGATTGCTATTCTTGTTTTTTATGAGTTTGTTTAGACTTTTTTCTTTGTTTAAAATATTTTGTTTGTTTGCTTAATACCAATCTTCTGGTGCTTAGATTACATATTAAATAAACATATATGAAAAATACTGAGGTACAGACCTTTGGGATCTCATGCCCACCAGTTGGAAATCACACATCTAAACAACAACTTTAGCTGGAGTGTTTCAGCGTATGTGGCACTGCTCCTCTCTCTTTCTCCAAACTGGGTATATCTTGACACTTGTAAAGCTGCTCCAATGTTCACAAAACACTGACCTACCGCCCAAAAATTAAGAAAAAGTGTGGTTGCTTCAGAGCAGTGCAGCCTGATGGGCTGCACTAGTACCATGGATATGTGATGTTCTAGCGCCCCTACAGCCAACATGGCGCCACTGCATCTGCTATAGGGGCGCGAGTATTTGGTGGCGGTTTCTCATAAACAGGAGAGAAATTCCTTCACCCCGATGCTCCTCCTCCTCTCCCGTCCTCACGCTGCCAAACTCCTGCGAAAGCCTGCCACACCACCAGTAATTTCAGGCCGGAACTGTGTGCGCGCAGTCGGAAAAACAACATGGCAGACGATGGCGTCCAATCTCCAAAAAGACGCGACGGGATTGTGGTAATTACATGAAACACATGTGCAACAACACCGCAGGGAAAGTTGTCGCATCCGTGCAAGCTCAAAATAGTAGCTACGTCTTGCAGAGCTGTAGCCACTTGTAGCAAATGCGCACAGAAAAGTATGGCGATTGAGTGTATTGAGAGTTAGAATGAAAACTAATAGAACTTATTTTCTCTTAGATTGAGGATGACTGGCCCGGCTACAGTTTAGACCTGTTCAGTTACCCTGCGCACTACTCCGGGGACTTGGACTGTGTCATCATCCCGCATGGGGTCATCATGGACAGGTACACGCACTTTATCTCCAACTACATGTGGCCCCCCAGATGTTCCTCCTGATGCCTTCTTGCGCCACAGAACAGCAGTAGTCAACGACACTGTTTTTTAAAGTCTAGTCTTAAAGTTATAATTTAAAGCCGGAAAAACAAGACAACAACAGATGTTCTTTTAACTCTGTAATTTAGATCCAGAATTATACTTTATGTGTTTGTTTGCTTCTATATTTGCTTCATAATAAAATGTAAAACTGTAAGGATCACCATGTTGCTTATAAAAGAAACCGTGTGTTAATTCCAAATGCAACTTTTTGCAAACTAGCAACTATACTGACTGATTGCTGACCTACAACAACAAACACTACTACTACTACCAGGCTTGTTGGGGCCTGGAGCAAGAAGAGTTTACATGGGCCTCTTACAATAAAAAATAAATAAATATAAATATATATAATAAGTATATAAAAGTATATAATATATATATATATATATATATATATATATATATGTATATATATATATATGTATATATATATATATATATATATATATATATATATAGTGAAAGGGGCCATTTCTGGGCCCCTTTAACTGCGCGGCCCTGGTCAACAGATCCCTTTACCCCCACCTGTCAATGGGCCTGACTACTACTACTGCCACTATGCTGTATTATAATTTTCTGATCATCACATGAATAGAGTAGCTTGTGTTTACCTCCTGTCTCAAGCTCTTTTTTTGAACATTCTACCCCCAAAAAATTCCAAAGCCTTCTGTTGAGAAATTTAGCAATGTTTACATGTCATCTTTTATTGTGATTTCCTGGGTCATTGGCTTTTATAACGATTTTGACTTTAGAACTTAAAAATTCTCACAGCCCAACCACTCATCACTGTCTCTTCTTCCTTTCCATGACTTTAGTAGCTCAAGGCTCTCTGAGTCCTTTCCTCCTGTTTTTCTCAGGACGGAACGTCTGGCCCGCAACATCATGGATGACCTGGGGAACCATGACATTGTGGTGCTGTGTGTGCTGAAGGGGGGCTACCAGTTCAGCGCAGACCTTGTGGACCGGATTAAGGCTTTGAGCCGCAACTCTAACCGCACTATCCCCATGAGGGTCCACTTTATCCGGCTCAAGAGTTACCTGGTGAGCCCGCCGCAACACACGACCTGTGATTACTTGGGTAGTACTTCTGTTGGATGGTTATCATTACTGCTTACATCCCTGTATATATTTGAGACTCATGACTTATAAGATGTAAAAGATATATTTTATGTAATAGTGTTATGTAATTTATCACTGTTCCTAACTTGGACCACTTTTGATAGATACTGAACACTGCAGCCCAGGAACAGCCCACAATATGAGCCTTGTCAAACTCGCTCAAATCTACATGCTTGCACCTTTTTCCTGCTTCTGACACATCAACTTTGAGGATAATTTGTGTGTGATCTCCAAAACTGCAGCTCTTGTGGGGTGTTTCTTGTATGCAATGGTCAGTATCAATCAACCTATTGTTTTCTAAAATATGTTTATGTATAAGAGGATAAAGCATGTCTGATTACACAGGTACTTTTGATGTACCTGTTGACTTTTGATCTTTTGATGTTTTTTTATGTAAATGATAAATGACAATATCAATACAAATGGCATTATTGTTACTGATTTCTTACAGAATGACCAGTCCACAGAGGATCTACACATAGTTGGAGCGGAGGATCTGTCATTTTTAACAGGAAAGGTAAAATTACATATTACATATTACACAACATGTACCAGATGTGTCATAGTCCATTGTTTACTCAAGCTCCACTATGGCTGCAAGAGTGTAGTAATATAGCTTGGCCTGAAGAGGGCAGCCTTTCTTTATCCTTATACTGTATTTCTATCCAGGTGGTTCGATCATACTGTAGATGTTTTATTGATATGTGTTGATTGTGTAGAGGGTGCAACCTGAACTCACTGGCAATAATTAACAATGTGATTAATCATAAAGGCAAAACTCAAAGATCAATAACTGTAATGTATTACATAGAGAGCATGCATAGCTCAAGCTTTAGTCAGTATATGGCACATTCACAGCGTTATATTGAAGTATTACTAATAGGTTTGATTCCTCCAATTCTAACGATTATGACATCATTTTACAACTGTTGCCTAAACGATGATTTTAGATTAAGATATTTATTAGAATTTAGCTTGAATACTGTGGTATGTGTGGTTGCTCACATTCACACTTAACCAGACCTACTTAGATTTTATTTTGATGTTCTACACCAGTGTTTCCCAACCAGAGATACGGGGACCCCTAGGGGTATGCAAGCACTTTGCAGGGGGTGCGTGAAATAATTTCATAATTTATCTCCTAGAATAAATGATAAAAAATATTTGCAACCTTTTCATACTTTTCAGACAATTGAAAATTGTCTGAAATATATTGAATATATTGAAATATTATTTGAATATTATATTTTGTTAGATCATACATACATAATAGCTTGTTATTATTGTCGAAATTATTTAGATTTTTCTTTGTTGTGAGTTTAATGAGTTTGTTAAAAATAAAATACGTATTGATAATTTTTATTTAATATTTTCATTTTAAAGACACATTGCTACTTTTTCCAAATTGAGTTAAAAAAAAAAATGCAGGAGAATTAGTATTAATATAAAATACAAAGTAAGTTTAAAATGTATTTTTTTATGTATTTTTTTGAAGAATGTATGAGTGAGTGGGTACTAACCCTAACCATTGTTGTACACAGTTACAGATTCAATGTGTACCTTAAGCACCTACTACTACAATTTATTATCCATATGTCTGAAGCATGTGTATAAGCTCAGTGTTTCCCTCTCTATGTATTTGCCTGTATTAGTAAGTCTAATTACATAACAGGTACTGCAGAACTCTAGAGTTGAAAATATTTGTAGTTATTATAAATCATCTGATCTGAATACACAGTAATACTTTCTGTATGAGGTGTGGCCTAGATGCCAGGAACATGAAAATAGCAGAAGGCAGAAAACTTGAGTCACTTCTGCGTGTGTGTGTTTGTGAAATCCCTGAATTGTACTCATGATGTAATGTACAACTAAATTTAGGAACCTCTTCTGACTTGGTGCTGTGTTTTGTTTAAAAAAAAAAAAAAAAAAGAGAGAGAATTAGCTGTGTGACAAAGCATGATAATGATTTGAATATGTAAGCCTATTCTTTTATATGTCTCATGGGCTTACTGTGAGCATAACAATGTCAAGACGATACATGTCTTTGTGCTTGGATGAATCTTTTGTTTAAGTAAGAGTCAACTGCACATAGTTAGTTGGTAGCTACAGAAATGAGTCTGCATGCATGTATTATGACCTAGCAAAGAAAACTAGCCTAGATTGTAGCTCTTTATATAAATAGTACCCAGTTGTCTCTGGCTGATTAGAGAAGCATTTGTAGAATTTTAACTATTTCTTTGTGCCATTCATAGAGCTATATAGCATTTCCAAACTGGATTTTCAAGTGCATTTTATGGCCTGGTGCAATCGGTATTAGAAAAAATGGCAGATAGCGATGTGAGATGGGTGATTAAATTTATAGGGACACAAAATTTACAATATGCTTTTAAATAAACACTGATCAGGCATGACATTACACCTGCCTATTATGCAGCCCTTTATGCAACAAACTGTGATGCACTGTGTATTCTGACACCTTTCTATCAGAACCAGCATAAACTTCTTCAGTAATTTTGATGGAGACGTGACCACTGCAGACCGAGAAGTCCCCACAAGAGCTGCAATTTAGGAGATGCGTCTCGCCATCACAATTTACCTCTCGTCAAACTTGCTTTAAGTCTTGCTCTTGCCCATTTTTACAGCTTTAAACACAAACCTTGAGGACAAAATGTTCACTTGTTGCCTAATATGTCCCACTAACAGGTGCTACGATGAAGAAATAATCTGTGTTATCCGTCACCTGTCCGTGGTCATAATGTTATGCCTGGCTGGTGTAATTACCAATGTTTTTTCTTTGGAATTTATTTATAGTTGATCAGTATACCATGACTTAATATTTGTTTATGACTAAGGGTAATTGTTTGTCTTCTTTGCCTTTGCCTCTCTCCTGGACGTGGTTTCATAAGAACGTACTGATTGTGGAGGTGAGTCAAACATTCTTGTACTTTACTTTTTTCTTTTCCTCTAATGGGCCTATTGTCTGTGTCTAACCACTTAAAGTTTTCTCATTTTGGGACTGAAACTTCTTAATTGGCTGACCTATTTTCAGGAACCCTGTTTTTTAATGTGATCCTGATCTTCAATAATGATCCAATGATAAAATGTATTTTAGACATATACAAGCTTGTGCAATTTGTGACTAACAATTTTTATCATCACAGATTACGCTGTTGTTTGTCCATTATGTTGCAGCTTTGACTCAGTTTGTGTTTTTCTAGGCCATAGTCGGCACTGGGAAGACAATGAAAACTCTCTTGAAGCATGTAGAAGCCTTCAAGCCCAATTTGATCAAAGTAGCGGGGTAAGTTATGGCTGAAAAGATATTTTAAACAAAACCAGCCTTGTCGTCCTTCTCTGTGAATCACTCTGTTTCCGTCTTGTAGTCTAGACTAAGAGGCAGAGGCAAATAAAGAATGTGATACAATTCGTACTGATATAAAATTACCCTCTAACTTAATATGTGGCACCTATAAGGTATTTCCTGTGTCTATATTTATTTTTACAGACTGCTGGTGAAAAGAGTATCACAAAGTTCAACATGGTTACCAGACTGTATGTATCACTAAGCCTTTTCATATGTGTTTATTAGTCAATGCCACATTCAAACAATTCAGAAAGTGACTCATAAGCTTACAATTGATGATTTATTTCTCTTATCTTTCAGATGTTGGTTTTGAAATCCCAAATCGTTTTGTGGTTGGATACGCCTTAGACTACAATGAGTATTTTAGAGACCTCAATGTAAGAATACTGAGAATACTGTCCTACTGTTTTGCAAATGGCACAGTATAGGGATTTTAAATATTGCTTATTTTTGGCCTTTCAGCATATTTGTGTAATCAGTGAGAGTGGAAAGATGAAGTACAAGATTTAAAATGGGATGCTTGCAGAAGATGGGACTGCCACACAGATGTCATATAACAGCCAGCCTGGACACGCTTCCTGAGATGCCATTGCCTTACAGCTGCTATCCAGACATTTGATCTCAAGCATTTCTGTTTTGATTTAACATTCCTTTTGGCTTATGGTTCAACAATAGGCATAGGATTTAACTGGAATTTAACTAACACCAAGAGTTTTTATATTGGAGACCATTTTAGAACACTTATTTGTTCTATTATGTACTGTAGCTACTGTATACTAATGTCAATTTAATGTGCAAACTTTTTTATGTACATTTGATGTCTTTCCACATTTTAATCTCAGGAAATAATGTTGGTTTTTCAAGATTAATTTTCCATAATGTGACATTTTCCATACTATTTCTATATTCAAAGAGTCAACTTTCTGTTTACATTTTATATAATAAATGGTTGGGTCTTTGTACATTATTTGTACCAATAATAAGCAGGTATGTGTCTTTCTGTTTTCAATATTTGTTCAGATGTTTTTTAGTGTCATGTAAAAAATGGCATTCTTCCAAGTATAGAAAAATGTTATGCTCCTGTTCTCTTGTCCATAGGGGTTTCACTGTTTTACATTTCTCCACTGACTTTGCTTATCAGATAGAATAACATCTCTAACTGTTAGTGAATCAAAATAGCATCACACAAAACATTTGAACATCAGGTTACTATTCTTTAGTTATAAAATAGGTTAACGGAAAAATGAACTTGTAAAGGAAACAAAGGATAGTGGTGCTTGTTTAAAGCTGCAACACTCTTTGTGTACGCCTGACACATGACTACTAGACTTTGAGCAAGAGCAAGAGCAAGCGAGAACGACAACAACAAAACCACTTTTCTCCCGAGACTACTAGGGATTACATTAAATTGACTATGTGACCTTTTAACTGAAATTGGCTGCACAAAGATGCCATTATAAAGCTCAGTATAAGCTTATACTGTACTAAGAGTATTCAGGCGAAGGCGGTTAGGATTTTTTTTTGCAAGTGCATAGGTAACAGCAAGTTGAAGTAGAAAAAAAAGTATTGAGTGTAATTGAAAGAACCATTGAAAGTAGTTTTTTGGCATTTTTGCAAAACTCTGTACTACTTGTACTACTACTAATACTAGTACTACAGTTATTATTAGTAGCTTGACTGTTCCAACCATTGTCATTGCTCCTATTACTACTTATTAAAACTACTATTACACCAAATCACATTTTTTGCCAATCTAATCTACTTAAACATGTCACAGAAGTAAAAATATAATTACTTTCCTCCTCTCAAATATAATTTCTTTCAGTGTGATGCCTAACGTCGGCGGTTAGAGACTGATCCTGTTTGACAAAGTGAAG
Organism: Bostrychus sinensis; assembly: GCA_020698575.1. NCBI lineage: Eukaryota > Metazoa > Chordata > Actinopteri > Gobiiformes > Eleotridae > Bostrychus > Bostrychus sinensis. Next base: position 22,489,382 of record CM036256.1, read on the forward strand.
TTATTTCATGGCACAGAATGTACCAGACAGGGCAGCTTTGAGAAAGTCATCTCCCTAAACTGACCTCTCTGTAACAAAAGCTGCCAATCACAGGAACAGGTGGCTCCTTATGTTGGAGAGGAATAAAAGAGACATTTGTCAGGGCCATGGGAAAATCAGTTATCAGTCTTTGAGGAAAAAGCGCTTTGGGTTTATGAAGTCTTTAAGAGCACTTGTTCAGGAATTTGTTTTAGTTTAGAGCAGTGTCTAACTATTGTTTAGGGTCATACAAGTCAATAATCACATCAATGCATCATCATGTCAGTCAAATCAAAAAGCTACGTAAAGCTTATTCTTTTTAGCTTTTGATACTTTCACATCAAATGTGTTTTTATTAGCCTACTATTATTTTGTGACACCTCAAGAACCTTGGTTTTATTTTAAGGGCGACAACATAAGGACATAATTTATTCACTGGACTATTAAAACAGCCCAAATGTACTAAAGGTTTTGGTGCTGCATGCAGTGATGCTAAACGAGTACTAAAGTTATTTACCGAGTGGTATGTGTGAACTCTACCATCCACACAGCAGTCCACATGCCAACTACTCGACCTCACTTTGAACTGAAACATGTGACTCTTGTTCAGTGTTGTTTATGAAGCGAAAGCAAGCTGCACTGTGGAGAGAAATGTTCATTAATCACACATCTCGTTCCACTTTAACTTAACACACTGTACTTGCTCGGTAGGAATTCTGAAAGGCTACAGGAAAGACTAAAAAACGCCACCTTTTTAACTTAGCAGCGTAGCTGCGGGTTTGTAAACTCGTACGTGATTGGTTGGCTTAAATATAACGCCGCTTGTGATTGGCTCAGAGTGTCCTGTTGACCGAAGGTGGACTCCCAAAGAGCAGGGATCGCTGGAAGCAAAAAATTCCTGCTTCAAAACTGCACCATGCGCCTCCCCTGAGTGGGTTTGGAATAATCACCGGGAAGTTTGTACTCGAAAATATATCCAAATTATGATAACGCCTGACTATCCAGGAGTTTTCACGCCATGAGTTCACTTTTGTCGCGCTTTTTCATGGATAACTCCTACGGCTCATGCCCGGAGTAATGACGCCTCTGCACTACACAGGTAACTTTGTTTAAACTCCAGTGTTAGCATCAATGCTAACTGCACTCCTAGTAGTAGCGCTTTTCCTCAACATACTCGGTGCTTTTACGGACTTTGGGAAATTTACGACACCGTTTAAAAGTATCGAGAATATTGTGTAGCAACAAACTCTTTTCCCAGTTCGTATTTTTTGGTATTTTGTTTGAAGAAACATACTTTTGTTGCTCGTTTGAGAACAACAGCGCGATGCGCTCTCTTCGTATTGATCATCGACAAAAAAATAAAATAAAAAATAAAAAATACAATTATAGATCGCGAAACGGTGTGTTTTGTTTAATGACACACAACCATTACGTTTCTCCTATGAGCTCGGTCTTTATAATGTGTTTTTATAAGCGTGTTGTACTCAGTTTACAACCGTGAGGGACATGTAGCTCGCCCTGCCTCCCTCTGTCTGTAGTCCACTTGTTGCTTGCCATTCATTATGCAGTGTTGACTCTCCACGTTGTTGTGGCTCGGCTCGTTGATGACAAACTCAAATTGTTGTTTTGTGAATAATACAGTGCCTATAGTTGACTACCCGAGCGTATGGATGTGCTTTAAAAACCTTTAATAATCAAAGTGTTATTTTTAAATAACTAAATATACATTTTTTCACTATTTAAGCACCACCAATGAGTGAAACTTGTGAAGTAAAGGCGTTGCGTTGAGACCTGTTGCATAATATCCAAAATTAGGAACCAGTGGTCTACTATTATGTTCAACTTGGGTATTTTTGTCATGTTGTTTTGATCTTTGGGCAGTACCTAAATTAAATTCACATATTTAAAGCATCTATGTTTAGTCAAATCAACTTCTCCCTTTTTATTTCTCAGATGGAGTCAAAAGACAACTAAGAATGGAACAGTAAATTAAAGAAAAGCAGAACTAATGTTTTTTGCATTATACTGGAACTACATTTTCAATGTGGCCCATCACAGATAACTGGATTTTAAGTCAAGTAAAATAATGGCATCACACTGGGCTCATCCTTTTGAGGATGGTGACAGACAACAAGCAAGACCTTCTTTCTGTGAGGTAAGCAAAGACCCTACAATCTTATTTTTATTCATTCGGGAAGACTGTTTTGAGGGCACGCTCACTCCCTGGTTTCAGTGTGCCCCCTTTTTTTCAGTTTGGTTTTGGGGGGAGTAATGACTTTTACATTTTGGTCCAGCTGTCATTCACTTGTAAAAACACTTGTCAATGTTTTTCTCTTTATCTCAGAGAGTCTGCTTAGCTTTTTGTTTAAATGGGAGGCCTGGGCTGATCATTTTAGGTAGAGAGATCATGAAAAGACAAGCCACAGTTACCTAAGAGTGCGTAATAAGATTTGAAGTTTGTCTCAAAGCCCTTGCAGGTTGTGGTTGGAGGAACATTGAGAGTGCTTGTTAATTCAAACTTAATCTTTTACATTTAAGTCATGACCCTTGTAATACCAGACAAGACGCCATCTGCTCTTCTGAAAGCGTTTTGTTTAAATGAAGACCTTCCTGGTTATCCAAGTGGAAACCCCTCTTTCTGAATTAAATTTGAGAGTATTTATAGAGTTTTCTTTCTTTTCCTGTAATGACTTTAATCTAATATACAGCTATTCTGATAAGCATCACTGCGTCTTCATAAATAGTGAGTAAATAATAAAGCTGATTAAATTGTTGTATCTAATAAGCTTTATGTTCTAAATTGAATTTTAATCCACTGAAAACAGCTGAGTAAATAACACTTAATTTGTCAATAAGATGTTGAAGCCATGATAAAATAGCGTAAAGGAGTGCTAAATAAAAATATATATATATATATTATTACCATACACTTATAGTGTTACATTTTACCACACCAAGCATCTTGTCTCTCTCCTGTTTATTTCAAAGCAGCATCTCTCATGAGAAACACTGCAATGTTGTGTGGTAAGGTGGGAGAACAACAGTGCACCAGTGGAAATCCTTCTTTCAGCAATCCTTATATTAGGCCGACCACACAAACCAATTCATGTGCTAATTTAGAGCCGGAAACCCCCCAGAGTCTGCTCCTAAGATTTGCTGGAAATGATGACACTCTATGTAGGTCTCACTGACTTCAGACTTTATTTTTGAGGAAGCTGCAAGTTGTGCCTTCTAGAATAATAAAGGGAAAACTTCAGACAATGTAATTTGATGAAGACCAGATGACTAAACGATTTAGATTATAAATGGGTGTGCCTTTGTTTTCATTCAAAGAAAGCAGTGGCCCAGAAGCAGTTGTAAACAAGCAGCTGGGAGTGAGATGCAGCTGGATCTGTCCTAAACTGTATCTAGCACAGTGACAATTGTTGAATTATATGCCAAATGTGAAAGTTTGTAATTTTCTTTAAGACTTGCTTGTGGTATATGTTACATCGTACTTTTTGTGCTTATATCAGTTCAGTGGTGCACGGAGTTCCCACACTGTGCACCTCAAAGCATAAGCCAAATGGCAGAGTCACTTTTTTCAACTGGGATTCCTCAGTTTGATTGTGACTTGGCAACTTTGCAATCTTTGATTTAGTTGCTGATAATCTGTTGTGTGTGGTCAGTAGAAGAAAGGTCACTTTTTAGTAAAATGTCAGGGTGTTTTGCTTAACTGGACAACAATATCTAGTTCAGTAAATGATTATAGTTTGAGATGCTAAAACATGATCCTGTTGGGTGGTATTAACAAACAGACCTCCCTGTCCTTACAATCTTGGCCTCATTAAAGCTGGGTGTTCATCTCATTTAGGCTGGCTGCCTTTCACTGAAGCCTCTGCACAGGCATCACATGCCTAACTGATGGTGATCGGAAGGAAAATTAACCCTCAATTGGATAGAAAGAGTCTGTTGCTTCCTTTTGCTATACGGTTGTGTCTGGGCCATCTCATGGGAAATGTCGCTATATCATGATATGTGATTTGTTTGGTTTGTCCTTTCTTTGCATGGTTTTGTTATGGTCATAACCTGTTTGCAGTATGAACAATTATTGTTCATATGCTAATTTATAATCCATAAGCCTAGCATTTTAGGTTTTTACATTAAAAAAAATCTTAACATTTCGGTATGTCACATCATACAAAAGAAACTATTGTAAAACACTTAACCAAAAGAGTTTCAAAAACCCATTTATTTATTTATTTATATTGCAAGACACAAGGCTAATGCCTTGCGGAGCCCTCTTTGCTCAGACTGCTTCCAATTAACAAACTGAATCACTGAGGAGAACCCCTTCAGACTGTTATTGGAACAAGTTAAATTCACACCAAATATCAAAATGTACATACTGCGGAGGGCGGAGACGATTTGTTTGATTATTTCAGTCCATAGGGAATTATTTATTTTTTCGTCACCGATTTGGCTACATTGAAGACCTTTTGAAATGGCCACCTTCAAGGACTGAACTCTCAGGCCTGTAGTGTGTCACATCTGTACGTTACAATAGGCCGCGTGGAATGAATGAATCACATGATTGTATATGCTCTGTAATGATAGCCTTAACCTTGTACTACACTTCAGGGCTGAAACGCCCAGGGCTCACCAACAGCCCTCTGTGTCATTATCTCAGGCTTTTCGCAGCTAAGTGCTCGGTTTGGATGGGATGTGGTGTAGAATTTAGCAGCCCACAGAGAAGTAGGTTCCTTCACATTTAAGGCCGTGTACTTGTCAGATGTTTTCAGAGCTGATGTCATGTGGCGCTTGTGATGTGTCACTGGATGATGTCAGCACAGGCTTTTAAACTACACTTGTTTTCATTATATGCTTGAAATGACCGAAGTGGAAAGTCTATTTTTTTTAGTTTAGCCTCTGCACTTAGACCTTGTGTCATGTGTTTATTTAAACCTGAGTGTATTTCATGTTTCCACCAATACTCTTAATTGTAGAGTGTGACTCTAATCCTATAGGTTAACCGCTGCTATAAAACCTGATGTCAAGCAGCTTTTACCTAATCACTGCTACAAGGGGTTGAATAGATGCAGAGTTATTGTTAAGGGCCGCACAGTGAATCACATAGAAGTTTTAGGATATTTGGATATGTTGTAGTAACATAACCTCAGTACAACTGTTTGATACGAGTTTAGAATACAAGGAGTTATCAGGCAGGCAATTATCTTCACTATTCACACACATTAGATGAATGAATTGGTCATTACTCAACATTACTCAACAATTGCACCAATAATGTAATCATTTAATATTGAAAATAAAATTTTAATTCATTCATTCATTTTTAGATGCTGTGTGTATAATTCATAGGTGCATATTGTTAGATAGGGTGAGAATAGGTTGTGAACGTGAAACATTAATGACATAATGAAATCAATTAAATTGGCTATGTATGAATATGTTCATAATATTTTTGAAGCAGATATTAGATTCGTAAATCAATCAATATTTAGGCTTTAAATACATACAATACAGGTGAACATTGACGCTATATTTAACGCCCCACATAACACACTTTTGGGTCCCGACCCACCATTTTGAAGCCACTAATGTTGAATGATTTGTGGAAATGTTTTTCCCCTTTTAAACATTTTATCTGACAACAATAAAATTTGTGCCAAAAAAAAAAACATAATGCAAAAAGTGGTTCAGTAGCCTGTGATGAGAGATTATTTTGAAACAGGGCTTTGATTTTCTTATTTTCTTGCGACTTTGAGACAATTATTATTATCAGTGTGTAGAAGTCGGCATGCCACTCTGAGATAGCAGGCTGGCCAGTGCTTATATCCAAGGGATTTTCAGCACTGGAACAAATGCCTACTCTGTGCCTACTTTCCCAGCTGCCTCACCCAGTGCAAATATCAGTCTGGCATTCTGGTGATTCATAAATGGGTGAGAGGCGGACATTTGTGGCTGGAAACGATAGGTGTGTGTTTTTGATGTCCTTTTCAGGCACTCTTCTTTGTAATGTAATCTCATAATTTCTTCCTGCCTTATGTGTATTTTCTTTGGTTAATATTAATTTGTAAGCACAAATGATGTGGTCTGTCAGGTTTACTCTATAATGAAGCTTTGCTGATCATCCTAAATAAAGGATAATTTAGAAGAAAGGGAAATGTTTGGAAGTTGAATGTCACAATGGATTTAAGTATGCAAATGGAAGTGGTTAGCACTTCCTGGCATGTGTCTGTCAATAAGACCCACTCCCCTTCTGTCCTCCACATGTTAAGATCACTGGCTGGATGGAAGTTGCCCAGTGCACCGGTCGCTAAATCAGATCCAGGACTCTGGGAAGTGCTTTCCCTGAAGACAAGACGGGAGCCATGCAGGCATTTCAAACATCCACTTAATTTATGGGTTGAATTTTCCCCTCTTAAACCTTTTCAAAATATTTAAAATCAGGTAAATGCAATGTCAGCATTTGTTTGTTGGTCTGTTCAAAAGATAACTCAAATGGTCAGAATTTTGTGAAAGTTTCAATAAATGTCAGTGAAGGGTAAGGAAGAAATTCCTTGAGTGGACTGGAACACTATCTGGATCCAGAATTTATTTTAAAAGAATCTGTACCATAGCAAGATACGGATATCCCAACAGATACTAACTCCAGCCTCAAGGGGCCAGTAAAGCCCAATTACTCTGTGTTTGTGGATTATTCACAATCATCATTCATTACCATTGGGATTTAACTGCTTTGTGGCTCTGTTGATAAATCACTCACCCTTGAATGAGAAGATCCCTGGTTTGAGTGTAGGTCTGTGGCCTGTATCTTTACCATTGTGAGATAGCCCTAACCCCTGCCCTAGCGGAGGTCTGTGCTGTCTGAGAGCTACTAGTTTGACAATCAAGGAATTAAGAATTGATACAGCTCTTTTTTTTTTAAACACTGGCATTAAATATAAAGGTGTTATCCTAATGAACCATAGGAGTGATTCGTTACATGTTTATACAGAGTCTTCCAATGGCACAGATTACATTGTGTTGAACTGAACATGAATGTGACTTGCCCTCATCTCTCAGAAGTGAAATCTCTCAATAAAAACACATGGTGATGATGATTCAGGCATTCACCTGAACTGACCTTATTCTTGTCACATGTTCCTGCTACGTCACACTGTAGTTGGTGATTAATTATTCCTGGCCGAATATAGGCCTGGCACACTAAAGAACTTTCTTTTCACCAGCTGTTTGTGGTAATCTTGTGCTGAATAGGATTTATCACACTGATGAGCCATAGCCAGTTCAAAGCCTCACGCACTTCTTAATAATTTAAATGTGTTCAGGTGCTTGGGGGTCAAACAGCTACACAAAAGTTCAACACTGAAGCAGTGCTATCACAGAACACCTTGCTAATGCACTGTAAAACCTGTTTTGCTTGTTTTATCAAAATACATGGGTGTCAGCTGCACCTGCAGGCTGCAGCTCTGTTCCCAGCCTGAATTGAGTCTTAACTCTTTCTGCGTGTCTCCCTGAAGCTGCTAGGCTGCTGCTGGAGCTATAATATTACTCATCAGCAGCAATATGGTTAAAAGGGAAAATAACTTGGCTGTAAAACATCAGGCAAAGGCTGCAGAGAAACATGCTTTAACTCGGTTGACACCTGAGGCACACAGTACATTTCCAAAGAAATATGGAGGCTTTAAGCTCGCTTTCTGACATGTTCAAGAACTTTTGCATATTAGAGTATATTAGAAAGCATGGTATTTTTTAGACATCCCAGAGAAACGTGCTGATTAATTTATCTTCATATTTTTTTCTGTTCTACTTCTTAGACTCTCTTTGATAACATTCAGGTAATATAGATGTTCAGATATTTTACTCAACATATATTAGCAGAGGCAGAGATAGTGTGAATGCTAGCTCATCAAATTCCTGACATTGTGGCTGAAGGTCTGTTCCTTGTCTGTGATGGGGAGGGTCTGTCAGAGTCAGACTGAGGGGAAAATACTCAGGAAATCCTAAACAGATTGAGATATACCTGGACATTGTACTGAAGTGTGTATGTGTGTGGTTGTGTGAGACTCCACAAAGGTGTGTGGCTATAAATAGTAACGGGTGGGCGTCCACAGTCCTGAGGCCTGAACTCCAACTGTTACACCGACACCATTAACTCAATGTAAACAACAATGTTTAAAGAGTTCACTTTTAAACAACCGCCTTCTTTTTTTGACTCACTGTATCTATTATTTTGGGGAATCTTTAGGACAAGCTGTCAGTGTTAAAACAGCTGTTTATTTAGGAAAGTAATTCTTTTTAGTTTTGGGTTTCTTTTTGGCCATTGCAGATTTTTTTGTCTTGAAGCACCACCACAACATAATAATCCTACCATGTGCAGGAAAAAAAAAAGTATTCGAACATCCATTCTGTGATGTAGTGTAAAGTGAAATGTCTAATGTAATGACATATATTGTATGTGCAGAATGACTCTCCAGAGTGGACAGGCTTGGCTGATTCTCTGGCAGGACCATACGCAACAGAAGAGGAGGCATTTTCATGGCCCAGACCAAAAACTGTGCATTTACGGCGCACTTCCCAAGGTTTCGGCTTTACCCTGCGGCACTTCATTGTTTACCCACCTGAGTCCTCGATGCACTATCCATTCCCGGTAAATATCACTTACATTAACACAAGTATTAGGTGGTGTCCGGCCTGAACATTAAAGTCACTTAAGTTTTTCTGTGTTACAGGAGGAAGATCATGGTCGCAGAGGTAAGCAAAAATGTGCTGTTTCTTTTCATGACTGGCCTTCAGTACTGCTGAGTCAGGGCAGTGCCTCTGACTTCTAATGACTTTTAATCCATTCACTCTCTGGCTTTTTTTGCTTCCTTATGCGATGAGAACAATGTAGCTCCCTCGTGTCACTGACCTTTGTGAAGGCATAAAAGGTTTGGTGAGCACCACCTGTTTTGAGTGCAGCACTGACCCAGCTCTTCATATTGTTTTACTTTGTTACTCTTGCTGTTTTTCTCAACAACTGCAAAAAGCCTGTCAGAGATGGCCTCATTTTTGACTGTGCTGGGCATGTTTGAACTGCTTTCTCTTGTTAGCTTAAATCAACAGTTCTTTCTTTATTACAGAGTAAACACCAGGGAAGCCCACTGCTCAAGTTTCTGGCTTAACTATACTTTATGTGTAAAGCTGCAAAATGAACTCATTAAGTTCTTTGGACTGAAGTCATGCCCATATAAAATGTCCCATTTGACATGTAGTTGCAGCTGTAACTGGATTTTTCCCTTTAATGACGACTAGGTCCTTCTTCGTCAGTAGTTCCTTTGGTAGTAGTACTTTAGAAATTTAGACATTGGACATTTAGAAATACACTGCTAAATGCTGCAATCTCTTACAAAGACAAATACGTGAGTAGTTGACTGTTTAAGTCTCATTGTACAATATAGCAAAGATAACACAAACTTTTTTAAAGTAGTCCTTTCTATTATTTTACATTATTTAAAATACCTCTAAAAGTAATGACCATTACCACTGTAGATGAAGAAAAACATCTTAAAGGGTTGTCAGTAGTGAGTGTCAGAGACCCATCACATAGAGGTGCACCATCACATTATGCCATCAGGGGCAGCACCTGTATGAAACTCCTGCATTACATATGTGTTTATGGCTGAGTAATCTCTGTATAGAAGAGATGAAAATGCTCATAAGGCTCTTCCAGCTCTTACAGTTATATTCATAATGTCACTCTAAGCCACTTGAAGTGTTTAAAACATTCATTGAATACATGGAATTAATGTATCTGTGCACATATCTTTATCAAAACCAAATTGTACCAGCTCCTAATTATTTGTAACACAGCTTGATTGTACACAGGCCTTCCTTCAGTGTAGTGCTCAGTCGTGAGCTGACTCACTAGCAGAATGTTAACTCTGGTGACAGGCTCTTAGCCACTCTTTGGCAGTGCCCAGAGCTATTTCTCAGTTTATAAGGAAAGAGTGGGAGTTGCAGCTGAGCTCACTGTCACTCCACCTTCTCTCTTTCCTTCATTTTAGTTTTCTCTTTCTTTTCTGCAGTCTTGCAGCTGCTAGGAGACAAGTCCAGCATGAGCAAACGGGTTTTCCTGTTTTTAGCTGCTGTCCAACCCCTCAGCCCCCACAGCCCCTTCCTCCTGCTCTTTTATATCTTTAAAGTAGTTAATTCGCTTTCTATTTCAGTGTGACTAAGTATTGGCCAGAACAGCCTGTTCTTTGGTCACTATGTTCATTCACATATTTCTTGACAATTCTGCCAAATTTTGTTTAATTCACACACACAAGTTCAGTTGCTTCCTTCACCTTCAAGGCAATACCTTCCTGGCCACTTTGCTTAGTTTGTAAAATAATGCAAGTACTATATGAATCCAATGTCTTTTCTATCATTAGGGAGACAGAGGAATAGGCTAGAGCCTATGGACACCATTTTTGTGAAGCAGGTCAAGGAAGGTGGCCCTGCTCATGGGGCAGGGCTTTGCACAGGTAATGCACGTTTTTAACTCAAGGTTTGACGAGGCTTAAGAATCTGTGTTTCAATGGAATCTGATGAATGATAGTATTATTATGTCTCATTTTTTATATATTAAAAATATCTCTCATATTTGACAGCTTATTAATGTCACTATGTTGATATTCAATTTTAGGTGATCGCATTGTCAAGGTAAATGGAGCAAGTATCATTGGCAAAGCATATGGTGAAGTTATAACCTTAATCCAGGAGAGGTAAGTAGTGAGTTCTTTTTCCTGATTTTGCAAAATCTCCATTATAAATAAAATATTTATTGTCCCCATACAGCGGTGACTTCCTCGAACTTTGTGTGATGCCAAAAGATGAGGATATACTGCAACTTGTAAGTATTTTGAATGTTTACGCTGTGCTGAAGCTCATAGTTTCTCCTGTGCCTTCTCATCCAAATCTACAGAGCTGCTCTAGTTAAATGTATTAATACAGAGACTGCAGGGTTACTGTCCCATCAGGGCTCACTATCTGGGTTCCTAAATCAGGACAGTGTTGCTTTTTCAAACATCCTGCTACTACTATTGAATAAAGGTCTGAACAAACATGTTGTCATGGTACAAGCATATTTAAACACACTTTAATAGCTTTCACCATCATACCAACACATTACTTTAGAATTATTATTACTTTGAAATGGTAGATTCATACATAGTTTGTCTCTAGCTCATCTATGAAATATAAACATTAACCCTTGAAGCACTCTAAAGGGAGCAGCTGAACATTTTCTGTGTTCGAACTCATTTACTGCTCCTGTTTGTCCATTGTCTTTTTCATATTCTATTGTTTTTCTCACCATTTCTATTCATATGGTTGACTGTTGATAATACATTATGTCCTTGAGCATAGTACTACATAGTAATGGACCTGAGAGGTGTTCATAAGAACAGGAGGATCTGTGCAAAGTGACATTACACTGTAGGAGGCAGCACACACTGACTGCTTAGAGACCGCAGCAGTTGCTTAGCAAAGACAGAGCGTGTACATTCAGAAAGCAGAAAAGGGAGGGAACTGTACACCAGGGAAGAAGAGCCACTACTGAGGCAGAGGAAACAGCTCCAACGAGGAAATGAAACTAGAAGATCTAATCGGCTACCAGAGCTGTGATCTGAACAGGTTGTTATAAAGGGAATAGAGAGAGGAGGGATGAGTGGGAGTGGAGCTGTACCATCACAGCTAAATGTATAATGAGCAGCTGCTGCTTCTGTCATGTGAGCAGTGGAGGGAGGGAGAAAGACGTAGACTGGAGCCACCTTGTTCATTTAGCGTAATATTCTGGCCGCAGATGGATAGAACTATGGAGACTTAAGAGCAACATGAGAGGCACGCTTCTGCTGCTGCCACCTTATCCAGGACACACTGACACGAGCAGGTTGTAACGTGGCAACCCCTGCTACATCACTGCTTCTCATCCCTGTGTGCTGCCGCTGCAGCTCCAGTGTATTTTTAGCATGTCAAGCCCAAGCTCCTCTGTGGCTGTTTCATGTTCTCTCCTTTTTTCTTGTGTGTATTTTTCACTGCTGGCATCTTTTTCTCCTGCATCATATTCTTTTCCTAATGCTCTGATTTTCACACGCTGTAATGGCAGCCTTTTTCACTGGAGACTGCTTATCTGGTAAGCAAACAGCAGACTGGGTCGCCTGACGTTGACATGTTGTGCTTGCTGTCTCATTGTGCATATGTCATGCATGCCAGCAATGTCATTACGTAGATATTTTCCTATGGCTCATTCTTCTGTAGCTGTCCTGAGATTCTCAGTAATGAATGGTTACAGTTAAGTGTAGACCATAGAGATGGCTCTTCTTGCAGTACCTGTTAGATTGAGCACTCGAGTGGTATACAGCTGGCAGTGACAGTGAAGCCTCGCCCCTTCTTCATCCTCCATGCCTAGTTTCATTACTGTGATAAGAGCCAGTGACCCCTGAACTCTCTTGCACACTAATGCGTGAAGAGGGAGGAATATAGCTATCACTGATTGCTGTGACACATACAGTTTTATCTGAGATTGTAATTTAACACCAGGTAGCAGGCTCAAAGTCCTTATACTGAATCAGTTAGTACATATGGTACAATATGTTAAGGAATGCAGATACACTTTATTTTATTTTTTTAGGTGTAATAGTAGGATGCTATTACATAACAAGTAGGCTATAAATAGCCCCCTCATTATGATCATAGACATTGTGTTCATTAGAGTTGACATACTGCTGACTACAGATTCAACATTAATTATAATAATTTAGTATAAGATTATTTGATTTATTTTTCCAATCCACCACTTTTTTCACATATTAGAATTTTAAAAAAATTTAGTTTTCCTAACGAAGATTTGTGTTATGAGGTTGACTGTGTTGTAATTGGTCTCAAAACTCCGGACAGTGAAATTACTGCAGAAACTCTAAATTACAAGCAGATGAAGTCCACTGACACCCATGAACTGCTAACGCCTCCGCTCACTCAAACTGCAACATACACTGCCCACACATGCACAGAGCATTTGTAAGATTATGGCTGACTTCTTTAGGAGCATCTAATAGCTGAATATTATACACTTGCAGTGCACACCATTGTATTAACTGAAGATATTTTTTGTGCTCTCCCCAGGCTTACTCCCAGGATGCCTACCTCAGAGGCCACAGTAGCTACAGTGGAAATGCCTGCCACATTCCTGAGCCTCCTCCAGTATGCTACCCCAGAGTAGACTGTAAGCCTACGGGCATGGCCCAGGCCACAGACTCTGCGGGGCAGGTCTGCCGAGGGCCACCTACTGACCATGGGTATCGAAAGGAAATTACAGTGCCTCCATCTCCCCCTCTACCATCATATCCAAAAAGCCAGATGGCAGTGTGCATGCGCAATGATTCTGTGCGGACAGTGGTAGTACCTCCTGATACAGCCCATATAGGGCGCATGGGACCAGCACACAGAATAGATTATGTGGATCCAGGCTTCATCAGGGGGAGACCTGGCTCATTAGCCCAATATCCTCATCCCCGAAAGGCTGATATCTATCCCACTGGACCAGGGATGGTTTCATATGGGGGGCCACCCCCTCATTACCAGCCCAACCATCAAAATATTGATTGGCGTACCTACCAAACGTATAGGGAGTACATTGACAACAAAGGAATCCATTCTCATGGTAGCAGGACTATCCAGGAGAGGCTGGACAGTTTGCGAACTGGCCAGCACTCCTTCAGTGTTTCCCAGCACATGCCGCGAGGAGACTGGTGCTCCAAGGGCATGCGGCGTAGGAGCACTTCACATGAGCGCTCGTACCAAGGACCTCCACCCCACTTTCAGATGGCCCCCCGCAGTGCCTCACAGGACCGCATGAGTTCAGAGAGGATAGCACATGCAAGGAACTGGCCCCCTCGCAGTGTGTCCCAGGATGGCCTTTTAAACAAAGCACGGGCACACTCCACAGACTATGTTGACCCTTCAGAGCTTGCTCGGCCAATGGAGAGGATGGCAGGCTATGGGCGAGCAGACCAAGGTACCAGGGCCAGCAGACAGTCTATGCCCAGACAAGCGCTGCTCTATAGGCCCTCTGTGGGATACAGCGGAGGCAGGAGGGGTTCTCCAAACCCTCCTGTATATAATAAAGGACCAGATTCACATCAATTCCGCTCCTCACCTATGCTTTCGGAAAGACCCCAACATTTTGGGAAAAGCACAAGTGCAGAGCAGTCTCTTGCTGACAAAAAACCTGGAATCAAAGCTATACATCCAGGACACTTCTCACAGCAGGGCCATAGCAGAACCCGAGCTGAGTCCTTGCAGCCTGTTGAGGCAAGAAAAGACACAGTGTTAGCACTCAGGTCCGCGTCCTGCTCCACCCCAAAACAAATGCCCCTGAGACCAAGCAACCTCAAACCCCCTCCCCCAGAGCCCCAGACTCAAGTGAATGGACGTAGCCCCACAGAAAGTGGGGTGGTTTTACGAGAGAAGCTCCCTTCTGGAAAGAACCCCAGCCCCCTGCGCCACCCCTCGTACATCCTTGCTGTAAATGATGATGGAGCAGACCCCACCGCAGATGTGGTGGCATGCTGGCTTCCCAATGACGCACGGCGAGAAAGGCTCCTCGGGGAACAGCGCCACACCTCCTGCTCCAGCAACCTGGATGAGTCCCTCGACTCCATCCCATTCATCGGTAAGAGTCTGCTGGCAGCCTTAGACCGGCGTTGTCATAGCAACAACAGTAGGCAGGGAGCATGAGGGGGACTGACAGTGCTGAGAACCAGTCAAAAGACGGAAGAGAAATTGATCTTTCCGTGTTGCTAAACAGGATTTGCATGCCCACCTTAAGTGAATAAATGCTTTTTACATTATATATTACATATTTTTTTATTTATGCTTGTTGTAGAGTTGCTCTATATCAATAACCACTTGTCTACCCATCAGTCACCTGCTGTACTCATAGTAGTATTTTTTTAGTATAAGTAACAGGTTGTCTAAAAGACATCAGGGACTCTAGTAAATCCATTCTAGTAAAAATAATTGCTTAGAGTCAGTGCAGTACTGAAAGCAATTAATAATTTACAGCAAGTCATAAGCCTGTAAATATCCCCCACTGAGGACATTGCTATAGTTACATTGCTGGAGGCCATACAGAGCACAGAAGAGTATGTGTTTGGAATAGAAATCAAGTTTTTTGCATGAGTAATTTTTTTTCAGCATTTGTGTATCCTTTTCAAATTGTATGAATCTAAGTAATAGAAATGTAAACTTAATGCAGATGGATTGTACATGATTGCTACCATTTAATCTGAACACTTTTTTCTTTATATTTTCTCCTGCAGTCATGGTTATTTTAAATGTCCTGAGTCAGCAGATTTCAGTGTTAAACCAACTAATATATGATAGAGATAAAGGTAACAGTTTGTACTTTGCAGGATGTCTTTACCGAGAAACTGGGTCAGTAGAAAGCTGAAAATGCTAGAAGGTGTTTCTTTGAACTCAGGTAGAACAAATAGTTTAACTTTTCGGTTTATAATGAAAAACAAGTTTACTGTTGGTTGAGACCCCCAAAACATTTAAGTATGGATATTAGAAAATAAGTCTCTGTCCATGAAACACTGTTTTTTTTTTTCTCAAGTATTATTTGTTTATTTATTTATTTGAACTTTAATGTCTTGGTCTGAAGCTAGGTGAATGCCTTTTCCTCTAACAGTGCCTTTGTGTGTGCTTTAGTGATCCATATAACATTTGTGAACGATCTGACAGGCCAGGTGCAGACAAAGCTGCTAGTGACAGTGGTAATGCATCTACCCCACCAATCTGGGACTTGTGCCCTGACCCACAAGAACAGAGCCTCAATTGACTGTCCGTGCCTATGTGTTTTTATCAGTAGGCTTCTTGAAAAGTTCTCTCCCCGGGACAGAAGCTATTGCTCACTTGGTCTAGTTTCTTATATCTTAAATTTCCAAATATGTTACTTATTAAAGAAAAAGTGTTTTATTTTATTAGATATCAACAATAGATTTTTTATTCATTTTATACAAAAAACATTGGAAATACAGTCCATGAGGTGATACAGTGCTGATTACCAACATGAGACAGAACTGTCAAATTTTGCTTTCTTGGTTTGGTTTAAAGATCATGAATAAAATGTGATATTTTTTTCTTCTAAAAAAATGTTTTTTATGATTAGCTCTTAGCAGACCTCAATTTTTCCTCTGTCCCGTTTAAAGTTGGTACAGGCTAGAACTAGGACATCTTTTAAATTTAGCTCCAAAAGCCCCTTGGCTGCAGAGAGCAGCTCTGGGCTGTTTCATCTTTGAGGTTTCTGTTGTAGGAAATAAGTTGTAAGCAAATGTTTACGCAGGTACTCTTGCTTCCTCCCACTGTTCAAAGACATGCAAGTGTTATTGTAAATTGGTTACTCTAAATTGCCTGTAGTTAAAGAATGTGAGAGTGAATGGTTGTCGGTCTGTGTATGTCTCTGTGTCAGCCCTGTGGCTAGCTGGCTCCTGTCCAGACTGTACGGCCCAAAGTTATAGGGATAGGCTCCAGAATAAGCAGAAGATGAATGAAGATGTTTTTCCATCTTATCTGTGTTGTGCCATGATAGTAATGCCACTTTTCATGTCATAATAATGGAATACTCTGTGATCATAGATGAGCCAGTTAGCCCAAGTGTGGACCGCGAGGCTGCTCCTATTCCTCCATCTGCTGTGATATCTGTTGCACCATCGATAACAACGGGTCCCTCTAGTCCAACCTCCACATGCCCTCCAATCCACCGCCAGCTGTCACATGACGAAGGTAACAGATACCGGGGGCGTAACCAGAGATGAATGGAAGTCAATCCTTCACAATTGGCATGAAACACACTATAGATATATCTGATTTCAAAGCCACACCTACATTTATAAAGCCTAATTATGCTGTGGCTAAATAGGATTAAGAGCTGTGTGTGATTGTGGTAAAATCTACGCATTATATTATTGATGAAGAAAATTATTCTTGTACTTATGTCTTTGCTTTAGAATCTCTGAGAAGTGCTTTCCTGGAATCAGACTCCAACAAAACTGAACGGTCCAAATCTTACGATGAGGGTTTGGATAACTACCAGGGCGAGCACAGGAGGTAAAATTTAAATGGGAGGCACTTTTTATACTATACTATTGTGTTATCATAAAATTATTCCTCTTTTGATATGTATTGCCTTCTATTGAAATTCCTCAGCCGAGCATCATCAGTGTCTAAGCCTATGGGTAGTCTCAGGGGGATAAGAAAGGTAAGTAACTTGACTAACTCACCATTCTCTGTTGTCTAACACTATTATAGTCTGACAAAAAAATGCCACCTATGGCCTAAATAATGTATGCTGCTGAAATTACAGTGGTTTAAAATTTGATATCTGGTATGTTAATATTTTTCAAGATTGTAGATATGCCAAGTCCAGATGACTTCTTTTTAACCTTTTGTTGTGATAGATAATCAAAAGTTTTTCTTTACTAGGTCTTGGATGGTCATAAGTCCACTGGGGAGTCAGGATCTCGGAGGGATTCCTCAGCAGATATATTTCCAAATTCTTCCAAAGAAGGGCTGCTTAAGTTTAGGCAACTTAGTACAGATAAAAATAAGGTAAGACTATTTGTTGGTGGTTCTTGACCAAAACCATTGTTACATGTAATGTAATTGTTCCTCACCTTGTTTCATTTTGTAGCGTGTTGGAGGAGGCATGAGATCTTGGAAGCAGATGTATGGTGTTTTACAATGCCACACTCTCACCCTGTACAAGGACAAGAAGGATGCACTTTCTCATGTGTCGGGACAGTCTGAAGAGGACCCCTTGCAAATCAGTATTAAGGCCTGTCTGATTGACATTTCCTATAGTGACACAAGGCGCAAACATGTACTGCGGCTAACCACCTCGGACTGCGAGTATTTGTTCCAGGCTGAAGGAAGAGAGGACATGCTAACCTGGATCAAAGTCATCCAGGAAAATAGCAACGTAGATGAAGAGGTACACTTTGAACACAGTCATAGACAATAGTCCTATTGTAAACATATTCTTCTTGGCAAACCAAAATGGCTTCTACTGGCGCACCCACACATTAAGTCCCTATTGTAAAGATTTTCTTTTTCTTTTTTCCCTTATGTGCTCTAGAACATGTTTTTTTGTTCTGTTGTGTCTTTGTTTGGCAGGTAAAAAAATAATTTTAGAGGAAGTGTGTTCACTGATAATGCCATGGGTTATTTGAGATGGTGTTCACACAGATCAAAAACTGCTGCTTTAGTCATTGTGTGGGCTCTTGTGCATTGAGTCAAGTTATTATTCATGATGACTAATCACTGATTAAAACAACGTCTCTGATAGAACTGTGAATTAAAATTTTTTGTAAGCAATAAGTTTTTGTTTTTTCAGAATGCTGCTGTAACAAGCCAAGACTTGATCAGTCGAAAGATCAAAGAATACAACATGATGAGGTATGAGAGCTCCACAGTGCCCTTTTGGGTACATCTCTGGAACCTGATATTGTGTTTTATTTATGTTTATTGCCATTGCTGAAACTATAAATTTCTCTGATTTGAAATGGGCTCAGTACACCCAGCAGCAGGTCTGAACCTTCCCCCAAACCATCTCGGCAGTCTATTCGTATTAAACAAGCCTTCCTTGGCTCTAAAACAGACAGCAGGGGCCATAGCCCGCATTCACCAAAAACAGGAGAGGAGCGAAGGGCACTAAAAGGTAAACCTTTACATGTTTAAAGGCACTTTGAACATGCTGTATTTATGTAGAATAAACTGTGAGAGGCAGTTTCCAACTGTATTCAGTCATGTTTGTGTCTCTCAGACGACTCCAGTCCACCGCGGGACAGAACGGCCTGGAAGATTGGAATTACAGGGATCATGAGGAAGCCTTTTGAGAAAAAGCCTCCTGCTGGGGTCACATTTGGAGTGCGACTTGATGACTGTCCACCTGCACAGACCAACCGGGTGAGCTGCCTGATTACTTGCGCTGTGAAGTGTTGTTTTTTTTGTTTTTTTAAAGCGCTAAAGTATAGTCCATATGCGTTGGCAGTTTGTTCCTCTGATCGTGGAGGTGTGCTGTAAAGTGGTGGAGGAGAGAGGTCTGGAGTACACAGGCATCTACCGGGTACCAGGAAACAATGCAGCCATTTCAAACATGCAGGAGGAGCTCAACACCAAAGGCATGACAGACATCGACATCCAGGATGATGTAAGGCACCAATACACTGCACAGTGACAGCAATAGCAAAACCTATTCACAAAGCTTATTAACATGCTAACTTATAATTACTGCAGAAATGGCGAGACCTTAATGTCATCAGTAGCTTACTGAAGTCCTTTTTCCGGAAACTGCCTGAACCACTGTTTACAAATGGTGAGATCTTCTTTTAACACGTCTGAATAGAAAATGGGTAAATGGCAGACTTTTTATTTTTTATTTTTTACTTTTCTTGCATTTAACAGAAAAGTATGCAGATTTTATTGAAGCCAATAGAACAGAAGACTCAGTGGAGAGATTAAAAGAGTTAAAGAGGCTGGTGAGTTTGTATTAAATTTAACCTTACTATCTAACCTTTAAGTGTCCTTCTGGATATCTACGCCTTGTTTATTCTATTACAGATCTATGAATTACCCGATCATCATTTTGAAACCCTGAAATTCCTTTGTGCTCACCTGAAGAGAGTTTCTGACAACTGTGAAAAGAACAAGGTACAACAGTTGAACATATTAAATACCACTGCATTAAACTTTTATCAATTATCATTTAAAATTATTTTTTTTCTTTGTTAGATGGAGCCTCGTAACTTGGCGATTGTGTTTGGTCCTACCTTGGTCAGAACCTCTGAAGACAACATGACCAACATGGTGAACCATATGCCCCACCAGTGCAAAATTGTTGAAAACCTCATCCAGCAGTACGATTGGTTCTTCACAGATGACGGGGACGAGGACCCTGTTGTAAGTGGAAAATCCCCTTATTTTTTTTCCAGCAGCAGGATCCAGTTTCTAAATTTTGTGTCCACTTATGTTTTCTCTTATCCTCATGTGTCTTCTTTATCGGCAGACCACAGCTGAGCAGGAGAGCACAGTGCAGTCTCAACCTGTGCCAAATATTGACCACCTGCTCTCTAATATTGGGCGAACTGCAGCCTCACCGGGCGAAGTGTCAGGTAAGTTACTTTTTATTTTTGAAAAACACCTCTACTATATCATTTGTCTATGTTATGACAGTAGTGGTACAAATATAAATTATCTTTTAATTCTCACTTGTGACAGCACTTTATGCCAAATAATGAGCATGTCTATAAATAGATTTAATAGTTTTAAAGGCTAAAAACATTTGTTTTTATTTTTTCAGTTTTCAGATTTTCAGTACATTTCCAAATGCAGTATTGTGTAATAGTTGGAAATTACTGAAAAGTGCATTTATTTTTAAGCCTTTTTTTGGCTAAAGCTCTAGTTTGTTTTCATATATTGCATTTTTTTTGGCCAAAGATCAAAAAGTTTGTTTGCATTCATTTCTTTGTTCTCCATTTTATTTCTACTTGCTCAAGTCATTTTATTTGATTTCTCCCTGTGCTTTACTTGTGTTGAGACGACGACTCCTTTTCTTTCCGTTCTTTTCTTCCCCTCCTCCTTGTCTCTCATAATCCCGGCATGTTCTCTCCCAAAGACCAATCTAACAAACAAAGAGCAAAGATGGAAGTTGTAACCCCTCTGACCTCTGCCCTTCTGTGTGTAGTGTGTTGTTTCTCTCCCTTATTCACACATGACCCACTCTTGACACAGGCCAAGTGGGCGGCGTCTATCACTCGATGATGTCGCTGATGGACTCTGTCCTGTCAGTCATGGACAGCTGGGACTGTAGGAAGAAGGACGAGTGTTGTGCCCACTGTAGCTGCCTAGTCTGCAGACACCCGCAGCTCTTTTAAAATTGGGCCAAAGGAAGAAAAACGATAAAAACGAAAGAAAGAGAAGTCGATGTTTGTCATTTTTACTGTGGTGTGCACGTCTCATATTTCAAACCCTGAAAAGAGGGGATACAGAGCAATGCCGCTGTATTTTGTCTGAAAGCCCTTCTGCTATCTCTTGTTGTCTCTAAAGCTGATCGCAAGGACAAGTAGCATGGTACGGTCAACCTAATGTGGCTCCGTCTGTCATGGTGTCTGAGGGCAGGGGTCTGAGTGCCGCTGCCCCCTCCCACTCACGCGATTACACACAGGCTACATACACAGCACTGGCAGATAGACAGTGGTCAAGGTGACAGTGGTGAAGATTTACTGTTTTTGTTTCCAGTGGTCATTGGTCCTTTTGTGTCATTTCTTTGACCTTGGTTTGGTTCTCATTCAGCATTACGTTACACTGTATCTCCCATATACTATTCCACCTCTTTTATATGTGTACATGCCACAACTTGAATAGCTTCACCATATACATGTTCATAGGGACTCTGGAACCACAGTGAGCAACTAGTTTTTAGTGATAATATGCACAAGATCTGATTTTGCTTTATCTGCATTTTCTTCCTATCTATAAGGCTGCTGTATTGCAGCTTGCTAGGTAACACCGGTGCTGGCCGCATCCAAAATAATGGAATTAATGTGTCACTGTTACAAAGTTGATTCTTTCAGAAATTAGATAATGTAGAAGTACACGTTTTCCCTTTCACATATCCTATAGGAGAAATGTAACTGCAAAAAATATTGTTATTTTGCATGTTTTCTATATGCCTGGATGTCTTCTCTATTACAGTATGTTTCAACAAAAAAAACTTACTATGTTTTAAATATACTGACAGTTTCTCTCACACCTTTAACACATTTTACATCTGGACATCTAGATGTCTTGCTGTTGTAAAAGACATTTCTTAATGTGTTATTTGGACAGTTGGTTACATTTTTTTAAGTGGCTTGTGGCTCCATAGTTCCTGCAACAATTTATTCTTGTTAGCTGTGGTCTGTGTATTTATCTTACTCTTTTACTTTGGGGAAATTTTTTGGGGGGTTTTTAGTTGTTGGCAGCGACAGACAACAGGACTTTGTGTATCTGGTAGTAAGAGCACTGTATATTTTTGAACTGAGTAAGGCTTGCTTGTGTCATTGTTGTGATCATGACACGCACTGTGATGTTGAGTCAGGGAAGTCTACAGCTGGTTGGTGGCTCGGTGTGCTCTCTCGCTCCGTCTTCGTCCGTGATGTGCCGCCGTCTTCATCCAAACATGAGCATGAGCTGCTTTGTGTCTTGGTCTACTGCCGAGTCTCTTCCTCATCTTCAGGCCTCCTCTGCGTCTCCTCTTGTTCTGCTCTGGTGGTTACATGTCGTCTGTCTTTTCCATTCAGCTGCTCTCATTGTTCTCATCTTTGTCTGTTTTACTCTAAGCAAACTTTTACTCCACTTTACCTCTGTATCTTGTGCACTGTGTAAGTCAATCAGGTGACAGACTGCTACTAATGGCTGTTTTTCTTAAATGCAGATTCAGCATGTAGTGATTCTTCAAAATCAAAGGTAATGGTGATTACATTTAATTTAATCTGTTGCTTGTTGCTGGCTTTCTGTGTAACTCTCTGTGTTTTGTGTAGGGTTTATGGGGCTCTGGGAAGGATCAGTGCAGTAAAGAGATGCTGCGCTCATCTTTCTTCGTCAGCCGCAAACGCAAGAAGCCCAAGGACAAAGCCCAGCCCAGCAGCTCCGACGATGACCTGGACTCAGGACCCCGTGTCCTGGGGGAAGAAGCGTGCGTACAGCAGCCCATGTGGTCACCTGACAATCGGGCCGAGGAGGAGGAAGAGGAGAAGAATAGGAGCAGGTTGAGTTCTGAGGACCAGCTGGATGGCCCAGAAAAAGAGCCCATGTCCCCTGAGGTCCAGACACCCTCACCCCCCCAGTCGCCCAGCCTGAGCGAGCGCATGTCCATGGCTCACCAATCCACACTGTCAGACCCACCCGGTAACTATGATGACACAGTGTCCGATCTGGGAACCATGAATAGCACCAGCTCTCAGGCCTCAGTGCCCAGAGCAAGGCGCTGCCGGAATCTGGCTGCGGGACACGAGGGCACTTTGGGCAGTCTTGGGACAGATGTGTGCTCTATCACTTCAGACTACTCCACTACGTCCTCCATGACCTTCCTGACGGGTGCAGAGCTCAGTGCCCTGAGCCCCGAGGTCCAGTCTGTGTCTGAGAGCCGAGGGGACGATGCTGATGATGAGCGCAGTGAGCTTATCAGTGAGGGACGTCCTGCTGAGACAGACAGTGAGAGTGACCTGTCTGTGTTCACCGTGGGCCGGGACAGTGTGGTCTTGCGACCACTGCAGTCCCACAGGCTTATCGAGGGAGACACACTGTCCCGCAAGAAGGCCCAGAAGACCACCAGTGAGACATCTCTGGATGGCCGCAGTGATAAGGATTCAAACAGGCTGTCCCGTGCCATGGGCTCTACTAAAGGTCGCTCTAGTGGCAGCCTCAGCTCCTCGTCCCGCAGCGAGCTGGACAAGGGGGAGCCAGCATGGAGGCTGAAGATCACTGACCGCCTCAAAGTGCGTCTGCGAATGTCTGTGGACGACATGTTTGGGGTGGGAAGCCAGCGCACCCCTGAGGGACGCAGCAAGAAGAAGAACATTCGGCGCCGCCACACCATGGGGGGCCAGAGGGACTTTGCAGAGCTGTCTGTACTGGACTGGTCCCAGCCGGTCTCCATTGGGCCCCGGTCCGAACTGTCAGCGGTGGACCGGCTCAAGCCTAAGTGCAGTTCCCAGGATTTCTCCATCGGAGACTGGATCGCCCGCGAGCGCCACCGCACCAGCAACCCAGAGGTCAGCCTGGAACAAGGGGAGCAGCAGCTGGAGCGCAGCACCTCAGCCTCCTCTGAACTGCCCTCCCATCCTGCTGAGGCCTTTAACGGGGACATCGCCCCATCTAAAAACCTCAGCCTCGCAGCCACCGCTCACCCCCATAAACTGACCAGCTCCCAAGTGGTTCACTCGCGCTTCTACCAGTACCTGTGACCCACGTGGGATGTATGCCCTGTGCAGGACCTGTGACCCGTGTGTGGTAGCTTTGTGTAGAACGTATGTGGGACTGTTGGTGTGTATGGTGTGTTGTACATGTAATGTCTGGTGAGTTTGCATGTTGTACAAATGTCTGGTGTGTGTAAAAGGTGTGAACATATGAATTAGTGCACACAGGGATTGTTGGTCTTGTTCATGTATAAGGCATGAATCAAAAAGTTCTGAATATTTTTCCTTTTTTTTTTATTGTTCTTTTTTTAACTTTTCCATGACTTTGGAATGTTAAGCAGTAGGAAGAACTCCCTTCTGCTTCAGATTCCTGATAAACATTGAGAGGACCTGATGCTCATTCACCTGAGCCTGTGAAGCTTGTACAAGGATGTGCGATTGAGTTTAAAGGTTTAGTCAAGTGGCTTTAAAGATGAACTTAGAATGAATAGGACGCAGTTATAGACAGATTTTCTAGTTTTGCAGAGGAACTATTTTTGTGTAAAGAAAGTTATGGTGTTCAGAGTCTCAGTAACCAAATGAAGAATGTACAGACTGCTTGCTGTAAAAGTGACTCAAAGCTTTAGATGCTTGTGTTCATTCAAAGAGTAGAAGCGCTATTTTTCTGTGTACTTGAACTGTGTTTTGGTACAGCCTGCATGTGGACTAGCTGTCTACGCCAGCCGGGCCTATCCAAAGGTACAAAGTAGAAATACTCTATGGGAATATTGGACTTGTGCAAATGGAAACAAGTTACTATAAAGCCAGTTCAATGGTTCAAGAGCAGTGATCAACATCCCTCTGATGCAAATGTTTAGTGTTTGTGGTCCATTTGTTAGTCACTGGTTATAGATTGCAAAGAAAAAAAAAAGAAGAAATGGGTAAATCAGAATCATGTTTCAGGAAGTGCCTAACAAAGAAATGTAAAGGGTGCCATATTGTCTTTGTTGAGATACACGAAGATGTTACTGTGAACGACATTTTTATTGTTGACTTTCACAGATGTTCTACAGATTTCTGTATCAAAATGCCGAGCTTCCATTCCTTAGGCATTCCATTCTGGTCTTATCACGTTTTATACTTTCCCCATTTTCATTTTTTGATTTTAACAGAACTTGAATTTTAAATATTCCTTGTGAAAAAGTAACTTAAATGTATATAAGCGCCATGTTTTAGCTGCTTTTCTTTTCATTTTCATATGTTTGCAGGTTTAAGTACAGTATTGTAAGATGCTCATAAGACCTTCGGGTGTTGTGGGCAGTTTGGTACTTTGTTAAGGTCCTGGCACAAAGAAACTGTCACTAAGCTTGGACCATTTGTATCAATGCTGCGTTCCTCTGATCGTGAGAGGGACACAGATTCCTGAAACACTGGAAATAAATTTTGTCAATGGCAAAGGTTTCTGTCAGTTTTTAAAGCTAAGATACAAAGGATACGAAGGCCTATACCCATTAGAATCTTGTACTGCAATGCATTCCTTGTACACTAGAGGGTGCAATGATTAAGTAACTTAATTTGCAGTGAAATAGTTAAAACCAACAACCGCTACATTTCAAAATGCTTTATATACAAGTTGCACATACAACATAAAGACTTAAACAATATAAGTTTTATACACTTTGTACATCAGCCGACTAGAAACCACTGACAGTACTAACAGAAAGGCAAGCCAGTTAACACATTTCAAATCAAACCACAAAGTAATGGTAGATGAGCATAGTTAACTCATCAGTATGTTTAGAGGTACATCTCTGACTATCTGTAAACGAAATATTCCTTATTTCTTAATACTATCTTTCCAACAGGTAAACGTTACATTTTTAGGATGGTGCCATAACTCGAGGTTTGAACCAACATTCAGGAAAAAGTGTAATCTGGCTTTCTAGTCATTGACAGAATACACAGTTCAGACAAGGCTTATCCATATTTACTCATTTAGTGTCAGTGGGCTCCTAACATAAACATTTCACCCACAGTAGTAAGGCACAGTGACAAATTCAGAAATATGCAAAGGGAAAATACATTTTTTTTGTACAGACATTTGATTTTTGAGTCGAACCAAAGTTCCCATTGTGCCCTTGTTTTGTAAAGCAACTATGGACTGATGCAGCCAGACATTCACTCAATAACACAGAACTACTGTCAGACACAACAGAGAAACTGGGAGTTATCATAATCAAGAACACAATATCAGTAAATTGGCAAGGTTATCACATACTGGCAGCCTTTCAAAAAGGTAAATGTCAACATAATGAATTGATAAGGATATATTGTGCTGCAAAGCGCTTGATTAATGTGCCACAGTTGGAATAAGTCTCATGGTTCAGTGGACGTCATGTTGGTCATGTTGGTCCACAGTTTGTCCACCAGAGGGAGTACTTTTCCTTAACACTATGTTCTGGAGTCCAATATTAGTCATTTCAGGGATTCAGTCATGGTCATTTTGCCAGATTCCCTGCCAGCAGCCAGCACAAGATGAGAAAAGAAGGTTGTAGGCCGAGGTCACTTTGCACATGCAACTTTGCACCTCAGAGTGGACTCAAAACCTAACTGGACAGCAGCAGATGGGTGGATCAGCTTCTTAAGATACATGTTGCATATTGTGCTGTAGAGCTGGCTGTGGCTGCTCACTGGAGTCTTAGCTGTCCTCCTCCTCCTGTTGGTCATCTGTCGGGACGTCTGGGACCCGGAAACACTCCTCAAAGAAGTTGACCAGAGACAGGCTCAAGTGCTGCTGCGTCCCCTCGCTGTGCAAGAAGTGTCCCTCATCTGGGTAGATCTGTGAAGTAACACAACAAATCTGACTTAGTGCAAGTGTTTCTAAAACAAGCTTTTACTTATGAGGGATTACAAAGTCTTGCTGTTCGAGGGACTCTAATTTTTATTTTTTACAATGTATTTTTTCAAATTAATACTAGAGGCCAACAGGTCATTAGTAAATAAAATTTTCCTTTTTTCTTCTTCGTCACAGCAAGTCATCTGCATCCTGGTGTGCCGTGATCTGGCCAGTTTATGCATATCAAAAAATATATTTTCATATAAATGTATGTAAAATGACTTGTTGGGGTTGAGTAGCTGCCCCCACTCTTGTGGTGTGTGGCCCAAAATAACTGCCATTCCTCAGGTGTGATAGTGACATCCCACCCACCTGTAGAGTATAATTAGCCTTCTCGTTGATTAAATGGTTGATAAACTTGGCTGTGTGCTGAAAGTGAACCTTTTCTGTGAAAGATGAGAGTGGACAAATGCATTAGGCTTGATAGTGTTTCACTGACTGCATCATTAAGACGTAATGCGTTGCCAGACGTGCTGTAAATCTCTTACCGTCAGCAGTCGGGTGAACAATCAGGTACTGCTTCTCCACAAGCTGACCCGCTCTGTGTGCTAAATTTGCCATCTGACAAGAAAAAGACAAATCTCACAACATCTCTTTTTTTTTTAAAATGGCCCCCGATTACCATCCTTTTGCTGACTGAGAAAAGCCAAGCATGATTTAGAGACATTAAAAGGCTATAACTTTACCATGTAGACTCTGGAATCTGTCTTTGAGCCAAGATATCTTTCTGAAAATGCAGAGGCTGTGAAGAAAAAAGAAAGAACAATTTAGATTCTCAGCTGGACCTTCTCCTAACAAGCATAAAGTCATGCTTGGTGCTAGTTCAAGTGGGGTTATATAGGCTAATTATGTGTAGACTGTTATCTGTATAGAGGGTCAACGGGGATATAGCTAATAACTAACTACATCTTACATAAAGCTTTGTCACAGGGCAGTAGATTTTACAACACAGTATACTGCATTTTGCAAATATAGCTCCTTTTTAATTGCCAAAGCTAAAAGGTGCCAAGTTAGTGTTGAAGAAGCATTAACATACCATAGAGCTCAAAATCTGTAATGGGGGAAACTGCTGTTCCACATTTGAGTTGGGTGAATTCCTCAGAACTTAAAAGAAGTGTGGCTAGATATCCTCCATAGGCCTAAAGAAGACAGAAACAAAATGATTAGCACTACTAAACTAAAAATACTATTGACATTAAACTAAATTTTATATCTAGTTGTCTAGCAAATTTCTTACTTACTTTTCCATATACTCCCATTCGGTTCTTATCAATGTAAGGCTCTTTGGATATGAATCTAAAATGAAAGAAATTTATGATAGAGTAACCTTACATACGCATTAAACCTTTCTGCGCAATATATGCCACCCACAATAACATGTGCCCTGATGAAGAGATAATCTGTTATGCACTTCCCTGTCAGTGGTCATAATGTTATGCCTGATCGGTGTATAGGATAATGCTGGGAGTTTAACCTGAGCGCCTCCAGCTGGTCCCGCTCCTCCAGTTTCCCCAGTTTCCTCCGGACCTTGTGCAGGAGGTTGGTGCCCTGGAAGCCGCTGCCGTGGCCATCAAAGCGGATCACGATGGTGTTGAAGCTGCTGACCAGAACTGTGGCCCAGTCCACTTGGAACTGCTCTGTGACCATCTGGCCCCCAGGGGTACCATCCCTAAAAGGAGGAAGATATTGTAATTTTAGTCTGAAGTTGTCCTGGACCCAAAATGTTGAAGAAACCACAAGTGTGAAGGACCTTATTCAAAGCAACGCTTTATTATCTATTGCAGGGCTCTTGAAACCGTTGCATAATATTACACCATCAAATTGATTTTGACAGGAAAAAACAGCCCTGCATCCCTTTCAAGCTTAACAACAATTTTCAGCTACAGCAAGTGAGAACGAAATCCTTCAGTTACCTTCTGTTCTTATTATTTTCTTTCTACAAACTCAATTCCAAGAATGGTTGGAACATTGTGTACAATAAAGATAAGAATAAAAAGCAATCATCTGTAAATCTCTAAAATTCTACCGCAACAGAACATGAACTATTACGATTACTATATTATTTAATGAAAAAAATTGTTTGAATTTAATGGCAGCGATACATCAGGAAAGTTGGGACAAGCGCAACAAAAGGCTATAAAAGTAAGGGATATACAACATTTCACATTTCACAACTAATTATATAATAGGTCTGCATCAAAAAAAGAAAAAAAAGAAAATTGTTTTTCAACTTAAATTGCTTTGCCCTTAAAGGATTCATTAACTACTACCACTAACTCCACTTATCTTGGCTTTCCTTAAAATTCTAGCTTTCATATAGCTTTCCTCTTGGATCTAATAGGTAATAGGTCTATTTTTGATGCTGCTCACATCTTGTGATTGTAGAACAAATACTCACACCAGCAGGAGTAAGGGGTAATGGGCTGTGTCCACAAATCCAGCTGGCTTCAGGATCTGCATGGTCAGCGCTTCAACAGACAGGACACGGTTACAGAGAGGCAGGAGCACTATAACTGCTCATAATGTGGTTAGGTTACAGTCTAATTGAATAGGAGCAGTGGACATACTGTAGTCATCGATGGTGATGGTCTCATACTCCACTCTGGGCATCTGCATGTTGTTGTATGTAGTGTTCAGCCTCTCATTGGTCTCTATATCGAAGACCTCTGCAGAAAAAAAACATTATAGGATTTTGTTCTAAAGATACAGAACGAAATTAAATACATTTAATAAATTACAGGTAATTTATAAGTAGAATTTTTTATAGAAATGGTCAATTCAGTACATTTTACATATTTTTTGCTCTAAAGATAAATAAAAAGGTGGAAAGAAATTAAATACATTTGATGTAGTCGTTTTTTTGAAGGAAAGAACTTTTTAGTAAATATTTTCTTATGTCAATGGCACAGTGGATATAATGCTACCCTTAGGTGGTTTGTAGCAGTTATAAGTTAGCTATTAGTGCTATCAGTAAAAGTAGTTGTAGTGGTATTAGCAGCAGCAATAGTAGTAGTAGTATACATAGTTTAGGAGTGTGACAATATATTTCGCGAGATCAAAAAGTGATTCTCTTAAAGGTGAATATCTGTCTGTTGAGTTTGTGGCAAAACGTGGCAGTATATATGTTTTGCTACTGCATATAACAACAAGAAGTAAAAATATTACTTTACAAGCTGACTTTAAAATGCACTTAAATAGTTAAGCATTTTTTGATTTTCGGTTGAATAAAATGCACTTTTCATTCATTTATTTTACAAAACTAATATTTCGGTTGAGTACTTTTATTTATTCTTGAGTAACATTATTTTGAAGTAATTAAGTACAGACTTTGAGCACTTTTTCCACCTCTGGGTAAATAGTAAATTCTGTATTACTGTGTTTTACAGACACTCACTTTGTTTGTCGCTGGTGCTATAAATAGCCACACTGGGTATATCTGGGCCTAGAATAGAAAGAGAATTAACAACACAATACATTAACACAAATGCGATCAAAGGAATCAAAATGTAGAAACAATGTAACACTGCTCAAAATTAACCCATTTAAAATTTCAGAACCAGTGCTCTTAAACTTTATAGACTACTCCGTTCCCATGTAAAGAGCTGGCTTACTATTATTTCACAGTGGAGCTACTCTCCAAAGATCCAATTAATGAAGAGAGCCACTGGCACTGGTTCTCTCTGGGACTGAGCCCCTAAACAAATCAACTTCCATGGAAACAGTGCTTTTGTGCTCCAGGGGTTTAAACAATAGTGTCTCGGGGGAAACAGTGTGGTAAACAGCACAGCGCCACAATAACAACCACAGGCCAAGTCCTCTTATCATTTGTCATTGAATACTTAAAGCAGGAAGCCACATAGCATAAAGTTAATGTCTGCTAACCACAGGGATCCCTCAGTGGTTTGAGGTTATCTGTTCATGTCGATATAAGGCCTCAACCCATTTCAGAGCACTTATACAATTATTAACACCATAGCTTTCTGTCATTTCCTTCCTCTTGTAACGTTCAGTTTTCTGGAAATATGATTCTCAAATTATGAGACAAGTACCACTGGTGGTATTCTGGATTTTCCGACAAGTACTTGTCTGAGATTTTTTAAGATGTCTACAAATACAATCCTTTAGTGTTCAGAACCAACAACATTAAAGTCTTGTCTCGGCAGCCAAGCCCTAGTTTGTCCTTGGTTATGTCATTAAATTAGATTATTTTTGGTAATAAAGTTACCAAAAATGTGTGGTGCCATGAAGTAGCTGTTTTTTTAGAATACAGTTGTAGTGCAGTCAATAATACGTACAATTCAAAGAGGAATAGGCACTTGGAGAACGCAGACTTCAGCCAAGTCCTATCTTGCAATATTAGGTGACATAAATATGATGTTGTATTAATATTAAAATGATCAGTCTACAGTATTATAGTGATGTGGTATATTTTGTAAGTAAAAGTGTAGAAAAAAAGGGAAAGCCTATTTGAGTTGATGTAGTAGTGCTTTTGTTGTTGGTGATTTTTGTTGTTTTTATTTATAAACTGTAAATTCAAATAGGGCTGATTGTTTCATAATAGAGCTGTCTATGGCAAATGCTGTACTGTATTTCTGGACTTTGGGGTGTGGCTTTAGGAATAGGCTTTGTAGGTTTCTGACACACGCTGTCACTTTTTTCATTCATATATATTGTTTGTTTTTTTCATGTTTTCTCAATGTGAAAATAAAAATAAAATAAAATAAAAACAGTACAGATATAGTGTCTTAGACTCAAACTAAGAGACTTCTAGTTTAGAAGTGAATGCCAAAAAAAAAAGCCCAATGGTAAAGCTTATACTAAAACAATTTTTTTTTTCCTTACTGCCCCCTTGAGGCTGTTAATGGTCTTCTCGGACATCCTTATCTCACAATAAAACAAGTAACAATTTCTTCCGTGTCCTTGTACTTTTTGAGTTAACTAACAAAAACCAACAAACCAAATAACAAACAAGCTAAACAAACAAACAAAGCCGACAAAAACGTAAAACAAAATGGTTAGCACTTGGAGAGCTAGTTGTTTTATGAGGTGGTACTAATTGTGGATCACTATTGTGAAATACAAGGATACAAACTGCATGCTCTCACATTGTTATAAAGAAGCCACAGTCGAGTATTTTAAGGACATGGCTACTCACCTTTGCAGCTGAGTAAGAAGTAGCGCATGTCGTGGCTAAAGGAGACATCCACGTAGCCGCATTTGAACTCACAAGACAGGCAGCAGCGGTTGAATGGAGGAATGGTGTCTGCACTGTAGGACGGCACACTCTAAGTACCACTTACAATACACTCACAGAAAGCAGTTCAGCACTTTACAAAGTCAGAGGCGTACCTGTACAAGTGTCGAGTTTTAGGGTCATCCTCTGTGCTTAGAAAGTATCTGCAAATACAACCAAGAAAAACTATTTTTACATGGCATACAAGACAGACCCTAAGCTCAAAGTAATAAGAAAAATCTATCAACACACTAGGGCACTATGAAGGACAAAGGCCACAAAAAATCTTTCCAGTAGTAGGAACAGACACATTCTTTTGTATATATCTTGATTTGGCATATGTTTTACACTGGATGCCCTTCATAATGCAACTCTCTCTATTCAACTTCATTAAAAACCAACCCAGTAGTGTGTAGTACTTATGGTATGAAAGTAAGAGCAAACATTCAAACATCTTACATGAGGTTCCTCTCATGATTGTAGGCCAGGATTTTGGTGACGTCCCAGTCTCCAGAGGTCAGGGACTGAAGTATGTCTGTGCTGCTGTTCGGCTGCAACAAAACAAGAAACTCAGCACCCACTCTCAAAGGGCTAATAGAAGAGAAAGTTCAGTGTCATAGATCACCATAGAAGTGGACATAGAGATGTGGAAAAACTTCCCTCTCCCACCCTGAGGTATCGCTCTGGTGAAGAAAAATTTGTGTCCGTCTTGGGAAAAGAGTGGCGCTTCATTCTAGAGAAAAAAAAAATCAGTATGAAGTGTGTCCCTAAACATACCTTTAGGGCTTGTGAGCCTGCTGTTGTTTACTCAGGTGAGACTCAGCCCAAGAAGCAAACACAGCAACCTTCTTTTTTAATAAAATGACACTCTCCAACAAACAGAAAAGCAGTGTTGTATATCACGCACCTGTCTATGGAGCCAGCTGTCACTCTCATCCTCGTGTTTCTGCAAAAACACAATAAATAAAAAAAGAATGAATTGCAATCATAAATTGTCAAAATGTTTGCAGATTTTAATGATTTAGACAAAATTACATAATTATTTAAGGAATGTCTTTATAACAAATTTAATTCAATTTTACGGAGGTTTGTTCCTGAACTTTTTCAATTATTTTTTATGAGTATAAATAAATAAATGAAGTATAGGTGTTCTACATAAATGTTTACCCTTTTTGGAGTAAAGCTTGCTGCACAGCTTAACTTAAATATATTTAAGCTATATTTCTATTGTGAGCCTAATTTAGTTTGAGCATACTGTCTGTAAGCTTAAAGTTTAAATCTAGTGTGCCCCTGGTTTAGTTCTAGTATAAGACAGGATTAGTTCTCTTATAAGCCTTGATTAGTTCTACTGTAAGCCTGCTTAAATTCTTGTATAAAACTGGATTAGTACTAAACTCTGACTTACTAAAGTTATGCCTAGTAAAGCCTGGCTTACTTGACTCAGGATTTAAAAAGCCTGCCTTACTGGAGTCAGTATTAATAACTCCTGGCTTACTGAAGTCAGGTCTGACTTAATTAAGTCAGGCTTGTTTAAGTTAGGCTTATTTAAAGTCATTTTGGTGCGCTCTGTGGTGCAGCCTCAGGGCACACTAGATCCAGTTGTATTTACTTTTCTGTTAGTTTGGTTTGTGTTCACATGTATTGTTTACCAGTAGCCTCAAATGCTGCACTATAAACCACGTGATAACTGTCAGCTGACCAATAAACGTGTTCCCATGACAACAGGCCACGAGCGCTATATTTCAAAGTGTTACGAAGTGCACCTAAATGCATCATTACGCACCTAATGCGTGGCTTCCTGTCCGTGACCTGTCAAACTATTTATGGGGACACATGCAGAGGTTATATCCCGTGGAAAGGTTCTCCAACTATGTGCCATGACGCACGCAGCACTCAGGGTGTTTGACTGCTACTTCTTTATATGCACGCTGAAAGGAATCGCTTACTGGACAGCAGCCCTAGGTTACAGTACTGTGCATAAGGACATGACTTTGTTTATTTAAATACATCCAAAAAATAAAGGCGTGTCAGATCAGAACACAATCTATAGATATTTCAATGAAGTATTCAAGATGTAGCAAAGACATCTAATAACCCAGAATGGAAGGCTAAAAGAATGGTCTGGGGTTTGATTCTGCCTATGCAAATGTACTGTATGTCTTAGGCTTGTTTCAAACCCTGAGTACGTCACCTTTATGCAGACTCCAGTTGTGGCCTCACACAGTGTTAGAATAGAGTTGTTCTGGGCTCTGTTCAGCCAGTTCACGGCCAGTTTGGTGCTGGTGGCCCACTTTACTGAGGTGATGTAGTATTCCCGCCTTAATGGAACAAAGAGAAAATATGTTAGAGCCAGACAAAGCCTCTGTCTGAACTTCCTGTGGAAAAAGGCCCTGGGCTATTTTGGAGCTTGTTACTCGAGGTGTGTTTGTCCTGTCACTCACCCGATTCGGGGGTCATCAGGTTTCTTCATCAGCACAGTGTGCAGGGGACCGTTAAAGCTCACCACTGACAGATGCACGACAGGGTTTTCCTCCCCAGCCTAAAAGACAGGTACCGAAACGAAATAGGTCAGACGGGCTATCAGCTTGACACTGTGGATGTATATCTTATACTTTCAAACAAAAACATTTTGGATTTGCACTGAGATTTGTCACCTTTGGGTAGTGATACTCCCAGCTACTGGGGTACGGCGTCCCAGTGAAAAAAGGAACCTCCATTTTGGGCACCAGAGTGTCGTTGATGGTCATGTAGGCCAGACGCAGTCCATCTGGAGACCACCAGTGTGCTATGTAAGTCTGCAGAATCTCCTCTGGAAAAAAAACACACAAAAAAAAAACATTGTGATTGGCTGCCACCAACACAGCTCTGTTTAACAATTTGGTTCTTGTTTTGTAATTCACTTCTTTTATAGCTCAAAGCTACACACAAAACCCAGAAAATTAAAACAAGTAGTATAATGGTGAAATAAAAGTAGATAGAAGGATCACAGTTCTGAATAAAAAAAGCATTTCAGAAGGTATTTCTTTTTTCCTTCATTTTATTTTAGAGAGAGAACCAACTATGCCCCTGGACATTATGAGACAGTTAAACCAATTCACCTATACAAGCTAGCTTTGGAAGGTGGGAGGAGGAGATGCAGAGAGTTTGTTTGCAGAATAAAAAATGAAAAATTTCAGTTTGCACAGTTTCATTTAGCATATTATAGATTAAGTTTATTGAAATATTTATTTGTGAAGCACCATGTTTAATATCACAAGAGAAAAGATGCTTTGCTTTAGCTACTGCCAAGTTTCTCTAGTCCCAATGCAGTCCATGACATACAGGCATATTTGCAGAAATACTGTTATGTTTTCATTTTAATACAAATGCTGACTGGCAGCCATTACAATGCTTCAAAGCATTACAGCTTTATCTTCATTAACATTCTTGATTTTTAGACAGTGATAAAAATGCTTGCAATGTATCACTGTACAGTATGATGCGCTGTGTAATTATTCATTTTTCTGTGCAATTTTTCAAGACGACTTCGTTGGGAGCTGGTGTCTTTTCTCCAGCAGGTGGCACAAGAGCTTTACCCAAAACACTACCTTGGCACTGTACATGTGAGCACCAGACAATGGGCATTGAAGATATGCCACAACCTTGGTGAGTACTTCCATTCTGTTTCTGTGTAGCTGTTTGGACTCAACAATAGAAATTAATTATTTCTGTTTTCAAAAACTGAATGCACAGGTTGAAGCTCAGAACAACAAATCAACTGTGATAAAGGAGTCTATTAAGCACTCAGGGTTAAATTTGATTGGAAACTCATGCTAAGGCCAACAAGATTGTTGGGGTGAAAGTACATTTTCAAGGCCTGAAAACATCAGCCATACTGGATATAGACATTACTGGTCAGCACAAAAAGGCAGAATAACTTTATATAATTTGACATAAAGCATTCTTATTACATATACACCAAGTATCTGCCACAAGAACAAAATCTCACTAAATGCTAGTTGTGGTAAAGTAAATAATAATAAAATAAATAAGAGAAATACGTTTGACCTGGGGTATTTCCATAATGATCTCGTAAAATGACAGTAATACAGGTCATCATTATATTATCTAAACTTCAAGAATTGCCAAAAAGAATTACTTAGTTTGTGCACTCATAAATGGATTGAATCCAATAACAAACAGTCTCTCTGTGACCTGCCTTACCTCAGTTAGCACCAAGCAGCTATACACTCGCTATATTTGTACAACTGTTTGTTATCCCAGGATAAATCCGAGAACATAGAGGAAAACGCAGCAGGACTAATCTTTGTGTGGAACGGATTACTTCTTTCATGTCATGTTCTGTGTCTTCTACAAAGAAATAATCCCATTAATGAAAAACCAATTAGAGAGAGACTCTGAAGCAAGTCCTGATAACCAGCATTATGCAGGTACAAATCTAGACTTACAATGCAGTTTTTACACTCTATCATCTTAAAAAATCAAAGTTAATATAGATAAAAAAGAAAATAGTTAAAATGTTTAGAAACTACTCTGAGTGCATTGTAGATAAATGTAAACACTATGGAGAGGTATCTAATTGGTATGTCTGTCTCACATATGCACTAATCAAAAATGTCTTGCATCAAATTACAACGCTTCTGAACATCTGCCGAGTAAGATTTCACCACTACAGATGTGAATTAATTAATAATTAATAAAGGTCCAAACACAAAGACAAGCTACAGGAATAGCAGAAAAAGGAGAGGCTTCAACAGGACCAATACGTAAAAGGAGGTTATGTCTATGGGCTGGTTATGTCAATTTTACCAATACTGACAAGATATATATGTGTCTAAAACTGTACTATGTATTTTGAATGTATTTTTGTCTTATTATTTTTTTACCTCTATAACTCTTAAATTAAATTAAAATAAATGTAGTATCTGACTACAAATGTTAAAGGGTCATGGGTTGCTGAAGCCTATTCCAGTTGCATAGGGCAATGGCCTATTAATCACAAGACATACATAGACAACTGCATAACCAGTGCAGGAACCTTCTTGCTGTGACCCTACCTTAGATATTATAATTTAGCTGACCATATGGCATTTGCTTCTATTCAAACAGATACACCTTGGACATTAGTCGTTCCATGCTTTAGTTAGTTCATTTGTATTGTATTAACTGGAGGTAGTATACAAATACTATTTATTCTCTATCAATCAATTTCTTTTTTTTAAATTATTATTTAGCTATTACTTAAACATATATTTTTATAGGTACAAGCCTATAATTGTAGCTGGAGGATGTAAATGTTATGATTACACTTTAGGGGTGTGATGACACACGAGATCGGGCTCGCGAGATTGAGACGAGGCAAGATTTTTACACAATTTTTTATTTTTTTTTATTGAACCATTTTATCTTTATTTTAAATAACTGAAAATTAAACAATTATTCTGCCTAAGCAGAATAACTATTTTGGGCCCCATTCTGAAAACCTGCCCTGGGGCCCCAGATTATGCCACTATAAACAAGCCTATTACTGATGGACTACCTTTTCAAGAAATGTGTAGGTTCAAGATAGAAGTATTTTTGCCATTAAAATTTTATGATTGGGATTGTTTTTTAATATATAAAAGTTTAATGCCCCTGAACCTGTCACATGTAATGTCATGCCACATGTGTATCTCCCAACTGCCTTCTCAACCTTCACCCATCTCCATAGTACTAAGTAAGTAAATAAATATGTCTTTTCTGAGACACGATGTGAAAAAGTCAGGTTTCGCCAACATCACCATTAATTAGATGCTTGTGCAGCACGTCTTTTATTAATACCTCTTAAAACTTTGACAAATCATAAATCCATGATCCCTGCACCTAGATTCCGGAAACAAAACTGTCAGAACTAGAAACTCGTCTCTATCAGCACACGTTTACATATCTCTATGTGCTGTGAGTTCTGTAAATACAGCTGCGCAAAGACACAATGTCATTCCAGCAGTTGGTGCCCTACACACAGCTGATTTAAAAGTGGCAGGGGCATCTTGGATTTCACCCATGCACTCCATCAGGATTGCTAACACCTTCTTCTGATATTTTCTGCACTCTCCCCCAACTCAGTTTGTGGGAATAGTAACCTATATATTGGTCTGAGATGTAACGCGGTGGTTTAAAAAAGTAAATTAATGAGATTGCGCTCCACTCTGACGAGAAATGATGTTTGTGACACTCTGATCTTGTTATTTTTGATAGAAATTTATTGTGTTATCGTCATGAATTACCACAGAGCTCATTAGCCTCCACCGAGCTTTAAAACTCTTAATATACGCATTTTTCAAAACAATCGATGGGAAAAATGAGTGGGAAATTTACTTCCGACACCAGAGGGTAGCGGGCACTGTTGCGGTCTATAATACCTTTTATAATACACCTTTTGAGTAGGGCTACTTTGTCCTGTCATTCTCCATAACGTTGCTGTAGAAAAGGCACAACAATAACATCATTAATTGCATAGGTAGAAATGCAGTTATTAATGCCCAACTATACAGCATACCATCTATTTGCCTATATGCACAAGATCATAGTGTGTTCAGTTTGTCAAAGAACTTTTATAACATTTTGTTGTGCAGAATGCATTTGTGATGTTTTAGTATTACCTTCATAGAGCCAGTCAGCCAGGCCATTGAAGACAACCCTCTCTTTGCCAGTGGAGACGAGGCGGATGGTGGGCTTGTCCACTCTGGCTCTGTAGTAAATGTTGTTTTCAAATATAAAGATCTGACGAGAAAAACACAAAACAGCAGCCAATATTAATGTCTCTTTTATGTGCAGCGTGTAGCAACTAGCTCTACACCTGATTTCCTCTGTCTTTTTTTCACCCTTCTCTTCATGTTGTGTTTGCGTCAACCCACTGTGGCGTTCACTCACAACATGACTTTATCTTTCTCCAGATATGGGCCCAGCTTCCCACTAAAAGACACTTAAAAGCTAATAAAGTCTCGGTCAACACTTGCCTTGAGCATTACATTAACACATTTTGCCTCATTACAGTCAGAACTGGCTTCCTTTCTAAAGCAACGTCTTTCTGATGCTGATCAAAATGCTGAAGTTGCATGGGCCCAGCATGAACACTGATCTTTAAAGATGCTATTTTCTCTCCTCTGTGCCTATTGAGACATTTTGGTGTCTGCTGGAGTGATGGCTGTGCTAAACCTTTGAGCTTGTTTTTGATTTGAACTAGACTATAGCACTGCCAAGGCAGAGACAGAAAGTAACTATGATTACTTTAGATAGACTTTTTCTCAATTAAAACTTTTACTTGAGTAAATTTTGGAAGGAAAATATAGCTGTAAAGTTTCTAAATGAGTAGAAGTATTCTGACTGAACAACCGAGCACACCTACAGTAGATACACCACTGTAGGTGTATGTTTTGGCTGTTGAAAATAATGACAGAAATAGTCAGATGAACAACTGGTTTGTGTGAAGTAGTGGTGTGTCTGGGGTATGTAGAAAAATCTTTCAGTTTAATGTAAGCCTGCAAAAGAATCAAAAAGACACAACATGCTGGTTATAACCTATAGCTGTTTTGAGAAAATCAAATTTTTATAGTGTAGAATCAACGTCTTGGGAAAACAGATCAATTCAGGAGTTGTAAGATGCCGGAGAAAGTGGTGAATTGTTGCAAAAACCTCTACAAAAACCATAAACAGCTGTCAAACTAGCTTGAAAAATAAAACTTGCTATACTTTTCATTTCACTTGACCAAAAACTTCTAACTAAAGCTTCTGAAAGACATATTATCGAGTTCAATAGATGCAATTTAGGAACTTTTAGTATAGAAGTGTATAGTTATGTGTAAAATGATCCAGAATGACCTGAGAATAATTTGGAAGGCATTTCTGTTTTTCGTCAAAGGATTAAAAGAATAAAAATCCCAGCTGGAGAGAAAAGTCATTTTCAAAGAGTGGAAACATGAAAGCTTCTGCCTCAAAGATACCTGTGGCGTACAAATAGCAGTGCTGTGTGCTAATAGCTTGTGTTTCTCTTATGAAATATAGACCAATTCTGTCAAATGATGGCTGCTTTAATTTGGTTTCGTAAATTTACCTCTGTTGTTTTATTCTCTTGTCATTGTGGTGTGTATGTGTTGACCCAGGCATGCTGATTGCTCTGTCACGCTAGAGTAATTGCTGGTGGCTTAATGAAGGTAGCACTGCAGGATCCATCTCGCTCACTGTACAAGCACCGCTCCACTGCTCACGGTCGAAAATACTCACCGTTACATGCTGATCAAACAGTCTAGGATAAATTGCTCCGCTTCTGAAGGGAAATAATTATATCCGAAAACAAAAAATCATCTACATCATCGGAGCATAAGTTGAGTGCTAAACTGTTCATTTAATCAAACAGGAGATACAGTAGAAGCCTCACAAAATGAACAATCAGGTATGCTATTACCATATGCAAATGAGGGAGCTTTATCCCCTCAGTGTCTCACTGCACACTTCAAATGTTTAATGTTTTCTCTCAACAAAGTATCTATAATTTAAGCAAATAAGAACAATTAGTAAGAAGGCAAGGCTTTGTGGTAAGCTGATAAAAATCGCTGATGTCTACTGTCTAAAAGGTATAGTCGAACAAAGAACAAATTGTAAAATTAAGTGAAATTATAGAACATTATATGAGGATTACTCTTTGCTTAGATGTGTCTGTGGCTCATTATAAGATAAAGTAGTATCTTTTTAACAATATAAGTAAGAAAAACTAAAATATTGAAAGTGCAATGAAAGAGCTTTGTTGGTCCAAGAGTTCACATAGGTCACTTAACTCCAGTAGCTGCGACTGTCCCTCCGCCCCTCCTTGATTCTTGTAGCTGGTTTGTGTCATTAAAAAGTGGTGTCTAGACTTTCTGTGTCAATCGGTACAATGAAAAGTATAACTGTAAAACAAAACTTTACCTTCAACAAGGCTTAGACTGGAATCTGCCCAACTTTTAGGAGTATAACTAAAAATTAATTCTTTGCCATTTTTGCTGAGAGAAACAGCTAGTTTTCATTTGTCATACTGTAAACAGCTTTAATCATATAAATAACAATGAATTCAGCTTTTGCATCTTTTATACACTATACATGTGAATGCTGTGTATATGTAGTAGTGCTTGTGCATGCTATCATGTAGTGACTGCTAGTACTTTCTCAGACTAGTACCAAACCACGCCAAAACACAACTGGAGGCAGAGACATTCTCAAACTTCTGCTTTGGGTTGCAAATAAAGCAACCAAGTCACATTTTTTGTTAAAAAAATAAATATTATAAATATTTAAACTCAAACTCAAACATAAGAACCTACTGTACCTACCCATAATAAAATATGCTGTCAGATATAGATCCGATAAAAAGATTTGTCAATCCCAGAGGAAATTTTTGACAGCTGGGGTGGAGCTGACATTTGACCATAAATAGAAGAATGTCATGGCTGCACACACTGTTGAGTGCCATGTGCCCAAACCCTGTCTGTCCAGGCCACAGCTTGTGCCACCGAGATGCCATCTGCCTCTGAGGCTCCCTGAAGCTCCTATTTTATCTCAAAGTTCACAAAATAAAATTATTTTGGCTCCCGGTGCCACTGAGGTCAGGGTAAAGACAGCTACTTATCGGGTCATAACAGTTCAGCGGTTGTAAACCTCTTATCGCTACAACATTTCTGCTCTCTGCTGTGACAAACCATAAATCAGCACTGAGCCTCTCTGCGATGCCAGACAGGTTCTGACACATTGGCACCGTGTGCCAGCTCTGGTGAGTGTAATCTCACAGTACAAGCTCCTTACCAGCTGCTGGTCCAGCGGCCCCCATCCAGCAAACTGCAGGACAGCATCTCGCACTTCGGGTGGATTCAGGGGCCAAGTTTCCCTGCGGAGGCAAAACATCACAAGCTGTCACAATATTTGTAGACACAACGCACACTACATATCAGCAAACAAATGCACTCAACCAATAAAAGTCATGTTTTGGCTTGTTCCCTAACTGTAGGCTTCATCAATCATCCAAGGCCATTTTTAGCACGCGCTGACTTTGCTTTGTGCACCACAGACACAGCAGTAGGGATATAAGCAGACATAGATGGATGAAAGGCTAAAAACAGGCTTAAATGCAATTGCACAAAGTGGAGGCAAAGGCAGGTAAATAGGACTGGAGTCACATACTGTAAGTGGCCACATACGATTGGGCTAAGGGCACAATGTTCGGACTAAATCCTCAAGAGGAACAAAACAGACCAAAAAAGAATACAACTGATGAGCCTCACTGTGTTTCAAGGCTGTAGATTATGTACTTTGCCAGGAATGAGTGCTGGTAGATCTGCAGCAAAACAGAAAAGAGTCAGTTTATCAAGAAGAACAATAATGCTTGACAAATGAAAAAAAGAGAGGTGACAGATGTTCTTACAGGTTTTACGTCAAATGCAAAAAGCACGTGTCGCATATCTGGAGAGACATGGTACTTTGCGGCCCTGGATCTGTCCTGAACAGAGAGGGAACACAACATTAGGGGGTTTGTGTCAATGTAGTGGAAAAAGCTGTTTATCATAAAAGGACTTACAAACAGCTGGTTGGGCACCACAATCGTTGTCTCTTTCGTGTCGACGTTGAGCTTGACAACATCCCCTTCTCTTGTACGATATAGCACTTCGCTGTCTGCAAGAGAAAATGAAAAGAGCATCAGACAGATTCTTGTTACCTTACTCATGTTTTTATGAAGAAACATGACTTTAGCATCACAGACTTAAAACAAACTAAGGCATTAAAATTGCCCTTGCAGTAAAAGTTGTTTTTTCCTCCTTTAAACTTACATCCTTTATGCTGAGGACCAAACAAGTTAAGTTGCATCCAGCCTTGTGTCACAATATGTCCACTGCATTATCCATCCTTGCTCTCACAAATATCAACATTCAAATGTCTTAAGTAGTGTCCAAAGTACTTAGTGTTGTGTTTCAAATCTCACCGGATTACAATGCATTGTCCTTGCATCCTTTTAGCTTGAATTCTAGTAAAAGAACAAAGGTGTGCTATACAACATACCTTTAATATCTCTTATCTTCACTTCAAACGCCGCACACAGTTTTTCTTTTTTGAGTTTTACACATTTTACACAAAGTTTTAAACAGACGTGGATAATCAACGCTGTAAAAATCATGAAATGGGAATGTGAAATTGTCAGTAGCAGACATCTACACTACAGCCAAATCCATTTGCTACCACCTGTTAGAGGCACAAATGGTTTTCATCATGCAACTCAGTTTGTTTAAATGCTTTGCCAAATTTGAGTGTCAAGGGAAAAAATCAAAAACGTAACTAAGCTCATGAAAAACCCAGGCCAACTTCCAAACCAAACTTCACAATGAACTGTGCTGACAGTGATGAAGATTTTAATGAGGTATAATCAGTGACGTGCACAGACATTTTTGGGGGCAGGCGCTCAACACAAAAAAAGGGGCACTTAGTAACGGAAATGTTTACTTTACTGTACTTAATGACATAATATATATGTCGCTAGACTGTATACTATAGCCTTCTCCATTAGACTTTTACACACTTGAATCTAGAGGCATAGCCAGAAATAAAGCTATGCGGGGGAAAAATAAAAAAACAAGTG
The DNA here is from genome assembly GCA_020698575.1 of Bostrychus sinensis. Taxonomy (NCBI): domain Eukaryota; kingdom Metazoa; phylum Chordata; class Actinopteri; order Gobiiformes; family Eleotridae; genus Bostrychus; species Bostrychus sinensis. The sequence continues at coordinate 22,533,124 of CM036256.1, forward strand.
TGCAGTTTCACTCCATTTAACAAATGTCATGATATTCTCATCTGGTTCAAATTATGAATAGATTTTGTAGTTTTACAGGCCACAGATGACATAAGGTGGGCTTTAAAAAAAGTTCAATTCAACACTAAACTTTCTGACTATCAACAACAAACTGGTGTAAATGTGTCTAGTGAGTTTTCACACTGTATATTTTGGAGCATACTGATATTTTGTAAAATGCAATCTCACCAAGGCCACAGAAACCCTGTCTAGCACATGAGCACATAAAGATATAATAAAAAAGCTAAATTCAGTTTGATTAACAGGGCTTTAACAAGTTAATGAGAGGGCTGTTGTCAGGTTTTCTGTAGCCCGTTCTCTGTTTAACTGTAGGATGTGTGTAGCTGCAGAGAGACGTTTTTTTGCTGTAAATGCATGTGGCGCAACGGTACAAATATATTAACATAATCAAACTTGACCCTGCTAACATGAGCTGCGCAGCCCCTCCTACAGCACCACTGTCCAGCTCTTTCCTCTCTGGCACATGGATCCATGCCCATGTCTTCGTAGGGTAAATTTTAAAGTATATTACTTTATAATTAAAAAGATGCTTACCAGATGGGCACTTAGGAGGGAGAGGGCAAAAGGGCAGGTTCTAGAGCAACACCTGGGGTCTATCTGTGCACTAACTGGGTATAATGGAAACTAACTAGATACTTTTAATCAGGTAATTTACTTTTATTGTTAATGTGTCTATATTGTGCTTTTCTCAAATTTTGAAATAAATTTGGATCATGCAGTATTTGCATCAACATTTCAGGTTGTTTTATAACATAAATCATTTATATATACTGAAAATACCGTTACTTTCACTTTGCAGAAAACACTTTTTCTTACAAAAACCCTTTAACTTACACTTACACTACTGCCTCTTGATCTTTTTTAGTTCACACATTAATAGAGTTGAGAGGATTTGAGCTCTAACATGAAGGGATATACAGTTGTGCTCAAAATAATAGCTGTCCAACATCACAAAGCAAAATAATCACTGTTTTTGGTAAAAAAAAAAATATTTCTAGATGGCAAATAAATTACTAGTAGGTGTAGCAGAGTAATTTAAAAACCAACAGAGCCAAAAGTTGTGAAATGCATGCTGCTATTTTTTTATTTGAATAATTCATTAAAAAGGGCATGTTTAAAATAATAGCAATGTGGTGTGCTGTCAGAGACCTCAGTCAGCTATCCTTTATGAAAGAACAAAGGCAGGACATGTTGTGCATGCTGGTTACATCGCATCTCTCTCAAAAAATCTGGGTGAAATAGGTCGAGACATTGTTCAGAAGAACGGCATACGTTAATTAAAAAGTTGACAGGAGAGGGGAAAACAAATGTTCACAAATGGTGACCAAAACCTGAAAAACGGTGAAGAAAACAAAAAAAAAATCATTCAAATGGTCCGAAGAATAGCCAAGAAGGCTCAGCCAATGATCAGCTCCAGGGAGATTAAAGAAGATCTAAAAATACCTGTTAGTCCTGTAACAATTAGAAGACACCTTTGTGAAGCCAAGCTTTCAACAAGAAGCTCCCGCAAAGTTCCATTGCTAAAAAAAAAAAGACGTGCTGAAGAGGTTACAATTTGCCAAAGTACACATTGACTGGCCGAAAGAGAAATGACACAACAATTTGTGGACTGATGAAAGTAAGATTGTTTTTGTTTTTTTCCGGCAGTGACGACAGTAGGCAAGCCTGGTGGAGCAAGCATCATGATATGGGGATGTTTCACATACTAAGGTGTTGGGCCTTTTTATTGCATCACAGGGATCATGGATCAGTTTAAGTATATCGAAATATTTCAAGAGGTCATGTTGTCTTATGCTGAAGAGGAAATGGGTTTCAGCAAGACAGTAACCCAAACACACAGTAAAAAAGCAGCATCTTGGTTCAGGACCAACAAGATAAACATTGAGTGGCCGGCACAATCCCCAGACCTTAACCCTATAGGAAACTTGTGTGGTGACATTAATAATGCTGTTTCTGAGGCCACCATCGTCCAGGTCTGCACTGCCAGAAGTTAGACTGCATGCATTACAAACGAAGAGCAGTCCTCAGAAACCATGGTTATAGAACTAAATATTAATTCGGAGATCCAAAGGAAATCAAAATCTTAATGCATTTTCAATTTATGCAGTCAATTTTTGAGTTTGTTCAGAAAAGTGTAGACACTGCTATTTTTTTAACATCCTAATATTCTCTTTTTCTTCACTTTCTGTAAAGGAATAACAAATTTGAGCATTTTTGTTCACGTTTTGATTTGGAATAAAATGAGCAGTGTTCTCAATGCATTTGCAGGTGTGGAAATAAAAGTTAGATTAAGGATTTTGATATTTACTCACTTTGATACACACAGAGCTATTATTTTGAACACAACTGTACATGAAACGCAGTAGCAGCAGGAAGCTAACAGACAGATGAGCTGACCGCCTCGTAGTGGCTATGGTTTCAGTGCTGAAATGATCAGAATGAGTCCAGTGATGGTGTACTCTACATGCTTTAGAAATGCAATCGCTACTTTTAATTTCTACATCATTATTTTAAGTAGCATTACTTTTAATTGCATACAAATTTTTCTCAAGTAATAATGTTGAGTACTTTTACTATTTTGGCAATATCATTTTGAAGTATAAAATTGAGTACTTCTTCCACCTCTGACAGCTCGAACACATACTGTTATTGATATTTGGTTCAGAATATAACAGAAGAATGCACAGTCTGTCAGCAGTACTTTTTCTTTTGAGTGTGAAGGTCAAATCCTTTGAATCTGTGTGCGTGAGAAACTCAGAGGTGAGTCCAAAGACTACTGAGGCGAGCGGTGATCAAAGAGCAGCGGGGATCAATTACACATCACTGTGAATGAAGCACACAAAATATTGATGAAGGCCAGTGAAGTGTGGGGCTGTCCCATCAGACTGCTTATCGGAAGGTCATTAGCGCCGAATAGGACTTGATTATATTAACACAACTGACAAGATGCAATGTCACACGATTGATTGCATGGCTTTCGTCAGGTGCTAAAGACAATTTCATCACCATTGTAACTGAAGGGCACAGAAGAAGAAGAGGAACCTCACTAATTACATGTTAATTAGACACTAATGTAAACCATCCGGGAACTGTGTGAGGAGTATGATAGACAGACAGCAGGAAGGTCAAAAATGTTTGTCACTGAAGTTTTGCACTATGCTATAAATAGTTGAGATCTGTAATGCATTTTCAGACTCAAATTAAAAAATATTAATAATCATAATTGACAACTGACTACTGCAAAACTGTACAAATTTATTTAATTTTTGGTTAAAAGAGAACAGCTGAATGAGTCTGACGTTGCACTTGTATAAAGTTTCTGATCCACAATTTCCTTCTTCAAAAGTAAGTTTAATATGATTTTTGAAAAAACAACAAAAAAACAACAACATACCTAGTAATTAAAATCCATAATAAAATTGAGGATTTCCATACTCTTCTATACTGCAACTTGTAAAATAATAATCTTAGTCTTGGCTTTGGTGCCTCCTCCTCCCTTACAGTTGATGTTTTATCTGACAGTACGGCTCCACGTTTTTTATTATTTTTTTGAATATGCATAAACTATTAATAACTTGCAGTATTCGATAACAGTTTTGACTCTTTTTCTTTTTTTGTTGCACACACACCCCAGTTTGGTGTAAGGGTCTGTATGGATAATTATCTTGACATGCAAACAGTAAATGTCAGATGAAACTCTATGACATTGTTGCAATACAGATATTTGCTAAATGAATATTGCAATTGTTTACACAAATGCTGCCCTATACAGAAACGCAGTCACTTAATGTAGAATAATTGAGGGGTTAGCAAAAGTTTAATGTTAGAGTGTATAAAAGTCCCATACAAAAGTGTTTGTCGAACTAAGAGTCTGTGCAGAAACCTCTGTTCATGGTCATTAGGATCAGCAAACTCCACATAAAAGACCATCAATGATGGGGAAGCCACACAAAACATGTTCACTGAGACCTGAGACTGGCCCCTACTCTGGTTATTACTGATACATAAACAGGCTTTCACCCAACACATTAAAACCTATACACACCATGAAGACAAAATGCATGCTCTTGTCAGTGCTGTTAAGAATAAATATTTAATATAGAGTGAATTTCATTTTTTCAGCATGGCCTTGTAATGTTTATTGCTTCCAGTGAAAATGATATGTAAAAATGAATAATATATGCTGATACAAAAAAGCGCAACTGTGAGAAAAAGATATTGTAGTGATTATTAAACAATGGCTTCTTTTTGTACCACACATTTTTCAAGTGCTTTTGAAATTCTCGTCAACACATCTGAACACTACTCCAGTGACCCTCAGCTGTGATTCCATTTTCTGTTTAAGTGCAGATCATCACATAACTATAAGACATTTACAAGGACATAATAGGAGACATAATAAAACTTCAACAAAGCAAATTACTACTCTCTATTACTACTACTATTATCAAACAGAGAGCATAATACAGAATGACAGTGGTTCATACTTGTTGAGTTAGAATTACTTTAAATGAAAAGGAAAAAAGCAAATAAAAAATACACAATTATTATTTTTTACAATGCAAATGTGAATACTTCTGTCTTTTGTTGTTGAACAGTAGAGGGCACTTAGTCAATCTACCATTCATAAATCCAGCTGGCAGCTTCCTATTTATTTATTTGTCAAGGTTATAGAAGCCAAACATCTGTTCAAATTATACTTATTCAGATTTATGCTTATCAATCTAGGAAACAGTAGAAGTGGAACCTTAGCAGACGTAATGTCAAGAGAGCCTACAACAATAATTATTTTACAATTATGGAATGACATTAAGAAATAATTTTAAAAAAGATATTCAAGTGCATTTGATAAAAAAGATGTATACCCAATTTATAATACAGTAACTAACTAATGTTACTGTAACTGATATTGCGGTTCATGGCGCTACAGAATTAATAGGCAAGTTATGTATGGAAGAAAACCATGTACAGACAGACACAGGCTAACAAAGTGTGTCTGATTTAAATACCGCCTACTCTCTGTGAGTTATGGGTAGCCATACCTGTCCGGAGGTGTCAGAGAAACACCACTTTTCTCAGAAGGGAGACAGGCGTTAAATGCCAAAAGCAGACTGTGCACTCACCGCTCAGCCATTTAGCATCTGGGTCATGAATCCGGAGGTCTGGGCCGAACACGTCTTCTATAGTCACTTTCTTCTTAAGGGCAAGGCTGTCATCTTCACCTGTCAGCAACATTACATAGGGAAAATATCAGGCAAGTACTAGATTCCGCATACATACAAGGGCTCTGTGATACATGCATTGTAGATGACTATTAATTATATGACTTTCCGTAATTCAAATTTTCTTTACCATATTTTCATCTGTTTATAATTAACAAAATGTATAGTGTTAATTAGGCATGGGGCAATAATGATTAGCTTCTGGTTTGAAAACTTATGATGGAAACTTATGATGATGAAAAAACTGTAAAAGGCACTGCTAAATGGGACAATGGCAAATGTTGTAGTTACTGTAAGAGTCAAATATTTTTTTTACAAATAAACAAATTCAGTCTTTCAATGCAGTCCTTTAAATTGACCGGTCCACTGGTTGTATTAGTGTTACTGGTCGATTCATTTGGCCACAACAGTTGAACAATGATTTCCTAAAGGACTTTGAGCCTGATTGAATATTTTGATAACATTTTATGGTTGAAAAGTTCCTTAAGAGAAGCTCAATCGAGTGTGTAATTCTTTTCTTGTATTTGAGGGAAACTCAAAACATCAATAGACCTAATTGCAAACTGTGGTAATAATCTTTAAAAATAATAAAATAAAAATAAAAAATGAATATGAAAATGCTATCTAAGTATTTTGCCAAGATGAGTTAGTCCACTTTTCTGTTAAAGAATCCAAATAGCATCCGTCCTTTGAATAAATATAGTATAACTTGAATGGAACAAACAAATATTACTCAGAGAAATTATGTGAAAGATATTTTGGGCATGCTTGGGCATATTTGTATTTATTGCGCAGCCCTAATATATGCACACTTATTTAGTTTATAATCTATTGAGGTGTACTTTTTATAGCCTGTTGTAGTGACTGGCTTGTTTAGTTTATTTCTCCATGTATTGCTTTACTCAGGGGGCCTAAGACTCATACCATGTCCTGTCACTGTCGCGTTCTCGAGAGATAGCATCTCCAACAGCTCCTCTCACTTTAGGTAAGGCAATTTAGAGCGAGATACAAACACGAACTGAGACCCCAGGTATTGCTCTATTGATCTGAAAGCATCAGTTCACATCTGCCAGCTTCGTTTTGAACAGCGGGGCTTAGACTCCCTCCGTTTCTCAAACTTTAAATGAGCTCTGAAGCAGACCAAGCAGCTGCAGGTGGAGCAGACAACAGCGCAGCGACTTAGAGCAGGTGTAGAGAAGGCTTTTAAGTGTCGTGTGTGCACCTTAACTCAGGAAACAACAGCTACACACACAAGTCGTCAGTCTGACAGCCCGGTCCGCACCAATCACTTAGATGACAGTTTTTCAGCAGGATTCATGTTGTGACTGAGCACGGAGATGTGAGTGTGTAAATATCACGTCAGACATTGTCAAGTGTTTATCGACTTGAAAAAATCGGACAGATTCTCTTTGGCAGCAGAGCTGCAGTGTGACAGGAGGGACCTTATTTCCTATATAAGCAAAATTGAATTTCTGATATTGAGCCAGTCTGACAAATGGTGAAAAGCAATGCTGCATAATAATCTACATTCAACAGCGCCAAACGGCTTTACATTATAAAAGGGCCATTTCCTTGTGAGCCATTGACCACAACTTGGTATTTAACAAGAACCCTGTCTAAATCATCTAAAATAAACATTTTCACAGTATGGCTCAGGGGCCAGTCATGGCACCAGGGTAGAGTCCAAACAGCCCTTGGCGTCCATGATAAAATGTATTGTTTATTGAGTTTCATTTCCATGGGACAAACAATCACAGGCGGAGTAACCAATCAGCAAAATGAAGAGCGTTAAACATGCCGCAAATGAAGAATTGTTGCCTGTTTTGCCATAAAACACTGTATTATTAGCAACTCTCTGCTTATTTCTGAACAAGGACAGCAACAAAAGCCAAAGACTTGTGGAAATAGTCAATTTGTTTGAATGTGGTCGTTATGTTGGACGTCAACGGGACGTTTGAAGTGTGAAACATCTTTAACTTTATGTCTGTGAAGACTCTCACTCATCCAAAGTAATTGCATTGCAACAAAGGTTAAAAAGCAGTCATCTGGACTTTGTTGCGATCTTTACTATCACTATGGCTAACTTAATATGTATAGATAAATAAAACAAATGTATGAATGCAGTACAGTGCCATAAGTGCAAGTTTTAAATATATGATTCAATACATAGTGCCAACTGTAATAAATGTTTGGTTTGCAAAAACTGAATTGTTCTAGGCACATTTCAATTACACAACACAGATGCTAATGTTTCCAACTATTCAAATTATTTATGCTATGTATCTCATAGTTTGTTATTGCCAGTAACTTGCAAAATAACAATATAGATTTTTTGGAGTCACATCTGTCTACAAAATATTAAATCAATATGAATTGTGATAAAATCAAAATCATGATTGGGGTATATAAATGAACTGGGAATGTATTTCCAATTTCCGAGTTAGTCTAACAAATAGTGAAAAGCAATGCTGCATAATAATCTCCATTAAACAGCACTGAATGGTTTTCCAACTTAAAAGGCTCATTTCCTCATGAGCCAATGACCCAAACTCTGTATAAAACCAATCAGCAACCAAAGAAACCCCACTGTCTATAAAACAAGTTGTCCAATTAAAAAAGCTTTCTGGAAATCTTTGGTTCTGGGGGATAAAGGAAAGACATTATTTTAAGGTGGACACTGTTTTGTTGGACTTAAGGCTCAGTCTGTTCCCAAATGGTCATGTCTTTGTTAAGCATATTTAAAGGCAGCTGACTTTAATGAACTTCACTACAAGGTATGAGGGTCTTTTTCATAGTTTCAACAGTTTCTACACTTGCTTAATAAGCCATTCACAAAATTATATCCATTATGATAAAGCACTATGCATAATTAGAAAAGTACTGATCCAAGTTCATATTATACTAACCATTTTCCATCATTATCAAACATATAACAAGAGGCAGAGGTAATGAATCATTCTGGGTTTCAATGTTGATGTGATTTTGTGGGAGTAGGTTAAACAGGATGTAACTGGATGCACTAGGAAAGCAAGACTCTCAATGGCGCTATCTTGCAATGGTAAAGCTATTGTGGACAGTCCTGAACTCGAACTGAAATCTTCTAGTGAATTTCTATCAATCTAATCTAGTTCAGAGGTAAAGTTAATAAGTTTGGTAAGAGTTAATATCTTTGGTGTTCCAGATCCATACCAAAAACTAATAATTTCTTCCTTAGCCCATTACTGACCTTTCCTGAAAAATCCTCAAAATTTGATTATGACTTTTTGAGTTATACTGCAGACAGACCAAACCAAACCAACCATCTTCATTAGGAGATATTAAAAAGTAACCAAAAAGCAGAAGTATTTATTCTAGCAATTAAATATATGTACTGTTACTGACTAATCATTTCTGGTTAAATACAAATCTATTTATCCACACTTTGCCAAAAATATATCACTTCACTTCTCTTCTAACAATTCATTAAATGTCACCTTATGTCTAGAATCACACTCACCCCCGAGCCAAATGCCACACAGAGCATTCAGTGTGCTGCCTTGCTGGGAAATTTTGTTTGCAATCCCTTTTTGAGGAATACAATGAAATGATTTTCTGCCCACACCTGAAGCCAAGGCTGTATATATAAATACGTACACAAAGCCTGGTGCTGTACAGAGTTGAGTAGGAATAAAATACTGAAATAAAAATAGGAAAATATTTTAGAAGGTCAAATAGCTAGATTCAGGATCAGATAATTTTGTCATGGTAGATAGCGTGTTGTACTGAATACTCATGTTGATATTCTAATGACCTAACTTCATAAATAACACGCTGTTTCATTTTTTATTATTTTTTGCTAAGCACATTTTGACAACATTGCTAACATTAAACCTAACAGTGTATTTACAGCAAAATTACAGGATCCAAAATTTACAGTTTACTTAAAGTCAGGGTTTCTGCATGGCTCAACAAGTTGAATTTAAGACTTTTTTAGACCTTTTAAGACCATTGTTGAAGAAAATTAAGACATATTTCATAAGCCTGCAGTGCACAAAAAGCTGAGTCATAAACGTGGCTGCGTCGTTTAATTGTGACTATTGACAGTGAGTGCCGCAAAGCATTTTGGCAAGAAAAAAATCTGAGCTCTCGTATCAGCGACGATAATACACCTTTGAGAATTTAAGTGGGCATTTTAGAATAGGCTGTGAACGCGGGGAGTTACATTTAATATATGTGACATATTAAGACCTGTTTAAACATATTTAAGACTCTGCATCTCGGCAAATTTAAGACTTTTTAAGGCCTTAAATTAAATTTTTTATTTTTTAATTTAGACTTTTTAAGACCAAGCAGAAACCCTATATAGTAATGTCATAGCCATACCACTTGAACGTGGGAACCCATCCCATTCAAGCCTACAATATTTTCTAAGACAATAAATTCTTTATTCTTTATGCTTTTTGTTTGTCTGATTGATTGTATGTTTTTTTTTTTTTAATGTGTTGGTCTTGAAGAAGTTATGTATATGTTGGTTCTGATTGGTTGTACGTCTATCCAATTTCATTTAGAGATTTCTAATGTGGCTAAATATGTTTGTTACATTTGTGCTTGTGTGTACTCACGAGGGGTCAGCAGAATGACTGAGGTGACGATGAGCGAGCAGATGATGAGGATGACCAGCAGGGCAATAGCGATCCCCTTCCAGTTCCTCTGAGGTGGCGCACTTCCCACCAAGTCCTGCAAAACAACACCCACATTACATTACACTAAACAGCTGGACACATAGTAATATAGTAATCATACTTAAGACACAATCATTTCACTATTTCACATTTTCTTTTTACAGTCACAAGACTGGAAAACTGCCCAACTATATTCCAAGACACATCCAAATACTGCATGACCTTCAAGTGCTGTTTGGGCTTAAAAAATGCATTACTTTTGTGACAGATACATTTTGTAGTGCCGCAGATTCGGACATGGTACAGCTTATTCTCTGTCAGTCAGATGTCAGCCATTCAGCCACTTCAACATCAACACAGCGTCCTCCAGCTGCTCCATGCCAGTCCTTGTACAAAGGGTCCCCGTCGTGTTCCCTGATAGCGGGAGAGAGAGAGAGGAGCTGTGGCCTTAACGCAAACACACAACACACAGAATAATGAGGCGCTCTCCTCGGCCCAGCCCAGCAGATGGTAGATGGCTAATCAGCGCCGTTTGAAGCCGACACTGCAGAAATCCACAGGACATACACAACATTTTAACGGCAGGATTGCTCGCCGGGCATCAGGTGGCCTCTGAGGACCACACACTCCATAAAAAGTGGAAGTGCTTTGCAAAATGGACTGGCATAAGCAAAGTGTGTTATAAAAGTGGCACAATAATGAAGTTATGGTTGTAACAATAACAGCTGCTTTAAATTAAGTTTTATTTCATTTGAAACAGAATTGTCAATAAATTTCCTTTGGTATAAATACATCACTCCAATTGGAGTAGCATTAATTTGAATTTCTTCATAATCAGAGTAGAATGTACTCTGACCATGCTCCCAAGCCAGCATGTAGTAGGCTATGTTTTAGCCTAGATTTGTCTTTGTGTGTGCCTCTTATAACACGCTCTTTTGAATAGAAACATAGAAAAGAGCTTTTTACATTCCTGAACAATCCCATTTTACTACAAAATGAAAAATAGCTGTGAGGAATCAGTGGCAACAGAGCTGTACACTGTTTTGGATAAATGAATGAGAGCAGACTGGATGTAGAGGGCTTGTTTTGTTGATTGATCAGTGCTTCCTAGAGTAGGCTGGGGTTCGTGGCAGTTCTGAAGTGTCAGAAACTCAGCACCAGAGACGACACCATCACTCAGCAACAGGCGTGAATGAAACAAAACAAAAATCCATGTATGTTTTTGATGAGGAGACAACATAATAACAGGGCCGACTAAAACCTATATCTAACCGTGCCAATTAGTAATACAAAGTGGTATAGCAGTTAACTTAGGACAGCACTTTCTAATCCATATGTGTGAGTGCATCCAATTTAATTATTAATTACTGAAGAAAACCTACCGGTGAGCTTATTCTATTTATTCAACAGTTTAAAAATGGATGTGGCCATGGAAACCACATCCATAACACCATATATTAAAACACTGAAATATTGAAACACGGTGAGACACTGTCTATTTTAATTTTATTTAACTGCACAGCTTAAATATGTGTGTTACATATCACCCAGTGAAAATCTATTACTACTTATTTAGCTTGAAATGCTTATTCCTAATACGTCTTATATAAAGTGTCGGGCAGTTTTCTCTCTCCTCAGCCTGAGCTGTCTTTCTAATCTTCTCTCGTTCCTGTCAATGTTATTTTAAGGACAGTTTGGAGAAAGGCGCTGCAGCTGTCTTAGGATTTTTCTGCTATGAATAGACAAAATTTGCATTGAGAGCCCTATGAGGAAAAAGGTCACAATGCAAGTGCCGCCCTCCTCTAATTAATAGCCTTGGACCTTGTGTGTCCACGCCACGACACGCACAATCGTCTCTCAAGTCAAAGAAAGTCGCTCTGCCTGGCCACCTGTATCGGGCCGGCTGTAGATATCCCTGTTAGCAATTAGACCTGGTTTCGCTCTGCCTACTGTGAGGGCTTACATAGTGCACGGCAGCTCAGTGAACCATTGGCGAGTTAATGAGCGGGATATGTGTGCGCACGTGACAGGAAAGCAAGACGGCTCGAGCCTACTATTTTTTAATACCATTAAAGACTTCCAATTGCTGCGAGTTACTTTCCATTTGAAGGTGCGTCTACTGTCTCTGCACAGTTTGTCTTTGAGTGAAGCCGATCAATACTGAAGCCTGTGAGCACACATAGAAAAACAGCAGGGGCATCGATAGAGTGATTTATAGCCACAATGGTTGGTAGGGATCTCCATGTTTAGGTGTACCGACTTGTGTACTAGGCTCACACGACAAAATCCACCTCTAATCACCTCTTTCTTCTAAAAGAAAAGACATGATGTAAGCACTGTTATTGTTATCGATGTAGACCTCTGACTAGAGCTAGAAATAAACCCAGCTTCGACATGCGTTCAGGTCATGTTTTGGTATTCTATTGCTTGTTCCTTTGTGTATCCGAGATGGAAATGGCAACACTTTAGGACAAACAGGCAATAAAGCATCAAGTATCTGGTGCGAGCTGTTCCTGACTGAGAGGTACAAATCTATAAGAGCAAGAGCTGAATCATGCCCGAGAGGAAAAGTACCACTCCACGCAATATGGCCACTTTGCTGCCAGCATGAAATCAGCGTGAGGGCTTGGAGGCATTTGTCCGTCAATACATGTCTTACATTAAGTTTACATTGCACCTTGTAATTGTAGTGGATGCTTGTGTGAAGCATAAAACTAGGAAGCAAGAGTGGAAACATTTTAATTAATCATTTAAGGGTTCTATATGGGTATTAACTAAAAATTAAAACATAAATAAAACAAAAGCAGAACCCATGCAGTCCACTAGTCATTTTATTTGACGTTTCTGGCAACACGTCAAATTACTAACATGTACAGTATAAAGCAGAGGTATAAGTATTATAAGTATAGGTATGGTTATATGGCCAAAAAATACTCAGCTACAAAAAAGTACTAGTGTAAAATAAAATAATAAAGTAAAGGTGAAAATTACTGATAAAACTACTTGACTATGAGTACTGTGAATACTTTTTAGCCACTGATATTCAGTGACATAAATACATCAACAACTCTGAGCCAGACTAAATATTGACATGAGCTTATCATATACTGTAAATACTGCTGTACTATAACTTGATCAAGAGTGTTTTTGTAAGGGGCTAAAACAGAGATTACACTAGAGCTAATCATTGCAGAACAGATAAATCAAGTCAGAAAACTACTCAGTAATGGAAAATATAGTTCTAAATGTATGCAAAAAATACAAATTAAGCACAAAATTTACTTTGAGTACTTGTAATTCATTGCCTCCACCTGATATTAAGGCACCCCACAACTGTAAATGCATTAGAAATAACCAACAAAGTGAAAACACAGATTTATAGCTTCTGGAAAAAGTCTACTTTGTTTCAGTATTACCTTTAACACTTTCTTACCAGACTATTTTATTGATGTTATTTAAAGAGTTTATCAGAAAGCTTACTACATTCAAAAGAAAGATAGTAAGGCACATTATGCAATTCTTTTTTAATCTCAAAATAAAACAGCTTGTGATTTCAAACCGGCACAAGATTTTCTTTTTTTAACATTTCAGCATATGTCAGTGTCACTGGGCTAATTCTGGTGAAGAAAATGGAAGCAGAGCACCGGTGGCCTGCTATGCCCACCGTTCCTGGCATTTCTGTAAACAGGCGTCCAATTATCCATTGAGAGGTCAGGCAGCTTTTCCACAATTAAATCCAAAGGTAATCAAATGTTGTCTGCCTTTTTACTGTAAAATCCTTATTGTAATGGCCCCAGATGAAGGGCGGACATGTCGACCTCCAGAGTCAATATTTCCAACATCGGATGATTGTATTAAGAATTTATTGCTTTTCATGCAACAAATGAAACGCTGCCGAAAAGCACAGCTGTTGTTTCAGCCACCTACTTTTATGGCTGTGTGATGTTTTTAGATTTAAGCATCACAGAGTTTGTTTAGCAATTCTAATCCAAGGTTAGAGTAAAATTAGTGAAAAAGACTTCAGCTCAAAAAAGGCACTGGTTTCTATTTTCTTTTGTAATTCACTGACCAACCCTGAATTACTGGAACTAAAGTAATTTTTCACTTTTTTTAACCCGAGGATGCTATTGATCACCTAACATCATACTGAAACAAGAGTCAAGAAATTTCAAACATTAGACTATTCTTTGTGTCACAGAATGCTTTGGCCAATCACATACAAAATTATCTCATTGGCTAATTGGTCTATTGGGTTGCAAAAAAACAAAACAAAACTGTGAACACAATGATTAACAATGCATGGAAATTTGCATGAAATTAAACTCTCTGAACTTAAATTATACAGAATATTTAGAATTCTTTCTTTTTACTAAAATAAAAACAGACAATGTCACTCTGTTGATGGGGAAAGTAGAAGATGGAGTGAAGGATTTTTAGTAACTGCATCTCTTGAAAATGTGGTTATTTGACTGTTTAAACAACACGAAACTGAAGGTGGTACTACATAGTGACAATCATCCGAGCTTGAAAACAGAGGGTCAAGACAAACACCATTTATCCCCACAACACACTGCTTCTAATGTGTTTAATGTGCTGAGTGCTCGAACCTTACCGACTACTTAACTCCTCTGTAAAATGAGGAGCGTTTTATCCACCTACTCAAACCACAAATGAACAGCGAGCTTCAGAGTCAGACTAAATTCACTCACGGGGAAAAACTGATGAAAGATTTCCACACCTACAAACGCCAAACTTCAAATGAAATTCTGGCTTCTTCTGATGTTTATGCTGCCACTGTGTATTACAACATCAGCAAACGTGACCTTTTGGAAGTGCTTTCGAGTAGCCATCTTGACCTTGGATGGCTCTTTCAGACACCATGATGTATTATGGTCTGTGTGTTAGGCTATCTACTCCTGTTAGGCCTTGTGAACGGGCAGGCATGCATGACTTACAGCTGATAACAATAAAAGCTGCATCAATAAATGATGCCCGCCATTTTTGCTCCACATCTAAACATACAGCTCTTCTTATTGCTCAACACATTTTTCAATCCATTTTGTAACTGCTTTGATTCTATTTCAAGACAAAACAAAACAGTGCCGGTACGAATTGAGCATCTTTTAAGGTCAAATTTCTTTATCCCTTCACTCTCTCTGTGCCGCTAATCCGCTTTTTTCCTCCCACTTTCCCCTTTGTCAAACCATCTTTTTTGTCTCGGCGCTTGCTGCTAGAGTGTGAAATGGATCTTTCCTGATCTCTGAGCACCTGGTTTCCAAGGGAACCCGAAGAGTCATTTGAGTCAGATTTGCGGCGGCAATGGTGCTTACTGGTGCACAGTACAGTAAAGGGACTAATACTGCCATTGAATTCCCATTGAGTGCCATGTAGGATATTTGCTGCAGGGCTTACAACCTTACACCTTAGAACTAAGATGCTCAAATATTATCCAAGGGAGTGTGGACTTCTGAGGAGCTGTCAAGTTCAGGCTACTTTAAAGAGACTGGACACCTGAAACATGATATATGAGCCCAGCCACTGTAATGCAGTAACAGTCAAAGCCAAACCCTGCCACTATGGACCAGCAGGCTAAACTTTTACTCTACTGTAGCAGTGCATCAATAAGTCATGACCATTCATCAAAGAAATTAAGAATTCATGCAAGCTGTCTTTTGGTTCATAGAAGTATGAGGCCTCAACATCAGTCCACTCCAAATTTTGACAATAGTTGTCTTTAAGTAATTTCAAAGTATGTCATTACAAGAAAAATGCAAATTAGGTTTGTGTCTTTAACTCAGGAGAAATGGATTTGGTGGACAGAAATGTGTGAGTCTTGATATTTGTATTTTGCCAAAACCTACAAAAATATAAAACTTATTTTTTCCTTTTTTGGGGTGCAGACAGAAGCCGAAATATGTAAATTCAGGCAGCAAGACTCATACCACAGCAGCAGAACTTGTGCAGTGCAATTGCAAATAGCAATAATTTGTATAGTACTTTGTATTCTCATTATCCAACCTAATAAGTGTTTCCCAAATTGCAGTTTCTGGAACCAGAAATGAGTAAGGAGGTGATGTGTCTCACAAAACATTGATTCTTTTTTGGGGGGGACAAAAAACACCTCATGAGAGCCAAAAAAGTAATTCTAATAAAACATTTCAATAATCAAATGAAGCACAGCAATATAGCTCAACCTGTAGAGTTATGCACCATAATTTCCTGTCTCGTCTCCGATGTTCTATCCAATCAAGCCTTGAAAGGTCAAAAATATTGTTAAAATAATAAAATCTATTTATGGAAAGCCTTTTTAAAATTTGTTTTGGAAAGGTTATGGCAGTTGATGCATAGTTGGGATGCACAAGTTTGGAACTCCTTTGTATGAGTATGAATGCACTGATCAACCAGAACCTGTGGGTAGTAGAACAATAGACTTTGCCAATGCACAGTCAAGGAAATTGAAACATGTTTTTTTGCTTGAAGATGTTACGATGAACACTGACTCTTGCCCTGCATTGTTCATTGCCCCTGTGCCCTAATAAAAAATGTATTAGTGCATCTACAAACTTCCCACTTTTTTGTTATGTAAAGCCGTACAGTAGTAGTCAAAGCTGGCGGCCAAAGATGTACTGCTGAAGGTAGCAAGAAAACGCCAAGCTCACAGTGTTGTTCTTTCACAAGTCCAAATACTATTAAATGATTTACAGCAATACTTTTATGCCATTATGTGATTGCACCTGGGAATAAATTATTCATTATCCTATGAAATGTTTTCTCAGCCTGGACTCCAGCCCCCTGTAGTATTGTGAATGTTGTCAACTTTAAATTAAATTAAACCCAGCCAGTGTGTCTCATTTAAAAAGTCCATAAGGGGCTCTCTCGTCAGTTTGTCAGTGAAGGTACATTACCAGAGAGCAGTCGAGGGAGCTTCAATAGCTTCTATTACACTTAGCTTTGGAGCCAGTGGGTCTTGGAGATGTCTCAAATGAGCTAGAAATTTAAAGAGATAAAGAAGGATATCAACAAAAGCACGTAGAGCATGGCACATACATGAAATGAAGTAGCCGTATCAAGTCCATTTCAGAGTCCATATAATAATAATAATATAATAATATCTTAAGGCAAGCATTGCAAACATCAATTTTATACTCTGGCAATTACAGCTGCAGACCAACAAAGCAATGCCATTCACTGCCAATACGCTGTGTGAGTCCTTTTTATGGCCTAAGAACAAAATGTTACTCATTTGCAAAACAGTACTGCCCTCCAACATTAAGCAGCAGGTGGGGAGCACTGACTGTTCCAGCGAAGACCAAAGCTGAAATCCCACTATTTATGTGTAAATGTATGCTTATGTAAGATATTAATAATTGTGTTTGGTGCCATTACAGAACATAGCTTTGTATCTGTAAAGAAAGTGCAGGAGCTTTGTAGAGTATGTGATCGTAATTAAAAGTATATTGATTTCCTATGTGGCCTTAATGGAAGTAGAAATAAAAAGCAAAAAACAGATGGAGAAGAAATTCGCCTTGATCTGTATAGTCTTAATAGATATCAGTGCATATGCTTGAGAGATAATACATGAACGGCTATGGGAAGAGATCCATGAAACTGGTGCACAATACACAAAGGTATGAAGAGATATTTCAAGCAGCTTTGTGTCGCTCTGTAAGAATTAATAACGTGTTGTGTTGAACACAGCGATAAAAAAGTTTTTTGGTTAAAAAAAAAAAAACGAGTCAGAGTTAACTCCCGCTGATTCCATCGACATGAAAAATACAAGAATGAGGGAAGAATTGTTTTCTCAGAGGATATGAATTACTGCCAGGCTCTCGACAGTATCTTTTAATCACCAGAGGAAGTGTAATTCAAACAAACAATGTGGGAGAAGCTCAAATCAGGATGAGGTAACCCCTACTGTTCCCGATTTTAATTGTAACTTGTCTCTGAAAAGTTCTTAAAAATGAAGTCAATTTGAAAGTAAAGTAAAAACAGGAGAGCTATTATCCTTTCAGTATAATTACACAGGAAGCAGACAAAAACACTGCGTCTAATCAGGACGAATATGTACAAGTACATTACAAGTCTTTTGTACAGCTTTTTGCATGAGTCACCTGTGATCAGTGCAGGCAGGTTATTATTATGCATTAAATGACAGCACTGTAACTGTGGCTGTGCTGGCCCATAGCTGAACAGATTTTTTTCAGTGTTAGAATATTAATTTTACTAAATTGGAAATTAACAAAGAATGTTTGTATCAAAAAATATATAGCCTTAAAGTCTATTTGGATGTTTACTTAAAACATAACTCAGTAACTTTGCTTACTTCTTTTGGCTCATTTTCCTCTATGGACCTCCAATATTCTGGAGTAGAGCACTGTTGTAAATACTCAGGAGTCTGGTTGACTCCTAAGTGATCCCTCGCTTGGTACCCGTACAAAGTTTTTTCTGGCATTTGTTTGCTCTGCCACAATGAAAATCAAGAAATAAAGCCCTCACTAGCATGTTGTTTTGCTAACTGCGATGTGCGGCTTTCTCGCGAGACTTCTGTGACACCAGGTTGCTTTCGATCAAGAGGCAGCAGGGAGAGATGCTATATTCACCCGACAACAACTGATTTAACAATCACACAGACTTTGAAACTGTAAAAAAGGTAAAGGCCTGGACTTGAACCGTGGATCATCTAGTCTAAGGGTAAATGCTCTATTCACTGAGAGACAAAGCCCTTATAATGCAAAATGGTAAAATAATCTATTAAAATTAATAATTTGTTCTTTCACTGATTGTGGCTAAAATCACAATTTTGTGGGATATTTCTATCTTGCAGAATACCTTTGAAAATTCCACCAAAAATAAATAATTTCATCCTTGCCCCTTTAGTGAACTGTTCTGAAAATCTCTTCAAAATCTAACCATTACTTTTTGAGTTACCAAACCAACCAACAAATCAACAAAAACAAACTTCATGGCAGAAGAAAAAAGTGACAGCTCTCACTCCCGCTGCATTATGTAAGTTAAGGTGGGTGACCCAGAGACACAATGTCAGGTCTATGACAAATTTCTTTTGTTGATGTCAGTGTTATACAATCTTTCTAACCTTAGCATGGAATAAAAGCCCTCTCCTTTGTACATAATACACATACAGGAAAGTTATGTGTTGCTGTCATAAGCAACCTGGTGAAAAATTGTGTTTTAATTATGTATATAGGTAAGTGAAAAATATTATGTGCAAGTAAGGCATTTATTTTCTCAGGATTGAGAAATAATGCATACTGACATTTTCACAGTCTGCCATGGACAGACTGTGCTGAATGCAAAGAGATGATCATTTAAGTTACCTAAATCTAAATGTAATGTGTCCTGTTCACAATAAAATGCACAAATCTGTGCTGTTTTTAGGCTGGTCTAAACATAGCCCATGTGACTCTACAGCTGAAGGAAACAAATTTTGCTACAACAAAACAATAAACCTGAAGTTCCAAAGTGTCAGATAGAACTGTGGAGATACGATCAGAAACAACAAACCAAGTCTACAGAAGGATCTACAAAGCATGGAGGCAATTTATGTTTGCCTTCAAGCATTATGATCAGCCACACTTTGAAGACTGTTCGCAGTGGGGCTGAACTAACGCAAGTGATCAAACTTTTATTTTATAAAGAAGTGATAGTATCCAATAAAGTCTTGGATATGGATTCTCTGAACAGAGGTTTCCATAATAGAGGGTTTTAGTTAAAGTTGAGGTTTCCAATGTGTGTGAGGCTGGATTCATGAAGCTAAATGCAACTCTTTGCCTCTGAATATTAAAACCACAACGTAGGGCTGGAAATCACTTCTTGGATGCAAGATACTTCCTGTGCTGAGATACTGAATGTCTGCTTCCATTACAGAGTTAGAGACTGCGGGTGTTTGCATTTGAAACTGATATGAGCATGGAGAGACGAGGCTCCTCTGTCAGTACATGGGAAGATGAATATCCAATCAGGAAGGTGCTGGCTGTACATAATCCAAGGAGAAGAGGAGACATACTGTATCAATATGAGTCAATGAGGTGAAGACATTTCCCAGAAGTCTTTGTGCTGCCATGTTCAGGTAGTAGGAAAATGTGAATCTCACTACCTTTTACCATTTTATTCTCCGTTTTTAAAAAATATCATTCTTGGTTCCAAGCGTGGCTAAAGAGAGACTGTTACGCTGTCAAGTCTGCACTCTCGCTTGAATGGGGCATAAAAGTAAACATTTTACACTTAAAATATCCAATGGTGATGACTACTTTCACCAAAAGAAGCAGAGAAAAAAGGCTTGGTAAAATAAGCAATGTGCTAGGGACGGTTCGATTTTAACAGTGGGACCTTTTGAACGTACAATCATTTTACCCAGGTGATTTGACAATTATGCAGGCAACAGAAGAGGGTTGTTATCTCAAGTGTTCATTTGTGAAGAATAAATAGCTTGCTTGTTTGTTACACAACATATTTTTCCCCATTAGCGTAAACGCGCATTTTGGTGAAGCACCCTTTGACCTGAACCATGACCACACAGCCAAGAGCCTGGTTATGTAATCCCCAAAAGGATCATGTATCTGTTTGGTCACCATTACAATACTTCGCTCCCTATGGCTTTACACAGAACACAAAATTAAACTAATTTACAGAACAATAGGCAGCAATTAACTCCCACTCCCTTTCACTGTCACGCTGCCTTTTTTTCTATTTAGCTCAGGAAACTTTTATGTGGAGTTTACCAGCAAAAATAGATTCTCTGATTCACATGTTATGCAAGGCTAGAAGCTTTTGTTTCCAAAGTCAAACAAGACACCACTGAAGCTGTTTTACTGTAAGAACCTACTGTACAATTGTGTGGGCTGGGGTTACAATACAGTCCATTAAATATTAATACATAAGTTTAGAAGTTGCGTGCTGTTGCTGGCACATATGCTGCAGCTAATAAGCAACGACAGGCAAGAGCAACATAACACTAATTTGGGCAACGTTTAATTTTCGCCTTTAGTTTGACACTTTTACCGCTGTGCATTTAATAACATGAACATTAAGGTGCACACAAGATACGTAAAACCACTAAAATAAAGGAGATAAAAAGCGTTTTTAGTCCTACCTGCTCCTGTTGCGGGGCGGCTTTGGCAGGACCGTTCACGTCTTTGGCAGAAGTCATTACGGCGAATAAATAAAACGAAGTAGGAGAAAAAGCCGAAGAAGAGAGTAGCGCTCGTCTGCTTCCGCCTCTGATCAGGTGCAGACGGAGAAATAAAGCGGAGAGAGAGACGCGGCATGGAGAGAGAGAGAGAGAGAGAGACGCCGAGAGAGAAAGAGAGAAAATGATGGAGAGACCGTGGGCAGACAGCGCCGAGTTCAACCGGAGCGGCGACGTGGGAGGCGCGTGCTGCCCCGGCGTAGTTCCCGAGCAAGTTAAAGAGCATTAACCTAACTACAGCCAGCGAGGAAAGGACGGAGGAAGGAAGCAAGGAAGGAAGGAAGGAAAGAAGGAAGGTGGGGGAAATAAACCTATGTAAGAGACTTGTAATTATACTAATTGGCATTCAACATTTGGGGGCTACTAATTCCCATCTTGTAAAAGCTGGGAATTAGTAGCCTAGTTTTCAATTATAAAATTATCTGCAACTGTATAGCCAAATGTTCTGAAATCATGTTGCATGTAGGGTGACCACCTGCCCCACACAGCTATTTAGGCATCTGTCCCTCTTATTAAGATAATGTCAATCTTTTTCATTGGTGATCAGTGGGTCTTATAAAGAAAAAAAGATTCAAGTTAAGAACAACAAGGTCAGATCAGTATTCCCTGTGTAAAATGTAGAATAAATATTTGTGGGCGTATCTTGATAGGTTGGATATATGGTTGTTGTGTTGCTGCCCCCGTGTTTTAGGAAAGGCCTCTGCATAGAGCTGTGAGCTGGGGTTGGTGCTGGATTGTTTTGAGAAAATGCAGACTGAGAGGTTTAATTATTATTATTATTTTTTTTTTCAGTTCTGTTTTTATTCCGATGAATAAAGTCTCTCTTGTAAAAATGTGTGTTTTTGTGATAAAAACAGCACATCATATGTTTCATAGGACGTAAACTGAAACAACTTCTATGTAAGTTGCTAAGTTGATTTGTATATCAAAAGATTAGATTTATAAAAGTCATTTTTTGTACTTTTTGAGGTGGTCACCCTAGTTGCATGTGGCCTACTGTAGCCACCTCACATTTCTCAACAGCATCCTTGGACTTGCACTTTCCATAAATGCATTTGGGCATAAACCAAGGGAAGAGGAAAGAGTATTAAGAAGCACAGACCTAAGCAAGGAACAAAAAGAAAACTGTCAAGAATAAAACAAATAAAAATATGAAAAGGTGACGAGAAGGATGAGAGAATAGGGAGAACATATGTCCCAATTTAAAGGGGACAGTCCCAGTTTTAGGCCCCTTGTCTCAACTCCCAATAAAGATCTGTAAAAACATGTCCCAGTTCCCAACAAATCATGTCCCAGTAGTCATCATGATGCCCCAATCATGTCCCATTTTACCCAAACGTAGGGCATAAGAAACTTTAAAACATTTGTCTTAAGACTATTGTCACTACATTTTTATCAATAAATTGCCATCATATTCAAAACTTACGCCCTAGCTTTATGTACTTTAAATTACTTTTTTTTGTGGAAATTGTATGGATTTCTTAAGCTTTTTTGTCTCTTGGTAAGTTCAAATGCACCATGATTTGTGAAAAAAAGTGCCCCAGTTTTTGGGTCTAGATATCTGGTCACCCTAGTAGAGAATGAAGTTATAAATTAAAGTTTGGACGGACAGAGTAAGCAAGAAAACATCAGTCTTCTCAAAATCTCAATAGTGCTAGCCTAGTTATTTGACTTTATAGCTTCCAGCGACGCCTTCATAGTGTCACAAGCAACAAACTAACAAGGCTTCTGTTTCAATTCTACTGAGGTAAAACAAAACCCCCGTAGAAATGTGACACAGCAAGGCTGTGAGTAATAAAATACACATTTTGTATTTTGCTTGTAATCCTGTGTATACTTGTAGCTCTTGAAATACAGTAATATAGAAAAGCTTATTCAAGAGATTAGCCTAAGTAGCATTATGGGCTGTCTAACTCAACTAATTAGTAGTCTTTGTACCTGTCAATATACAGTTTCTCACAGTTCACTGCAGCCCACTCTGCAACAGCAAGGCTTTTCATACATTTTTTAATGCGTTGCGCCCCCTCCTCATAGCATAAAGGAGAGCTCAAGGTTTGTCCTTTCCCACCTGCTCCTATATTTAGGTGTAGCGGGCTCCACATCCCACTGCTCAGCTTGGAGCAACTGATAATATGGAGACCTGTCAGTATGGATCAGATCACTGTGGGCACTCATTACTGGCAAGTCCATTACACAGGAAATGGAGAGAGGAATCAATGGGAGAAGAACAAAATACTTTGAAGTACCAGCGTACTACTTTTTGGATGGAATTTTGTTCTTATCTGGCTCAAGTTGGAGTGCATTCAGGACTCACAATGACAGTTTTTGGTAGTGGGAAAAAGAAGATTTGCATAGAGTATCTATAGAAACCCATAGACATCACATCGACTCCGGCATATGCCTATACTCCTGTAAATTCGGCAAATAAAACAAAGGCTTTGTGCTGGCCCTGTGCTGGAGAAGCAGTACTACCGTCCTCCCACATACGGCAGAAATAGTGCAATTCCTATAACAAAACATTGTTTGTGCTTTAACTCTCTCACCATGTGTCACAATCCCTATTCTTGTTAGCACAGCTTGTCTGCCTATTTGTGCGGCGTACACACTCATATATAAGGAAATGTGCGGGATGCGGAGCGTGTCTTCAGAAGTCATGCACAGTCTCTGCTTGGTTCCTGGCCTTCTGAACCAGTCATCTGCAGAAGGAGAACTAACTCGACAATCTCTGATGAGAAAGAGCAAAAAGTCCGTGAAGTGAGTCACTGACAGAGCAGAGGAAATATTTGGCACTGTAAAGATTATTACAAAGGTATCTTCAGAACAGTGTAGTATCAGTGACTTTTGCTCAACAGGTCACTGTGAGTTTTCAGAAGAAAAGATATATTTGAAATACTTTGTAAAATCGAATATAATAAACTTTTGAGAGTTATAATGAGACCTACATCTGGTTCATGCTTGTGCATAACTAAGCATCAAAGCATACATATAAAAAGCCAAAGAAAAGGCACGGAGATTTATACATATGATGAACAGAAGAAATGAATACTGCTGTTTATCTTGTGCTGCCTGACAGTCTGTGGCCAAGTAAAAAAAATGTCTTTGATATACAGTACATGCACATATAATCTGGGGAGATTTAAGGAGGTTTCCCTTCTAACAATAGCTGAAATATTCATGTGAATCAACCATACAGCCCCTACAGTTTTGAGGTGAAACTTAGTGCCAGTTGTCTCTAGCCTGGGGCCAGGCTCTAGAAATGTAAAAATCCCCACAACCCACGGTGACTTTACAAAAACTTTTCTAGGTATGATTTGGATTATTTATTTTACTGTAGAGTGGTGAACAGGTGTCTGCATGCTTCTGTCTTTGTTTCTCAGTTCCATTTACTGTTAACTGAACCATACATTCATTACATTTTCTTAAGCAGAGATTACCGCTCTGCTGCCTATTTTGTATTTCTATTGGGAATCAGATTTTTCTTTTTTTTCTTTTTTCTTTTTTTTTTTTTTTTGAATACTCAACAGTCAATTTCAGAGCTAACATTTAGAGATATACACTCTCACAGTCATCACTATGGGTAGTTTAGATTTGCCAGTTTACATGCACATGCAAATCTGACATTAAAGGTTATTGGTGTTTGGTCCTAGGATTAAGCACAGGACTTTCTGGATGATATCATTGACCCAGGATGATAGTAGAAATTATAATGTTTGAATTTTTTATGGCTAAAACTGATTCTGGAAAAAATGACCACATTTAAAAGCTAAAAATCAAAGATAAGGCTCAATATAAGAAAAACAATTGCAAACACAAGATACCACCAGTTAAGATAATTAAACAGACCATAAGTTCAGACGACAGTTGCTCAGGAGATAACGTGATCATCCTATACCCTGGAAGGTTGGCTGTTCGAATCCTGCTCTCCCCACTCCACAGTTCATACTGTTGTTGTGTCTTTGGACTGATTTATTCAAAATTAAAAAAATATTTTACATAATGGCCAAATTGTTTCTGTTTACATTTTTCGTTTTTTGTTCTAAAACTCTTGCATTGCTGATTGTCCAATCAGAAAAGCGTAAAATGCTCCATGCGCTGGTTGCCACATAGGCCAATATGTACGGCAGTTGTGGACACAGCTAACAGCAGAGCTACAGAACCAGTTAGCAAAAGAGCTCACTGTGACTGGCAACCCATGAAACCCATGTTTCGAAATTACCGTTTGATGTACCGTTTATAAACCAGTACAAGCTTACAGTATATTTAAGTTCAAAATACCTTTATTGCCCAACTTGAGGAAATCAGATTTATGACAAATGCTGTACGCATTCACATATCACATTTACCTAGAAGACTAAATGTAAGCAACAGAAATCAAAGTCACATAGTCACAAACATATCTTCTGCCTTTCAGTGAATTGAGAATAAACTTGAAGTTGGAAACAAAAGTATGGTTTCATGATCCTGCAAAGAAACACAAAAGGACAAAGGACTTTTTAAAAGGCCATGGAGCATAGCAAACGCAGCATTTGGCATCTCTGTCACTGAGTAGCTCCTCACATGGCCTCAGGCAGCAGCACAGCCAACTCACTGCCACAACTCATTTCAGCACCACTGCTGTGGACAGCTCCTCTGCCACAGTAGATCTCAGCAATAGAGTGCAGTTTAGAAAGATGAGCAAACTTTAATGCATCTGATACTCAAAAGTTAAACCCTATACCTGTATACAACCGTCTCCCCTGTTCTTATTATCCACTTTCTTTTCCACAGCCGCACAGCAAAAGATCACAAACCTGACAGAACACTGAAGCTCCTGACAATTAGCAGAGACAGAACAGAATATAATTTAAGATAAACACAACATTAAAGTAAGTGGAACTAAAGGGGAGCTTAAGAGAAGAGCAAAGCGCCAATAAACAACTGCAAGAACACGAACGCAGCAAGAGGTAGGGCTATTGATCATCATAATATGCAGGTTCTCGGCTGAAAATACCTTCCCAAGAAACAGCACACTATCATTCATCTAACTTTAATTGGACAAGCAACAAATCCTGTTGTGTGAGGTGGGAACAAATTAGTTGGGCGTTAATATACTTTCAAGTTATTTGTTTCACTTATCATTTAATAAATACTGTTTCATATGTATTTGCTCCTCTCAACTAAATTGTCTTTAAAGTCTTTGCATTGTCAAGAACTGAAAGCACATTCCTAAACAAGATAATGCCTTTTATTGTGCTGAAAGGAGCCAACAAAGTGTCATTTATTAAACAGTGTGAAGGTGTAGAACTGCGTACTAGCTCCCCCCAGTGATCGATAGCTGTTGGGCATCTTTACATAGATAATAAATGACCAAATTGAACAGATGTGAAAAAAGTACAAGTTAAATTACTGTTACTCCAGTTATATTTTGTTGACAAGTACGCCAAATTATTTCTTGAGTAAAAATGTAAAAGTAATGGATGTAAAGTTTACATAAACAGACATTACGTCTGAAATTATCTTTTGCAATTGCACAGCAAAATCCATTGCTACTTCTACAACTACTACTTTATTACTACTGCTGCTACTACTACTGTTATCACTACAGGCGGTGCTACCACTACTATTCATACACCTACTGATACTACCACAATTATTACTATATTGTTACTACTACTGCAGTTGTTGACACTACTATTATTACTATGTTACTAGTATTGTTGCTACTGCTACCACTCTGCTGCTGCTGCTGCTACTGCTGATACTAATACTACTGCAATTACTACTGCAACATCTTACTATTACTACTTCTATTATGGAATTGGACCCAGGACTTTCAGGTTGTGAGGAGAATCATACCTGTTACCCATTTTGGCACAAGGCCAAAAATAATTTTACACATTTAGAAATTACAAAAAATTTACTAGATCTAAAGTGACTTTTTTGTGCTTTAAAAGTCTAACCAACAAATCTAGTTACTTTATCTTTGAAGTAGACCTTGTATGCAATTTAATTACCAATGTATACACAAGTTGGAACATGCAATTACTAAGTCTCCCTAATGAACAGTACAAAATTGTAAATTATAAATAGCATAATTTTCCTCCAAGCAGCTGTGCCCTTTTTACAGTCAGACTAACATACACAACACAAAATGTGGAAACCCCTATTTAGTAACTGCTTATTATCCGTCACATTCCCTTCACAGGCCAAACAGCCAAGTCGAAAGTGCCTCACGTAGCCACCTAAATCACACAAAGCCTGGCACAGAACCATTATCCACGTTATTCTCCTATAAATGCACCCCTGGGGATTCTCTCGGGCATACAAACAGCATCATACGGTTAGAGTGATGAAGTGAAATGCACATAATCATCAACACCTGCTCTACAAAACTGATGTAACCTCTACAATCTAGAATGGCTCAGCTATGTAAAAGATGGTGGTGGTTAAGACTGGAGCACCTGGATTATCACACTTCTGTTACAATTTGCAACACACCTGTCATGTTTATTTGGCAGTAGTTGCTATTCAAACAAGCAATGACAATTTCAAATCTATGCATTCAATGGCTTCTGTACATCCGCCATTTTCCCACTACTGTTAGAGGTTACAGCAGAAGGACACAGTCTGACCATACAAAATTAACGAACGAGGGATCATTATGTGTCAGTTCCATACAGCATCAATTCAACTAGTGTTTGTCTCAGATTCACTGCTGGCTTCAGTCTACATTGTATATTAAAGTAGTCAATACCACATTCAACCAATCAATTAATGGAAGATGAACTGTGTTAAATAAGTGCTCTCTTTGTGTAATCAAATAAAATTGTATACAATGAAACATTACATGATAGGCAAAAATGTGAAAAATAGATTCAACAATATTAGTCATTTTAGTGCTTCTTTTTGAAAGAGAAAACTTCATCAATTGTTTATCTAACCAACATTAAGAATAATTGAAACATCTCAATAAAGCAATTTTGAGCAATTTTGTGCTTGACAGTTTCAGATTTGTATAGGTGCACTTAGCTGATGATGTTTAATACCAGCATCCACTGCACATGAAACCAATAAAAAAGACACTATGAGTACGTTTATGGTACTCAAATTAATTAATGCAATGAAAATGAATTAGTAAAGAAATTTCAAACATAGTGAGTCTCCCAATATCTTGACCAGCTTATCTCCGTCTTTTTTACCAATGTTTTTGTAAACTTTGATTTGTTTGTGGGTTTTTTGACTTGTTTGCCTGTTAACAATATAACTCAAAAAATGAATAGTCGTGACTTTTATGAAAATCTCAGTAAAGGTATATAATGGGTCAATGAACACATTTTTAGTTTTTGGTGTGGATCAAGATCGCTGTCTGGATCCAAAAGTGTTTGAATGATTATTTACCATTACAGCATTTTTGTCTGTTAGCTACACAACTTGAAGGGTAAGACCATTATCTTGATTACCAGTAAGGCTTAGTCAGCGGTAAAGGAAAACATTATTATTGAGTAATTATCATCCATTCCCAGTGATTAAAGTTCTTAAATGGGCCAACTTAAAGCAATGTTTTTTGTCTGCTTGTTGCATGTCTATCCTTTTTATGTCCAGAGGCAGATTTTCTGTCTAGATCTGAGACGAGTGATAGACTTTCTAAATAAAAAGTACTAAGATGGCTAACCAGGCTACCATAGCAAAACATATGCTTCAATACTCTGTCAAAACATCAAGTTCACATGTACATAGAACATTTATTGTGCTTGTACATTTGGCAGGTCGCCCCTCTCACTCTAGAGCAAACCCACTAAACAGCTGCCAGTAAAAGTTCTGAAGGTTTTCCCTGCTCTCCGAGGCAACATGACCTACATCCTTCCCTAGTATTTAAATATGGCTTTACTTATGAAACGTGGTATGAAAATGAATGCATTGAGGCTGTAATTAAAATTTGTGCCTATTCACAAAGCCTGCTATCAATCTGCCTGTTTAGGAACAAGCTGTTTCCACTCAGCTGTGTTGCCATCTGTCAGTTCTGCCATCTCAATCATCATCATCACATCCACTCTGCCCTTTGGCCTGCGGTGACTTCTACAAATGTGCGACCAGCCTGGCTCAGTGGAGGTCCGTGTCCTAAACAACTGCGGTAAATCACAGGGTAAGGTTTTTGTACTTCATCAAATCAAGTCCTGTACTTTAAGGTCGTCAATAAAGCCAGAAAACCCGCCTCTCAGTGTCAGCCAGTGATGAGAGGCAGAAGAGGTTCAGAGCGAGGCAGAGGCACTTTTTCACTGTCGGGACAGCGCAGAAAGGTAATTAACAAGTGAGTGAGTCTTTAATCAAACTCATTATTGGGCTTTTACAAAGAGAGGACTTTAGAGGGGCAACTATTAATCTACCATTGTCCAATCAGTAGTGAACACACACGCTGTTAGAAAACTGCATTACCCTCTTCACTAGGGCGTTGTACAGGGGTCAAAAAGTGGTGGATTCAGGTCAAGGAAAATCAGGAAACAAACATAAAGAGCAGCCTCATAGACACATTTATAAGCATTTTGTTTGCAAAGCCAAAAAACTATAAATTACAAAACAAAATCTAAATCAGGTCCCAACAAAATGACATTTTGAACGTAAACACTGCAAATGTTTTTTGACCAAGTTATTAGAGAACACAAGGCAGAGAGCAGTAGATGAGATGCACAACAAACAAAGCTACAGAAACACTTTACGAAAGTGCTGGTGGGCCAAAAGTAATACATTTTCTTATAGAAAACAAGGGCCAAATGAAATCTTGATCTGTGCCACAAATGGTCCCCAGGCCGCACAGTGGATATGTCTGATTTAAAGGCTTTATTTAAAGGCTTTATCATCAATCTGCCAATCTTCAGTCTAAACCACTTATCAACATTGAATTAATGGATAAAAGTGGCCAATTCAGAATGGTCTACATGTAATTACTTAGAGAAACAGCACACAAAGAAAAACAAACACACAGAATCACACAATAACTTACATAGGGCAGCTAGGGATAGGGACATATATAGAGGACATATACACTGCTCAAAAAAATAAAGGGAACACTAAAATAACACATCCTAGATCTGAATGAATGAAATATTTTTATTAAATACATTGTTCTTTAGATAGTTGAATGTGCTGACAACAAAATCACACAAAAAATGATCAATGGAAATCAAATTTATTAACCCATGGAGGTCTGGATTTGGTGTCACACTCAAAATTCAAGTGGAAAAACACACTACAGGCTGATCCAACTTTGATGTAATGTCCTTAAAACAAGTCAAAATGAGGCTCAGTAGTGTGTGTGGCCTCCATGCCTGTATGACCTCCCTATAACGCCTGGGCATGCTCCTGATGAGGTGGCGGATGGTCTCCAGAGGGATTTCCTCCCAGACCTGGACTAAAGCATCCACTAACTCCTGGACAGTCTGTGGTGCAATGTGGCAACGTTGCACCACAGACTGTCCTGTGTTCTGGAGTGTGTCAGGAACTGCTGACACACTCCAGCCACATGAGGTCTAGCCTTGTCTTGCATTAGGAGGAACCCAGGGCCACCCGCACCAGCATATGGTCTCAAAAGGGGGCTGAGGATCTCATCTCGGTACCTAATGGCAGTCAGGCTACCCCCCAAAGAAATGCCACCCCTCACCATTACTGACCCACTGCCAAACCGGTCATGCTGGAGGATGTTGCAGGCAGCAGAACGTTCTCCACGGCGTCTCCAGACTCTGTCACGTCTGTCACATGTGCTCAGTGTGAACCTGCTTTCATCTGTGAAGAGCACAGGGCGCTATTGGCGAATTTGACAATCTTAGTGTTCTCTGGCAAATGCCAAACGTCCTGCACGGCGTGGGCTGCTACCACTAGAGTGAAAGCACCGCTAGCATTCAAAAGTGACCAAAACATCAGCCAGAAAGCATAGGAACTGAGAAGTGGTCTGTGGTCACCTCCTGCAGAACCACTCCTTTATTGGGGGTGTCTTGCTAATTGCCTATAATTTCCACCCGTTGTCTATTCCATTTGTACAACAGCAGTGAAACTGATGTCAATCAGTGTTGCTTCCTAAGTGGACAGTTTGATTTCACAGAAGTGTGATTGACTTGGAGTTACATTGTGTTTTTTAAGTGTTCCCTTTATTTTTTTAGCAGTGTATTATAAGTTTATAATTCTTTCTGCTCCTTTTCATTCATGCTATTTAATGTGTCATGCTTGCTTTAAAATGAAATAAATAAACAATGAAATTAAATGTTATTGTTATATTGTATGTTTTTGTTAAGTTTTTCTTTTCCATTTTTATACAAATAAAATATTACAATGATAGCTACAGATTTGATTAGGTAAAGGTTTTGCTTTATTACTTTAAGAGCATGATACTGATCTAATTGTTTATTTCTATAATTTTCCAAAATGCCAAGTGGGCATACAGTGAAACCACATTAGTTCTGCTTTCTTCCGTTTGTGCATTGTTTTTGAAGGGACTTGGCACATGGGCTGTTCCAAACATTTGGAGAACTAACCACAGATCTTTTGTGAATGTATTTTTTTCTCAAAGCTTACTGTCTGTTTGTTTTAATCCCATACAGACTCCATGATGTTGAGGCCAGGGCCATACAGTCACTTCACTAGGAATCCTGCTTCTTTCTGTTGAAAACAGACATTGATTGTATGTTTTTGGTCACTCATATTTAGCAGGTTTAAATTTTCATATTTTTTAAAGCATTTTCCACACCTGCCTGAAACACACTAACTCACTGCACTCACTTGACATAAAATAGCCAATTGACATTACTGTACATATAGTCGCCTACATGTTCCTTAAAATGTAACAGAGGTATTGTTTAGTCACACTATACGCTGGGAAAATGATTGTAAGTCAAACTCATCTTTTCGATTATTCATTGCCTTTTATTATTTGGCTTTTGTGAGGTTCTCTGTGTACCTCTCAACTTGTAATTACCTCCAGCAATCTGACATCTTCTCATTGCATTCTGACATTTGCACTAAATCTAATAAGAGAAAAGCCTCCCACCAACTGACCTGATTCTCAGCTGAAGTAAAAGTTAACTTCTCTCATTAAGACAAGATTTCCATAGCCACTTATATTGTGCATAATTATATTTGTATGCAGTTCAACCTTTTGTACATTTTTATTTACTTTGTAGTGTAGAATGCATGCTCCAATAAAGTTATTTTTGCTTCTTTAAACCCTAAAAAACAACTTTTCAGCAGCTCAACAGATTTATCACTTGTATCAAACCAGTCATGCCTCTTGAGAAAAGACGATTATGTGCACAAACACACCACAGACAAGCGGCAAATAGATATTTCAGCCTCCAAACTCAAATAGAATAGATCGTTCGTCAGACAAAAAGTGAAAGATCTGGTGTCCACACTGTGACTGCTCCCACAGAAAGTGCCCCCTCAGAGACAATGATTGAGGAAGACAGAGCCAATAAAAGACAGTACAGCTCAGCCAGAGGGGACCTATACAACACACAGGAGATGGCTTAGAAGCTGAATGTCTAAAGGCTTTTGCCAGTGATATCAGCTCTGCAAATATAGCAAAATACAATTCTAATAAAAATCACTAAGTTTGTTCAAGTATAAATCTCTGTGGGTGCACAATATATACCTATATATCTTTTAATATCAATATCAGTGTGCAATACTTGAACTGCAAAAATGTTATTCTGATATTTCTGTTTATATTTGGCCAATAAGATGGGGTAAGTCCAGAGTCAAAAGCCTGTTCATACAGTATAACAAAGCTTTTTTGCAATTATGCAGTAAGTAGCTTTTTTTTCCCTTTTTCTATTAAAATATTTTTCAGAGGGTATCATAAAAAGTACTCAATGAGGTCAAAAAGAACAAGTACAAGAGTACTAACTATACTGTGTATTTTCATTGGCCTTTTTTTTCAAGTAGGTTTACAATGATTGAAAACTGAAATAAAACACCATAACTTTTACTTCCTTGCTATATTCAGTGATGGCATTTACTCTGTTTTACAACTTTCTAACAGCAGGTTTAAATGGTTAATAGGTAAATATTTTAACTTCACCAAGAAGGCCATATTTTTGTCAGCACTGGTTAATTGGTTTGTTAGTAGGTTAATCTGCAAAAAATGTTCAGAATGATGGGCAAAGGAAGCCATTTTTTGTGTGTGTGTGTGTGTGTGTGGATCCGTAAAACCATTTAGTTCTAGGAAGGATTATGTACCATCCACAAGGGGTCAGTAAGGGAACAAATCCTAGTTTTAGTAGATCTTTTGACTATGTGACTTAAGCATTTTGTGGCTCATTAATACAGCATTTACCCCTGAAATTGAATATCCTCATTTTAAGTCTAGGTCTGGGCACTATATCTTTACCATTGCAAAATAGGGCCAATGCCTTAATGGACATCTGTGCCCTCCGTTCTGCTCTAATGCAGAAAAAACCCATTATAAGTTTTCTAGTAAATGCCAAATATCATGTACATTACACTGCCTTTTTGAATTAAAAAATTCAGCCAACCTGAAAACTTGACTTCATAAACTTCTGTGAACAGTACTCTAATATAACGCACAAAGGCATTTTAAGACATGAACCAAACAACAGTGGAGTGCATCTGGAGATAAATCACAAAAAGTGCCACGGTGGACAAATGATGTGAATGAGGAAAACAGTAAAGACGTTCATTAAGTTCAGCGCTGCTCCAGCAGATGTATATGTACAAGTGGAGCGAGTTTTACAGAGCACTAACCCATCTGCTGACGCTGTCCCCGAATGACAGACTTATGAGCCCCCTGGACTTTATGTGCACTCATCGAGAGCTTATACAAGTGCCTCGTAAAATAAACAAAAAAAAGTTTACGAGGAAATTTATAGGAGAGCAATTTCCCATTATTTAGATGCAAGTAATCAGATTCTAAATTTATGATTCAGTGGGCCGATGGAGATCATAATTAATCGCATAAAAGGATATGGTAGCAGTGATGTGTTTTCTCTTAAGGACGAAGAGAGCAATTAAGGAGATGATTGCAAATAGAGATCTTGAATGAATACTAGGGGGTATAATGGATGTTCGAGTCTCAACGGGCTGCAGCCAATAGCAACATTTCCATTCTAGTTGTGGCTTAATTATCTTGTTTTGTGGCTAATAGCACTTGAGGCCCAAATAAGGCTTTTTACATGCAAGGACACACACAGGATTGTGCTGTGATGTTGATGGTTTTGTTTATAAGATCTAAAGTGATGACTTGATGCCGAAGTACAGACATAGAATCAATGCTGAATTAATGGGTTTACCTTGATTATGACTAATGTGTAGGATTTAAAGTTTGTACCAAATTTGTTGTAAATAAGGTGTAACTATACAGCTGAGATGTTACTTATACTAAAAGCATATAGTAAATTGTGATGATAGCAAATTGAAATAGAAAAACAATGCCCTCATTGGCTGGTTGGTCTACACCATTTGACAACAATAAAACAATGACCAAATTCAAGCACTGGCAGTGAAAACATAAATAGGTAAATAGAAGTTCTGTAAGTAAAGTACTGGCTGTTCTAGTTCTCTCAGGAGTAGCCATAGCTTGTCATTCACACTGTGGTGCTAGCAGGTTTTTACCATTCCTGATGCAACCAGCAACATACTGTGACTGGAGTTTTGGGCACATGCACATCAAACCCCTGACTTCCAGCACTGAAGGCAGGAAACTAAAAAACAGGGAGCTCCTAAATAAATAGAAGTGAAAGTACAAGCAAAATACTAGCAATGCATTCTTGTGATGTTTAACAAGGCAGAAATAACCTGAACTAAGAGCTAGAAGTTTAGGGTAAACTCTTAACTTTAGTTTGATGTAATGTTTTAGTATTTATTGCACACAAGTAAAATGGCCCTGCTATGTTGTTGTTGGTGGTATATTGGTAGCACAATAAAGATCCATTTTGACAGAACCCTCTTCCTTTATCCAGGCTTGGGACTGGGACAATGGTCTTCTTGTGGCTGGAGTCCCCGGTCTCTCGCATATCATGTGGGGGTACATGGTTGAATTTTTTTTATTTATTTTTTTTTTTGATTGTAGCTTTAAGAAATTAATGTTAGACTGAATGAACTGGGCCCTTTATCCTTCCATCATAGCCTTAAAACTGACATTTACATTATTGTGAGCAATTTCTATAATAGTGAGCAAGATTATATTGCCAGAAGGTCTGACTGTTGCTTTCAAATATAGTATAACCAGGTCAACTAGAGTCATTTTTAAGCCTATTAGTAAAAGATTTGACAATAGCACTCTAATAATGTGTTGTGAAATAAATAGTGACAGCTTGCACAGCCTCAGTTCTCTTCCTCAGCTCAGTCTCTCGAGGTGTTGGATGCGGTTTTTCAAATCGCTCGTGTCATGCTCGACTCCCGTCAAACTGATGCAGATTTGAGGCATGGAGGCAGTCACTTGGGCAAACCCCAGGACGCCCTGCTAGATCACGATGAGCTGCTAACCCTTCAGCCCTAGCCTGTCAAAATAAAAGCAGTCTTATTGTTGCTTTTTACAGAATATGACGCTAATACTGTTAAGTGTGTCCATTACCATCAAAGAACTACTTATTTTTAGTGATTTGTTGCAGTTAGATGTGAGATGTAAGTTAGATTTCCACAGCTAAAAGACAGACTGAACTACCTCTAAATGCAAGTGGATTAAAATACAAAATATCAGCATATACAAAACTGATTCAGGACCAGCGCATTTTGAAAAACACACAACCACTTAGAGGAAGCCTAAAGACTGTCTTGTTTGAAATAAATGCTTATGATTTGTCATAAGCATTTATTCATTTAGGTCGAAATTGGTTTAAATTACACTAGACAAGTTCCAGACCTACTTCACTCTCTAAGAAAGTGAATGGGTCTGGCTGGCCTAGCAATATTTCATCAGTAATATGGTGCACAATACAATTTTCTACATTTATGTTAATATCATCCATAGTCGATTTGAAATTCAACACTGCTATTTACCCAAATGTGCTGAAATACCTAAGCCTTGCTGTTTTCCAACTTTGTCATGCTGAGTTTATACAATATGAAATATGCATCTGGGTAAAAAAAAAAAAAGCTGATAACGCATTATGCGGCTGGGGGAAGCACTTAGAGGACGGCCACTGCTTAACCACAATTATTGCATAGAAGAGGAGTGCATTAAGATTTTTCTGCACCAGACACCAAATCCTACTTACAAAACTAAAAGTCCTGCTAAAATGTGAATAGAGAAACAAGGATATAAGTCATACTCAACACACCTTTAGGGTTTAATAATATTCCTTGAGACATCTAATCTATTAGCCACAAGTCCAGTTTCCTCCACAGTGACGGCAAACTTACAGAACCAAATTAGACAGCGGTGATTCAAGCCTGCGACAGTTTGAAAGGTAAATAAATAAATAACAACTCCAACACTTCTTCCTAACAGCCTGTAATTTCTCCTGTCAGTGTCTGTCAGGCGCTCACTTACACATTGATTAGAGCATGCATTAATTAAAACGGTAGAAAAGAAAAAGGCTACTCTGCGATGTGTTGCTGCTGCTGCTCCTGCTGCTGTTGTTATTGATGTTGTTGTTGTTGTTGGACTGGATTGCTCACCTTCCAGAGCCTCTCCACTCGGGAAAGCTTGCGCGTCTTCATCCTGACTGAGCCGGGCAGCGTGTGATGTGTCCACGTTAGGAAGAGCTGAGTGAGGAGTGAGGCTGAGTGTGGTCATAAACTAGACACACCTCACGATAACGGCACGGTCAGCATCTCTGGGCCTAACTTCCACGCTGCACGCATTAAGTTAAGTTAGAGTGGTTAGAGGAAGAGGGGCTGTCTCAGAGTGCTTAGGCAACTCTACAGTATATGTCCCGATTTTATGCATGTTTACAGGAATGCCTTTACATATGTTATTTACAATTAACTGCTATCCACTGTAAAAATGTACTTGAGTGACAACATTAAACGGTCCTTTATTTAAAGAGAAACAAACGACAAAGCTGACTGAGCACAGATGAATAGAATTTCTAATTAATTTTTTGCTCATTCTCAAAACACTTACTCAGTACAACACAGTAGTATCAATAGAAGTCACACAGCTATTTGAGAATTTCTAACCCTATTTGAAAAACAGGAAATTGGATTGTCAGGCTAGGGTTGGGAGTGAGTTTGATGCCCTTCCTGAAGCAACCTTCTTAATTTATCCAGGCTTGCGATTTGTACAATAATAATAATAATAATAATAATAATAATAAATCTTTTTTTATATAGCACTTTTAAAAAACAAGGTTTACAAAGTGCTGAACAGCACGCAGCAATGTAAGGCAATAAAATCAACAAAGAAAAGACACATGCAAGAGTACATTTAGCCAGACAGAAGTACGACAATAAAAAGTCATAGTAAAATAAATAAATAAATAAATAAATAGGTTATAAAAATGCCAGCCGATAAAAGTGCGTTTTAAGAAGTGATTTAAAAGATGACACCGATGGTGTCTGTTGAAACCAGTGAGAAGTCACAAGCCAATCACAAGCCAATGGGTACAATGGCTTGTGACTCCTTGTTTCTGAATTCTGTGATGTGAATGATGTAAAGAAAAGAATAACATATGCCATGCTTACCTGTGGCGCCTAAGATGAACATTTATTTAACGTATTTATTTATTTATTTATTTCATAATTTAAAAGAAAAATCACAAACAATTCAGCAGTCAGCAAAATGAAAAATGAATGAAAAGGAGCAGAAACAACAGTAATCTTATATTATCTGCCCCTTTTTAACAAAGGATTGAAGCACTTTTATTCTTACAAAGCTTGTTCAGATGTGAATTTACAGTATCAACTAGACACAATTCGCATAAAAATTGAATCCATTACAAATCATTTCATTACAAGATTTGAGAGTGTCACAGACCATCAGTGTAACATCTAAATAAACTAAAAACATTATGTTGAAAAAAGGAAAACTATGCAATCCCTTTACCGAGGAACACTGAAGGGAACAGCCAAGAAATCATTTTGATGTTATTAGGGAAGCTTACAATATAATAGAATAATGTTACTGGATCACAAGATACTGCACGCATTAGAATATTGGAAAAACTATATTTCTCACCAGATTTCTACAACTTAACAAATATCTAATAGGTGCATACTGACAAGAACAGTCCCATGAAAAATATCAGCAGTGCAGTTGCAGACAAAGCCCATTAGGAGGTGCATTTTTTACTTACATCATGCAACAGCTATCTGAATAACAATAGGCTTCCTCACTTAAAACCACTAACTTCTTTGTGACAGTGCTTATATAGCCATTCATAAAATCTAACCAAATTTCCCAGAGCCTATCTGTGTTTATGCGTGGCTTAAAGTTTGCATGATCATTTTTTTCCAGCTGAAACTCTGCACTGCTCTCTCAAGTACAGACGATGTCATCCAATAGACCGCGGGATGTCTCAGAGTACACCAGACGGATTACCACACAGGTGACCGTACCGGGGGTCATGCTATTACAATGAGGCTACATAAAAGTGTTGGACAGATGTTTACAGCTGCTTTGGTCGGTGAAATTCAATCCCAGAGCAGAGAGTGTATCACTGGCCTCCTGAAGCACTTACCTAAGCTATTAGCTGCATCTCGCTCCAGCACAGATCAGCATTACACACCAGGCACAGCCTGGCAACATTATGGAGCTTTTTACTTGTTTATCGTCTCTTTTTGCAGCAAATAATCAACAATGCCACATTTCAGGAATGATAAAAGTTCTTTGATACTGTGAGAGGTATGCAGACAGTGGCAGGCTAGAATTTCCTTGGGTCAAAAAAAAGATCACAGGAGGTCACAAGGCAAAGCTCGGACCATGAGAAAGGTTTACGTGTGTCAGTCAGATGGGGCTCAAATGAACCATTGCCGTCACATTATGGGCTTGTTAAACAACACCTTCACTTGTGAATGATTTACGTATGTTCAGCAATGCAAAAACACCAGCCATTCTGATTCTTTTTTTCTTTTAGTTCCATACAAAAGATTATTCTGCTGTTTTCAATTCAAGATTTTAAAAGGATTGATTTTGGTGAACATGCAATTAATCAGAATTTCCTGAGACAGTACCAACAGAAAAAGCATTCAATCAGTAAGGTCAACCAGATTAAGATTGGACAAGTTAAATTGATTTTGATTGGTAGAAATAAGATGGAATGGAATGTGTTTCAGACTCACTTTAAAAAGAAAGTGAATGTGTTTAAATGGGTATAAAAACACAAGTGCACAATAGCTGAAAAAAGAGCAACTTATCCTCAAAAAGCATGGATTTTAAAATATTGATCAAAGAGGCCTCAATACTAGACTACAAACATGCAGTTTCTGAATATATTTATTTATATTTTCAGAAAGCTTTTGTCTACTCTACATAGCAAGTAACAACAGTTACAGTTTTAAAGTTCCCTTGCACATAACCAACATTGTGCCATGTTTTTTGGTGGTAAATTGTCAAAGAAAACATATAACACTGATGCATAAAAAAATTCTAAAAGCAAGTATTTGTAAATTTCTCAAACTACAACCAAGAAAGTCTGTAGAACTCTGAATTACAATTTAGTATAGATTGTGGGAATACCTGTTCTTTGCAACATGGCAAGTCATTATAATTTAATTTAATAATTTCATTATATGTTAATATATGTCCTGCGACAAACTAATCACATGTTGGACATCAGCACTTTTATTTCTATAATTTAGGATTTATCAAATTGTTTTAATCAAATTTGGAAAATATTAATGTATAGCTATGTTTAAATGTCTAGTTTCTGCCTAAATGTTGCCTTTCACCAAAGACACTAAAACAAACCTTAGCCTTAAACCCAGACAATCAATAGATTATGGCTGATTCTTCACAGGCATTTTCACAGACAACTCATGATTTACAGACAATAAAAACTGAAAATGTAATTCTAACCTTGTAGTATTATTTCTCCAAAAGATACAAAAGATCTTACAACACAGCAAGGTATGGCAAGCTAAGGTACGCTGAAAATAACCTGTTTTATTTATTATTCAAAGGCCCTGTAATAGGACTTTTAGATCACTTTTAAAATAGAACCCAGTGTTTTTACACAAAGACAAACAGCTTTTTCTTGCTGAACACATCTGACAATCACATCCATGTATTCCTACAATCCACTGCCAACCCAAACCAATGAATGGGGAGGAACATCAGTCAACAGGAGTTCATCTTTTCTGTCTTTCCGTGTTGGATGTAAGAGCTACGATCTGACAGGCTGCCAGAGCTCCACAACACTCAGTAGCACTTCCCCATTCATTCTTTCCACCTCCGCCACAACCAAACAATCATTATCTCTCCCCCTGAAACTCTGTTCTCATCACAAAAGTCAGCTCCACATTTCTAGGGAAAAAAAAGCAATCTT
The DNA here is from genome assembly GCA_020698575.1 of Bostrychus sinensis. Classification (NCBI taxonomy): domain Eukaryota; kingdom Metazoa; phylum Chordata; class Actinopteri; order Gobiiformes; family Eleotridae; genus Bostrychus; species Bostrychus sinensis. Next base: position 22,573,685 of record CM036256.1, read on the forward strand.
CTTCCTGTATCTGTCCCTGGAGCTGTGGGTCTCATTCAAAACCAGAAGAGAAGCATTCACGGGAGGTAATCACGCACATGCAAGGAAAGCTTCATTCATTATACCAGGAAAAACTCAAGCTACACACATCCACAATTCAAGACACTTTGAACATGGCCGACCAGGTAACAAGCTTAAAAAAAAAACCCACCTTCATAGCAGAAAACTTTTTTTTTCCTTCCCCTCCCGTTGCTTCTTGCTGAGACTACAAAGAAAGTGCGCACAAAGGTCTGGCTGGGGATGCAACATGAAAACCTAACTCATCCATAATGCATCAGAAGACTAAACCAGAGCCCGGGGACACGCGTAAGGAAGAGCAGGAGAAGGGCCCACTGCGGAGTCGTGCCACCGTTTTGTGGGTGAAGCGAAAAGTTAATACGCCTTGGTCACAGTTGACATTTTTGTACTTGTCGTGGCATTTCAGTGATTTAATTTGGCTTCTCTGGTAACTGTTTCTACATTAGCATGGCAAGCTACACCTGTTGGCTTTCTGCTCTGGTGCCTTTATTGTCCCTGGATGAAAGTAGTGAGGATTACATGGGCATAAACTGTCGCTGTTCCTCTTGAGACACTGCAGGTGATACACAATTTATTAATTATTTTTAATTCTAAGATTTTGGGCCAGTTTGCTTTCTTAACATGTACGTTTTCACATTTTTACACACATTAAGATGTTTATTTCATTACATTTTGTTAATTTGGGTTATAGATTTAAATCTTAAATATTCACTTCTAAGCAAATTGGTCTTTTATTTAATATTATTGTGTTTTATGACTGTAAAAGATGAATTAGCTCACCATAGGTTTTGGAAAGAGTAATATTCAGGTACCAGTATCAAAAACCATGAATCGTTTAAGTACTGGTATAGAAAAAATGTGAACAGTACCCAGCCCTAGATATCCTCACTTCAGTAGCACCAACAATCACCAATATTCACAGTCTTAGGTTTTGTGAAATAGTTTTGGACACCTTTGCATTAGCATTTCTCATTTTATAACTTAAAATAGTAGGGGAAGACATCTTATTTTGGTGAGCTGTTAACTTTGACTTTGCAGAGAATACTTGGATTAGGTGTCTGACACCACCTGCTGGCAATGGTGGGGACTGGACAGAGCATAAAATGGTTATTTAGCACAGCTGTTAGCAACATAAAGCTAACAGGTTGATAAATGAGCATACTGCTTTGTAGTAACAGCAATTTAAGCACTGAAATGATCAGAATCCGAGGATCAGAGTCCAAAGACGCTATATGGGCTTTAGAAATGTGCAGAAGCACTTCCCGGTTTCATGCGTCTACATAAAGCAGTGAGACCGAGCATTTAAGCTCTTAAGGAAAAAGACTGCATCAGTGCACAGGATTACCTAAACATGTGTAAATGAAACAAAATACTACTCCAGGTATGTTTGTAATAGGGGACCTAACTATATTTTGAAGACAGAGAGATTTGTTGATATATGGCCAAATTGTATTGGTATTGGCAGTATTCCTTCTGTAACAAAACTTATATCTGTCACCAAAATGTATCAACAGTTATAAATCTGAAATTATGCTTTAATGACAGATATGTATTGATTTTGCATATGGGAAGAGAATCAGTATGTAACTGTTGGGAAATGGCTGGAAAAGGTGCAAGAATTGCCACTTTTACAATCTTCCTGTGAATGGCTCTTATCATTAAACTTATAAATGGAGACTGTGCCAGGGAACTGTTATTGCCAATGGCACCTCTTGACTGTGGACATCAATGTAATGTTTATACTGCATGTCCCTCAGTGGCTCTTTTCTGCTTCACTAGAGCACTATGTGTGTAAAACTACCCACTGTAGGCCTAAAGAGATTTTTTTTTTTTTTTTAAATATTCTCAATACAATAATATGCTGAACATAATTACAAGTTAACAGTAATCACATTACTACAGTTTAGTAAATTGCAATACATCTAGATTTTGCAAGTTTGCTTTTTTTTTTGTAGTAGTATATTGTTATAGAAACAATCTGTGTAAAAAAACGAGACATTAAGACATCTTGCTACCTCTATTATCAATGGTTTTTATGGATATTTTTGTTAAATTACTTGTTTGCATACATTACTATGTGCTTTTCTCTAAGTTATTATTTTTGTGTTGGGAAATTGATTCAGATTTACCTCCTTTAAACAAATCGAGAGCAGCCACAGCATGATGTCCTGGGGTAGGGGTCAGCAAATGCAAAGTGATAACAAAATAATTACTATTATCACTTGCAACATTTGCAACAACTTCATTGGATGCTTTTTAAAATAGCAGAGCCAGTATAAATAAACATAACAGTAAAAAATTACCATAACATCCTTCAAATAAAGTAGGTATAAAATGACATTGCAGAAAAAAGCAACAACTCAATGACCATCAGTGTATTGCAAGTGCATATCTGTATTTTATATTGTGTCACTAGAGGTTGTTGCTCTGGTGATCTAAGGGGTTATAAAAGAATGAAATCATTTCTATTTTTAAATGTAGTTTAGAGCTTTCACCTTTGCTTTCAGTTTTAATGTTCTTTTAGTCTTCTAACCAATTTATTCATAGCCAGTGGTGTAAAGTATTTGCCTGGAAAATCCAGACTGATATGTCTCTGTGTTATTCTACAGAGAAATATCAGTCTGGTCACCACGCCGTCCGCAGTGGTTTACTCAAATCCCAAGCGTACCGTGCATTTTGATTGGTTTATTTAAGTCACGTGTTCTTCGCGAGCAGCGTCACTTGTACGCGTCTCCTCGCCAACAACAATAAAGATGGCGCACCGAGGAGCCGAGAGTTTGTTTCAATCAGCGGTATGGTACGGTAATGTTGAAATAACTCCTTCGTTCCTCCCTCGTGGCTTCACTACTCCGTTTGTTTACTTTCTTACTTTGTTGTCGCTTTGTTAACGTCACGTCCGCCATTTTCTGATTGGCTAACGCCGCTGTCTGTTAATTCGGGTTTGCTCCACCCTAGAAATCGAATTGATTGTAAGGCGACCAGACTCATCCGCTGGTACAGCGGTGAGTCTGGAATTTCCAGGCAAGTAAAGTATACTTCTTACATTTAAAAAAAATGCATTTTTTTGAGTACCTTTTTAAAACATACTTTTACTTGAGTCACTCTAAACTCCAAATGGGTTCAAGGCAAGTATATAAACATATTTACTTCTACTTTACTTGCATGCCCACCTCACAATCAGAAGGTCTTTGTTTTGATCCCAGGTTTGGAGTAGTCATGCTAACTTGTACTTATACCGATCAGGCATAACATTATGATCACCTGCCTATTACATAATGTTATGTGTTATGACCACTTGCCTATGCAGCCCCTTACGTAACAAACTGTGCCCTGATAAATAAAGAATCTGTGTTATTCACTTTTCCTGTCAGTGGTCATAATGTTATGCCGAACGGTAAACTTTACATACAGTAGTTAAGTAAGTCATTTTTGTGAGTACTACTTCTTCTATTTGAATAATTTTGAAGTATCAATATTTTTACATGAGTACAGATTTAAGTACTTTCTCATAGCACTGTGACTTGCTTTATGCTACCTTGACAACTGAAATACTACATCATACTCGCTATAGTGTACTTAGCTGTACCTGTTGCCTCCCTGCATGTTTACCCTGCTCTAACATAACCCTGTTGACTTTGCAGCCTTTCACATTTCCTGTTTGCACGCTTGTCTTTGCTGCTGCCAGTGTAGTGCGGTGCTTGTGCGTCTCCGGGGGCGTGTCCTGGCTGTATCATGGTGGGGTCGATAAGGGAATATGCCCGCGTGACATAACGGATTACTGCCGCCAGGTCTCAGCCACAGAAAACACACAGAGAAGAGTCAGGGGCAGTGGCAGCTCCGCTCTGCTGCGCTAATACACGCTGACATATAGGTTAGAGCAAATATCCTTCACTTCCTTTAAGTCTCTGTATTGATATGTTTTCTTTGATGTGACTTTCTTTAGTCTTTGAAATAAAAGTGAAAAATCTTGTGTTTTAGTGCACAAGACCTCACTCCCATATACTGTATAAAGCAAGCTCTTGCCTTGAACATATTTGAGATTTTCATTTCATTAATTTCAGCTGTACATCAGGTAAGTGGACAGAAAACTTCAAATGCAACCAAGAACATTTCTAATTTTGGAATCGATTATCATAAGAAAAGGATAGGACTTATTTAGCTTTTGTATTAGTTATAATTTTTTTGTCAATCACACATGTTTACCGCATTAAAATTAAAAGGGCTATATTAAAATTGACTTTTCTGAGCTTTCTACCATGTTATAATGTTGTTCCCTCATCAAAAACAGTACTGGAGTTGTGTTTTGCTTCATTCATTTCTGTTTAAATAATCCCCTATTCTGTGGCACAGCTGTTCTGAGCCCTCAGAACGCTTGGGTGCATGAATCCCCGCTACTTCCATAAATCCCCGCCCACTACAGGAAGCACTGACCAATCAACAAGCCCTCTACATCCTGTCTGCACTTACTCCTTTGTCCAAAAAAACGGTGTACAGTTTTGTTTCCACCGATTCTTCACAGCTATTTTTCAATTTGTAGTAAAATGGCCATCTACCTCTGTTTGTGTTCAAAAGATGGCAACACTCTTCACTCTCCTGCATTCTGCTGCCCTCGGCTGGTCTACATTCTCTTTTAGTCTCTTAATGTTTTTAAAGTTTTTAAATCATGCAATGCTGTTCTAGAGGTGACCAAGATTGGTTTAAAAATATGAATAAAGGCATAACATAGCCCCTTTAATATATAAATTGCCTATTATATGAAAAATGAAAAAATGAAAAGCACTAAACAACTAAGAAATATGTCCATATTGATCTGGTTGCAGCTGTCTTGTTTAGCCATATTTTAGTCAAACCTGCCAAGCCAGGCACGTTCACTTTCTTAGTGAAGAGAAGTGGGTCTGGAACCCCTTGTCCTAAAAGATTTTTGCTGACAGGGTCGCTATTAAATTGAGTTATTCGAAATGCCATTTCTTCTGTGCATTTTGGTACTGCCTCCTAAATTTTGCTTTTTGTTGTATGTCCCTCCATGTGCATTCAATTTAATCAGCGCCTGTTTGTTACTCTTAAATAATTAACATGGATGGCCAGGCTTGGTGTGGTGTTAATTTAGTCTCATAACCATAACACTAAAAATCCAGTACGCAATACCCCATTGTAACTGAATCACTATATTCCTCCTGCCAGCTGAATGACACCTGTTACTCACAGTTTTCCCCACACGTCCTACAGCTCTTATATAAGAGTGGGAGTATTTTCCCACCGGGATTAAATGTTGCAATTAACTAATGTCTCTAATCAATCTAGCCGTTTTTTCTTTGTAGCTTTACTTTTCCTTTAGAATTGCTTCAAGGCAACACATCACAGAAATCCCTCTTCTGAGCTCATGTTGTCAGGCGAGCGTCTAAGTCTTTCCAAATTTAATGAGAAGTGACATTGTCTGCCTTTTCTGCAGATCTCAGATGATGCAAGTTGGTTTCGGTTACAAAAACAAAATGCAGGAAGCCATAAGTGGAGAATACTTTGTTGCTTGTACTGTATTATCTATCACCACAACCCAAATTACAGTCAGTCAAGTTATTATGAGAAAACTTTGATTAACTTTAGCCACTAATGAGCAGTGAGTTGAGAATACTTAAAATAATCTTTCAACACAAGCATTAACATGACAAGCAATAAAAGCAAGGCTTGAAAGCGAATGTTTGAAGTTATAAATAAAAACCAAGATGTGATAAAAGAAGCTAGCTTAAAAGACAGCTATATTTAGCAACATGCAGACATGGAATCAAAGAAGAAAAAAAGTTCTAGAGGAGTTAGTTCATATTTTACAAAGGGAAAATTATTTAATATTCAAGCAGCAAAAATTCTATTCTCAGATTAGATTTGGTGCATACTTGCAAAGAAAATTATTGCAAAAAAAAAAAAAAAAGCAGCTTACAATAAATAGGATTAAAACTGAGAGGCCTAGATGTTTAACTTGGGAATCAGGATGGTCTTCAGAAATGGAAATTAAGTGTTCATCATTTAGCATGATCTCTTTCATTGTGTTCTCTAAACACTCACTACTGCCTACTGTCTGCTGGAATCATGCAGTATGTTTACACAGAGCTCACTAGAACTTTGCTCATAAATAAACTAAACCCTTACAGCAATAGATTTCTCACTTTGTGCGAGTTTACATACATGAGAGAGGACCAAACTGCCAGATGCTCAGGCTAATGCATTCATGTAGTAATCAGGGAATTTGCCAGTAGCATTACATGTTTGTAAATGTTATTAAACTCAGCTAATTTACTTAGCAATTATTAATTGATTTATACATATTAGCTGCAATATTTAAACTTTACAAAATGGAACACAACAAAATTAAAAAATGTGCCTTGGTGGCTCACCTGGTAGAGTGTGTTCAACATAACCTGGAATGACCCAGGTTTGAGTCCTTCCTGGCTAACATTGCCTCCCAAAAGCACATTAGCATACCATATATGGTAAATAAGGTAAGGTATACTTTATTGTCCTCTGCATATGACCCATCCTTCAACCTTGAGCCAGGATCCATGTCAGGACTACCTAGTTGGATGACTAAAACATGCACTATTGTGCATGTTTTAAGTTGATGGAGGAAACCGGAGCACACCCCAAAAAAAAAAAAAAAAAAAAACTCCACACAGAAAGGCCCCACATGGTCCGGGAATCGAACCACTAAACAAGTTAGCCATCAGCAGAGTAACCAAGCACATGTGTTTGCTTGTCTAGGTGGCATAGTTAAGCTACATAACTTTATATTGTTCTGTTTTTTTCACTATGTGCAGCTGAATTAAATACCAGTGTGGCAGTATGTGGACTGGCAGGGCTGCTGACAGGTTGATGCGTTAGGGAGTGTGTGTGTGTGTGTATGTGTGTGGGGGTGACTGATGGTGTGTCGACACAATGCGTGGGGGATGGATGACCTGTTGAGATGGCCTGTGGGGACCCAACGTCGCAAGAACGCATAAAAAAAAAAAAAAAAAAAAAAAACAGGTCAATATTAACTGGTGGCAAAAAGCAGAACACAATCTTCATTATGAGCACAGGTCTGGTGACGCCAAATCTAACATGTTGTGTGACACAGACTGAGTATTGTCACTGCGTCATCTCCAGATGGCGGTCAGAACCACCAGCAGCAGGCAAAGGCACCCGTGTATGTGTGTAATTCTTATACACAGCCTCGCCCGCTCCACCTTCGCAACCATGGCAACGCGGAGCAAGAGGTCCTGCCGGGGATGATGCTGAGGCCGTCCTGAGGGGAGGAGGAGCCGCGCTGGGCTTGGTAATGCATGTCTGCTTTGTATGGCCTTTGTGGCTGTTCCTTCTGATAGGATTTAGTGTGATGATTTACTCTCATTCTTTCAGGCTGAGAATGGAAAATGCAGTGTCGTTCCTGGTTTCATCATGTCCTACAAAAATATATAATACACAATGGTATCATAAGAACTGATAAGAAATGCCTTGTAACTAGTGGCCCTCTGCAAAACTCTCACTAGAGGGGAACAAGAGGGTTTAATCATTTATTGTTTGTTGCAATATTAACATCTACTGTAAAACTGTAAACTGTTAAATATAAACTGTTACCCTTTTATTTTATAATACAAAACTTAATGTTAGAAAAAAGCATTGCTCACGGGGTAAATGTGTCTCACGCTGCCCCGCAAACATATCAAAGCTACGGCAGTCACTAAAGTTTTCACTTTTAAACATAATGGATCAAACCAAAGCACAAGCAGCAGAGGGGCTATAATATGTGTGTTTGCTGGTCAAAAAATGCACAAGTACGTCTCTAATGTGCAGTCCAACACCTCTCCTAGCTTAATTAGAGTACAGTGTATAGATGCAGCAGTAGTCTGACAATGAACCGCATTATCTGGTTGCTCCATTACACTGATTGAGAAAAAATGTAATAACTACCTTTAATTTGGCATAGCCTTTACACCTGGACACCCATTTATCCAGGCTTGGGACTGGCATGACTGAATTAGTAAAAAGCAGTTTGACCAGTGCAAATCAGTGAGTCTTGTATTTATTTATATACACTTATTCAACTTTTACTATTGTAGTCACTATCCAAGTTCCCAAGATCAGAAAAATGGGTGTGAAGGTGTACTGTATCTGTTTGTATCAACCTTTATATTTGCCCACCTACATTTTCAGTCAGCCTACCCAAGTCCAGCAGGCTAGAACTGGGCCTGTTTTAGTGTATTCAAATATGTGGCTCAATATTCAACATAGTTATCAAGTATTCAAGCATTTTCATTATACTGTACAGTCCAACAATCCAAGGCTGCACTGTAACACTGCAAATAATCCACCAACAACTTGAAAATTTTATGACATATTCAACCCAAAAACATCCAACCAAGGCAAGGGGGAGCATAGTAATTAGACCGAAGAGAACGATGAAAACAATGAAAGCCAGAAAACATTTTAAGCTATTAAGAGGAACTGGATTATGATTTCAGAAGAAAACAGCAACTGTCCTAGAGAGCGTGAATTTGTCAACTTTTTCCACAAAATCAACAAACAGCCATAAATAACAATATACTGTATGTCACCAAGTGTGACTAGGACCTGTGCAAGTGGTTCAGTATATAGGCAAATATATGTATGAGGACAATGAGTAAGACTACTTGGTGTTGCATTTCCTAGCACCTGGCACTGTTGTTCTGCACATCTCTGTGGGGCTCACTCACAAGCTGTGTAAGCCCAATAAACCCTTGGGGACTCTTAGAGAGTGCTGTGTAATGATGCAGATGAATCATTCAACTCCAGTGATTTTTGTTTAGTGCTCCTCTATTGTAAAAAAAACAACAACAACAAAAAAAAAAAAACAATAATAAAAAAAAGCCTATCTGCTGAATAGATGGCTTAACTCATCGTGAAGGTCTGGTCAGTATTAAAGCAGATATATTGTTACACAACTTGCGATGAATTTCTTTAAAAAGATTTCAAAAGAAAAGGTGCTCTGAGTAAAGCAGAGAGGATATATGAGGACATGAAGTTGTTCTGATCAAAGCTTCCCCAAGTCTTTAAGTTCAACGACCTTACTTGACATATATTATACCTCCTACTGGGGATGACGCCTGAACATATGAATGTCAACACATTTGCCTGCTGGTCTGAAATTTTAAAATAAATCTCTTTGAATGAAAGCCAGTGGCAGCCTATGGCGAGTACTCATCATCCAAAACACTACCATACACAGTCTATCACATTTCTTTTTTGTGTGTGCCAGCTCCCACTGAGTTTTGTCTGGCTGATTTATCAAGTTTGGGACCTCAAAAGAAAAAACACCAGGCTGAACTAAAACTTGGGAACTGGGCCAGAGAGCCTTGCCCAGATTTGGAGTAAGCACCAAAGAAGGGAAATCAAATAAGGACAGGCAACTGTAGATAAGATTTCATTAAAATCAGTACCTCGGAGTGATTAAAGACTGAATCCCTTTCATATCAAGTAAATTCAAACTCAATATAAATTAAAATATAGACAAAGCTCTGGCCTTAAACTGTAGCTAAATTACAACTGGAAACATTTAAAAAGCACACACCTCGACCAAAGAACTGTCCCTGTTTCACAGTGGAAAAGCTATAGAGTCCAGATCTGGACTCAAAATGAATAAATGAATAATGGAATAAAAAGTATGTCAGTAGCAAGTTTATCCTATACAAAATTTGATACAGCTAGATACAGCTACAATACAGATATTTTAAGTAAAATTAAAAGCATTTGGAGAGCTCCACCAAGGCACTAACCCTCTCAATTATAAAGATACAGTGCTGGGGATTTTCTAGTTCAGGGGTTAAATGCTCTATCCATTGAGCCACAAAACTCTCATGTCTCATGGTAAATAACCCACTAAAACTAATAATTTTGAGTTTTACTGAACCCTTGTGGCTGGAGTTAGTATCTTCAGGGATATCTCTATCTCACTTTGGTACAGAACACTTACTGGATTCAGATGGCGTTCCAGATCAACATCAAAAACTAATAATTTCTTCCTTGGCCCATACTGACCTTTTGAGTAATGTTTTTATTTTTTATCAAAATGCAACAGAATTTTTTTTGTTACATTGGTAAGAAAATAACAAACCAAAACATGACATCTGAGATAGTGAAGCTTCAAAACTCCAACTTTTTGGCACAAACAATAGTACCATTTCTTCCTGTTTAGAACACCACTGTCGGCTAAAGTAAAGTAAAAGTGAGAAGTTCATCAAAAGCAATATTAAAAGCCGCTACACTTTTAATCAAAAGATATGTAGCCTAGGAGGAGAGAAAATGACTAATACATCACTGAAGAGGATGCCAGTTCCAGATTAAGGTGGCCCTGTGGGAAACTGGCTTTGCACTAACGACTCGTTCTTATAAAATATGAACTCACAGCTTCCATCCACACACAAGTGTCAATGATCTATTATGGCAGCTTCTAATGTGGCATTTCAGGCCTGCTTAGGAAATAAAACCATCAGAAGGCTTCAAATATATGCAGTCGGTCAGTCAGCGTGAAGAGTGTTCTAAACCACAATATAATACTAGACAAGCTGAACTGCAGTCGCAAGGGATAAAGAGTGCACAATTTGGGAAACTGTGCATGTATGAAAATAAACAGCTTGGGAGAAAAGCAATTATGATTACAATGACCCACCTGGATAATATTAAATATGACCAAACAAAATCCTTCTCTTGCTAAGCTTTTTTGCTCAAGTAAAATGTTACACAGAATAAAAAAGGTCTTCAGAACCACCGGCCACTGAGAATAGAATTCGGGAAAAGATCCTTTGAGTGTTTGTAAACAACATGGCTGAATGCCCCCAACACATGCAAAAAAGAAGCAGACTGCAATATATTTTCTGTGCAGAAGCTAGTATTACCCATTAAATATCACAAATTAAGAATCAACAAGTTGGTTTTGTTAAGTGACAACAAGTCCATGACATATGTGTGTAATGTCAGTGCCTGGTTAGAGAACATTAGCAAGTATATTGATAATTAATCACTTTATCTTGGTCACCTCTAGAAGAGCATTTCATGTTTTACAAGCTGCTAAAAGAGAACTTAATTTTGATCATCATAATTTAGCATGATAACATAACAGCAAACATAATTTAAATCTTTTACTACAAAATGAAAAATAGCAGTGAGGAATCAGTGGAAACAGAGCTGTACACCGGTTTTTGAAAATGAATAAGAGCAGAGTGGATGTAAAGGACTTGCTGATTGGACGGTGCTTCCTAGAGAGGGCAGAGGTTTGTGGGAGAGGCAGCTGTTTGTCCAACCATGCATTTTGAGGGCTAAGAGTGGCCATGCCAGATTACTTAAAGATGCGTGAATGAAGCAAAACACAATTCCAGGTATGTTTTTACATTATAACGTGGCAGAAAGAAAAGTCAATTTTGCATAATATAGGCCATTAATAAAAGTCACTGAATTTTTATGTTAGGATGGGGGAGTAGTTACACAAATGTGGCGGACCACAATAGTGTGTCAGCATTTGCTCTGGTTTAATCCATTAAACACCACAAATCCTACTTTAGTAAGTTAAATTACACAAATGAAAGACACCACCAGGGATATTGTTTGAAAGTAAACTTATATAACCTTATCCACAAGAAAAAAACACCAACAAGGCTTGCTCCCTCATAAATATGAATGTCAACAAGTTGTGCGCACCGCTTTGGTTATGTCACACATGTCACACAATGTGCAACCTGACATTATGACTATTCTACCGCTGTGCAGTAGACCCAACAACCACATGCAAGCCTTCACATTGGTTTGCTTTCCATTGTCAGACAATCACAATCACTGAGAATTCAATGACTCATTTATTCAAAATAGTTAATCAAAACAAATGAGTTGGTAGGGACAAGTTGGACAAAGAAGTGAGAGTAAGTCAGCCTGTGCAAAAATATGATGTGTAAATATTACGTACTGGATTCCTTCCTGTATTGAAGAAAAGTGATGAGAAGCTTTTACCAGGTGCCACAGCCTCACAGTTGTCTCTACAGTTATACCTAGGCAAGCAGAAATGTAGCTTAGGTCTTTCATGCATGTAAAATAGTGTTTTGAATAATACTTGTCCAGAAGTCTCATTCAAAGTGGAATTTTGTTAAATAACAATAGTTCGAACCCCGCTTTGACATTTGTGCATCAGACAATGGCTGAATAATCACCTTTTCTATTTTCAGCTCAGCCTGTGACCTGCATAAACTCATATCTCACCTTTCACTACACCCCATTAGAGAAAACAGAGAGGAAATGTTTACTTATTCTTAGTTGCTTTTGCATTAAGTAAATGTTGATACAGTCCAGGTCAGAAAATCCCCCTCAAGCCCAAAGTGAGGGTAAAATGTCATTTTGGCTCTCCGTAAGCAAACGCATTACAATTAATTAAGAATCTTTGAAGCTTTCTATTTGCTGTAAATGGCAGCAAGGTAGGGGGTGGGGGTGGGGTCTCTCTGGGGAGCTCAAACTCTGCAAAGTGGTAATGCATAGTTACACTCAGAGCTTGGCAACTATTAATCAATCCAATATGCACAGATTTATATAGAGAGCCGTAGCAAACAAAGAGGCAGAAAGCTGCGGTAAACAAATTAAATAGTGTTTACAAAAATCTCATTCAGAAAGCCCTTCCATTTTAGCAGCTCTGAATAAAACTGCACACCGCCTGCTTCTTCTAAGAACCAAGGGATTGGACAAATAAACTGCATAATCATATAGGTAAATATCTGGGAAAAATGAAATTAAACTCAAGCCATTTACAAGTCAATTTTCAGCTCCCCTTTTCCCCAATGCCAAATAAACAACAATAGCTTGTGGAAACTTTTTACACAGAGTAGGTTCAATAGGATATTTCTCGAATTGGTCTCCCATCTCCTGAGGCAAAAGGCAATTTCATGCTCGAGCACGACTCCGGGGGACGTCAGGACTAGAGGTGACCCCAAGGTTAACACCGCAAACCTCATAAATAGAAAAGAAACAGCAGTAGCAATAAAGTAGCAGCTCCAGGGCTACATGGTTATGGCAGTGATTTGCAATTTTCCCTACCAACTTAATGAGCATATGGATTTTTAAGGAAGCATATGATCACTCTGAGAAGCCTGCTGTATGTCTATCCAAGGTGTTGTTGGTAGCACGTGTAGCCTGTTGCCAACCTCATCCGTCAATTCTCAATGTGACTGGCATCAATAATTCAAGGGAACATCACGGCGTTGGCGACTAAGACTGAACCCAAACGACATCCACTTTGAACATTTGAAATAGTATTTGTACAAAAACATAAGCTCATGACCAAAAAAAAAAACAAAACAAAACATAGGCGAGCACCTGTGCAATTGATGCAATTGTTGGTAGCGGACAGAAATACAAATGTAAATGTAGTGCCCCAAATATAGTCCATGGATGCCGTCACATGTTCTATTGATGCATTTTGAAGTCATATTTAATCTACTCAAAGAGCCTGAATGTGCCTTTTTAAGCCAACAAAAAAGTGCACCCGCTGTATGTAACCCTCATCCAAATGAGCCATTCCAAAGTAGCTTCTTCCCTTCTGGCTCCAGAGGCTGCCAAGATGACAGTGAGCAGCGGACCAGTAACAGTGCTTAAAATGCAATTTGAGGAAAAGTTATGGCTGGTATTACAGTGTGTATTTATATCCTAAGTTGATCAAAGCAGATGCTAGCTCTTACAGAAAACATGAGAGTCAAGTCAGGTTATTGTCTGTGCGTGCATGATTCAGTAGCCTCAATGAACACCTGGGTAAATAAAGTGTATTTTTAGACTGGCTAATATGCCCTTGAAGCTAATCTTGGTTTGGTTTAGGATTAAGGAATTATTATAGTGTTTTCCCTTTCAGTTGCCTTTTGTTTTTTCCCTCCAGTTGAAACAGTGCATAGCTCATCTTAATCAAATTATGTCAATTAGAGTTTCTCAGTGTCGATTTTGGTAACTATGATGAATTGCACAGTCCTAGCGTATTGACAAAAGACAAACAAAGCAATATTGGCCTGTGTGCCCATTGAATTATGAAACCCAATATAGAATACAGCAAATTTCCAATTAGAAGTAACACGTATATATTTTAAAACCATTTTTTGTCTGCTGCTATTATACAAGTGTTTCAACGTCTAAGGACAGTAGGCTATTTCTTATTTATGGTCACCAAAACATCTCACTGTCAATTTCTGTATTTTATAAATAACAAATAAAATCATTATATTTGTCAGTTGTAGTCATTCAAAATCATTGTACATTAGTATGGAGACGTCCCTAGTCTTGCGCAATTTATTTTCCTCATAAGGGCTCTGTGATTGTGTTCAATAAAAAAGATATGATATTAAATGAGTGATAATAATAGTCTTACATCCTCGTCCTCTCTGACGCATTTCTTGCGGTACTGAACGTGAGGTTTGCCGTCGATGTGGGACTGAGGGGTCTTGGCCGCGTTGTCCTCGTCCACAACCTGTCCGCCCAGGAGGTGGCTGGCCTCAGGTGGGTGCGGGAACGAATTGGTCGTATTGATCTTCCCGCTGAATCTCTGATACAAAGAAGCCATAATAGTCCAGATAAAACAACTTAAAGCATGTCAAAGCCAAACAGACGCGATTTGGTTTTATCTGCGAGGTGAGCGCTGGCAGACGGACAGTTTTTTCCAGTTCTCAATAGACAGATCAACTGACAGTTAGTAAATAAGCATCTGGCAATAGTAATGACTCCGTCTGAAAGCGATACAAAGGTAGTTTCCGTTTATCTTCGTCCTGGCGCGCGGCACAGCGGTGGGCTATAGGTGTCAATAGTTGTCTCGTCAGTATTCATAACACGTTGTCTCTCCTCTTCAGTTTCCTGGTGTCTCCTTGCAGAGAGATAGCAGGCGGATGAGTTTCCGATCAGATCCAGCCGATCCCCCTCGGACTCCGGCACTGATTGCCCGCGTAAGACAAAAGAGCGGCAGATAATGTTTCAGCACTTTGGGCGTTTGTTTTGGCCGACTGTCCTCACGCGCGGAGAGAGTGTGAAGGACGCAGAGAGGAAAAAGGAGGAGAGGGAGAGAGACCGGTGATGTGCGAGCAGACGCGCTGTGCATGTGAAGTGACCAACACTGGGAATGGCTTTCTACGGTAGCTGTCACTTCACCGTTTTACGCACAAAACATTCGCTCATGTCTTAACACCTACTGACAGATATTAACAGACCATGTTGCCTGCGTCTAGTATCTTGAGAAAGGCCATGACATTTTGTCTATGGAGATTGGTCCCCGGGACGGCGCTCGAGTGCCTCTCTGTGGCGTCTTGAATAAGGACAAGCTGACCTCTGTACATCCAGGTGCGCAACATGCTTTTGTCTACTCCAAGTATAGGGCGCACTTCTTTAGGGTGATATGTCAACATGATCAAAATAGTATCTAGAAATTATTCTTGCAATACAGCTGAGGCAGCACCTATATACATTATTTAAATTTATCAACATGATTTTTGTTCCTTTGATAAATTACCTTATTACTTATTACTAAATTAATTATGGGAACATTGATATTGTGTATTATAGATTCACCAAGTCTATATGAACAAGGGTATTTCAGGTGTGACTATTCTTCCTAAATGTCTGTTGGTTATCTCCTTTAGACCAGCAAAGAACCACAAGAGACACGACAGAGACAATAAATGTTATGTGATTAAAAAACAAAAGGCATTATGTCTGTGGTTTTAGGGCATGTTGAAATTTCTCTCAAGATATCAAAGACTGTGAATTTCTTGGTTAATGCTTTTTTAAAGCCAAAAATATGTAAATCATTCAGTATCTGTCAGAGGCTCTGTCCTGGGTCAGTGTGCCAATTTAAAAAACAGGACTAGACCTTTCACTGCATGCTGAAAGCATATTAAAACTCCCAGCCCAGTGCTCCAAGTACTTATAATTCATTTGGAGCATATTTAAACCTTATAATGTGATTCATCATGCAGCTACAATCTCACTGAGCGCTATCCCCATCCTAAATCATTCCCATTACCCCCCCATCACCACAAACTCCCCCATTGAGCCCAGTACATTACAACCGATTTTATGCTTGTACCATCTACAGAGTCCAAGGCGGTGCTGCTATCTGGTAAATGCACAATATTGGCTTATATGGTGGAAATGGAAGCCCTGTATTCGAGTGTGTGCCATCTTTTGTCCTGAATGCTAGTGGCGAACACCCCACAGCCATCTCACAGTGACAGCCCAAACTACCACTCCGCTGGGGCCCGAGTTGAATTGTGGGAAATGGGTCATCTTCACAGGGGTTGGGGAACTTCAAAGCACAGCACTAAAAGTACAGCTCCAAACAACTCCACACGTTCGTGAGTGGTGCATCTTCCATTTTGGTGTTATTAGTGAGATGAAGTTCAAGAAGTAATCACCAGTGACAAATAAAGGCTGGGAGGGAAATAGGCAGTATTCAGCTTTGAACAATATGAGGTTTTCAATAGTGTTTTTAATAAATGGTGAGTCATCTGCATGGCTTTGAAAAGACGACTGGGGGGCGCATTGATTCATGGCGTGAATTATAAATGTTACTGCTATAATAATAGGATATGTATCAGGAATACAAAATATTGATTACAAAAGGTTTGGACATTCATTCAAAAACAACCATTACTACTTTTGCCTAATTAAAGTTGTCTGTATCCTTCCTCCCCTCATCACCTCAAATCAATTTTCCACAGACTTTGGAAAATGATTCATAAATTAATTGAATTGCTTTCTTTGAAGTTTTGCTTGTGATTTAATTTCAAATGATATTTATGGCAGCCAGTGAACATTGCACAGGCAGCTTCCTCTTCCGCTGAGGCTAGCTTCGGTCCCTGTCATCATTTGTTTCTGTAGTTCATAAATGCCTTTTTCCAGGGTGTGTGTGCTCATGGGAAATAGGTCCGAGAAACTTGACAACCATCCCGGCCGCTCTGATAGATGCCCTCCAATCTCCGTCACCTTGTTGGGGTAGCTATTGTGAATCGGCTGGCTGCTTTAACGTCCCCCTCAGGAGTGTGCCCGGGAGCTTGGGCTCAGCTTGACTTCTCCATATCGCCTGCTCGCAGATACAGCGGCTGACTGGAGTCTGCCTTTTTCCACCTGTCACAAACATCACTGCATCACGGCACTCCGTCGTAGGAGGTGGGGAAGTGTGAAAAGCCGTGTAATAACCAGTGTAATGATGATGATATGTGCAGCATGCCTAATAC
This sequence comes from Bostrychus sinensis, assembly GCA_020698575.1. Classification (NCBI taxonomy): domain Eukaryota; kingdom Metazoa; phylum Chordata; class Actinopteri; order Gobiiformes; family Eleotridae; genus Bostrychus; species Bostrychus sinensis. The sequence goes on from CM036256.1 coordinate 22,590,985, forward strand.
CTCTGGGGGGATTGCCACTGGTGCCTTCTCATGCATTATAGAGAGATGCTGCCAGAACATACAAAGTGATGATTGTATTGCAAGGATATCAAAAAAGAAGTAGTTCACGCATACAAATCATAAGGTAGAGAAACAGGCTAATATGTTCACATAATAAAATAAATACATTTTCAATAGAGACTTTTTGATCTTCTATGCAAACATTCTACATAACTTAATATTGCATTTCTCACTTATAGCCTAAATAAGGCACATTATCTGAAATGTCCTTGCTCCATCCCTCCCATCAACAGCATACTTAACTTTATCATCACCGTATATATCTTATTTTTGTGTTGGTTGATTTGTCACCATAGCAAGGTAACTTAAAAAGTAAATCTGTGATGAAATGTTTAGTAAAGACCAGTAATAAGCTAAGAAAGAAATTATCTGGAACACTGGATGATAGGGATATCCTCGCTCTCACAAAGACACTAACTTCAGCCACCAAGGGTCAGTAATGGAACCAATGATTAGTTTTTGGAGTCGATCTGGATCATCTTTCCAACGGTGAGTGCAGTTTAGAAGTGATCATAAGCTCTAGCTCTGACTTAAAAGGTGCCCTATTATGTTGAATTGACTTATTTTGAGCTTTTAACCAGGGTATAATATTGTTTGCACCTCAAAAAAAAAAAAAAAAAAAAACATACCTGGAGTAGTATTTTGTTTCATACACACATGTTTGATTAATCGCATATGCTGAGGCTGAAACCAGGAAGTGCTTGTGCACGTTTCTGAAGCCCATACATCATTACCTGACTCATTCTGATCATTTCAGTGTTTAAAATTCCCGCCGTCACTCCAAACAGACACCTCATTTATCTATCTGTTAGCATCATGTTGCTAACATCTGCGCTAAATTGCCATTTTATGCTCTGTCCATTCCCTCAGGGGTGCCAGACTTCTGATCCAAGCCTTGTCTGCAAAGTCAAAGTAACGGCTCCCCAAAAGAATAAAACGTGAAATATCAATGCAAACTACACTATCAAAATATACAATTAGATGATTAAACCATTTTTTTCAAACATAAAAAAAGGATAAGAGAAGTGAAAAAGGTGTGTGAATTTGTTCAATTATTTTGCATTATGGCAAATAATGTCAGACTATGGGAAATTGTAACATAATAAACCACTGGATATCAATCAATTAAAAAACTGGCACTAAATAATGATCACATCAGCAGTACTACTGAATTAACCATAAGCTCAATTTATAACTGTTGTCTGTAAGGTTAGCACCACTGGGTCACAATATTGAGTGTACAGCCCATGTATGATTCATAGCAGCTATAAATGATGTAACAGCCATCACAATGCACAGATTTATTTATATATATTAACTAAATTGCCAACAGAGCCCAACTTTTTTCCATCAGCGTCCTACATACTACATCAAATTGACACAAAGTAATTTAATAGAAGAGCAAACAGATCAATCAGTCAATGCCTCAGATTCAGATGGCGTAATGTCTAATTTCCTCCAAACATCACGCGGTTGAATAATTACTGTGACTCCTTATACGATACATAAATGTTACAGAGTGCGTTTTAGTTACTAACCACATCATTTCAATTTTCCACTATTTTTCAGTTAGTGTTAGTCCAATAATCTCCTAAGCCGATGTGGCAACAAGTTTCTTTGTTATCCTCACATGTTATCCAGATTACAGTTTCTGCCTGGCAAATAGAGCAAAGTTTAAGTTTAAGTAGTACCATAGCTCCTTTTACAAGGCAGAAAATACTCCCTTTTGAAGTTAGGCTCTAAAATTATTATTACACACACTAGCCACCTATTTAGACAATTACACCATGCTATTTAACCTGTCGGCTATGTAACTGGATAGCCAACAAGTTTACTAAATACCCATTATTCATGCAACAAGCTAACTAAATAACCACTTATCATGGCTATATGTAATTACCATGTAACTTGACAGGCAGCTGTATAGAGCTAATTTGAACTCTGCTGCTAGAACAACTTTTTTCCAAAGAAGTAAAACATATAGCCCTTTTGTAGTGAGACTGCCACATTATTCCACGCTGGTCTATTAAGACCATTACTGCATGTTATTTAACCTGACAGCTTTGTAACTTGATAGACAATGTGCTAACTCAACAGCCAGCTATAGACCCTTTTAGTGTTTAGTTTCCACAATAAGTTAAGCAGGCAAGGCATTTTCATTGGATTAATTACCATTTTCCACTAAATATTGAATTTTATCAATCAACTGTCCACATGAGTGTAATGTCATTTTAGCAGTTTTATAGGGAGCAATTAGGTAAGGTAAGGTAGGTATGGTATACTTTATTGTCCCCGTATGGAAATTTGTCCTCTTAATTTGACCCATCCCTCAATGCTCAATGTCACTGGGGCAACCTGTCAGGAGAAGTAACTAGCTGTAGGATTAGCCTAAACATAATGTTTATGTTAAGCAAGACCAGTAGTAATGTAAGTTTGTCAATAAATACTCAGGTTTAATCAAATGAAATCCACACAGTATCCACAACAACCAGTCTTTTCTAATGTTTTATGTTATCTTTTTTTTTTTTAATAGAAAAATTAATAGGAAAACCACTAGCCTTATCAACACAATGCATGTACACAGGAAGGGTCTCTACTGTATGTAGTGGTTTTGTTCCCCCCAGCATAAAAGTCTGCCATATTACCCATGAGAATGATTAGCTGTTGCGACTCCTATATAAAAAAAAGAAGTAGCCAAAAGGGTCAACAACAACATAAAAAGGATCTCTATACTTGGATACAAAACTACACATACACAAGCAACAAGCTAACTGGATAACTAGTTAACTAACTTTATAGCCAATTAATATATAGCTATAACTTGTCAAGGGGCTACAAAGAGCTATATGCATGTAACAGTTTAGTATTTTCTGAATGTCAGGGTGAGTTGATATAACGCCCGTTCGTCTCAGCATAGAAACATCTTCCTCTGTCAGTGTTTATCAAAATTTAATTATGCCCCACTGAAGGCAAAAGTCAATGGGACAGTGTGGAAGAATACACCCCTTATCTCCATGCTGCACCCCAACACTACATTACAGCACTCGGCTCATTTCGGGCCATGTAACGATGGCGGATTCAATTACCGTGTGCTGCAAGTCACAGCACTTTATTACAGCGGTGGCCTAGTGCACAAAGCGGGAATACCTTCACGTGTCATTGAGGCACTTCCTGAATTCACATAAACCACTTGATATACAGGCTCTTTCACAGGTTTAAATCATTTTTATGAACTTAGAAGCCCCCCTTATCAATTCACATGAACACCAACTTCTTTTAACTTACTCTTAACTCATTTTTCACATAGCGAGGCGTAAAAATTCAACTTTCCTAACTGTTAACTGTGTTTTTTTAATTCTTTGAAACTAGCATGTTCCCCTCTGGAGTTTGCACATTATCTTCCATGCAGAGTAAGTGCTGAATCTTCCACTACATTACGGATGAAGGGATGCTATGTAGTGAGCCCAAATTGAAATGGCAGCAGATAAGTCAGTGAGGAAATGGGGTTTAATGCTGGCTGATGTGGGAGAAGAGACTGTGGTGTGTTTTGGGGAAGGGTGGGGGGTGGGGGTGAAGGGAGTGCAGCGGGCTACACTTCGCCTCGTGGGCTATGGTAGCAGATGACGAGGGGCGGGAAAGAAGAAGGAGAGACAGATTCTGGAGAAACGAGGCAAACCGAGGCGAGTGCCATTAAAATCCCTGTCGTACAAATGTTTGTGTGGACTAATGTATCTGTGAAGCAAAACAAGGCTGGCGAGGGTATTGCATTGCACTGAGTCCTAAACTGCCCTCATCTCACGCTTGTATTCAATCACTGCTGGTAATTTTTCTTACACTGTAACACCATTTTGCTAATTTATTATACCACATGCCACAACAACATTCATTTATCTAATCTACAAGGCTGCCCAGACCTCGGCTACTCAGAAATGTCAAATGAATCATCCTGTTTGCGCAGGAATTTCTTTTCTGACAATAAACTGAGAGACACAAACGTAAGCCTAATTCAATAATAACACAATAATAATAATAATGCATCGGTCTTATATAGTGCTTTTTTATAGTCACTCAAAGTTGCATTACATTTGCATTACTCATTCACTCATTACACTCAGGGGTAAGAATAATTAGCCTCATTCTGAATTTATTCACCAGTAAGCCCCAAAAGTTCTCAAGTCCTCAACTTTAGTGGACATCAATACCTAGTCTAGTGCATTTAAGCAAAAAAAAAAAAAAAAAAAAAAGTTTAATAGTCAGCTTTCAGTGCCAATTCTTATACCTTACATCAACTTGTTATATAGACAAAGCAAAATTTCCCAAAGCAATGTCCTCAAACCAATACAACTGGCCAACAACTCAGAGACAATCAAACGCATTATAGACCATACTAAGCTGTAAAAGCACTGTATTTGCAGCTGATCAAACGATACCTGGACAAGTCAGTTCGTTCTTCCCTGTCCCGCTGCTATCACCAACAGCCAGCAGGGCTTTTGTGTCAGGAGCAAGAGTCTCAGCCATAAACACAGACATCCTCACACAGCGTGCCGTGCATGCTAAACAGGCCCCTTACCCTTCTGGTGGAGCTGGCGCTGGTGTCTATCTTCAGCTGGGTGGCTATGAACACAGACATGCTGGAGAGTGCCACTTGCCTTCTTGCTCGCTCACACCTTTGTGAAGTTGCTGGAGGTGTCCGTCTGAGAACTTGCACTCTCCTCTCACCCCTCCCTCCCTACAGCGGAGAAGAGGCTGACCCGAGGGTCCGAGGAGAGCCCAACCGGACCGCCTCCCTCCCTTCTTCTCGCGCTCTCTCTCCTTACGGGCTAAATCAATCATACAGATGCTGGCATCGCCTCCACGGGGGGCTGAGCAGTGGGTTGGGAAGGGGGTGCATCTCCTCCACTCAGCCTGTTCCAAATGCTACTTATCTCCCCTGTCCTCACGCCCTGCCTCTTTGGCTCCCTCACTCCCAGACTCACTCAGCAAGAGTTTACTCAGGCCAAAAGAGTTGAGGCAAATTAGATGCTAAACACACAGAAATACACACAAATAAACACTTAAGCTGCATCTTACAATAAACTTTCTTCTTTATATCCATACCAATACTGCTGGCTGGGCATTTTTCCTTTCCAGTTTGTGTGTCGGTGTGTATGTGTCAACTTCAAGTGGGTAAACATATTACCAAGAAATGGATCAATTGAGTCAGCTTTGCAGCCTGGTTGTGATTAAGCGCACGTAATATTTATGCTCCCTGTCTCCCTCATCATAAAATACAACCCCCTACCTTCACAAACAATCGCTCACACAGCCATCAAGCCGCACTAACAGGACAGAAGCCTGGCACTGGCAACACTGCTATCTGTGCCTATTGAACCCCAGAGCTGAGATGGACTAACTGTTTTTTCAGCAAAGCAAAGCACACAGGAGCACGAGAAGAACTAATGATATATTTTCTTTGTAAAAATCCAAACATGCCGCTCCTTTTGTTGCCTGGCTAGATGTAATTTGTTCAACTGACCAGAAACATTCATTAAAAATGATGCATCAAGGATCTGAGCGCACTGAATCTCAAGGCTACCGGGAGTCAATCTCTGGTCAGACGGACTGAGAGGATAAATCACAGTTGGTATTGATGTCACGATTCAGCATGTGCCTTGTGTGTGAAGTCAAACTGCTTGGATTGCATTGAAGATTGAAAAAGCCAAAAACAACAATGTATGATGCAATAAAACCTTACCTTAGCAGAACAATATTAGGTGCATTTCTGTCTAAAACTAGTAACTAAGGTAGCTAGTAGATGTTTACTCAAGCCACAAAAGTAAAAATGTCTAATGTCTAAAGAATACTTTAGTGGAAAGTTGCTTAATGAAGATTAAAAACACATTTCTTGCTTCCAGGTTATTTTCAGTGTCTGCCGTCACAAATTAGGTAAACAGGTTCCTTTTCCAACAATTTTAGAACTCTTTGTATCACTGAATTGCTTTTAATTGCAATATTTCATCCAGTCCAACTTTTTCACTAAAGTATTGAAAAAGGCAATTTGAAGAATTCATTTGCCTTTCAAATATGTCAGGTTGATTTGCAGAAAAAAATAGAAAATACTGGACTAAATAGGCAGTAGGACCACAACATTGCAAACAGCGCAATCAAATGTGAACCAGTAAGAAAACGTTTTAAAAAGCTTAAGTTCAGATTTGCATGCACACCACTGAGATAATGTTACATCTAAAAGAAAATTGGCTGTGGTGTGTCTACACTAGTTTTGTTCTTACTATACTGCCTAAAACTTACTTGTATAGTTTTAGGCAGTACTTTTAACAAGCAGATTTGACTCTGACATTTCCCCAGGATGCCCATGATTGGATATCATCGGCATTCATTTTTGTCACATTTACAGTAATGGTGTACTCTGCAATGATTACGAACAATGTGAGTTCACAGTAACTCCGAGTAATTGCAATTAGCGTGAAAGGTCACAGCCGTTATTGCCTTCGAAGAGTGAGACAACGCATTGTTTTAGCAAACTGTCAAAGGTTTAACAATGCACCAGTTCTCTTTCTTAACAATAGTTTTCACTCCACCAGTGTTGGCTTTGTGGCTCGCTAATTTCTTCCATTTGTCACTTGCTGCTGATCTTGCAGAAGGTGAGCTACCATTAAACCATTTAGGAGTTGCTGTCAAAACAATATCATCAATAAAGGCTGTGAAGAATGGGAGAGATTTAGTGCATGACCAGAACTTTAAGATTCCTTCAACAATATGAGAAAATATGTTTTATAAGGTTTACTACACAGCCTGTACTGCATGCTACAAAGATGTAATCAAGCCACGTATAAACCATTACTAAAGCATGAATACATGTAGGATTAAACCATAGCTAAAGCCAAAATAAAAAGCTGCAATACCCAACATGTCTTTCCCTCACATATAAACTCCTACAACAACAAAGTGACCACTATGCTGTAACTTTATTTTTACCATCTGTCCACAACAAGTAAAAGATTAGCTTCCAAACCAGTTAAACCCAGTGTTGATCTCAAGATTTCCCATCACTCTTGATTAAATGTTGACAAGCCTTTTAGACCAACTTTCCAATGAGAGTATATCTTATTCCAATGGGAGCTGCTATGTTTATGTTTATTTTATTTAAAATGTGACAGTGCACATTAATTAACATGTGTTCATCAGTCCAGCAGGTAAATGTGCCGCAGTTAGCCACACGGGCTAATTTTCATCTGCAGGCCCATTGGCAGGTTGATGGCAAAGAAAAAGCACATGCACTTTAATAAGCACATAACAAACAATCAAGACTATATACATGACACAAAGACAGAAATATCAGAGCAGATTAGTAAGAACTAGAACACGCTAAAAACACACAGTGAACTCAAAGCACAGATTAGACTGAAAAACAGACAACAGCCTCTCCATAGACAATAAAAAGGTTTGTGAATAAAAAAAATAAGAATGGATGAAGCTTATCACCCTGACAATTTGATCATAATTAAATTTGCTCTGTAACCAAAAATCCACTGCATGTTCAAACTAAACCTAAGAACAAAAAAACAAAAAACAAAGCTCAGATTTAACCAAGGATGAGTCTAGACAGGGTCAAATATGAATGAGCACAGGCCTAACATGGCCTAACCTACATCTAAACCAGATTTATAGTCATAAATAAGTCCGTCTAGACCCAAACTAACCCAGAATAAACCTAGATTGAACTAAACCAAGACTAAACTCTGTGCTGTTCTGGTAAAAAAGGAAATGTTGTGGCAGTCTAATTGCCTTTACAGTTTAATTTTATGCTTGTGTGCTGGTATAACTTTGCCAGTTTTAAACCAATTTGCCACAGGTATCCAAACATTGTAATCTAATGATAAATGAATACAAATATTATTCTGAATCAAGTAATAGCATGCTGTCTTTCTTTGACGCAATACAGTTTTCGTACAACAGCTCTATCACAAAGATTGGCTTGACAAGCTCATAGTCTGAGATCTGTGTGAAGCCCCCAGATGAAGACAGGACTGGCAGGATTTATGTGACATATACTTCTTTGTGCTGCTGTGGAGAAGAAGTGTATAATTCCAACTCAATTCTCCTCTGGTGCTGCCGGCGAACTCTTGTGTCCTGAGCTCCGGCGCCGACCTTGAGCCAAACTGCTGCACCTAATGGACTCACAGGGACTAAATGTCTTCCTTCAAGATCCCCGGCACTTTATTTGGTATGCCTCTCAGCCCATCTAAGAGCAGTGGTGCATGAGAAGATAGTTTGACAGAATAGGAATGAGACCGGTTTACTACACATGATCTGATTTCCCAGTGTTGCTGGCCTTTCAGAATCTCTCTAGAAGTTGTTCCAGGACCATCCCTGCAGAGAACTTTATTATGAGGTCACACGTTTGTGCCTTAGAGAAAAACAGGTACATTTCAAGAAGCTCTGGCTGTTAAAAAAAATAAATAAATAAAATTTTAACTCTGACAGTCACAAAATTATATACAGGGTTAAGTTTAGGCTTTAAATCCAGAGGTTAAGCTTAAGGTCACTGTGTGGGTTAGTGTATACATGTAAAATTAGATTTTTAATTTAAGTGCTATCTGGTTATATTTAGGTAATAAAAACTATGTCTGGTTATGTAAAGACATTGTGGCTTATGTATCTTATCCAATAGAATCCCTTATTAAATTTCTAGGATTTTACCAAACAGAGGGAAAAGTGCTTTTTATTTCCTTAAACTTTTTTGTATGATACCATTTTACAACAAAATTAAAAACAGCTGTGAGGAAGAAAGAGCAGACTGGATGTACAGGGCCTGTTGATGGCCATGCCAGAGAACATAGGTATACTCAAACTTGTGAATGAAGCAAAACATAACTTCTGGAATGCTTCTGATGTGGAAATAACATTAAAACATGGCAGAAAGCTTAGAAAGGTCAATTTTGCATACTATAGCCCCTTTAAATACTGTTACAGATTTTAGCCTAAAGCTTTTTTGAATGCAGTAAATTATCACCCTATACTCATAAGAGTTTATTTTGAGTATAAATCAGGTGCAAACTTATAATAAGGTGACATTGCGGATATGATCCTGAAACAATAACTAGATGTTCCTGAAATGTAAGCAACCCAGAGAAACCAGATCACACAAAGCTTAATATAGTCGTATGTTACAGACAACACAGATGCATTCTAGACCATAGGGAGCAATGCAAAAACCTCAGTCCAGGATGAAGAGCTCTGGGTGTTTGAAGGTGGCCCGTGAGGTGCACAAGCACAGACAGACTTTATAAACCAGAGAGTTAATCCTCAGCATAGCAGTTAGTGCTGACAAATGACTGCTGCTCAACTGTCCCTTGCTGTGCAGTCCCAGGTTGGTTTGACTGTCTCCAAATTTCATTTTGCCGAACAATGCAGCATTGTTTGACACTGCATTATCTGTCTCATTGTGGTCAGCAGATAAAATAAGCAGATGGTATCAGCACATGCATGTGGTGTGTGTGTATAAGAAAATAATAAAGTCGTTCAGTATAGGTTAATAGTGGCTGTGGGCAGCGGCACAAACATTTGGAGCAGAGTAATAGTTCAACGCTGAAAAACAGAGGGCTCACTAGATGAATACAGAATGCTTTTGAAAGACATTTTATCCGTATATGTTCCTGCTGCATACAAATCATTTCAGTCAAAGTTTGTCTGTACAATACTACTCAGGGGAACCTTAACATTCAGCTCAGGGAGTCAGCGAAACCTTCACACCACTTTCAAGATCTTTAGCAAAGCTTAGCTAGGAAGCTCACCTGCTGGATCAAAAAACAATCCCTGCAATGATACTTCTAACAGGTGAACAAACAAACCTCAGCAGCTCAGAAAAATCATGAATTCTATCTTCAATATACTTTGTAGCAAATATAAAGTGCATTTTGTATCTTGGCAATAGAGCGTCTTGTCAGATGAATGACAATAAATGATGGAAATCTCGACTCAGGAGGGAAGCCAGGCTTGGAAGCATCAAACTCAAGATGAGACAAGTCACTCTTAATAAGAAGCACATTTTCTGCTCAGTGGTGTCAGTGGAGCTACAGTGAATTGCAATGATTTAATCACAACCTTTGCATAAATACATACAAATGATGACGAGTAACGCTATCCCAAATAAAATTAAGCTGTAGGTGGACAGTCCAAATGATTCTGAATCTGAAATTACAAATGAGAGGTTGTGTGCCCCAAAATACTAAGAGAAACACAAACCAGCATAGTTTATGGTTCCTCTCAGGATTATATTACTGCAAGCTTGCAGTATCAGATTTTTAACATCTCACATAACAGCCACTCAACATAGTACCTAGAAGAAAATATGATATGACTGTATTTTACATGGTCTGTCTCCCACTTGCAACTTCACACATACTAAATAATGATTCTCTAAGGTTCAGCCAAAGTTTAGACCACCTACCATCTGTCTAAGTAAGAAGGCAAACAAGAAACTCATAGCGCTTAAAATTATAATTATAAATTTAGGAAGTATCATAACAAGCTTAGGAGGGAAGGTCAAGTCCACATTTTCTCACAGAGGGATGAGCAGCTCCAATACCCACTGTCAGGCTTAATGAATTCTTTTCTATGCAAATTACTTTCAGATTAGGGCTGAATTTAATAGGTCGTGTCTGAGAGTCCTCAAAAAGTCGAACTTTGGTCACAGACACTTAAGCCCTGTAGACTGGCTGCTACAGTTGCCCTCCGGCTCCTGCCGCTGCAGACTTGTCGTGTCTCCTTCAATCCCTGTATCTCTGCTCCACACACAGTCACTGGTCGCTGCACTAATCGAACAGTAGTGAAAATGTCTAAGAAGTGTGTGGCAACGTTGCAAGTACACAGAAGTTAACAATACACAAAGCATATATTAAGCATAATATTAGGAATGGCACAATTACTAACTCCAGCGACAACGAGTCACAAGGAAGTGTACTCCCTATGTTGGTCCCAAGCCTGGATAAACAGTGAGGGCTGAGGCAGGAAGAGAGTCCAAAATAAATACCTACGCCAAATTAAACAGATGAATTATCAATATGATGTCTACACTAGGTCAGAGGAGATGAGAGAAGACAAAGGATTTGCTGTGGACTAGGAACGGGACCATAACAAATTTTAAGGCATATATAACATTGTTTATGTTTTTAAGATGACAATAATAGGGGCATGAAACTATACTGTCATGTACCAAGTATCGCATGAGGTAATGAGACAGAACCACATGACAATAGTCTATATTTTATACTCTTCAGCTGTTTGTGCTGTCAAGATACTGAATCAAATTGCATATTATTCTTTGGAAAGTTTGAGAGAAACTTTTCAGACAGTGGCTATATTTTTAAGTCAACCAAGGTTAATCACACATTCCATCTAGTGGAAAAGTCCTGCCTTCATTCATGACAGACTGCATCCAGTTAATATAAACTCATATATTTAGTTATAACAAACATTGTGTACTTGGCAGAAAATTGTAATACTGTGATTTTTTTCCCCCAAGAAATGTTTTAATGTTGTCAGAATCATATCCCATAGGCAGCACGCATAGTGGCAAACTTAGCACTAATAGTTAGCACTGTCACCTCGCAGCAGGAAGGTTTGCATGTTGCAGTAAGTCCAGTGGTCTAAAACATAAAAAGATATAGGCTAATCTGCCAGCTAGGCCCTGACCAAGATCCTGGCTCAAGTTCAAGAGAATGGTCGCCCACTGCTAATGACAGGTTGCCTCAGCAGCACTGGAAAGATTAGTCATTATGATGGGTATTATGTTTTATGCCTACATAATAGTAGTGTTAATATTATTCAAGCACTTTGTATTGAATATTCTATTCCAGCTATCTAGCCCAGCCCCTCTGCATTACTGAGCTGCACTGTATACATTACATTTTACTATATTTTTAAGCATGTACACAAAATGTGAACCAATGCTGTCAATGCTATGTGCTCCTTGTACATCCATACTAGTATGAAGGAGTTTATGGATTATATAGTGAGCTGCTTGAGCTGAAATACAAGGCCAAAGCATGTGACATATTTTAGTTTTTATTTATCACATGTAAATTCCTAGGCTCACCATATCCTCTCCTCTTGTTTGCATCTCTGTCCAACTGGGGTCCACACTCTTATTTGCAACAATAATGCTGTCAGGCTAAAGTTTTTATATGTTTTGACTTGGACTACAACTTTTTTTTTAACTTGTCAAATCTAGTCAAACTTCCAGAGAGCAGAGTCAAGACCTTGAGGAAGAGAATGGTGTGTCTACAGAGAGGATCCATCTCAGTCGGTGTGTGACTTAGGACCTCCAGCAGAGGGCAAACTAACTCCACTGTGGGTTGAGCTCAACAGAGAGCAATTTACAGCAAAAGAAAAAGTCTGATCCTACTCTGAATATCACAAACGTGGGTTACCATGCGAAAATAAATTACGCAAAGAGAAAGAAGTAAAGAGACTGCGTCCATAAAGGTAATGTTTAAAGTGAATAAAAGTTTTAGAGATTCAAGAATCATTTATAACTTTGTTCTGGTTGGTCCTTGCAGCAACCTATACTGTATTTGAAAAGCTGTCTAACGCTACAAAATAGATTTCATGCACCCATATGTCCCTAAAAAGTTTAGGCTTTTCACTTCACGTTCACTTCACTTAAGTCAAAATTTCTTTTAAGAGACCGAACAAGAAGAGTGATATTATTATTAGCACGGCAATGTCAAGGTGGAAAAAAGTTTCTGCTTTAACACTCAGAAACAGAATAACACATAAATATCTGACACAATCTGCTAAGACTAAAACCCAAATGGCTCAGTGGCTTAGAGATGCACCTATAAGTGAATTTATTTCAACTAAAAACGTGGAAAAAATATAAGGCGCGGTTTCACGACGTACCGTATAAACGTTTGATGCCATTCTAGGCTTCAGCTTTTTCTTTAACTTTGTGCAATTGTAGTAGTCGTGAGGAAACGGTGAATGTGATCTGAAACGGCAGAACTTAAAACCAAGATACAACAACTGCGCGTAACACAACTCCTGTCTTGTTTTCCTTCCACAAAACAAATATAGTCCAGCAACAGTACAGAAAGAGAAAGCCTGAAATATGACATACCCTTTCGCCTTTTGTGGACCCCCTGCGGTAGTTGCCTGCCCCCGCGGATGAGTTCATGGTCCCTTGTAGCGTGAAGCTCCAGCAATGCAAAATAGTCACTTAAGGCATCAAGACAACTTTCCTCCCATCCCCGTTCCTTCCTTCCCTCCCTCCTCGTATCTCTGTCTACTCCCTCGCTTGTCTCCTACACTCCTGACGCACGTATAGCCTACTGCTGCAAGCGCATAAACTATTTGCTCCCAACAACTCCGTGGTTCTCTCTGTGGCGTGTACATTTGCTGCAAAGACAATTATTAAACTCCACCCACTTGTAGTAGCAAGATTTAACAAAGTGTTGTGGGCGCAATGGCTCACGGGAGACGAATATCACTCATCTTTAATGTACTGTGGTTCTGTAAGCTACAGTGATTCTGGTAACATTTGGCTGAAAAATGATGAGATGCGAATTTTGGCAGCCTTGTGTAATCAGCTTTGTCAAACAATGCAATCCCAGTATTTTACTTTGTACTATAGTAACCTATATAATGTGTGTCTTATCTTCAGTGGAACAGATGCTGAGCAAAACTTTTCTTAATATGTACGTTTCCTTTGGCTATATTAAAAAGTATTCTAATCTTTGTGATAATGCACGCAGTGTGCAGAAAGCAACCGTCGCTCAATAACATAAAATGTGAAGCAGTTTGTCCTAAATATTGACTGAGTTGGCAGATAAAAGTTGAAGCAGACGCAGGAGTCTCTGAATGCCAGTAGGACCAACAGCCAAAACAAAATACCCATCCAAACCATTGTAATATGAATGCTACAAAACCTTTTTTAGCTCTCTAAATTGGTTTGTGTTACCAGTCTCAATTCATTTTTCACACCCATGCAGGATATTACAGGTCTTTTTTGTATCATTTCATACACCTTACTTACAGGTGCAACCTTTGCTAGCCATTTGTTGACCCTCTCCATTTAGTCCACATGCAACCCTTTACATTACAGCCAGTGATTAGATGCTTTTAGCCGTGGGTGGTGATCCAAGGGTGAATGTCTATGTCGCCCCACAGCCCCAACGTGGTTAATATTTGCCTATAGTTCTAACAAGGTGCATGCAAAAGAGTTCATTATAAGGGTGTTAAAGTGTGAATCTAGTGAAACCGCAGGGAGCTAAGTGGCACAGTAAGTGGCACGCATACTGGCAATATTAATGATCTAGAACCTTTTTTCCTCTCACAGAGATAAAGCAATTAATAGAAGGATTGTCTGTTGCACTAAAACCATGATTGATATTTGTGTATCTGTAAAGGGAATAGTTTTTCTCTCTGAAGTTGCTGGGACCTTTTGCTGTTGTTATTTAGTGCTGTATTTCTCTGTTATTAGACTATAAATAATTAAACAGTAGAAAAAACGCTATAATACCTAAGTACACATTGTTTAGCTATGATAATTCCCATGTGAGCTGTGCTAGCACAAAAGCAACAAGGCAGTGCAACGGAACACATACCCTTATTTTGTTTTAGTGCAGGAAACAAACAACAAAGCCATAAAATTCCTTATACTTGTAATACGTTGAGGTTTATTTTAAAAAAAAAAGATATGTTCTCCTCTCTGATGGGACCTACTACCACCGTATGTGAGTGCTCTTTAGGTTTTGGAATAAAAATGTTGCTTAGTTCGGTCTTTCATTGGACAATCCTACTAGGCCCTGTGCCATTTCTTTTTGGTTCATTTACAGTGGGGCTTTCCACTGGGCAGCTGACTTTATTGTGTAAACTTACATCTGACAAGACAATGCCTATTATTCTCATGGATTCAGGCAAAGTCCCCTTCTGTTGCCCAGTGGTAGAGAGAAGTGCTCATGGGTTTCATGTGGAGCTTAATGGGACTATTCTGCATGGTTATTGTGTCGTTTTTGAAAAGGTATGGCAGCCTCTGCTGGATTACCTACCTGGTGCCTTCGGCAAGGGAGCACCTGAGACTGTGGTGTTTGAGTTTGTGATTTATTATTATTATTATTATTTGTCTATTGTTGTTTGTATTTATTTAAAAAAGAAACTTATTATTTATTTATTTTATTTTTTTCAATATACATCTTAAGTTTGTTTGTTTTTTTTGTTTTTTGTTTTTTTTAAAGGGTGGGCAGAAAGTGCAGATTGAAATTAAAATGTGTGCTTGTGCTTTCGACAGAGGTCTGATAGCATGGCAACAGCCTCTATCACAAAGCCAGCGTTTTACAGATCAGCACCACGGACAGCGGCCATGCAGGCTTTTCAGCCATTGCTACACTGCACTGCTATTGCTAATGGACCAACAGTGGAAGGGGCTCCGGAGCCACGGGAGACCAATTACACTTGTTAAGACCGATGTGGAAATGCTCAAATGTAGCAAAGGGTTTGGAAGAGACTTATACTGAGCCACAGCCATTTCATACTGAAGTTACCACACTACCATTGACTTCTATAGGAGCCAAGGAATGCAAAAATCATGGGGGGGCCCAATAGTAATTATAGCTCCAGCATTTCATTTGTAGAAATTGCTGAAGCATACTGCCTGGAAAGTTGAGGAAAAGTATAGTTTTTGTCATTAGTCTGAGAAGCCCTATGAGTATTGTGTGCAGTGGTAGAAATTAATGATATCTTTTAGGAACACAAACTTGCAATGGAACTATATAACCCATGCCAAAACCGGTCACAAGTTCACATCTAAAAGTGAGGAAAAAGTGCAAGAACTAGCTCCAAGTAGCAGTGTCAGCATTTTCATTACTGTTCGTGAATTAGCTACGATTCTTTTGGCAAATGGCAGGGTTCAGTTTACAAGCTGGAGGCACATATTATATCTGTTTAATAAGCTTCTATTTAAAAAGCAATTTTATTAGACTAATGTAAGTGCAAAATTAAAACATGAAGGTTATTAAGCTATTAAAACATAGCTAGAACATGAAATATATAATAAGGGCAGCTTTTTAAAGGCTCAGCAATGAACCTTGACATGGCTGGAAAATGTCCAGATAATAACACATAGAAATAATTGAGATATGCAGTAAATTTTCACTAGTGGTTCCTTTTCGTATTCTCCTTCCTTTCCTTTCAGCTGTTTCCTTCAGTGGGTCACCACAGCGAATCATCTGCCTCCATTGTAAATCTATCCTCTGCATATTCTTCTCACATACCAACTAACTTTATGTCCTCTTTCACAGCATCCATAAATCTCCTCTTTGGTCTTTTGTTTTTCCTCTAAGCATCTAACCTAAACATATTGATTACTTCCCATCCTCTGTACATGCACAAACCATCTCAATCTGGCCTCTCTGACTTTAACTACAAAACATCTGACATGAGCTGTCCCTCTGATGTACTCATTCCTGATCCTATCCATCCCTGTCACTCCCAAAGAGAATCTCAACTTAAGCTCTGCTACCTCCAGCTCTGCTTCCTGTCTTTTTCTCATTGCCGTTTCCTTTGGTAATATATGATGCAAATATAGTAGTTACATTTACACATGCTACATGTATAATAATTGTAATTGGGCTTTTCACAACCAGAAATGCATGCTCCAGCCATCCCATCTACTGTGCCCTTTGTGTCCAGCAGGTCATTATGACATGTGAATTAATCCATATTAAATTACGTCTTTATAGCAAGAAATCAGCTGACTATTACAAAGTATTTGTGTTCTTATGCGATACAGTTATCAATAGACTCTTCCTGTCAGATGGTATGTGAGAGCGCAGTGGATTCCGTACCGCATTTTCAGATCGAGTTTCACCCTTTATGGTCAGCGCTCCTTATTTAGACTTTAAAACAGACTGTGATGTATAGGGACGGTATAGTAAGTCAGGCTGCAGCTTCCTCTTTTCCACATCTCTTCTGCATGTTGCCCTTAACATTGACATTTTCAATTCAAAATTATTTAAGAAAAAAATTATCCAAGTTCCCTTTGACACTGACAAGGCAAAGATCCAACACATTTCAAAACAGCTTTCATGAATTTGCATATGACTTATTTATTCCATCACTGCCTCAGCAACAGAAAAATAGACTTCTTGCTGTAAATCCAATTTTGCTCCCAGTTGGCCTTCTTCTTGCCTTGTTAGATTATCTACAAAGTTGACCACATGGGTTTTAAAATGCTTCTCACTTGAATAATGGAATGAAAGATTGTAAATAGTTGGGAGGATGTGTGCTGTTTAAGGGCACCATTGGAAAGCAAGAGATCCATGTAGCGATAGCAACATGGATGACCAGAGCATGCAGGGCTATTGGATTAAAATGCTTCTCTTGGGGCTGACAAACCGCAGTGACACAATGATTGAATACAGTCAGTCAGCAAATAGGTACTGCCCTTGATGTTCATTTGCACTTGTGCACTCTTTTCTCGGAATTACCTAACACAGTTGCCTTCCAGAAACGTGGGTCAAATGACGCCTTTGAAAATCCATTTGTAATTGCCAGCTATGTGAGAAGCACTTTAGAGCTAAAACGCTTTCCAAAAAACTACCTGTAGAAGATGACTGTAAAAGAGACGTAGAGGAGAAGCGGCCTATAATAGATTGTGCTGTTTAATTTCCGCCAAGGATTCGAGGCTGGTAAATCTGGGTCACAAATACAATATAAGAAATAGGACAGTGATTTTTTTTTTATTCGACAGATGCTCCTTTGACCACACGTTGGAGTAAGCCCTTGTAAATTACTTTATCAAAACTCGATAATATGTAATTGTGGGGTAACTCTTCCTGTCTCACAGTATAGTCATGGGTTCTGTCTGAGTCTGCATCCTTTTTGTGTTACCTTGGGTTCTCTTTGTGTACTCCATCTTTCTCTCACCGTCTAAAGACATGCATGTACTGGTAAATTGGGGAATCTAGATTGCCCCATTACTGTTAATACATGTAAGAGTGGATAGTTGGCCACACTTCAGGCCCAAAGCAGCTGGGATAGACTCCAGCCACCTACTACCCCTCATGAGATAAGCGGTAAAAGATGAAAAAATTACTAGTTATCTGTCCCTATCTTCAATTACTGTATATTACTGGCATTGTTGTATATTACTTACATCTCTCCCAGAGTCTTTGTACTTCTTTCAGGCTTGTTGTTGGACCTCTGAGGGAGTAGTTTCTAAGGGTGCTCCGATCAGGGTTTTTGAGGCCGATCACCGATCACCGATCAGCCTCTGCTGTGATCGGCCGATACCGATCATGGCCGATACCGATCACGTGGTCTTCAATGTAGTAATGTATTGTATGCAGGCTATTATTAGTTCCATTTGAAAAATACTGTAGCCTTTGTAAATATAAAAGAACAACAAAATTCTACTTATTTTTGTTTTAGAAGAGGTTTTGTTGCATTATTGGTCTTTAATGTGTGCCCAGTGTCTGTGGCTTTGTTTGAATGCTCCGCTGAGGTAAAAATCAGCTGTTCTTAATTGGTTCCTTTAATGCAAGTCCGCCGGTGCAGCGCCTGTGTCCGCGTAACACGCAGCCAAACCAGGTTGAAACACAGTGGACTAAAGAGCAGACAGCTCCTGCTGCCAGTTTTGACAACGTCTGAATGAAGAAAACGTGCAAAGAGAGCAGAGAAGACAACGATGAAAGGTGCTCCTCTCAGACACACGGACACATGGGCTGTCTTTTTACTTTCTCTTTCCATTAGCAGCCATTTGGTGCGCAGTTTAAGCCACAAAACACACAGTTTTCTCCGCGCAACAAGACACAGGCAGACTCTGAACTTTCTTAATCCTTTTAACGTAACTGTTAGCGGGTTAGCTGTAGCTCTATTTACGTTGGTGTTTGCAAATACACGCACTGCTGCGCCTCGGTTCTGTCCCGTGCGCTCCTAAAGCAGGCGGGGACACAGCGGGGACACAAAGCAGTGCCTCCAGGGCAGGTTTGTGTTAGTTATAACCAGGGCATAACTTAAAAACACTGCTAAAATAACGCTACTGCTGTTTAATCAAACCGGAGTTGCAAGACAGTAAATGTGAGAGCCTCGCGTGTTTATTGTAATTTGATCGGCCCTTCTGATCGGCCCATTTTACCGATCACTGATCACTCTATTTTTAGCCTTGATCGGCCGATCATGATCGGCGGCCGATCGATCGGAGCACCCTTAGTAGTTTCCATTCTTATTATTACTTATATTTCCAGAATATTGTTTTGCTACTATACTGATTTGCATCTGTATGTTTGCCTGTTTGTTTGCACTCTATCTCTTGGTCTCTTTGTCTCGGTCTGCAGCCAGTCAAGGAAGACAGCTGTCCACCCAGAGACATGGAGTGTTCCAAGGCCTCTGCATGTTAAAAGGCTGTTTTTCCTTGCCACTGTCACCGAGAGCATGCTCACTGGGGAATGTTGGGTTTTCTCTGAAACTAAATAAAAGCTTGTGGTCTGGACCTGCACTAATTGTAAA
Source organism: Bostrychus sinensis (assembly GCA_020698575.1). NCBI lineage: Eukaryota > Metazoa > Chordata > Actinopteri > Gobiiformes > Eleotridae > Bostrychus > Bostrychus sinensis. The sequence goes on from CM036256.1 coordinate 22,610,551, forward strand.
GCATGATGAGACAACTTTGTGAAATTTAATGGAAAATACATATTGCTTCACCATGGATGCATTATTACAAATGATTATTCATTTTCCAATGGCATTTTTTCAGTTTTAATATTTTTCTTGTCTGGGTGGACTAGAGGTTTACATGATGTAGAGTACATGATGGCCAATACCACCTCAAGACACACTAATACAAAACCATTCACTCCATTCATGTCTTACATCAGTCCAGATGGGCACTTTTTCACCTTTACTGGGGTGAAAAAACAATGGACTTTTCATGTCTAGGGGCCATTATTTATTTTAACCAGAAATTAAGCCTTATAAATCCCTGACACAGCTAAGCCATTGATCTGCTAGGTCACACATAAAGAACTCACTCCAATCCATAAATGTTGAAATACAAAAGGAAAGGTATTGAGAACTCTTTATTTGTTGGAGCCACGAGAGAATACTTCAATTGTATTGAGCCATTCCAAAAAAGTTCCCCTCATCCACTTGTAGACGGTTTTGTGCTAGACTGTTTGCTGTATCATCTACCTTTATTAACTTCATTATTGATTTCTTTAAAGTTAATACCATTGTCTGTGTAAATGTCAGTGGCTGCATTGTTATAGTCCATTGACAACAACAAAAATTCACAACAAACTAGATGGTAGAGTGGTTAGTGCCCGTGCCTTCCAGCAAGGAGGTTGTGTGGATTCAAACGTTGGGCATACAATCTCTGTGTGTGGAGCCTGCATGTTGTGTTGCCGTGGGTTCTCTCTGGGTACTCTGGGAATAACTGGAAGAAGATGAATGAAATGAACAATAATCAGTTTAGTGAGTCATTGATAATTGATCATTACATGAATGTAAAACATGCATGATTTGCTCAGGTACAAGTGTGTGCTTTGAAAACCAGACATAATTATCCCCGTCCTAACTTTTAAAACCCGAAGCACTTGACCCCACAGCAGATACACGCACAACGGCACACACACACTTGATAACGGTTGCGCTCTGCATCAGCTTTCAGGCCTCAGGTCACAGACTTTGAACCACTCAATCAGGGGTTGTGGACGGACAGACCACAACTGCGTGTACTCTTCCTGTCGGATTGGCTTTCAGCTTTACAGTTCAAAACAGCTGCTTGTGTTTGCCACTTCAAGACATCCAAACAGTAATTACAAGTCACCTCAGTACTGCAATAATAATGGAAATCTTGAATCTGCATAGAAATTGTATATTTATTGTCAATGAGCTTATGTATATCTCAAATTGTGCATTTTCACCTTATGTCCAGATAGTAAATTTTGATCTATTTGATGCAAAGAGGGTGATAAGATGTTGGAGGACTGCAAGTCTGAATTAAAATAAACACTTGACATCTGTATTAGCGGCAGTTCAAAACAGGAAATATGTGAATAAATGTGTTTTGTAATTTGGTAATGCTAGCGCCTCTGGGAGATATTACAGACGCTCTCTTGCATACAACACAGCTATTTATTTTAAGGCACAGTCAAGTACGTTTTGTCTGGTTTTGCATCTAGTGCGAACATTCATTGTGTGTTTGTGCGTAACAATCCAGCATCCTGTGTGTGAGAAATTCCCATCTCTGGTAAGTGTATTAGTGGGATAAATCACACCATTAGAGGGGATGCTGTTTGCACAATGCCACAAGGAATATGTTGGCCCAGATTATTCCACAAAATGAGCCAACAATTCAATAAGCTCCGCCATCCATGTGCAAAGTGTCATATTTTATTATAGAATTTTTCAACAGAGGCGAGACAGAGAGCACACAGAAAATTGATTTGAACAAATTTGTTTGCTTACCACAATGGCTTGTATACAGTAACGTGGCTGCAACATAATAAAACCATGTAGACTTTACAAACAGCATATAACAATACCATCACTTGTGCTGTAGGCTAATATGTGATCAGTCAGAGTATACAGTACTAGGCAGGTTATGGGAAAATCATGTGCTTGAGTGAGATATAGCAAGGATTTAGCATTGAACAATTATAAAGGCTTTCAAAGGGGTCAAAGTTCACCTAACATGAATGCAATCCTTTCCTCACAGGACTCTTCTAGCTATTTACCTTTACCAAGGACGTTTTTGCCATCACTTGTTTGTTTGCCAGTTGGCAAGAGAAACCAAAATGTTATGGTTAAATTTGATCAAATGTTCAAACAGTGGAATAGTTTTAGTGGATTCTTTGTGGCTGAAAGGATAGGGAATCATATTTTCCCCTGATAGATCCCCAGTAGTCTAGGTCTGGGCACTATGTTTACCATTACAATTTAAGACCTATGCCTTGGCAGAGGTCTGTGTTCTTTGAAGCCTTCGTTTTTGATTATTTGTCAGTTAGCTCAAATTCTTAGGGTCAGATTTGATGATGAGTGCTAGAAAATGATTCATTTTTGGTGGGGATGAAGAACTGTAATGCCTTGGCAGGGGTCTGCATCTTTCCTTCCTTCTAGTTCATTCGTTCATTTATTCATTTTTTCTCTACTAAACATTCATGAGTTATTGGGGTTTGAGCCTATCCCAAGGCCTGACTCTGCATGCAAAAGGTTGCTTTGCTGTAAATGTTGGCTGCCTCAAGTAGGTACATAGAAGATAATTTTTCAAACTAAGTTAGTGCAACAGGAAAAACTGTGAAGGTTTTTATAACAAATTGCTGTGTTCACCTATTTATACTAATCTGTATGCTAAAATCGTCTATGCTATGGTACTCAGAGCCTACCTACATCCAACATTCTTCGTCTTCTAGTTGCATAAAGCAGAAAAAGTCTACTCTGTGCTAACACTTGGGGACATACCCTAATCAATCATTTTTATACAACAACAAACAACACACAGAGAACTCACAGAGAACCTCCCAATCCTTCACAAGAGTTGGAGAGTATTAAATTGATTATTTATGCATGTATAATTTTCTCACTCATACAGGTTAGACAAATATATCTCCTTTTAAATCAGACCACTGCTTTGTCACACTATTGTTTGGAAACACACACCCATGTATCACCCTGGCAGCACATTACACCCAATACTCATTACGTCGTATGATTAGAAAAGGGAAAGGTGAGCCGAATATCTCACTTTGACAGAAATACTCAGAAAGGTCTACATATTACATCTCCATAAACAGTGACTCACCACCAAAGCCCTTTTGTCTGTGCATTCTTTTGTTGTTTTGACAGAGTTAGGGGTGGCCATTCATCACCGTGAACGGGAGCAATGCACTGTACCACGATCCAGCAGCATATTTAGGATGTACAGTCAGCGGCATGCATCTTCTGCTTGAAGACGGGCATGATTTGTGGTTTGTGATTTGTCAAGCTCGGAAAACAAACCACTCCTGCATGTGTACATTTAGGGGGTAGAAAATGTTATTTAAATCCTAGACTTAAAAGGCTGTGGCTTTATACTACCTATACTAGATATACAGTACTGTATAGTTTATATGTATATAGTTACAAAAGTTTTAGTGAGGTGTGAACATTTAGGTTAACTAAGAGTGCTTTAATAAATAAAGAAATGTAATTCAAGTTATAAGGGTTTTGTGGCTCAATGAAAAAGCATTTACCCCTGAATAAGAAGATCTTTGTTTGAGTCCTGGTCTGGGCACTAAGCCTTGACCAGTGAGAAATAGGACCAGTGCCTAGGCAGAGGTCTACGCTCTCCTGCCTTGACTTTTGCACTGTACTGTAGTTTAATAAAAAACTAATAATCTTCACAAGTTTAGAACATATAGGTGTTGCTTTCACACACCTATCTTTTTGACATTTTAAGTTTGCCTGAAGTTTGCGTATGCCTCAGCAGTGCACTTTCCTTAAAACTCACTGTTGGGTAGAGGATCAGTAAAGACCTTTATTATTTTATGTCGAGATTATATTTAACATTTCAAAAAGCCACTCATCTGCCGAATCACTTTTTTATTGGAATCTGAGAAGCTGTTTTTTCTTAAAACATTATTTACCACCTTGTTTATTAAAGCCACTGCATGAATCAACAAAACGAAAAATATTTAAAAATAAATAAAAATAGTACTGTCTTTGTGACTGATTATGGCTAAAATATCAAATGACGAAAGAACAAGGGAAAAAAAAAACTCAATGTGGTTTTGTCAAGAACCTCATTAAACTTTGAAGTGTTTCCTTAGAGGCCAGTACAAGAGAATTCGGGCAATTCCCTAATGGACATGGACAAAATGACTTATTCAAAAAGCCTTCATTTTGGCACGACACCTGAATTTGTCATTATTTTCACCCTTTTTAATGTTGGGTTCACTCTGGAAATAGTCCTCTCGCTCAGCAAAACACTCTCTTTGACAGCTTGAATTTTTGTCATTATTAGTCTCTTTGATAATTCCAAATACAGTTAGGAATTTTAATGAACACACAAATCCAATGTTGAGTGTGCTGTATCAAGTATCCATAGTAAAATAAATATACTTGGGATACACTGCAAAAAACAAACAAAAATAAGGCTGTATTTGAAAGGGATTCCCAATGTAAAATAGTACAGTAGAGGTGTAAACAGGATGGACATTGACCAAAGCATAATGTAACACTGATAGCATGTCAGCTTGTATTGTCAGTAGTATTGGTAGCTTGTTAGTGAAAGGTTTGGGGCTAATTAAAGTGTTCTGGCCCACAGTCGGATGCAACAGCACACAGACACAAGTGTGCGTGTTTGAAACTAGATGCCGGGCAGACACGGTAACACTATCAAAGTTTAACGGAATGTCTTCAACATGTCTGCCAGAGCTCCTTGTTCCTTTGTCACACTCTTTTAGGTCAGGATGTTCTATGTTTACATCATGTTTATCAGGAGAGGTGATTAGGTGAATTAGGCGTGAGTGGTGAAATTACATAATAAACCGTAATCCCCCTTACTCATTTGAATCTGTAAAAAAGTATGCTACTATTTCTAACACACAGCATGCTAGTAATGACTGTTTTTGGGCTGGAACTGGTAGAGCAAATGAAGAGTTTTACAAAACCAAAACCAGTTTAAAGTTTTCCCCAAAAGTATTCTATGTTTAAAGAAAAAAACTCCTAACTTTAAATGCCAAAACAGTTCTCTAACAAATGCTAGAGTGTTGGCTGTACAGAATGCTAAACTTTGTGGTTGATAGAATTGTTAGCATACGCATAAGCATAGCTCCACATCACAGCCTGGCTTAGAGTTTACCCTAGCACTTTTCTGGACTCAAAGAAACATCAACTTACCTTAAAAATTATAATTTTAAGGCATTAACGTAAAGCATTGACGATTTTGGATTTATAGTAGGAATTACATAGGTGTAACAAAAATAATTTAGCATGTAACTTGTCTGCTCACATATAAAAATGGCTAAATCTTTGGCTGTATAAATGGTTAAACTTTGTGACAGAATGGACTGTTAGCATAATCAGTATTATGTGGCTCATTAGCCTAATTCAGTATTCTTCTAAGAAACAACTTCTCACCATAAAATATACTAAAATATACTTTCAAGCATTCATTTTGCTGTGGCTGACTAACTGACATTACATAGCATTAACAAAAGCTAATTTGGCAAGTACATGTATATTTTTAGCAATAGTAGCTCTAAATATTATAAAGATTCACAGTTCCAATCATGCTAAAATTGCTAAAGGCTGGGCTGTACAAAAACCTTAACATGACCGACAGAATATTAAGCATTTGTTCAGTGAAAGTATTGCACATCAAGTTGTCCATGTAGAAGGGCCACCTATCATGAACATAATCAGGAATGTCACCCCTTGGACTTGGAGGCAGAGGAGAAATGAGGAATGAGAAATGCAGTGGGGCTCAAACCGCATTTTTACATGCGGTTTGATTGTTATTCAGATTAAACCTTCCTCTATCCGTATCCATATGTTTTTACCATTACAAGGACTGCCTTTGGCCTGAGATCAGGCACTCATGTATTGTTAAATGAATGTTTCTTCGACATTATTCAGCTGTTTTTTGACTGATTCCACCATTCCATAGGCGTATGGTGCATTCTGTGGCTGGAGATATACGATCTATCCACCTGCCCAACAGCCATAAAAGTCTTAAAACTGGTAAGATTTCGCCAGAATAATGGTGAAAACATCCAAAAAACACCAGAGTAACATATGAGAACCGCCAATTACTATCAGAAGCTGACCAATGAAAATTTTGAACATGTTCAAAGTTTGTAAAACAGCTAGCACCATCTGTCAACATCTAAATACATCTGAAAACCAGCTGAAAAACAAATAGAAACTTCCAATAAACATACGCCTTCATTTTTCAGATGGAATTGTTAAATGGCGCAGTGGGACATGGGCTTAAAAGTTTAGCTGTACAATATGCACAATTTTGTGCTCGACAGGTTTGTTAGCATAAGCAATATTGTGTGAGACTGCAAAATCTAATTATGAGCTAGATATAGCAACTGTCCTAAAGTGCAGGGGTCAAAATATTATTAAACTCTAATTTTATTATCACAATAAATAATTATTTAACAAAAATTATTACTTTCTTGAGAAAATTTAGTGCTGACTGAGGACCAAAAATGTGTGTAAACCTAATGATTATTCAAACCAAGTGGGTCATTGTTGAGCTGTGGTCCTAGTGAACTGCTGTAACACACTATTTAATTGGCTCTACTGAGATCTGTTAGTTCTGGGGTGGGCTGGCAATGTGCCTGGACCCACAGCATCATTCTCATTTTTTTTCTCACTGTGAGCGCATGAGAGGGCCCATAAGCAGATGGATGGATAGACATGGCTGTGAGTCCCGTAGAAATAGTGGACCAAGGGATCAGTTGCATATAATAAAACAAAAGTGAGGGTTGGCATCACAAAGTCAGACTCATATTAACTCCTATTAGAAATTTAAAAACCTTGAAGCGATCAATTTACACTCTGATCAGTTGATAGTTGATTTTTAGACAAATAACATTTAGGCTATGTGTGAGGTTACTGACATATTTTCATCCATCCATCCATTTTCTACCGCTTATTCCCATTAGGGGTCGCGGGTGACTGGAGCCTATCCCAGTAACTTTGGGCCGTAGGTGGGGTACACCCTGGACAGGGGCCAGCTTGTCGCAGGGCTGACATATTTTCAGTTCTTTATTTTTAAGAAGTAACTTTAATTGGTCTGTGTTTAATGCTGTATCCTAATAGACAGCTTATGCAGCTTATATTCTCTAACCTATAAAAAGAGGGTACATTTGGTTTGACCTCTCAGCCCTCTGAGGTCATGCACTGATGCAGGTGTTAAACTTCGCATCTGTTTATTTTGACCTCTTATTTGACCTATGTAACCGTTTGTTGTGTATTGCCATGTTAGCCTAATATTTGTAACATGCTCAGAGTGAAAATGATTCCACTTGTTAAATGCCAGGATTTAGGATTTCCATGGAAGTGCCAAACATCGGTGTTTGTAGGCTCTATTTTGCCTGTAGTTGTGTAGCTGTTAGGTGAACATACCACTTTTTGTATGGTAAATAGGCCTACAGGTTAAAAATACTTCTGTGTATTAAATGCCAAGCACCTACACAGTTAGATTCCAAGATGCTGCTAAACGCTGTTGTTTGTGCCGAATACATTACTGTGATGAGTTTGTTTGGTTTGCAAGCACAGGATCTAACCCTCAGGCTCCTAGGATAAAAAAAACAATGATCAACTATATATTATCAATTATGATAAATGAGGGAACCTAACATCGGATTGCTACCTTATAATGTATTCAACTCTCTGGGTGAAATACAAAGGCTTTTCACAACATGTGGTTGGCAAGTATACTGGTTTTCTGGTACCTAACTTGTTAGCATCACTATCTTTATAGCCTGTACAGTAAGTTTATGTCTATTATGCTGTGACTATGTAAATATTTCCAGCTCAACAAAATCGACACTTTACATTGGTGACATGGCACTTTGTTAGTCCACAGTACTTCCACGGTTGAATGAAGAATGCATTTTCAGCACTCCTTCTATCATCGTAATTGGTTAAATAGGCATTCAAGGGGACATTTATGTTTACTTTTACTGACATTATAAATGACTACAAATGTATCACACCTGTATATCTTCCACAACACTTTTTGTACTTTATCACAAGTCACTACACAACACACACGCTGACAGTTTGATAGCAGAGAGAATGACTGCTGCATTGCCTAAGTGGTATTTAAACACTCAGAGCCATTCCATGCTGTCTTCAGTCCAAGCTTATTACCATGATATTTATTACACCCAAGGGAATGAAATAAATAAGTCAGGGGTAAATTGAAGGATGGTTTGGCATGCAAATACTGCAGAAAGTGTGATTTGTTACAACTTTGCCAGCAGGTTTGACAAGCGTCAGTGCAATGAATAAGCAAAGCATTTAGAGTCTGTCACCAGGAAGAGACAGAAAACACAAATTGGCACCATTTCTGTCAATGTCTTTAATTCTCGTATTATGTATTCAGATTTGGTTGTCAAATTATGCAAAGTTATCAGGAATTTCTCAGTCATGTTTGTTTTGGGATGCAGGAGCCATCAAAATATGTTAGAAATAATTTTTAAAATACTTAAAAAAAACATTGAAGCTTCAAGTTCTGCTTTTTTTTTTTTTTTAACTCTCTTCACTTTGGCAAACGTTATGTACTGTTACCCAGGCCAACCAGGAATTCTATCAAATTCAATAAACTAAAAACAGTATTTGCATTTTTATTATGGAGATTTTACGCACAACATGAACACTTCTTATGGGATTTATATAGTAGAACATCTGCTATGCTCCTGGTAAGACTAAGTTCTTCACTTTCTCTTTGCAAAGCAATATAACCCATGTATCTTGACTTGGCTTCAATACTGCCTGTTTCAGCTTGTGCACATTTCCATATTTTGGCACAAAGTTATGAAAATCTCAAGTCTTCATGGAACCAGTATGAATGAAAACACAACATGTTTTCTCACTGAATAAACTTACCTGAACTGAAATAAATGTAAAGCAATACTAACCATAGGAAAATGGGTTTGCAATCCCATCCCCTCAAAGCAGTTTTCATTTTGAACCATCATGGCAGTGGTCAATGCATACCTCATCTGTGTCAGTTTAGATGATTGGCCCCACTTTGCCAAGGACTTTTCGTAATAAAAAGATTTTGTCAAAGAATTTCCGCACATAAACTGCAGTGCACTATGATAAATAGTTTCCAAGTTATTGCCACTTAGAATGTTGAGGGCATTATGCAATCCTTTGCTGATTGTTTGCATGTCTATCAAATTGTTTCCAGAGGGAGGTTACCCAGTCTACATGCATACAAATATAGACCTCCTCCAGGGCAGTGCCCAGCTTGAATCTTAGACCTGATGCTACAGTTAAGAGGAAAATGATCTAACTGCTGAGCCAAAACCTTTATATCTCACAGTCACAAATAATCTACTAATCATTAGTTTCTTTACTGACCTCTTGAGGCTGGAGTTAGTAAATATTCTGAAATGGTAGAGAATATTTTTTCTTTCTTTTTTTTTTTTTTTTAAATACAGAACCAGATCCTTATCAAAAACTAAAAAAAATTTTCTTAGCCCATTACACAGGCAAAAACATGCTCTTCTTAGCGGAGACAATTATATAGCTGGCCAGGCTGTAAACACGCTGCACCGCACTGACCACATCTTATGATGAAGATCCACTGATTGACCTTTTAAGAGTATTCAAATAAGGTCAATCAAGTGTTTTTCAGCCCGCTAATCAACTTTGTATAGCTTTATATAGTGCAGTCTGTTTCTACAAACTAAGGTCCTATGATGTATAGCAATATTAATCATATGAGAGAAAAATACATTTTGCTCTTCCAATCTTGTATACTATTTTACCTTTGAAGATACAGCTGTCATATAGTGCATAATTGAGCTCTGGGTACATTTGTGTAGTTTCCAATACATCTGATGAATATGTATCAAAAGCATTCAGGAGGAGTTTTATAATGCAAAAGTGTGGCTTTATGCTACTAGTTGCTGACGCATGAAAATCCCCAGCAGAAAGTAGACCTCCAAGAGAATTATTCTTGAATAATATTTTAATACGGTGCCCCAAACAATATCCTGTATGTCTCTTTATTGGCGCCCTCCCCCTCTGAGTAGAAACTTGCGCTTTGTTCCATTCAAACGCAAAGCCCACCTCAATCTTCTTTGTCACATTCACTTCACTTGCAGTTATAGCTTGAGGACAGAGCATCGCTTGTGTTGTCTCATTGCCCACTAACCCTCTCTCTGGGGTTTATATGCCAAGACCAGCTTTTTGAATTTGTCTGCTGTATAGCTGCGGCGGGCTTGAGATATCACGCGAGGCATTATCGGAGTCAGACAAGCGATTTATGCTGCAAATCGCTGCCTCGTGGTGCCACAGAACCAAATGAAATTTTCCCGAGATAGAGGATATAGCACGGCGAGAAAACAAGCAACATTTTTTCAAATCTATGAAAATGACTGAAAGTGGTTGATGGTTCAGTGGGAATTTGAACAACACTTGTTTACTTAATAATATACAGCCAGCTTTATCAAACATCACCCGGATGGTCTAGCATACCATTCGGGTGATAGACTATAGTTTTTCCAAAGAGTGCATAGGGCAAACTAGGAAGCCACAAGGCCCCGATACACCAATGAGGCATAACATTATGACCACTGGTGGTTCTGATAGAATACACAGTGCATCTTCGTTTTGTGTACAGGGCTGTATATTAGGCAGGTGGTCACAATGTTATGCCCAATATCTCTTGTTCCTTTACTGTCCCCTGTCTCACAATGGTACAGAATCCTTTCAGAAATTCTTTGATTTGGACAATATTGTGAATTCGCACCACACACTTTCTCGGCCCATTACTGACCTTTCCTAAAATGTAATCAAATTGATCAATACTTTATCTTGTTAACAGACAAACTAACAAACCAACCAAAAAAAAAATCATAACCTCCTAGGCAGCAATAATAAGCAAAATTTATAGGGAAATATGTTATCTATTGTTATAAAAGTTTAAACTATTTGTTGTTGGACATTGTAACTTGTTTAATCATACTTTTATGAAAATACACTAAGCAATATCAAACCTTATCTGAATCTATAGCATTTGGTGTTTCTGGGGGCAATTTAAAGCAGCTCACCTTAGCTCGCGATTACATACTGTACCCTGGTGTCTCAAAGGAGTGCAAGAAGACAATCCAGGATATTAAAGGACTCTTAGAGCGGCTCCTACAGAGGGAAGTGAATGAGACAGAGTCAAAGGGAGTGGGATCTAACCCCGGCTTTAATAAGGCCTCTTGGGTGTGCCTGGATAGGAAGCCACAGTCTACCGGCAGCTCTTTGGCCCTTTACCAAAAGAGAAAGTCTACTCGGTGGAACGCAGGGACGCACAAAATTAGGGGGAAGATGACACCAAAGACAAAAGGATGGCAAGATCCGTGTCACATTTTATATTCTGGTCACAGCCTGTCACATCAATGAGTGATAGTGATGGAGTCTGGTGGCTGCCTATTTTGGTTTGTCTTTTAATAAATACTGGCACCAAACTCCTAAGAGCTTTCTCATTATTTTGATGTGATAGGCAGAGGAAATAGTAGACTGTGGTATCAACTGTGCAGAAGTGAGCACTGGCTCTGACAGTTTCAAAGTTAAAAAAGGTTGATGAAATGCAAAATATCCTGTTGTAAGTTTAAAGTGGCTATATTATACTTTTATTTATATTTTTTAAACCAATCTTGGTCATCTCTAGAACAGCATTGCATGTTTTACAACCTTTATAAATATTATCTGGCTAAAGGAAAATGTTTTAAATACATACTCTACTGGTGCCACAAAGAAACAGGTGAAGAGAGCAGTAGAGGGCATAGACAGGACTGTGTTTTAAACAAAATCAACAAAAAAATGCCCTAAACTTCCTTATACTTTTTGTATGCCATTTTACTACAAAATGAAAATAGCTGTGAGGAATCAATGGAAACAGAGCTGCACATAATTTTTTTAGATAAAGGAATGAGAGCTGGATGTAGAGAGGTTGTTGATTGGTCAGTGCTTCCTGGAGTGGGTGGAGGTTCATGGGAGAGGTGGGAGCTGAGCACTTTGAGCAAAACACAACTCCAGGTATGTTTATGGTGAGGAAACAACTGTTAAATCATGGTAGAAAAGTTGACTTTGCATAATACAGCCCCTTTAAAGGTCCCCTATTAAGCTAAACTGACTTTTTTGAGCTTTTAACCATGTTATGAAGTTGTTTCCACCTCAAAAACATACCTGAAATAGTATTTTGGTTCATTCACACTTGTTTGAGTAATTCTGTTTGCTCAGCTCATCCTTTTCTACCATTCTGAACATGCTAGCCCTCACCGCTCTATGTAGACACCTGAAATCAAGCTTGCGTGTTTCTAAAACCCATCCACTATCCCCAGACTCATTCTGATCATTTCAGCGCTCAAATGGCTGTCACTACAAAGCGGTTGGCTTATTCATCTTTGTTAGCATTATGTTGCTAACAGCCGTGATAAACAGCCATTTTCCACCGTTGCCAGCAGGGGGCGGCAGGCACCTAGTTCAATCATTCCCTGCAAAGTCAAAGTAACAGCACCCCAAAAGAAGATATTTTCCAGAGATACATTATATTAAATTATATAATGTTAAATACAATGCAAAGTTGTCCAAACCTGTTTCAAAAAACCTGAAAAAAGCATATAATAGGACCTTAAATTGGCACTCACAGAAATGTACTGCTCTTTTGACAAATGCTTCAAGCAGAAGTAAAGAATGTGGTACTGCCTTTACCACTACTAATAATACTACTGTCACTCTATTGTGCAGTGGTTTGCATTTTGATTTGGCATATTTCTTTCTGACACAACCCTCTCCATTTATCCAAGCTTGGCAGTGGCACAAACTGGCCCTTTGTGGCTGGATTAGTATTAACATTACACGTGAAAATAAATAGTATTTTGAAGGTACACTTTCACTGGGTTCTATGGAGTTTGTCAAGATAAACAAGCATTCATTTTAGGCGGTGATTACATACTACTGAACACAGTTTTATATGGGGTTGCACAGGGGCAGAGTGGTTAGCGCTCCTGCCTCTCAGCAAGGAGGTGGTGTCCAGGTGTCCAAAAACATGCATTTATACTGCAGGTTAACTGGTGAATGAATAGCCTTGAGTGAATAAAAGTTAAAATGGTTGTCTCCAAGTAGTCCCTGCAACAATATGACCACCCTGCCTAAGGCCCATAGATGCAGCTAACCTGTATGTTTGTGTTGTGGTCTATGTTTTAACCTCTTTAATAATCCATTATATTAAACATCACACATGTCAGACTAATGTTGTTATTAGAAGATACTATAGTTGACCCACATTTACCTCTTGGTCATAATTGCTTGAAATAAGTGGGTAAAAAGCATCTATTTGTCTTCACAACAGAAGAGCAGATCCTGTTCCTAGCATGTTGGATGATCCAGAGTGCAAATGAAGGTTACCATGCATATGAATTATGATTTTTAAATCTTTAAAGGAACTATGTGTTTTGACAGTTTGATTTAGGCTGTCGGGAACGTTATTCATCTTATTCCTTTGCCACCTAAAGGGTCTTCCTGTATTTTCTTTCCGACAGCTTTGCACCGAAGCTAAAAACTTTGTGAAACTTGAACTGCTAAATGATTCAAGGGCATTGTCACTTGATTTATGCCTTGTGTTACCCAAGTATCTTGAGTAAACAGTCTCTCCACACCTTCCACTCGCTACTTCAAAATAAAAACCTGTTTATTTTGTTTAGATTTTCTGTTTTGTTTTGTCCTGTTCAGCATTGCAACAAAGACAGGAGGTGGAAGTTGTACTCTAAATCTATAAATCTCTGTCACTTGAGCATAATGAAAGCACAATATTTACTACTGCTACCGCTACCGTTATTATTATTACTACTACTACTACCACTACCAGGTGTTATATATGCTACTGAGATCAAAATTACATTTGCTAAAGATTTTTAAAATGTACTTGAAATCTAAATGTAGTCAAAAACTTTTTGAATACTAAATATTTTTTTTCTGGCACCTACCACCCTCCTTTTAGCACCACTTTTTCCATCCTCCGTTACTGTGGTAGCTCTTCATATTCCCGTATGATTATAAATAGTTTCTAATTAGCTCCTCCAGCCATGGGCAATAGAATTGTTCATTAAGTAGAGACTGTAGCCTTTATACATTATAGCCTGCTGTATAAAAAGTGAGAAGAATAGCAAATCTCTCCCTGCTTTAATTTAATTTTGCCCTCAAAAGCAGGATTACTTTTAATTTTATCAGTTCAAAAATAACTCTGCATTGCAAACTGTTTCTTTAGAGTTCAAAATAACACTGAAAAGTCAACCTGACCTTAAGAATCAATGTGACACTAAATGACAAGACCTGAGTTAAAATGACAGATAATGTATCACGAGTCTTTGGTTAACGGTGGCTAGCATCGTAAGCACAATATATAACAAACTTGGCCCTATCTCACAAAGATATACTGGTCTATACTGATATGGGGTAAAGAATCCACTAAAATCAACTAAAAATAATCATTAGTTTTATTACTGACCCTGTATTGCTGGATTAAGTATCTTTGGCCCTATTTCACAATTGTTAAGAATCCTTTGCGAATTTTGGGGATTTAAACAATATTATGAATCCCCATCACAAACCTGTAATTTCTTTTTTGGACCATTACTGACCCTTCCTGCAAATTTCAAGTCCAACCAATAGTTTATCTTTCTATCAGACAAATGAATAAACCAACTAACAACAAACCAACCAATGCCTGCAAAATTATAGCCTTCTTGGCAGAAGTAATAAGCTAAATTTGAAAAACTGATTTTTTTTTTAATCCTGGTCATTGGATATTGCTGATTGGATGCTGCTAGCCTGGCCATCCATCAAAATTCCTCAGTTTAATATTTATTATTATTTATAATTATTATAATAATAAAAAAAATTAAATCAAAAAAGTCTCACTCTGTTGATTGAAGTTTGATATCCAGAGGGTAGAACAGAAGGATACAAATGGATAGACTATGTATATTTAACCTGTTGGAAAATGGAATGGAATTTTACAAACAAACATTGCATAAAGCCAAACACATTTAAGATAAATTGTCATAATTTTGTCAGTGGTGATCATTTTTGCCAAAATCCTGTTTGAATAGGAAAGGTTCCAGACCCACTTTACTTTGTTAAGTGAATGAGCCTAATTTACCTCAGTTATATGATGTTCCACCTCATGCAACAATAATGACAACCTTAACCAACCTACTTAACAATGAATTAATCACATCATATATTTGAAGTCAAAATTGTTTTAATTGTCAAAATTAAAGACTTTTTTTGTAAAAATAAAAAATAGCCTTTCATTTCACCAATTACAGATCCCAAAGCTCTTTGCTCTTTTGAGAACTTTTATTCACATTTGTTTTTAATTAGATTGTAATGAAAAGTGCTTCTATTCAAAGCCCAGAGAGACTTCAAACTCCCAGTTGTCAGAGAGAATTACAGTGAAAATTAGTTCAGGAATAGTCAAAGTTTACAAAAATCCAATCATTTTAAATGTGGTCTGGTCTATACGGATCTCATATTTCCTGACTATATAAACCACTAATGGATGAAGTCTTACCTGTTGTGGTGCAGACAATAAGCCGAGCCAGCATCTGGTTTCATGTTTCTGTTTTTATTATATTAATATGCTCCATCTGTTCACCTGGCACATGATGGTCCTGTTTATTCTGCACCTGCCAGTGCAACCAGCTTCTGTCAATCAAAATGCTATGGCTAGAATGACTATTTCATAATGATGCTCATATTTGTTTATTTTTCTGTATGAATAAATGGCATTTGGATTACAATGCACTTTTGTATTGTGCAATAAAAAAGCTGGACTGAATATGATGAAACGTAACAAAGACACTTTTAAATGAGTAATTTATGTCAACTTTACATTCAGTACTTTTTTTAAAGATATTTTTGGCCTTTTTTGGCTTTGTTTGATAGGACAGCTAAGTATGACAGGAAATCACAGAAGAGAAAATAGGGAGAGAGCCCGGATTCGAACCCATAACGACAAGGCAGGCTGTAGTTGCCCTGTATATGCGGTGCAGCTCTACCACTGAGCCATACAGCAGCACACTTTTTTACTTTAAGTCATATTATGTTGTGTATTGAAGTAATATCAGTTTTCTTGAGCACAGATTTTGAGTACTTCTTCCACCTCTACTGTATTCCCATCTTACAGCATGACTGGTCATTAGCCTCAAAGACTCTATTTTATCTCTGAGTCGCAGTTCTTTGCTATTCTTTCTAAACGAGTCCTTAGTGCTGATAGCCAAGGGGCGCCAATTAAACTCAACAACCAGGAGAGAGCTCCTCCAGCAATTATGCACGCAGCATGTAATTATGTTTTATTTTGCTGAAAAGACTCTGTGTTAAAACACATTTGTTTTTGCTCATAATTAATCCACTCAAATGATTAATTAATGTCATAAATGTTCGTAATGATAAAAGAGAAGAATAAAAAAATAACTGAGGATGCCTTTCTGTTAAATAGTACAAACTAATGATATCTTTAGTGGCAGATTATGAAGATGAAACTGGATTTGTTGAGGCTATGAGGTGTTTAAAAAGTGGTCATCTAAAGCAGTTGTTAGTTTTTCAATATACAGTATTGTACTGCAGCAAAGGTTTAAGAGGGGCTGGTAAATAAGAATGCTTTAATAAAGAAAGAACTTTAGTTTTAATAGATTCTTTACCATTAAGAGATAGAAAGGTTTTGTGGCACAATGGAAAAAGCATTTACCCCTGAACTAGAAGATATGCGAGGTTGAGTCCAGTTCTGTACTGTATCTGTACCATTGTAAGATAAGACCAGTGTGTTTTCAGAGGTCTACACTTTACGTCTTGTAACACTAGACATAGCTTTTTCTCTTTTTGTGTGTGTTTTTGTACAATTATACACTTTTTGTTTGTTTTGTTTTTTGTTTCTTTCTGAAAAACCTGTCAAAGACCTTTGGACAGTACTGTAATTATAAGTGTGGATAATGTTTTGAACATTGAAGAAACAATGTTGGACACACCAAGAAAAAAACAGCACTGCATTTTTCATGGTAAATAGTAGAAGAAATCTGATCTTTAATGCAATTCTCATATAGTTTACAATAGAGACATGCTGCCCCCTGTCTGCGAGAAAGATACTACTAGTATGTTTATAGAAGGATCATTAGGAGTACAGGCAGGTGTTGCAGCTGAACACAGTTTAGTGTATAAAGCATTACGGGTCATGGTGCCTTTCTCAGGTAATTAGGTCAATGGCACTGTGTGGTGTAAATGGACACGCCACACAAAGGTCATAAATGGGAAAGTGACACCTGTAAGTGTGCTCTGTGACCTCTGAGTCACGGTGAAAAAAGTGATGACTCAGAGACGAGTGTGATGTCAGAAGAATGACATAGACAAAATGACATGGTTCACCATATACTCCGAGATACAGTATACAACTGACATAGGATACAGTGCAGGTCTTTGAGGATAGAATTTCAGACTTTACATTATATGATATTGTTAATGATTATGCAAGAATGTAAGAGATGCCAATGCGTGTATTGTTTATTTTTATCCAAGTAATAACATAAGTTGTCTCATATTTTTCATTGGTTTTTATGGCCTTGTGTTGATAAAACTATGTCCAGTGCAAATAAAGTAACTATATATTTTTGCTTAGAAAATTTCATTAAGTACAATTTTAGAAGTTTACCCAGGTATTTATTTAAAATCCTTGAATGAGTATTTATAGTATTAAAGTATATTAGTACATCAGCAGTAGTAGTATCAGTAGTACTAGCGACAATACTTTAACTCTATTAATATTATTGTTGAATGGATTCACTTGTACAAGAAAAATTATTAAGAATACTTACCTGAGTACTGATTTTGAGTACTTCTTCCACCTCCTGTCTTGGTCTTCGACAGCTCCTATAGGCCTACATATAATGAATAAATACAAAATACTTTACCTTTCTAACATGCCGTTTCTAACATATATGCCTTTAATGTAGTCAATAAATTAATGTCTCAAATTATGCTACACTTTGATAGTTGTGTAATATAGCTAGTGGTTCTCAACTGGTCTGAATGTGGGACCCAATGAATTCAGTCATTATCTCTCTGTTTTAACAGACCAACAATACAATGCCTTGTAAGTACCTGCTTTATTTCAGTGGGGGTTGTCCACCATAGGTTATTGCTAGTGCTAGGGCTTGGGTTGTCATTTTCAAGTCAAGCTATAAATCTGCTGACAGGTTTGTGGCACAAACGAATACATTTCTGCTGCACTGCTGTTCTAATTGCTTAATATGCTTATGCACATTTTATGTGCGTTTATTTCGTTGTTACCAAATTACTTAATTTATTGTTTACATTTTGCCCTGAGTGACTAATGCTATACATTGTCCAGCAGGGGGAGCTCACAGTTAAGAATAGCGGTGCCAAGGTCTGTCATTTAATTTAAAGCAATACGGTTCTATTTTGTCTCTAGCAAAGTGCATGTCTGTATTTCTTCTCAAAATGCATTAAACAAGGGTTGACTGGGTGTAAAAATAGCTGTGTTTGTATGTAACCCGCTGTCACTTATTTGTCATAAATTCGCTGGAAGCCGACCCCTGGGGTTTTTCTCAAACTTAACCCTTTATAGGCTATGACACAGTGGTCAGTTGCCTCCTAGCACTTTATAATACAAACTGTCTCGGTGCTCTTTGTATCTCCAGATAAAAAAAGCGAATGGATTGGATGGGTTGCAGTTTGTTGGCACCAGTCTGCATTGCTACTATCTTGTTACATTTAAGCTATTTTTATACTAAATTCAGGTAACCTTCTTCCTTTTCTGGAGATAACTGGTAAGTAATACTGTGAAGAATACGTTAAATGTTGCGAGAAGGTTAGCATCAGCCCAACAAACCATCGTTCAACAGTCCCTTCCTACCTCGACTCGAATCCAGGCGCCATATTTTCCGTTTTACCCTAACCATTATTTTATTTACTAAATGCCCATATCCCTCCGCAGGGTCAGAGAGTATTTTGAAGAAATTGCCAGGGGGGTTGCGTTGTATTTTTAAGATTACATATTATCGACACGTTGGAATATTTCATATACGAGCGAAATATAGCGTATGCAGCGTACTGTTGTAATTTAAAAGCCGCTGAGTGTAGCACTTGTGTTGAAGGAGCGGGATCTAGTTTTTGAGTCACATCGAGGGGGTGTGCTTCGGTGCCACTTATCATTAGATATGGCCACCGTTACTGAGTATACCGAAGCGTCATTTTCAACTTAATTTTGGGATAATTCATAATAATTTCGCAACACATCCACAGTGGCGAGTGGTGTGTTGTTTTTGGCGTGGTTATGTGTTTGTTACGTGTGTCGGGAGACGGTTGTTTCTGCGTGGAAAGCTGGCTGAGAGAGTCTGTGAACTGGCCGCTTGGTCCCGCAGCTTGGCGCAGCTGAAGAAAATAGGACCAGTTGCCAACCAAGCCTTTTACGCATCACTGTAGCGGCACATTCACTGGGGATTTGCGTACAAAGTTTAATTTGCGAAGAGATTTCAACACCTTGGATTCTGGGCTTGGTATATGCATGGTAAAATTGTTGACTGTAGACTTGGGTGGCTAACACCAACTAGCTATATAACCCTAACTCGTGTGCGTCGACAGCTGTCATTGGAGAAAGGAAAGTGATCCCCCAAATGCCACTGAAGCGGGTTTCTGTTGGATTTACACCATCTGTCTTTGCATCAAATGGGAAAACTTGGGAATAATACTGCAGCATCGGAATATTCTGATTATGCATTTCTGAGAAGTACAGTGTTGCTTCATTGGAGAGAAGCTAGCTAGCTCCTTTAGCCTGCTTGCTAACTAGCTGGGTGATAGAAGTGCGTCGTTTCATCCCCCAGTATTTTGGACATGAAGAGGATGAGTCGATATTTATAGGGTTAAAAGGTAGGTTCAAATGGTAACTATATTTTTTCCAGTTAAAGTCGTTTAAAGTGGCGTTAAAAGTCAACATTACGCACCTCAAGTGTGATGTTGGAGGTTTGTCGCCGCCTTGGTTTTAATGACTGAGAATATTCATAGAAGTTAAACACTTAACAAAACATATCTTCAATGCAATTAACTTTACACGTTGTTGTCAGGAACACGGATAACTATAAAATATGGATAACGGCTACATACAAGCAGTCATAATTGCGCAGTGAGTAAAGACTGCTCTACCTAACATTTCCACTTTAGTGCATCATTGTGGTTCCCAGAATAGTTCAGTTTCATTCAAAGGACTAAGCCTTTGTGTTTGTTAGGCACAATGTGCCTGGCACCGATTTGTATAACGAGTTACAAACGCAGTATTAAAGACAGTCCTTAACTATTTAAAACCACAAGATCGTTCGGTTCATCCTAAACAGTTGTGTTTTTTTGTAGGCGATAGTTGCTTGGTTGAGGAAGATGAGTTGGCCAACAACCAGATGTAACCTGTTTGCTCTTAATGAAGGCTATGTACCACTTTCAAAGTTCTGTTTAACGTTGTGAACTCTTGTTTTTTCTCTGTAATTTACATTTGTAACGTAGAATGTCAAAGCTTTTATAATATTTTAGATCCGGTAAGTTTTGCGGTTATGGGAAAGGCGATAGAGTTCGACACAACAGGCTAGTCATGGTTAGCTGTGTGCATCGGCTTTGTGCCCGGCTTGGGTTGCCTTAACAAAAGCTAACGCTAGCATCCTTCACACTGTACCCATGGTGGGTGTTAATGCTTACCAGAAGCCGGTTCCTCACCTCATATGCCCCAGTAATAAACATTCTTCCTAGTGATAATGCTACTTGTATCCTTTTTCCTCATCACTGGCACTAGAGCTCTTTGAGATCACATGCATAAGGTTCTGGTGTGTCTGAGCAGTTTGCTGCAGTAATTTCTCAGTATTTGTTATTAGTTCACCATCTGTCCTAATTCTGCTAAGAAAACCTGTTTAAGAGTGCCACATATTAAATACAGTATTTAAAAAACAGCATTATTAATTGTAATATTACTTTTTGTGCTGGATTACATTTGAACTTTGCTTTTACAAAAGTGGTACTCTTATACAGTATTATATCAACAGACTAACTTTGGCTTCCTGTTAGTGATTTGGTTAGTAACCCACACCTTTGATTTGGCAGGTTAGGGGTTTGATTCCACAATGTGGAACCAGTTGTGTTGTTCTCAAGCCCCAAGAAATGAAATGGGTTGAGTCAGAAAGGCCATCTGGCATAAAAAGAAAGTACCAATGCAATGATTTGGTGTGGCGACCCCTGAAAGAAGTTGTATGGCTGTAATAGAACCTTCTATTGCAGTTGACTTTCCTTTTTATGCCTGTTTTTAACTAAGAGCATTTAACAGACAGTAGCTAGTTTGCTGTATAGTTATCATAGCTATTGTTGGCAAATGGGTGCTTTTAAAATAAATATTTCAATAGCTCTCTACCATCGCTAACAAAAATGATTAGGTAGATTCAAGATGCTTCTCCTAAATATATTGTCCTCATGATTAAATGGCAAAAATTTTAAACCAATAAGTAACATGTTATGGTCTTGAGGTCTCTACACAGTATTGTGCTCTTAAAACATGAAACAAAACCTCTATTCCTTAAAGCAGAGTAAAGCACAGACATAATCATGTATCAAAACAAACTTTATTTTATGTATCACCCTATTGGTATGTCTGTACAGTATATTGCTAATATCTTGTTAATTTCCATTAACATTATGAGATTGCAATGTGGATGACTTATTTTTAATCTAGATTTAAATATAACCTGCATGAATCTCCAGACACTTCATAACAAATATCATTTTTCCTCTCATATGTTATGAACAGTGATGGATAGTTGAAAAAAGAAAAATGGTTGGCATTAGACTAATACTAAAAACCACCAATGCTGTTGGACCTGTGTCACACTCACAGTTGCCTTTGACTCTGTCTCAGAATGTCATCAGAGGAAAAGACTGTGGAGCCCTCTGACCAGGGACCCTCGCCGCCCTCCAGCAGTGCAGGGGCCACATCCACAGAAAGTCCTGCCCACGCCGACAAGCGACCTCGAGGCAGGCCCCGTAAGGATGCTGCTGCCATCCTTCCCCAGGCACCACCCTCATCCACATCCAAGACCAGAAAGAAGTATGTTTTTTCCCTCTGTCAGTCACAACCATTCATTTTCTGTCTTTTATGGCACAGGGGACTTTCACATTCCTTTAAAGAGATTCAGACAACTGAAAAATATAGATTTTCACTATGTTTGCATTTAAGTCAGTTGTTTGCAGTCAGCTATTCTGCTTTTGCAGTGGTTAAAAGTAGTAAGTTTTAAGTAAAAGTTTTAAATAAATCACAAAAATGACTCATGTGTGTCCCCATATATTAAGTAAACACATTTAGATCAAAGATTAGTTTCAGTTATCACAATGATACAGCCAATTTATTTACAAGTATAAAAACCTTTTTGCTGTCACATAAAAGTAGTGTGTCTGTAAAATCCACCCATTGCCAATGCAAAACACAGTAGCAAAGAGAGCTTCACATTCGGCTTACCAGATGTGTGCGCAAGCTGTAAGCTATGGATGCCACTAATGCCAGTGCTACAAAACCAGTTGAAACTAAACCTTAAAGGCCTTTCTATTAGTCAAAAATGATATATTACCAAAAAAAAGAAATCCATCGTCTCCATCAGCAGTGCTTTTAAACAGAACGACCAGGGGCGTGACTGATTTGAATTACATAGCTAACAATAAAGCATTGCTAATAACAAAATATTACCATATTACCTCTATTAGCCATTCATAGGCCATTATTGTTTGCTGACATTTGTGGTGGGTGTTAGTTGGTTTTGAATTAAATATTAGACATGTATCTAATCTGACTAAAGTGGCAAAAATTTAATCTGCATTTTTTATGCGGTAAATGGGGAAAAACACTGTCCAATGCCATTAAATATTATTCCTAGGCAACATAATTTTCAGCAATGATTCAAAACCTTGGAAAAGATGAGCTTTATATTCAGATTTAAGTTCTCTGCAGCATCGTTAGATCTACATTATATTACAGCTTAGAGCAGCCCTGCAATACATTGGCTGCATGGTTCTCAACCGTCTCCTTAGTCTGATCTCTGGCAGTCTTAATACCCTCCTCCTAGTGAATTGTTTAATCTGTGAGAATGCAATGTGTTATGCCACTGAAACGATGACCCGGGACACACAAATAACTTCCTGCTGATACACCAGTGATGACATCATAGGAACTTATGCTGTGCCACATTTCACTCACTGACAACTCTGCTCTAAAGATTGAGGGTTGACTTCACCTTGTGGGGTTTTAGCCCATTTTTCTGTTTATTTTTTAATTTGGTCCACCTGGTGTCATTTTCAGACTTTGAATGATTGAATGATTTTTTATTTATTTATTTATTTATTTTATTATTATTATTATTTTTTTGTAGTGGTGGGGGCAATTTTTTGACAGTTCTTGCAATTTTATGCTGATTGTTGGTCGGGTGCATGTCTGGGCAACCCCCGTTATCATGTCTCTAGCTGATTAAATAGAGGTGCAGGCATCGATGTATAATGAGACCTGGACAGGGCACCACACCCCTCTCCCCTGATACCAAATTTACTCAGTGGCCATTCTTTGGAACTGCAGCGAAAAAGGATTTTTTTCCCTATAGAGCGCAATGTAAACAAACGGCTGGTATTCGACTGACAGGGCACCTACAGCTGAGAAAATGGTCAGATTTTGTAATGTTTATTATCTATTTGCACACTATGGACTTTTTCTCTCTTCGAAATCTTTAATTTGGCTAAAAAATAACTTTTTATGGTTTGTGATGTCACCGCTCAAGCCCACCATCGTGCCCATTGGTCAGAGCCGATCACGTGGTGCGCAGAGCAAGACTGCGCTTGCTCGAGGGCCGCACATCGCGGAAGTAATGTGGAAGTTAAAAACTTTTTTGGCATCACGCGCCAATAAGCACATCTGTTGAAAACAACAGCCGGCGTGACGTCATTTATAATACATCCATGGGTGCAGGTGACAGGGAATATGGCCATCGCAGCACATATATTCATCAGTCCATTAGAGGTCTTTGTGGCAGCTTTGCTACAAATCTGTGATATTTGGTCTTAAGATGTTTTGGGAAGTCCTTAGAAGCCAGCTCAGAGCATCCCCACATATCTTTTAGCAGTTTGGGCATCTTACACTGCAGTTTATAGCAAACCAATTCTAACACATTTGTTTCCGTTTTAATAAGCATTACTAAAACAAATGGCTATATTATCTTATTTCGCAATTATTTCTTGAATCCAGACAATGGTCCGGATCCACATGCCACACAAAAATCTCCTTGGTCGAGGTTAAAAAAATGGCAGACTATGGCTAGTAGCTTTTATTACACATGGTAGACACAAGTTTTACATTAGAGATCATGCATAATAAATGATTGTAAAAATTTATGTTAGCCCAATTCTCTAAGTCATGCCATTGCTCAACCATGGCACATTTGGCACAGGAAAGCATAAAATAGCTTTGTCACTGGGAGTGTGCAACATAATGGTGACCAAATTATGAAGTTATGTTTCTGTATCTACAAGTCAAAAGTTAAACATTTGAAAGTTTTTAAACTTGAGAATTGGTTACAGTTAAAGGCTGGGACACACCAAACCAGCTACTGACTGCTATCAGAAGAGGCAGGCGACTGTTCGGTCACCTCACGTCCCCCCCTGGTCACCACAAAAAGGGGCTACAGCCACACCAGGGCGATCAATGACAGAGCAGCTTGTAGGTCCTGCGCATGTGCAAGACATACTAACTATCCATATCCACCAGACAACAGAAGTGGCTAAACTCTGCTGATAATGGGCTTCTGTAAACAAACTCCGCAACACTTAAGTGTTTCACACAAGCATTTATCAACATAATTTTCAATTGCCACATTTAATGCATTTTATTACATTAATGGATAAAGCAATGGATTATTACATCTGTTTGCCTAAAAGGGAGGCTTTTATATTTTTGTCTGCACAAAGCAACGTGTTCAGTTTGCCAATACTAGGTCCAGCTGTCTCCTATGTCCAGTGGTGTAGAATATAACAAACAGACTTACGTTGCTGACCGCGTCAAATTGTCCAACCCTGCATGATAGGGCTGTGCCAAAAATTGAATTTAAAGTTGAATTGCGATTAAATATAGAGTCGATCTCAGTGATAAGGTTAGAGCCCTTTTATTCGAACTGGATTTCAGACAGTGCAGCAGCAGATTATCTAGCGGCTGAGGGGCGCACTTAAGGTTATCGCCCACCTGTTACAACATGAGCAACAGAGAACAAGAGTGCAATTTGAAGGAATAACTATCTAAAAGGTACTACCCATTTAAATACAAAAAACATTAAAAAGCATGCAATGATAGCAACAATTGCAGGGACAGCGCTAACAATGGAGCTAAGCTAACGATAGCATTTGCTGTGCTGCACAAAACATGGCAGTCCAGACAATCATTTTACGTTGCACAATGATCCATAGGACAAACGGGCAAAACTATCCATATATATTTCACCATCCTAACACGGTGGAAACGCTGCCAGGGCTTTGGAAACAATGCATGCATGCTGTGGTCTGCAGTAAAGTTAAAGGAGCGCACAGCTGCGGTGGGTCAGTGCCGCATCTTGTTCCTTGAAAAGGTTTTGCGATCAGCGCGGAATTAAAAATAGGTGATTTTAAGATGAATAGTCTGACAAAATGAGAGCGCTAGGTCCAGAAAATGTGTGGAGAGACATGAGTCCTATAAAAACAGACAAGAGTTTTTCCTGCTCTCATCATTGGAGCTGCTGCTCTCTCACACAGCAAGGAACTGGACATTTTCAGTTGTTTAAAACGAACATATCAGCCTCTTTTATTTGTTTAAATTACAGTTATTGTATAAAAACTAAAACTTTCCATGAAAGACTGTACATTAAATCTCCCACTTTTCTTTTAAAATAAAATTTAAATCTAAGGATGAATCAGACTCTTGATTATTAGTTTTTAATTTCAAACTTAAAATCGAATAAAAAATCGCGATCGACCAATATGGGAAAAATCGCCCAGCCCTACTGTTTGACATCTGATTATCGCCCAGGTGAGTCCCAGCTTTAAAAGGTGAACAGGCCGTATCTGTGGTTGGATGCTGCAAAAACATTAGATCAGTATTGTTTAAGGCTGCTCCGAATGATCGCCTGCAATCGTGATCAGCTGATCATAGCTAAAAATAGAGTGATCGGTAAAATGGACTAATCAGAAGGGCCGATTGAATTACAACAAACACGCGAGGCTCTCACATTTACTGTCCTGCAACTCCTGGTTTGATTAAACAGCAGTAGCGTTATTTTAGCAGTGTTTTTAAGTTAGCCCTGGTTATAACTCACACAAACCTGCCCTGGAGGTGCTGCTTTATGTCACTGCTTTGTCCCTGCCTGCTCCTGGAGCGCACGGTACAGATTTGAGGCACAGCAGTGTGTGTATTTGCAAACGCCAACACAAATAGAGCTAGACCTAACGCGCTAACATTTACGTTAAAAGCATTAAGAAAGTTCAGAGTCTGTCTGTGTCTTGTTATGCGGAGAAAACTGTGCATTTTGTGATTTAAACTGCACCGAATGGCTGCTAATGTAAAGAGAAAGTAAAAAGGCAGCCAGCGTGTCCGTGTGTCTGGGAAGAGCACCTTTAGTTATTGTCTTCTCTGCTCTCTTGTGCACGTATTTTTCATTCAGACATTGTCAAAACTAGTTGCAGGAGCTGTCTGCTCTAAAGTCCACTGTGTTTCAACCTGATTTGGCTGCGCTTTACGCAGACGCAGGTGCTGCACCCGCAGACTTACACTAAAGGCACCAATTAAGAACAGTTGATTTTTACATCAGCGGAGCATTCAAACAAAGCCACACAGACACTTGTGAGCAGGCATTAAAGGCCAATAATGCACCAAAACCTCTTATAAAACAAAAATAAGTAGAATTTTGTTGTACTTTTACATTTACAAAGACTACAGTATTTTTCAAGTGGAAATAATAATACCCTACATACATTATATTACTACATTGAAGACCATGTGATCGGTATCGCCCATGATCAGTATCGGCTGATCACAGCAAAGGCCGATCGGTGATTGGTGATTGGCCTCAAAAATCCTGATCGGAGCACCCTTAGTATTGTTTATAGTTGTATCTAAACAACTTAAATTTTTTTTTCTAAACTTGAAACAGTATAATGTTGTAAGGTGCACCTTTTTTCATTTGTGATAGTGAGTGTTTAAACCACCAGACTATATTCTAATAAGGTTATGTTTTTGCTGGTGTTAGTTTGGTGTTTGTTAGCAACAAACTCAAAAAGTTATCATATTTGGATGCTTAGGAAATATCAGATGGTTTTTTGGTGTAGATCTGTAGATCTATTTTATCAATCCAGGATGTTTTACTTGATTAATTTCCGTAGTAGCACTTGGAGGTTGGTGCTCTACTGGTGTTTCTAGTTTGTCCATCCATCCATCCATCTTCTTCCACTTATCTGGGACCGGGTCACGGAGGCAGCAGTCTAAGCAAAGATGCTCAGACTTCCCTCTCCACAAACACTTCCTCTAGCTCTACCAGGGGGACCCCAAAGCATTCCCAGGCCAGCCGAGAGACATAGTCCCTGCAGCGTGTCCTAGGTCTTCCCCGGGGCCTCCGCCCGGTGGGACATGCCCGGAACACCTCCACAGGGAGGCATCCAGGCCATGTCCCTACAGCTAGAAGCTGTGTCCGGGGACCAGGTCGTCGAGGCACCTGCCTTCAACTGCTGCCTGATCCACACTGCACCAGTCCCCTACGGTTACCTCTGTGGGTGGTGAGCCTAGAGGAGGTCGGGCCCACGTCGCTCATTCGGGTTTTACCCGGCCGGGCCCCATGGGCATAGGCTCGGCCACCAGGCGCTCGCATTCGAGCCCCAACCCCAGGCCTGGCTCCAGGGTGGGGCCCTGGCTGCGCCATACCGGGCTATGTCACGGTCCTCGATATAATACTGTTCATAGGGGGTTTTATGAACTGCTCTTGGTCTGGCCTGTCACCTAGGACCTGTTAGGCAGGGGAGACCCTACCAGGGGCCCCAGGCAACATAGCTCCTAGGATCATTCGGGCACTCAAACTCCCCCACCACGATAAGGTGGCAGTTCAAGGGGGAGGCTTCTAGTTTGTCTAAAACTAAATTCAGACTGTTACCAGGATCAGTTTAACATATTTTCTAAGAAATTAGCCACTAGTATTCAATTCAATCTTTATTTCAGATGTGGTTTTGGTCCATAATAGTAAATATACATAAAGGTTTATTGGCCTTCATTTTGCTCTTTTACAACTGCATTTTTTAAGTTTGGTTGAATATGCTTCCAGGAGACCATGTTATAGAAAGTGAATGTTAAAATACTAAAAGTGTTAAAAGTTGATGTGTGTGGCAAAGGAGTATGTGTCAGAAATTGCTCTTGTAAACCTGGTTGTTGGAATTTACTAGATTTGCCCACGCTCCATCTGCTAGTCAGTCCATCCCTATATAGATGATCCATGTTGGGATTTGTAGGCTGCCCTCTCTGAGCTGGAACTACTTACCACAGCATTATTTTCACCTTTTCTTTTTTTTTCTCTCTCTTGCTCTCCCCATGGTGGAGCTGTGGGGGGATAAGTTGTTCTGGGTATGGGGCTGAATGCTAGTCTTGAGGGTTTCTCAGTAAAATAGCTTGCAAAATCTGATGTCACCACCAGATTCTTTATGTTAAAATTTTATATACAGTTCACTTGCAATGTTTTTGTTATCACAGTACATTGTTAAATGTCACACACTAAAGATATATTTTTGTAGGCGGTTGTGTATGTAAACAAGCAAGAAGAAGAAAGAGAGACCCAAGTCCATCCTAAGACTTTATTGGTAGGGCCGGTGTGACAACTATGTAGAAAAAGGCCAAACTGAGTACCCGTGCTATATGCATTTATGTAAAATAACATTCTATGTTTCTATGTTTGTTATGTATAACGTAGACGTAGTCTGCACATATATGGAATCAAAATTGAAGATATAATTTAATCTTAAATAACCTTGTATTTTAAACTACAATTTAGGCAATGATTTAAATAGTTTGTGTTACCTTTTTGAATAAAGCCATCTTTGCCTCGTGTTGAGATTGACAGTATTTAGGTTTCTTTTATCAGTTTTGAGTTTTGTATTTCTTATCTAGACATGGAAGTAATTTAAAAGGAGGGGTTGGTTTGGCTGTGAGCCAATTGTGATTTCGCTCTCCAGTGGTATAAAAAATTACCCCACCCCCCTCACCATTCGTCTCCTCTTTGGATTCCAACTTCTGTATCTTTCTGAGCACCCCAGAGACGCGTTGTTCTCATTTGGGCTATGTTTGCAATTCCCAGTTACCTCACAAACAGTTGATGTTGCAATTAAATTTGAACCATGACAATTATCCTCTTCACATAAAGTTGGCATTTGACAGAGTGCATGTTGGTGAGTGCACCTTTACATGAGTAACTGGAAACAAGCATATATTTTGCAGATGGAGACGTTTGCATGGTTAAGTTTACATATTTACCTTTTTTTCCTTTTGTTTTACTCCACATTGTAGTGCAGCTAAATAGAAGTGCAATACATTACATAAATTGCCCAACATTGTTTTTAGTATTCAACATTACCTGTTATTGCATCTGTATCAACAAGCGTGAGCTTTAGGCTATTGTATTTAAATGTGTAAAGCTATAGCAAAGCTCTTGTAAGTAGCAGCATTAGCATTAGCATTTGACACTGTGTCCTCCTCAGGTGATCATAGCATATGTGTTTTTATTAAACCATAACAGTCTTGTGCTCATAATTATAATTTTTTGAAACATTAATTGAAATGAGATATTGGTTTACAAAACATACTACAGTAAAATATATACCAAAAATAACTGGTGTCTGCTTTATTTCAATACGGAAATAACGGACTGTGCATTGGCAAAATATAGGTTAGGAGTGGATGCTCATTTTCATGGTTGTTTGCCACTGCAGGCTTCTGTGCAAATGTTTATTTACATATTATTGTTCATTTATTATGGTAGATGCCCATACTGCCCTATTGAATTGAATGTTATTTGAATTGGCTTGCAGCTTGGGTATCACCATTAAAATAGCTATTAACTGTAACTTTATTTAATGGCTCTAGTTTATTCTGACCATTTTAACTATTAACTCTTTATTTCTCTTTCTTCTCATTTGTAGGGGTCGCACCAGAGGGAGGGTTGCTGTGGATGAAGAGGACAGCATGGACGGGACTGAGATTACCGAGACCATAGGCCCTCAGGACACAGGTGAGACTGCTCTTATCCGTAATGTACATGTTGGTTTTGCTGGAGTATGATGTAAGGAGCACTGCACTGAGGCAGCTTCACGCAGAGCTGTTCTGAGGATAATGCAGCGAAGGTAGAGGAGACTCCCTCTCATGGAGAAGGATGGATGAGAGCTTTCTCTTGGCACCCCATGCTTCTACTTGAGGACTATAATTGAAAGGGTTTAGCTTGAGCTGTGAAGCTGTACTGGCTGTTTTTTTTTCTTCCTGTTACTGCTTCCATCTCTCCTCTACTTGAGATTGGCATTGAGGTGCAGTGGGAAAGAGCCCAAGGCTAATGCCCTCTAAAAGCTTTTTAAAATCCCATCAGTCTCTCTAGACCCATTTATGTGCTTTTTTATGTGTACATCACGTCACATGACCATGCTTTGTATTCTCATACATCTTACTGCTACCCTGTTGCTTTTAAAGACATATTGCAGAATAATGGTTGGTTAATGTTACTAACCATAAATTAACTTTTTTTGCAAAAGCTCTCTGTATTCTTCAATTCATAATATTCTTGTGTTAACATGTATGTGTTTTTTGTTGTATGTGAAAAATCTGGCTGCCTTTCACTCTGTCCACCCCAGCCCTACAGATTCTCTGAGTGGCCTTCTCGTTCTTCTAGCCTTAGGCCAGTTGTAATCTTTGATTCTGTTTATTCTTGTTTGCTGCTCAGGTCAAGCAGTGCTCTCTCTGTCTGTTGAAAAGGTCAGCACACTTGTGTTAAATTGGCCAGTGTTAATTTGTTGGACAATACTGCTGTAGTGCCACTTTTATTTTTCACAAAACATGTCTATCTCAGCCTCATCTCAAAAATATATGTATACTTTTGGTTATTGAAAAGTAATGAACTTAAATGTTAATGGATAACGCTGAGTTAACTTCTCACTTTACTCATTGATTCAGTTTTGACAGTTTTGTTAATTTGTCTTGGCAATCAATTTTACACTCTGCTTTTTTTTCAGCGTTTTATGCTAATTAGTGCTTGAACATCAAATTTTAGATATCTGTTTTAATAAAGGCTGTATTTGTGACCTGAAGGAAAATGCTAAGAATGACGAGAACTTGCGCTTTATTACAAACTTGATGATAACACTGCATGAATAATAACTGGATCTTCATGAGTTTGTGAACTGGTTAAAAACTACTACACATACATTTTCAATGTATCATATTGACTGTACTTTTCTGCTTTCTGCTACTATTATTGTTATTGCCTTCAGAGATTCAAGTCCAGCCAGTGGAGACCGTGGAGGTGGTCACCACTGAAGAGGTGCTAGAGGAGGACAAGTCGTTCTACCCACAGGCCGAGAGCCCTCCAGTTGAGGTTTTACCTGGGCCATCTGTCACAGAAAACAGAGAAGTTAAAAGCAGGTAAGAAACTAGCATTTAGAGCATTTAGAGAGCACATAGCACTGCCAAGACATTACAATTCCACTCTCGATCCAGACAGTGATCCAGATCCTCACCAAGTAATCATTTGTTCTTTTCATTTTGGGTGCCTTTGCACCCCTGATCAAAAAGTAATCAGTTGTTCCAGGCCCATTAAAGTCCTAAAAAACCTGCTCATAACTTTTGAGTTACCCTAACCCAGATAAACAAGCCAACAGCCAACAAAAAAACAACATCACCAAAAAGATAACCTCCTTGATGGGGGAAATAAACAAATTAACTTTAAATCTTTTTTCCTATTTTAAAAATGTACATATCCCAGCAAAACTATGTCAATCTTCATTTAAGAGTAGTAAACTTTTGAGTCAGTCTTTTTTTCTTGTTATCCTTACACACACAGTGAGGTTGTGGTATCATGAACTAATAGAAGCAACACATTTCCCAGGTGCCACTTTGGTAAAGGTTGTAATCAATCTCGTGGCCCGTCTGTACTATCGATGCTTGTGATGGAAGGCAGACCAATATAATCTCATGGGATCTTATTAACAAGGCCAACTCATTAATTTTAAAACCTATTTAATTCTTGGTTTTGGCCTTGTGTTATCTGTAATATGATATATGTATTAAATAACCTTTTTGGGTACATATCTGTATTTTTTTTTTTATTTAATGGTGGGTGTCTCCCTCCCTTTCAAAATTTGAATGTGCTCTATTAACTCAGTGGTGGTATATATAATTAAACATCTTCTCCTAATGCCCCCATTTTGCTTGTTGCAGTGAGCGCCTCTGTGCCTTCTGTTACTGCGGTGGTCGGAGCCTTCTGGGTCAGGGGGAGCTCCATGTATTTAGCATCACCTCTCGGCTTAACGTGAGCAGTGACAGTGATGAAACTACTCACCAAAAAATGGCCAGAGAGAACACCTCAGGACAGAGGGAAAAGATTAAGTAAGTATTCAATATTAAAATATTCATATTCAGCAAGACTGACCTCTTGGGGACATATTGTTGCAGCTGAAAACTGATAGAAACGCTGGGACACTGTCCTGCTGGGACACGGCGTGTATGGACACTAGTCTGTTCAGTAAAAGTTAGCAACGTGGCTATACAGGAGAGGATGAGCTGATGATTCCTGGTGACGTTGTGTGTATAGTGTGGTTAGAGTTATGCATGTGCTTTTATTTCACTACTGTTTTATGCCAGTTACCATCAGAAAAAAATAATCTGCTAACTATTAGTTGTAGTAATGACCATATAAATGCCTGCCACACTGGCTCACAGTTGGTACATGTTCGCTCCCTGTAGCTAATCAATAAAATAAAAGAAATAAAAATATCTAAAGAATGGATCAGACAGATTTAGTAGCATTTAATAAAAAAATGTAAATAATTGTGAAAATTGTATAATTGCAATATTTCATTTCACAATAATCGTGACACAAAAATTGGACATTGTGACATTCCTACCTGCCAAACCAAACTACTTTATAAGACACGGTGGAGACAAATTTACTTTAAAGGTACTGTAAGCAGCATGTGCTTGTACTGGTCTGAAAACTGTACCACAGTCTAAAGCAAAACAATGGTCTCTTTTCTAATTGGACTATCAGCAATGCAGTTTTAGAACCAAAACAAAAAACAACTTTGCTATTATGTAAAATACATTTTCTATAGTTAATAACTAAGCCATACCATTTCTATGAAAGATAAAAAATATACTGCTCATAGCAAATTTAACCTTAATGTGACTCCATAATATTCCCAACCTTTCGGTCATTTTGTTTCTCACTTTCTTTATTATCTTATCTTTATTTTCTTATGTTTTTTTCCATTATTCATTATTAATTGCCAATAATTTTTTTTATTTTTTTATTATTATTATTATTACTACTAAGGGTGCTCCGATCGATCAGCCGCAATCGGCCGATCATGGCTAAAAATAGAGTGATCGGTAAAATGGGCTGATCAGAAGGGCCGATCGAATTACAACAAACACGCAAGGCTATCACATTTACTGTCCTGCAACTCCGGTTTGATTAAACAGCAGTAGCTTTATTCTAGCAGTGTTTTTAAGTTGAGCCCTGGTTATAACTCTCACAAACCTGCCCTGGAGGTGCTGCTTTATGTCACTGCTTTGTCCCTGTCTGCTCCTGGAGCGCACGGGACAGAACCAAGGCGCAGCAGTGTGTGCATTTGCAAACGCCAACGCAAATAGAGCTAGAGCTAACCCGCTAACATTTACGTTAAAAGCATTAAAAAAGTTCGGAGTCTGCCTGTGTCTTGTTACGCGGAGAAAACTGTGTGTTTTGTGGCTTAAACTGCACCAAATGGCTGCTAATGGAAAGAGAAAGTAAAAAGGCAGCCCATGTGTCCGTGTGTCTGGGAAGAGCACCTTTCATCGTTGTCTTCTCTGCTCTCTTGTGCACGTTTTCTTCATTCAGACGTTGTCAAAACTGGCTGCAGGAGCTGTCTGCTCTTTAGTCCACTGTGTTTCAACCTGGTTTTGTTGCGCTTTACACGCACACAGGCGCTGCACCCGCGGACTCGCACTAAAGGCACCAATTAAGAACAGCTGATTTTTACATCAGCGGAGCATTCAAACAAAGCCACACAGACACTTGTGGGCACACATTAAAGACCAATAATGCAACAAAATCTCTTCTAAAACAAAAAAGTAGATTTTTGTTGTACTTTTACATTTACAAAGACTACAGTATTTTTCAAGTGGAATTAAAAATAGCCTGCATACATTGCATTACTACATTGAGAACCATGTGATTGGTATCGCCCATGATCGGTATCGGCCGATCACAGCAAAGGCTGATCGGTGATCGGCCTCAAAAATCCTGAACAGAGCACCCTTAATTACTACTATATTTATGCTGTTTGGTAAAACACTTAAGTTGTTTCACACGTATGTTTTCTTGTCTACATGTTTGCCAAGAAAGATCCATTCAAATTTGAAAACCATTTAGATTCTGTTTTTGTAGTGGCAGTTTGCAACTGGCTACAGTCCAAAGTAATCAGTGGTTGTTAAGTTTCAGTGTTTTGTGATTGGTGCAGAGAAGAGTATTGGTTGAGTGAATTTATATATTAATTTATTATGGAATAATTTAGTGTGAAAATAGTGTAAAACTCTTTCATTTGAATGGATGAAATGCTTGATGTCTTATTTAGGAGAGCTTTGTTCACATTTCTGAGTGCGACTTCTGAGTTCAATCCAAGGACTTGAGGAACCACTCTATTTTTTCTTACAGATTGAATGAAACACAACTGCTAGTCAAAATAGATGGCCAGCTTCTTCATCATCACTCCCCCACCAACTCTCCCGAGCTTCTTCTCTTACATTTCCCCTAGCTTATTATGCTCTCTCCTATCCTGATCCCTGTACTCTTCTTCCATGCAGTTCATTCATTCTTATAGGTAGCACATTTTAGCTGCATATTTATTGTCCTGCCTGAAGAAAAAAAACACTGTTTTGTTTCAGTGGGTCTGACAGCTCTGAGGCAGAACCGGAAGCAGCCAACCGATTTTGGGATGAGCTTTCTCATGTCGGACTTCCTCAAGATCTCAACGTCCAGTCTCTCTTTGAGTCAGGTATGTTTGTTTTTTATGGCCTTTAATAAAACGTCTGTTTAAAGTGTTATATTTACCATTGGTTGTATATCATTTATCATACACTTTTCTTTTGAATGACTAATTAATTTATCATCTCTTTTGTTTCCAACTATAGGGCAATGCTGGGCACATCAGAGTTGTGCCTTGTGGTCCGAAGGCGTTTGTAGGAGCGAGGGACAATCTCTGCTTAATGTGGACAGAGCCATTGACTCAGGGAGCACAAAGGTGAGCCAGAGGGGCATTTGCGGGCTAATGGGTGTTAATACCATCTTAATGTGTTGGGCCAGCAGGGAGGGGCTGCAGTGGTGAGGCACAGCAAAGCTGATGGATCAGACTGGCTGGTAAAGGTCGGTCTGGCAGCGAGGCTCTCTCAGCTGTGAAATGGAAAAGGTCACGCCACTCAACAGGCCCAAGCTCTCGTGGCAGCTTAGCTCCTTGTATTGGTTGTGGCACAGCATTGGCTTCTGTTTACAGCCCATTGGTCCTATAGCCCATCAGCAAAACTTCCACTTGATCTTCAGAGTTGCCATTAGCGGAGGGTGATGTTTGGGTGGCTAAACCAAGGGTTAAACTCAACACAATGTCTAAATAATTTATTTATAAAATAACTGCTGTCTGTTTTTTAAACGTAACTTTTTTTTCTGCAGCACTGTGCATACTGTAAGCGCCTTGGAGCATCCATTAAGTGCTGTGCTGAAGGATGTGCTCAACTTTACCATTACCCCTGTGCAGGGGCAGCTGGGACATTTCAGGATATCAGGAGTCTCTCACTCCTCTGCCCAGAACACATTGATTTGGCCATTGACAAATGTGAGTTTAATTTATTAAGTGATGCATGATAAAATAACAGTCTATTTTGTTTAAAATATAATGTTTCTAATTTGTGTTCAGTGAGCTGGATGAGCAAAGATCTTTAGACATATATTTTTCCTTATGTTTTCTTGTGTGATTTTTTTGTTTTTTGTTTTCTCAGTTGTAGATGATGTAAATTGCGTATTATGCGATAGCCCAGGGGATCTTCAAGACCAGCTCTTTTGCACCAGTTGTGGTCTCCATTATCATGGGATGTGCCTGGATATGGTTGTGACCCCTCTAAGGAGAGCCGGATGGCAGTGCCCTGAGTGCAAAGTCTGCCAGACGTGCAAGTGAGTAACTGCCCACCTCCCTGAGTTATGTGGCTGAATGTACTGAATGTTTTGTTCTCTAAGGATTTTACTCGCTAGTAACTTGTAACTGCTAGGCATGTTGCTGGTTGATAGTTTGTTTACCTTTTGCTTTGTTACAAAAAAAATGTTGGAGTTCTGTCCTGAAGCTCAGTCTTGTGTCATCTGACCTTTAATACTTCAGCAGCAACAAGTCCCATTTGCCACTGGCTTCAATGACTTGCACAAAGCAATATTACTTATACAGGAATAGATTGTTTTTGCTTTTTAATTTTCAGTCAAAAGTGTTTTTAAAAAAATGATAAGTATTTTTATTTATTTTTTTTGTATTAACTCATAATATTTACATTCCCAGCCCAATGAGTTGCACTTCTTTAAACACTTAAATATAATTTGTAGGAACCCTGGAGAGGACACTAAGATGTTGGTGTGTGACATGTGTGACAAAGGCTACCACACCTTTTGTCTACAACCTGCAATTGACTCTCTTCCTACCAATGGATGGAGGTGTAAGGTAGGTATTATTACACAATGGTGCCTATGTCTGTTGTAATAAAAGACTGCATCTGATGACTTAGGTTATACATTAGGCATAAACAATTATATGATAGTTTTTAAGGAAACACTAGACAATGCACAATGATTTAGTGAGGGCAGAATTTTAACTACAATCTTCTTAACTTAAAAAATTAAACTAATTCACCTAGTACCTAGTATATTGTACAAATGGAAGCAGCCACCAGTGTAAGATCTTTGCCCACCTTTCTCTCTGACTCAGCACAGAAGATACCTGACCTACATATATGATTAACACACTCCCCTTTTGGGCCTTTTCACATGGTGATTTCTGTTCTGACTGTAGTCATCAACTGGAAATTAATGCGAAATGAGTCATTGTTCCTGTTATCTTTGGGGTCTCAAATGAAAAACCACTCCCCTCTGACTTTTGTTGACATTTTGTGTTTTTCATTTTTAGAACTGCAGAGTGTGTATCCAGTGTGGGACACGGACTAGCAGTCAGTGGCACCACACAAGTCTCATGTGTGAGACCTGTGCTCAAAATCAGGACCCAGCTTTGTGCTGTCCTGTGTGTGCCTGTATTTTGGACCCTGAGCGGCACAAAGACATACTTTTCTGTCAAAAGTGTAAACGGTAAATCACACTGTACTTGACTGATTGTATGTACATTTCATACATTCATTCATTCCTTCATTTGTGGTTTTTAAAGCACATACTCTCATAAAAATATTTTATTTACCAAAAACATAAACAATATATCAAAAATATTTTGCCA
The DNA here is from genome assembly GCA_020698575.1 of Bostrychus sinensis. Lineage (NCBI taxonomy): Eukaryota > Metazoa > Chordata > Actinopteri > Gobiiformes > Eleotridae > Bostrychus > Bostrychus sinensis. The sequence continues at coordinate 22,648,468 of CM036256.1, forward strand.
TTTCATGAACTATAATAGTCGATATAAAAGGAGCATTTCAGAAAGGTAAAAATCTATTATGACGTTATTGGATGGTTGTGATCTTCAGGTCCTCATGTAGCTATACATTAAAACTTAAATCATTTTTTGGGCTTGGGAGCATCTCAGAAATCCTTGTCTGTGCGCACAATAACTTCTGGAAATGACACCTGATAATGTTGTTTTAATTCTGTTTTGTATAACATAAGGATTTATTTGTTTTTGCATTGATATACTCACAATATCCCAACTTGGAACAACACTAGTGTTGTAGTTTTTTTTTTTACCAGTTATCTATTCTTTACCCATAATTTCCATCAACACCACTTAGAACATACTAATTGGTCACATTTAATGGTTGCATGGAGAAACAAAATTCCTCTGCACTGCTTTCAGATGGCTACACCTGGAGTGTGAGCGTCAGAACTCAGGCCAAGCAGAAATCCACCCCAGAGAGGACTATATTTGTTCCAACTGCAGGCCTCCTGCTGCCGAGCAGGCGCTACAAGCAGAGGATATGGACCTGGGCCCAGTGCTCAGCCCACAGCCTGCCTCCATGCACACAGACTCTGAGACTGGCCTACAGCTGGCTCCAAAGCACACGGACCTACAACCCTTCACCGAAACGCCTGCTGAAATGCACAATGACCCCACATCGGAATTAGCGGCTGTTTCATTGCACTCAGATCCAAAGCCTGCTCAGGCTGCCATCCCAGAGGAGGAGCTGGTCATTTCATCCTATAACCCTGGTAGGTCTCTGCTCCAACACTGTTAAACATGCTATGTAGTTTGGTGTATCTTTATCAACTGTGTTAATTTTCTACTACTAGTAACAGGACAAATTTCAAGTACAATACAATGCAGCACAATTCTATTCATCAAATGGTTAAGACAGACCCAGCCATTCACCTAAAAGAGCCACTACGTCCTTGGCCATTTGCTTCTTGTCCTTTTTAAAAATATACAGAAGTTCTCTTTTTGAGATTAATCATGTTGGCTACAAATTGCATCAGTTGCTTGGAATAAGATCTTATACTTAATGTTTACAGGGTTTTCATAGTACCTACTACCCACTAAAACTAATGGCAGATTAAAGCAACTGTATTAATTTTTTCACAGATTTATTTTTAATAGCACCACATGTAAACCAGAAATCCTAAACATGATCTGTGTGTGTTTGGTTTCTCTGTATAGAAAATATTTTTTACCCACCCTGGTGTGTGATTCTGGCCTACCATTACAATTGTGTCTGTGCATAGTAGGCGGTGGGCAATTGCTGTCCATATCTTCCTGATAGTAAAAATCTTGGGGCAAAACTGGAGATGAGGGTCTGATATTTATCCAAGCAGACTGTTCTGGAAACAAAGGGTGATGAATATTTTGCAAACCTGTCTTGGAGCTATGGGGTTTTATCTAGGAATACACAAGGTCTGTCTTTGTTTAGAAGCAGTATATATGATGTTGCTCTTCCAATGACATTTACTTGCTCAACCTTTTTACTATGTATATTGCATTTACACTGTGTATTAGCGTAAAATATACAGGAGGGGTTGGTTTAATATGAATGGGAATGTGTGTTCAGCTTTGGTCAATAGTTGAAGGCTGGAGATGGTTTGGGGCCCATCTCCTAATTGACTTTCTGGCATCAACACCGGATGAGCACCTGCAAGCTGCACAGTCATGAGCCCGGAGAACAAGACCCTGGGATGTTGGTTGTCATGGTTACTGCCTTCCCTGGCAGAGATGCTTAGCAGGTGCATGCGTGTGTCAGGATCAGTGTGACATGGGAACTTGTGGATGGAAAAGAGGGTGCCTCGTTAAGACTAGGCTATCTGTACTGTCAGGGGCTGTCTGGCAGAATATTGGCCTAGTGTGTGGATGACCAATTCCAGGAATGACTAGATCTATTCATAACAAACTAGTAAAATACACTGATGTCCTTGATCCCAATGAAATAGAGAGAGGCAACCGGAAACATTCAGAAATCTAATGTAAAGAGAGGATGAGGGCCACTTAACAGCATAACAAGGTTTTCATTGTTACATTAAACAAAAACACTTTATTCTTTGAATTCAAAGTGTATTTCCTTTGGTTACTCTGTCTTATATATTATCATGTTTTTCTGCCTTGGTATACATTTTTAGATAGTATTTAATATGGTATTCACTTTGTTTCAGATGTCTCAGAGGAAAATGTTACTGGACATTCTGTCAACAATGTCCAAGAAGGTAAACATTTTTTAATATTTTAAAAAATTTTGCCTGCTTTTTTACTTGGGTAGTACTTGTTTCCTAAGCAAACCTTTACATTGTTGCAAAAGGAAATATGCCAAATAGTTACCTAGTTGAAAGTATACCTTCATCTACAGTTTATGTATATTTTTAGTTATTACTAGTATATTTGATATTTTTTGTTCACACTGTAAGGGACCCTGTTAGTCAAAAAGACCAACATATTATTACCAGTTATAGTTGGATAAATAAAATTTGCATTGTAAATATGGTGAAAACCTCTAAGTCCACTGCTATGGATTTAATGCTAGTGTTGTTCCAGGTAAACTGGAAGACAACTACAGTGGCAAGCAAAAGTATGTACCCCCTTAGAATTTTTCCTTTCTTGTTGCGTTACAGCCTGGAATTTAAACGGATCATTGAGAGGTTTATGTCAGTCACTTTACATCACATGACAACTACTATGAAAATGCAAAAAAAAAAAAAATATATTATGAAGCAAATTAGAAATATGACAGAAAAACAGAAAACTTGTATGTGCAAAAGTTTTTACCCCATTTTAAAGAGGCCCCCAAATGAGACCCAGTGTTACTCGCCCTCAGAAGTCACAGAAATAGTTAGATTAGATTATGCCACAAAACACCATTTAATTCATAATTACAACATGTAAAAGATAAGGAACCACACCAAACCTGCCTAAATAGGACCATCTAAAACTCACTAACCGGGCAAGGAGTGCATTCATCAGAGAGGCAACAATAAGACCCTGAGATACTGTTGTATCTGCCCACAGGACCACTCTGAACCATACGCTTCACAGTGTGTGGAAGAGTGGCCATTGCTTGAAGAAAATAATAACAAAACATGTTTTGTGTTTGCCAAAAGGCACATGGAAGACTCTCCAAATATGAGAAGGTCCTCTGTCCAGATACAATTAAAATGAGCCATCAATGAAAGGTGCTATGTGCAGCACAAACCTAGCACCTGACTGTGCCCCCTCTCTAAAGTGAAGCCTGGTGATGGCAGTGCCTGCGGTGGGGATATTTGTCATTGGTAGGGACTGGGAAACTGGTCAGAATTGAAGGAATGAAAGATGGAGCTAAACACAGGACAATTTTTGAAGAAAGTGACTCAAACAGTGTTGTACAATGCATAGTGACTGACATGAACTGCTCAATGATCAATTTAAATTCCAGGTTGTAAGGCAACAATAAAGGAAAAAATGCTAAGGGGGTACATAATTTAGCTTGCCACTCTATTTATGATTGTGGAGTAAAATATGCAGTTCACAAATCTGGGTACATCTACAATGTTTACTGATTTGTATTACCTAAAACATAGGCTGTTAGATTCACTTTATATTTGACTCCTGCTTTTTTATTTTAACCCTTCTGCAGACACAAAGCCAGCTACAAGAACACAGGTCACATCTACTGAGGCACCAGTATCTTCAGTAGCTTCAGAGGTTGGAGTGTTTACCTGCCAAGCTTTCTATGGAGCCACTGCAGACGCAGGATCATATGTTACAAATGAAGCCAGCAAAGACAGAGACATGCTCTGAGCAGGGCATGCTCACCCCCAGCACAAAGGATTTTAAGGCCATTATCTCAACCAAAGAAACAAGCACTGCACCAGTACCTTTGATGGACCAAACAATGGAAGTCTCATTTGCCCAGCCTTCAAATGTAGATGAGCTTAAATCACCTTTCCTGGAAACGGTTCCTAAAGACACGAACATGGGAAAGGGAGAGGGGATCTTTCAGACTGTTAAGCCTTCAGCCTGTAGCCCTGTAGAGAACATGGACATTATACCCGAAATCAAACCAAGTCTTTTATTTTCCAGTCTAACATTTGGGGAAAATTCAAAGTCCTCAGTAGAAAGATTAGCTGAAATGGTTACCTGCCCTTCCCACTCTTCACCTTTGGCCAGAGTGACCTCTTCCAGGGAACACCCACAGACTCAGTTCTTTCCTTCGCTGGGAGAACGCAACAACACCATTCATCCAACCACACTTATACCACTCACCCCCAAGATTGGAATGGGCAAACCAGCGATTACCAAGAGGAAGTTTTCACCAGGCAGACCACGAGTGAAACAGGTAGGGCTGGTAGAGCACATCAGTTATGTTTTAGGTCGGTGTCATGCACAAATGTTTTAAGAAAATGTAAAAAAAAATTATAGACATTTTAAATGGGTTTGTCTCAAATATACAGGTTTGTCTTCAAATATACATATACCACATTTTTTCCTATCAGAAATCAGTGAAGCTCCTCATCACATCAGTCATCAGACCCTATTCATCCCATGTTCATGCTATAAGCGTTTGCGTACTTGTTGGATTTAGTGAATGACCCTTTCTCATGCAATGCCATACTGATGCCATACCTGATGAAGTTTTGCAGTTTTCATGTTACACTAATGGACATGCTACCAGATAGCTCTTTGAAATGCAACTAACAAATTTAGCTAAGATATTCCAAATCCTCATCTTTAACTCATGCATGGAAAACACTAATATTCCCCTCTAACAGTTCTAAATCAGTAGTTTAGTCTGTTCTGCTCAATTATAGGCGCAGATACTAGAGATGGGAATGTCTTGACTCGTTTCCAGATGGCTGCATTAGAAGCTCATCATGTCTCTCTAACATCTTTTTGTATGTTTTGTTTTTTGCTGGCTTTGTTTTTAAGTTGCTGCATTTTGTCGCCCTCCTCTCCCTCTTTCTCTCACTCTCTGGTCCACCCCACCCCCTGACCTTAGGGTGCATGGAGCCCCCATAGCAGTGTGAGCTCCCCCTTGTCCTGGTCCCCCGACCAGCCAGAGGGGTGGGACATCTCAAAGACCAGGCACTCCTCAGGCAGTCCAGGCTGGAGCATCAGAGTGGTAAATACTGTGGCTCACCAATCACCGCAGCAGCTGCCCCAGTTAGCTGTGTTTATTGTAGTTTCTCAATTACAGCCCAAGGTTAAACTTTTTTGTATTGACATTGGTTGAAATCTATACATAACTGAATACGTGAAATTCCAAATCCATATTGTGATTAAGCCTAAAATCATTTATGTAAATTTTACACACGTTTTTAGTCCCTGTGATTATGGGTGTAAGGCACTTTACCTGTTTGAGTTATTAAATAGCATTATCCTTAAAGCAAAGGTAACTAACTAAAGTTATTTTACTTTAAGTAACATTTTCAATGGAATCCACCTAACATTTATTTAACCTATCTTAAATTCTACTGCCTGAAATATGTTGAATAAGATTTAACAATTTATTTTTGAGAACCTGAACATGCTGCAAAGGCACACCCACTCCTGAAGAACCCTATGTTTGATTTATTAAAATAGAATCTAAGCCATGTTTAATTTCCTGGCCAAATACACTGCCTCATAAAAAAGTCGCCACCTGGATTTAACTAAGCAAATGGGTAAGAACCTCGCTGCAGTTGGTCAGGTCTAGGTTAAGCAATGTTATGGGGCCAAAGAATGAGGTCAGATGAATATACTGAATGACCAGGTTATTCAATGGATTTTTTTCTTCCATGATGGCACGGGCATATTCCAAGATGACAGTGCCAGAATTCATCGGGCTCACATTGTGAAAGAGTGGTTCAGGGAGCATGAGACATCATTGTCACACATGGATTGGCCACCACAGAGTCCAGATCTTAACACCATTGTGCTGGATGTGCAGGAGAAGACTTTGCGCAGTGGTCACACTTTTCCATCATCAAGTACCAAATCTTTGCTGAAAAATTAATGCAACAATGGATGGAAATAAATCTTTTGACGTTGCATAAGCTTACTGAAGCAATGCCACAGCGAATGCATGCTGTAATCAAAACTTAAAGCAGTCCAACAAAATATTAGAGCATGTTTTAGTGTATTTGACCCCACAATAGATGAAATATATGCTGAACTGTGTTTTCTTCCATAATGAGAACGTGTTTACATTGTATATATTTATATTTTGGGAATATTGTGATTTTTAGATGTTTTTTTTTTTTTTTTCGTTTGTTTTTTTTTTTTTATTTATGCATTGCAGTTGTTTTTCTTTTAACAATTTCTAAAGTAAATCCTGACTTAAACATGATATGAACAATGGTGCAATACTAAAGTTCTGTTTTCTCATTGTGTAACAGAGTTTCTGCTCCCATGAAACACTCTCCTCCACACAGTACTGCTCTGTTGCTCCTACTTTTTCAATGATCTATTTTGGTTTTCATCCCATAAAGGGTCGAGGCTCAGGCTTTCCAGGGAGGAGAAGGCCCAGAGGTGCTGGACTGTCTGGACGAGCTGGACGTGGTCGGGCTAGAGGCAAAAATGGAGTAAGTCCCAGCATCAATCCTGGGGTAGGTGATATGTGCAGAAATATTTTATACAGTGCATACTTTGTTATCTAACTGCAATTTTCACACTTTCTTTAATCGTCAAATGTTATTTTGTATGTCCTTGCAGATCACTACAATTGAAACATCATACCCAATCAAAGAGGAAGAAGAGAGTGCCATGCATAATACAGTGGTTATATTCTCCTGTAACGACAGCTTCACACTAAAACAGGTGCTTGTTTTTAAAGTACTTTCAAGTGGGGCAGTGGTAATTAGTTTTGTCCCTTAATTAGTTTTTAAAATTTACATTGCCTGAATTGAAGGTTATACTTACACATGCATCTCACAGGAAATAAATCATCATGATCAAATTTTCTTATCAAATAATTATGTCCTTAGAACATAGGAGAACAAAGAAATGTACATAGTAGGCCAGTATGCCTTGAGTTTGTTTTTGGTGAAATGTTTGAGTGGGGGAGTAACTGTGAACTATCGTTCCAGGACATGTGTGTGGTGTGTGGGAGCTTTGGTCTTGGTGCTGAGGGTCGACTTTTGGCCTGTGCTCAGTGTGGTCAGTGCTATCATCCATTTTGTGTTGGCTTAAAAGTAGGTGTTTTTTTTTTTTACATTCTATAAGCATATTTCCCAATGCTTTGTAACAAAAAGATTTGCATCTTAATATCTAATTATTGTTCTGAGCAGATGAACAAAGTGGTATTGAGTAAAGGCTGGCGCTGTCTGGAGTGCACAGTGTGTGAAGCCTGCGGCCAGGCCACAGACCCTGGACGATTGCTTTTATGTGATGACTGTGACATCAGTTATCACACATACTGCCTAGACCCTCCACTGCAGAATGTACCCAAGGACAGCTGGAAGTGCAAATGGTGAGCCAGGTCATAAATAAAAAGTCACACATGTCATGCATAATAATTTTCTCATCAACCACTCTGACTGCTAAACATGAAAAGCTTTAGCACTTGTTTTTTGGTGGATTTCGGAAGAATATACAACTTTTTGAATGAGTGAGTGCAAGTGGAGGTATGATCTTTTGTTTAAATCCCGTTTACAGGTGTGTGACATGTACTCAGTGTGGAGCCACCACTCCAGGGTTAAGGTGTGAGTGGCAAAATAATTACACTCAGTGTGCCCCCTGTGCCAGCCTTACCACATGCCCCATCTGCCTGTTGGACTACAGCGAAGGCACTGTCATTGTGCAGTGCCGGCAGTGTGACAGGTGTGCAATGTTTTCACAAAACAATGTTTGCTTAGACGGTTTTCTTATAGATATTTTTTTGTTTCTTAATTTGCACCTACTTAAACGTGTTCTTTTCTCTACAGATGGTTTCATTCCATTTGTCAGGGTCTCCATTCAGAGGAAGATGTAGAAAAAGCTGCTGACAGCTGCTTCGACTGCACAATGTGTAGAGCTTTTAAAACCACTAAAGGTGATTACTTAGCATTTTCTATATCTAGATGGAACACTTTCAGTATATTTGCATTTTATTTCTTTACCTTTCTTGTCATTAACGTTTTTTATGACACCATGCAGCAGTCATGAACAAGGCCAGAGATACAATTGAGCCTGTACTTATGACGCAAATTTTCACAAAGGCTAAAGAAATAGGTAAGCATAGAGAATCTAGACTAGAGATCATTTATTTGTCAAGGCCTTCTTTTTTAATAAATGTAATAATTTTGCTAGAAACTGTACTTCATAATTTTTCACTTTTTACTAGATCTTTCAAGAACCTACACCCAGGATGGTGTATGTTTGACAGAATCAGGCCTTTGCCAGCTCCAGAGCCTATCTGCAACTGCATCCCGGCGTAGAAAACCTAAACCCAAGCTGAAACTAAAGATTATCAACCAGAACAGTGTTGCAGTGCTTCAGGCTCCTGTGGACCCTCTCTCAGAGCACTCACGTGATGAAGACATGGAAGACAACAGAGGTACTTATTTTAACACAGCTGTTTAAGATGTTCAAGTTTAAAGTGATAATTTTTCATTGAAGAATACACAGACTATAAGTGATTACATATACTGTATATTGGCACATTGCATTTTTATTTGTATGGAAAAGCAGCAGACTGCAGCAGTACCTTTAAAATGATAGTGGTAGATGGTGATAAAACAGGTTCTGTAACACAGATACTATCAAATTGTATATTTAAAAAAAAAAAAAAAAAATCACCAACACAAAGGTTTTGTTTTTGACAGTAATTGTTGGTTGGTTTGTATGTTATGTTAGCAAGATAACTAAAAAATAAATACATTTTGTGAAATTGTCAATAGTCAATTTTATTTATTTATTTATTTTTTTGCAATTTCTCTGGCTCGGATAGAGTTTAGATTTTCTGCCCGAGCCAGAGTCTGACTTGAGGTTCAGGCCGGCACACCGCAGCACCGAGCCGTGCTCTCTTTTACGCAGCGTGTTTTTCCAGGAACTGGAGAGCGAGTGCTCATGTGAATAAAAGTGCGTTGCTGGTGTGCGCTGTTTATAAACGAGCCCGCGGAGCAAATACTTTACCTGAGTTAAGAGAGGTGGTGGTGGTGGTGACCGGTGCTGTTTAGTTGCTACAGGCTCAAAATGTAGAGCGATATTAAAGTGCACTACAGTTGTCTGCGATGTGCCCCAGTGCTTCAGTAAACAAAGAGCGAATGGAGGGAGAGAGGTAACCCCAAAGGGTGAATGCCTTCGGTCCTGGAGAAAACTACAGATCTCCCCTGTGGCTCCTCACGTTTAAGAGATCAAAGCAGGGAAGGTTAACACTCATATTTACTATAGGAAGCAGCACATAACACTGTCAATTAAAGAACTCTTGATTATGCATATAAACGTCAGTTGTCAGGTCCATAATTACACGTAATGGTTCGGGTCCGGGTTGGGTTCGGACAGACCCTGAATGGGCTTGGTTCAGGTTCGATCGATGGATAGAGCACTTTCTCCTGAACTAGACAGTCTGCAGTTCGAATTCAGTCCCAGGTGCTACACCTTTTACCATTGCAAATGCCTTGGCAGAGGTTGTTACTAAGTCAACAAATAGACATCCTTATTCAAGCATTTTCAACATTACCAAAGACTAAATGAATAATAAAATAAAATGAAATATAATAAAATATAATATAAAAATAAAATATAATAAAATGAAAAATAATTAATAAATTTAGTCAGACTTTACACATAAAACTGAAAGCAACTATCATTTTGATTTGTTCTGATATAAAAACTGTAACAACTGCAGTATGTGGAGCAGGGAAAATTAAGGTCCTCATGAAAAATCCAATCAGTCAAATGTCCTGCTGCTGAATGGAGTTTGGGCAGAATTGGCCCTGGTGTGGAGGCAGAGGGGCCCAGTTGGGGATTTGTGTGCCGCAGGGCTGTCACTCATCATCACTGCTCTCTCCCTCTCTCAGAGGTAGAGCTCTTGGATTGTGAAGCAAAGTCTGACTCAAGCCTGGAGCGGGAGCCAGTAGAAGATGACTCTAAGGGGGCCGACGGCAGCAAGAAGAGGAAGAGGAAACCGTACCGGCCGGGTAGGGCACCTGATTAAAGGAGACAGCTCCTCTGAAGTGTAAAATAGCGCAGTACATGGCCTATGTTGTAGCTCTAGCCTTACGATCTCAATTCCTTAAATCAACAAAAGGCTTGATCTAGTGTTTCTAAGCCTTCATGGTGAAGCAGTGGATAATTAAGTGCTTAATTAAAGAAATCCAATTAATCATGAACAAAAATTATTTCTCTACTTAAGGTATTGGTGGGTTTATGGTCCGCCAGAGGAGCCGTCCAGGGCAAGGTCCAAACAAAGCCAAACGCACCCTCTGCAGAAAAGATTCTACTGGTTCTGTTTCAGAAAACCCTATTGGAAATGAGGGTATGGGCATCATTTACTGTATCTCAAAGTACAACTATCTGTGCTTTTGTTGTCTAATTAAAATCTGGATGTATGCAAGAGATTTTTTAAAATTTATTTACATTCTGTGTTGTAGGATGGACAGAGGCACTACCTACTACCCCTGTGGATGAAATGCCACCTGGATCAGAAGTTCCTGAAAAAATAAAGAAGCGATACAGAAAGAAAAAGACCAAGCTGGAGGAGGCCTTTCCCACCTACCTACAGGTCTGCTCGAGTGTGCCTATGGATTTATAAATTGGTTTTTTTTGTTTTTTTAGATTTGTGTAGGTTCATATTCACAGATTGGCAAGTCATGTCATTGTTTTTTACTCAGCAATAAATCTAGATCACCCCAGGGAAGGTTGGGAGAGACTTGAAACAGATCTGTGAGCTTTGCAGCTAGAGAAACAGCCTATAGGGTGTCCCAGCTGAGGATACCCATCTCTAATTATCTCTTTAAATGGCTCCAGTCTTCTATGTGAATTGACATCCGGAAGCTTAATTGAAGATGACTTTATGGCTTCTTGTCTCAAACCAGTATCTTGGTGTCACCTTGCATTGGCAGAAACAAAGATATGCGAGTGCCTCAAGCCACAGGCAGCTGTCAGTGTTGCACTTTATCCTTACCACTATGGGAAAGGAATGCTCAGTCTAACCTAAAGGTCCAAGACAGAAGCACATTTCATTAATTATTGAAAAAGCAACACATTGGGCTTTTAATGTCTTTGTGCAGCAGGGAGCTGCTGATACATGTTGTGAAGGATAGTAGATGACTGGTGAGTTAAAGTGGTTGGGGGGTGGTGGTAGGTGCTGGAGTGAGGTCAGTGGCAACATGGCTCGAAGCTTTTCTTTTGACTTTGGCCAGTTCTCATAGGTTTTATGTTTGTCGCTATTTTCAGGAGGCGTTCTTTGGAAAGGACCTGCTGGACAAAAGCAAACAAAGCAGGCAGCAGGGGGCGGAGTCAGGTTTTTTGGAAGAGGGGCAAAGCCAAGTGGAAAGAAAGCATCCCACCACCTTTCTGGACCAGTCTTCAAATCCAGTTCTCAGTACTTCATCAGTCAACAGACAAGCAGCACGTATGTATAGAGAGTACTTCTGGTCTCCATTGTAAATTGTGCAAGTTTACCAGTGTTTTAACTCCCAGTTAGAAGTATAGAAAATATCAGCATTAGCAGGCTGACATGGTGTGTCACTTGGGTTAACTTGTTTTTATCCAGGTTCTAACCACAGCTGCAGTTTTCTGATAAATGTTGTTGAGTGTGATCAGAAGTATGTTGTGTGGCATCTCTAATCTTAACCAGCTCTGATGTCATTGTACTCAATATGTAAATCGGCTAGGAAATCACATGAAAAACAGACGGGAGAACAAAACGGGATAATTTTAATTTATCACATACATAGATACATATGTAACACTTCTCATTATATTAGGGCTGCAACTAACAATTATTTTGATAATTGATTAATCTGTCAATTATTGTTTTGATTAATCGGATAATAAAGCATGTGGTTAAGTGGTTAAAATAAAGTGATTTTTTTATTATTTTTTTTTTTTATATATAATTTTTCAAAAATGTACATGGGAATTATAAAACACCCCCAGTTTTTAACCAAATTTTAACCAGACAAAGCTACAACTATGCCACTTGAGGATGTTTGGATACAGCATATATGCACACAAAGGTATTTTTAACCAAAAACACAAAATTTACATTGTTTTAAACTGTTTTTGCTGCTTTATTGCTCTGTCTTGGTAATAAACACTACTCTCCTGCTCATGGCATGTTTCAGAGTCTATGAATACCCCAGTTGATTAGTTGACGATTATTTCAATAATCGATTAATCCGATTAGTTGTTGCAGCCCTACTATATAATTTATAAAGTCATGCTTATGCATAATTGTGATACCATTTTGGATTGAGCACAAGTATTAGTATAGGGTTTATTTAATTTATGTCATATATTACTACACACAACATTCCAATATTTTATCTAGAAAAACAAGACAAACCCATAGTTGTGTGCCCTTCACTAACAGTGTGTCTATTATTGTGAAATTATTTTAGATTTTGTTATTTTATTTTACAAACTAAAGCTGATATTGGACAGTGTACTCTGCATCACCTAGTAAATGGTTCCAAAATCCCACTCATATCCATTCAACATCTTATGATTTGTGACAGTTTGGTTTTTCTTTCTTTTTGTTTCTTCCTTTGTCCCTTATTTACAGAGCCATCTGAGGAACCATTAGTTGATCTATCTGATGTTCTGAACACTGATGCAGACATCTTGGGAATGCTCGGAAAGACAAGCAATGACTCTGGTGCGTCATGTATACAGTACACCTCCCAAATAGCCACAGTGGCCTAGCAGTGGGTCTACAAATTTTCTTTAGCTGATTATTTTGCTTTCACCACTCAGTATTCTTTTAATACTGTACCACATTCTTTTTTTAACAGTGCATTTGGTTCACCCTTATATTTTTGTTTTTGCATTGTCTGACGCGTGTTGTGCTTCTGTCCTCACAATTTTCACTCATTTGATCTGGTTTTGGGTTCTTGTAGGTCTTGATTTTTGCCCCTTCCAGGTTGACAGCTCACCTCCTCCTTTTGGTAAGGGTGCTATGGCCTACTAATCCCTCGCTTGAGTGCATTCTTCCTCTCTCACACTGCGCACCTATTTGCATGTATATGCTGCTTCTTATTAACCTTACTATTTTAATCTGCTTAGCTCTTACCTAACTCAATATTTGAATATATGCTTATGGTCTGTCAATTGTTTGTGATCTTCATTAATGATGTTACACTGACAGCAATTTTTAAATGGAAGAAAAGAAATATCTTGGATAGCCTGGAAACAACCCAACAAGGTCATCTAGTCTTTTTTTGAAAGCAATTTTTTGTTACAGTTTAATAGATGATGGCTGGATAGAAAAAAATTTTAATTCCACATTCCTCAGTATTGTCTATTGTCCTTCATAAATGTGTGCTTGAAAGCAACATAGATGAAAATTATTTTACTGTTTTTCTTGCAGTTTTCTTTTTGTATACAGTACTGTATAATTCACATGCATTCATGTGAAAACCTATGTATGTTTTGGTCTGGGTTTGGCATGTAAATACCAAAACTATGTTTGGCTCAACTGAGAAATCAAGTTTATTTTTGGATGAAGAAAAAATAAATTCAGCCACTTGGGTCACAAGCCAGTGTACCTTTTGTGGCGGTTCCAAGCCCTGTTAAAAGGAGAGGGTTGCGTCAGAAAAACCCCCAGTGTAAAAACCTTTGGCAAATCAATACACAAATCACTGCACACAGAGGCAGATTATTTCCTGTGGTAACCCGAGATGGTAAAAGCTGAAAGGAAAGAAGATTTTTGGATTACATACATTTATAATCAGGACCAGGCATTTAAAGTTAGAGTTATGTCCAATTTGAAGATCTCAGGATATAGTAAGATTTCTATCTTTATTAAATCAGGTGAGTCATTATATGGTCACATTTATCATAAAAAAAAATTAGGGCTGGGACATTAACGCGTTAATAATGATTAATTAATTACAAAAAAATTAGCAAGTTTAGAAAAACAAAATGCATTTAACCACACTTGTCTATGGCAACACAAAACCTTTCTTAGATCCCATCCACAATGGCCACAGCGGCCAAAATGCCAAATGTAAGTGTACTTCAGCTTTGTCCAGTTACTGTATGTGCCCCTGTATGAGTGCACTACAGGTAAATGGAGGGTTTCCTCTGAGGCTGGCCCGCCCTCGCACTTACAGCGCACGGCTTCAGTCCTTTTGTTTCACTTCACGACATTTAAATATGCTTCTTCAAGGTGCCGCTCATCGCATCTCAGATCATTCTCACAGCTGACTTACACACTCACGCATACACTCAGAGCAGACAGAAAAAGCGTTGTATGGAAAGCAGGAACTGGCGTGTTAGCTCTGCGTGGAGCACAGAGCAGGAGATAGAGAGAGGGGTGACAAATCTGTGCTCCCGTGCTACATGCACTCAGAGGCAGAGGTTGATATTGCCCTGTTTGACTGTGGTGTTCTTTTGAAATTAAGTTAAAATATGTGAGAACAAACAATTAAGCACGTATAATGTATTTCTGACATTGCTATTTGATAAAAATGCAATTGATAGTGATTAATTAATTTAGTGAGTAGTCTGCCACCACTTACAAATTTTTTTTCTTAGCAAAATATGCAATATAAAGAATGATATCTAACAGGTACATTTTCTTAAGTGTAATTTCATATTGAGTGTAAATGTAACTACTCACAACAGCAAACCCAAAGAGTCATGTCTATAATTGTTTCTCACTTGTGCTCTCACTATATCACTCTTAATTTCTAGTTCTTGGTTTAGTTTTCTGTTGGTTGGTTACCTTGTACGCAAGTGAATGTGTGTTATGATTGTTTTTTGTATTTTTTATGTTTCCACAGTTGGTTTAGACATTGCCCCCCTGACGGGCAGCTCTCCAGTGGCACAACAGTCTCAGGGCGGCCGCAGGACACCTCGGACCCTTTCTGAGGAACCCTTGGATGGCATTCTCAGTCCAGAGCTGGACAAGATGGTCACTGATGGTCAGTAGAGAAGACCCAGTATTGAGCTGTAGTTTTAAAGGCCTTTTGTGCCCATGATTTTTTTTTCTTTTTCAGAATCTATTCTCAGTAAATTCTACAAAATCCCAGGTTTGTTATTTAATTGTTTGGGACTATGTCTATTATTACACATGAATAAAAAATAAATACAATAATGCTGTAAGTACAATACAATAAGTGATTACAATGTTACTGAGTGCTCTTAATCTCTGTGACAGAGCTGGAGGGCAAGGATGTTGAGGATCTGTTCACAGCAGTTCTCAGTCCCAGCACAAGCCAGCCACCTCCACCACAGGTGCCTCATCCCCAAGCTCCAGGTCTACTTCCTGCCTCAGCTGGACTAAATATGCCTCACCCAAATACAGGTACTACGTCAGTTATAAAGTAATGGTTATTGCACAAGGTTGGATTTTGGATAGATTTTAGGAGAAGCTGGTAATAGGCCAACATGCAGATTATTCCTTTTTGGTGTGCATCCACATAATTGTCTGGATTTAGGAATTTTTTATTTTTTTTAAATATAATTTTATTTTTCATTTTTTAACAGCACATTGATACAGCATTTCAGCATACAATACTTGCTACTGCAATACTTTGCTGTTCTTTATTTTAAACAAAACCCCAACATCAAACAAGAACTGACAAAACTGAAGACAGTAGGATAGAAAAAACAACAACAAAAATAAAATAAAATGAATTAAAACATTAAATGAAATAAATAAAAATAACTAGTAAAAACGTGCAAAAATAAATTATAGAACAACCAGTGTATTTCACAGTGAAGCGTTAACCACAGCAATTTGGTTACAGGTTATGGTAAGGTGCTCATATTAAATCTATACGTGTATGTCAGAAGTGTCTGTCATGCTTTAAAAAAAATCTAACAATTGAACCCGCCAAGGTGCATATCATCTTCCCCATATGCAAAAACTTCATTAAGCCAATGCTCATGTGTGGGAGGGATCTCTTGTTTCCATCTCAAAAGTATGAGGCGCCTTGCAAAGGGTGAAGCAAATGCAATAGCATTTGAATAGTGTTTGGGAAGGATAGCTTGAGGTATCACTCCAAAGATTGTGGTTAAAGCAGTAGGAGCAAATTGAACATTTGGAGCTAGGAAACTTTTACAGAATGTTTAACTATTGCGAGCCAATTTAACCTCTTGGCAACATAAGGGAGATCAAATAAGGTTTGTGCTGTAGATCTGAGTTACTGCCATGAATAATTTATACTTCTTTACTATCACAAGATAGAGTGAATTGTGATAACAAAGTGGCACAGCCATGCGAAGAAAACTTTTTGGTGAGGCTACATTACTGGGTGGAAATATAAATCTTTTGCCAGAGGAGTGTGCTCTCAGAGTTCTTCTGTATGTTTAATTTCTAACTTCATATTTCTCAATGTATTTAGGTAATCCAATGTTTCCACGGATTCCGGTGATCAATGGCATAATGGGACCAAACCAGCGTTTTCCTGGAAATACAGCAGCTGGGCCCTGCATCTCAGAAAACTTCCCTCCTCTTAATCGTATGCCTTTTCCTGACAATCCCAGGTAAAATATACCAGAGTTTTTTTTTTACATTTTTTGCAACAAATGGATATTCTGACCAGTGTTTTTTGGATGGGGTTACAGAGATAGAAAGTTTAATCAAATGCCCAGAGAGGCAGGTCCTTGGCCATCTCCTACCCATGCGTTTGGTCCTGTACCCCCTGGTTCACTATCAGAAGGAGAGACTGAGGCTATGTCAAATGCCCAAAAGAGTACACTCAAGTGGGAGAAGGATGAGCCACTTGGAGAGTTGGCCACTGTTGCACCTGTCCTGTATACCAATGTGAATTTCCCCAACCTTAAAGAAGAATACCCAGGTTAGTTTATACTGTAACTCCCAGATTGTATTATCAAATAATCTTAATCTTGGTATTTTTTTTTTTTTTTTTGCATTTATGCTCTTTTTTTTTTTTTTTTCTTAACAGACTGGACGACAAGAGTAAAGCAAATTGCAAAACTCTGGAGGAAGGCAAGTTCTCAAGACAGGGCCCCATATGTGGTAAGTTCATGTTTGTGCTTCAAGCACATGCATATTAAGACTTAATGTGATAAATTGAACTTGGGAATTATTTGAACTTTGTATGGCTACTTCACTAAAGTGACCAGACATGTACAAACTACTATGGTGAATTAGCTCAATGTTCAACATATGTGTTATATTAAACTTTTTTTGCTGTAATGTGTTTGATGAAATTCATCATTTGTAATTTTACATTTCTCTAGCAAAAGGCAAGAGATAACCGAGCAGCCCTGCGCATCAACAAAGTCCAGATGTCCAATGAGACGGTGAAGAGGCACCATCCACAACAACAGCCTCCAGAGGTGTTTGATCCCAACATACCACTAGACACAGAACTGCTGTTTAAAGACCCTTTGAAACCAAAAGAGTCAGAGCATGAACAAGAGTGGAAGTTTAGACAGGTAAGAGTGAATGCAGTGAAGTCAGCGTATGCAGCGGCAGGTCTACTTTCATTAAGACATCCATGAAATCTACTAAACAACTGCACTATCCTACACATTTTGAACAACAACATTGGTTTGTCGGCCCATATCAATTTTTCAAATGTTTTTCTGAATGTTCCCTCTTGATGTCTAATTTGTAATGCCTTTTATTTCAACAGCAAATGAGGCAGAAAAGCAAGCAGCAAGCAAAAATTGAAGCCACGCAGAAACTAGAGCAGGTTAAGAATGAGCAGCTTCAACAACAACAGCAGCAGAATCAACAGCTTCAACATCTAAACTGCCAGTCTGAAGATGGGAACAACAGTGGAAACCAGAGCCCAGCCTCACAGCCCAGCAATGATAGCATGTCCCCAATGCAGCCAGTAGGCTCTAAAGAAGGCTTTGCCAGGCCGCAGCTGCCAGGAACCCCCACCTCAGCACCTCCAGAGGATGTGTTTCTACGACCTCCTCCTCCACCCCCATCTGGGCCCTCCTCTCAGCCTCAGTCCCCACAGGTCTTCTCACCAGGCTCCTCTGGCTCCAGGCCGTCATCACCTTGGGACCCTTACGCAAAGATGGTTGGAACTCCAAGACCACCAGCAGTGGGGCCAAATGCATGCCGCAGGCTGCCTGTCGAATCAGGTAAATCTCCCAACTCCCTCATGGAGCAAGACAAAGGGCGTCCTTCTCCAGCACATGAGTCTTTTGGTTCACCTACATCTGCAAGCAGTGATCCTTATGCCAAACCCCCTGACACCCCAAGGCCAACCAATGAACAGGATCCTTTTTTGAAGCCCATGGGTCCACCCCGGACCAGTCAGGGTTCTCTGGGAAGGCCCCCAATGGGATCCCCAGGGAGAGATCCATATTCAAGGCCTATGATTAGAAATGAGGCCTACCAGCGTATGGCCCAAAACAGGATGATATTATCTGACCCTTACGCAAGACCTTTATTAACACCAATCCCTGGTAGTAATGAGTCAGGGTCTGTTCCTCTATTCAAAACACCCATGCCTCCTCCTCAGGCCCAAGATCCATTCAATCGCCCTGAGAGGTTTTCCCATAATCAACAGAATGATCCATATTCTCAGCCTCCTCACACGCCAAGACCATCAGGAAGTGATAGCTTTACAAGTCCTCTCCGAATGGGCCAGCATCACTCTCAGTTTGCCCAGCCGGGACAAGTAACTCAATTATCTAGGAACCCATATGCACACGCACCTTCTACCCCAAGGCCAGACCACTACACATATGACCCCTTTGCTCAACAGCCTGGTTCAAACAGATCATCTTCCAATGAGAGTGGCGGTCAACCTCGCCCATTTTTTGAGCCCTACGCCAGACCCCCTGGTACTCCACGCCCCCATGACAACTATGGTCAACCGTCAAACACACCTAGTCCATCTTCAGACCCTTACTCCCAAGCTCCTGCCACTCCTCGCCCCAGTGGTATGAACCAGTTACAGAGGATGTCGCCTTCCCACTCTATGGACCCTTATGCCCAGCCACCAGGGACCCCACGGCCCTCTGTGGGAGAGAGGTTTTCCAAATCTCCTGGAAGCCAGAGGGGGGCTATGGAGCCATTTACCAGTACACCTGGGATAACAAGGACAGGCAGTAATGACATGTTCTCACAACAAGGGGGCCCTAGACCAATGCTCAATGACCCTTATGCCCAACCACCTGGGACACCTCGACCAACTTCTGATGGTCGGGGACAGAGGCCAATGCATGATGCCTTTTCCCCACCACCTGGCAGGCTTCAGGAACCATTTACTCACCCTGGCTCACAAACACCAAAACATCCTAGTGTCTCCGATGATGGTTTTACTCAGTCACCCTCTCGACGAACCGGGCAGACACCAAGTCATGACTCATTTGAACAAACTTCTGTGGCCTCAACAGAGAAAGCAGAAACCAAAGATCCATCGTGTGGGGCAAATGGTGGAGCAGGAATACAAGATCCAGTGCAGGCGGCTAACAACCCATCTATGCCTTGTTCATCGTCCGAGGCACAGGGTGTTAGTCTCGCTGAAAGTGAAGACAAACTCAGACAGGTATGTTTAAAGTGCTACTAGCTGCTAATGTGATTGTAATGAACAAACATTTTTAAATATATATATATATATATATATATATATATATATATATATATATATATATATATATATATATATATATATATATATATATATATATATATATATATATATATATATATTTTTTTTTTTTATATATATATTTTGCAGCGACAACGAATAAGAGAACTCCTTCTCAAGCAACAGCAGCAGCGGAGTGCAATTCGACAAGAAAGAGGTCCACAAGAGCCCCCCGGCAATATGCCACCTGGGATGCCTCGACCCTGGCCCCAGGAGGGTCATGGGCAGCAAGGGGAAATGTTCAACCGACCTCCTCCACCGTATCCTGGTCAAGCTCAAATCAGAGGGCCAATGAGGTTTCCAGGACCTTTTCAAGCAGATCAACGTGTCCCATTTCCTAATGATGGACAAATGCCACGTGGGCCCCATCCTGGTGATCCAAATTTAAGACATCAGGGACCAAGGTTTGTGCTAAAAAGCGGTTTTATTACATTTTTCTGTCTAATTGTAAAGACAGATAATATTGAGTTTATAATATTTAATATAGGCTTTATTTCTGTTAAAAAGTTGTTTTTGTTTTTTTATTTCCAGGTTTGGTTTTCCATCTGGTGCTATGGGACCTCATGGGGCGCAGGAGTTCTTTCCCAGAGGGCAACATCCGATGCAGAATGTACCTCCACAGATGAGGAGATCAATGTCTGCAGAAATGGCAAAAACTATGGGTTGCAACCCAGTAGGTTTACACCAGCATTTCCCACGGGGCATGCCAGTACAACAACATAACATTATGGGCCAGCCTTTCATTGAACTGCGACACAGAGCGGCGGAAAACAGGCCACGCATGCCTTTTCCTCCTGGGGTCATGCAGGGAGGCAACATGGATCTTAGCATGCATACACAAAGGCCACCAGGCTTTTCAGGGGCACCTGATTCTAGATTTCCTTTAAATCAGGCACCCAGGATAGTAGATCCTTTGACTGGTCAGACAGGCCATATGCAGCTTTCAGCAAGCATGGGTAATCTGCATCAGCAGACACAAATATCAGGGATCAGCATGCTTAAACAATCTCCTTTAATGAGGTCAATGAGCCAGCCAGCTTCTACTGAGACTCAGAACATGGCACCAACAATGATTTCAAATGCACCACTTCCTGGACAAACAGAGACCATCTCTGTGTCTGCCGGTGAAGGCGTGGAGGAGAAACTGGATGCAGAAGAATCTGCAGTCAAAGATCTTGAAGATGTGGAAGTGAAGGATTTGGTGGATGCTGACTTGGAAAACCTTAATTTGGATCCTGAAGATGGCAAAGACCTTGACCTTGAGACAAATGATCTACATCTTGATGACTTCCTTGGAGTGTCTGGTAAATTTGACATTATTGCTTACACTGATCCTGACCTAGATGACATAAAGAAAGACATGTTCAGTGAGGAACTGGACCTCAGTGATCCAATGGATGACAACACAGAGACTGCAGACAATAAAAACTCTAGCAGCTCTAGTGGAGTTGAGGCATTGAGTTCTGTGTCTGTACAAGCAAAATCAGACTCTGCAGGTGAGAAGTCTGTGGCTGAGGGTAATTTGGACGCTTCTGTGTCTCAGGACTTGGCATCACGGCAGGAAATTAAAACTGAGGTTAAAGACTGTCAGAATAATCTTGATGGTGGTGGACCAGCAAACACTTAGTAATACCTTAACTTCAAATCAGCAGGCAGGAGTCCCAGACTCCACCCCAGTCCTGTCTGGTTTACTCATTAAGCAGCAGCCTGAGGAGCAGTCATTAAATGCAATGGTTGAATCTGTCAATCAAAGCAGTAACCTTCTACCTCAGCAAAGCCAAGTTACAGACATTAAACATGTCCCTGAAGTTCAGATTAATCAAACAATAAGTGATGCTACCACTGCTGGTGAAACATCAATGATGGACTATTCAACAGACCCCCAGCTGGGGCTACCCTCTGGTATTGACCAAAGCAATCTGAGCCAGGCTCAGCAGGCATCTGTAAATCAAGCCATGGGACAGCACAACCAGCCACAACGTCCTCTTCTGCTGGAGGAACAGCCCCTCCTTTTACAGGACCTCCTAGACCAAGAGAGGCAGGAGCAACAGCAGCAAAGACAGATGCAAGCCATGATTCGACAACGTTCCAGTGACTCATTTTTTCCAAACATTGGTAAATTGTCCTTCCTGTGGCAAATTTTCATTATTATTCTGATCATTTATATTTTTGCTTGTATGATTTTTTGTTTACAGATTTTGACACTATTACTGATCCGATTATGAAAGCGAAGATGGTTGCCCTAAAAGGAATCAACAAAGTGATGGTTCAAAACAACATGGGCATGTCTCCAATGGTCATGAGCAGGTAAAAGTTTAGAGTTCAATATTTTATTTTAAACCGCCCCCAAATTTAAATGAAACAAGGCCACAAATTACACTGACCCTACATGCCAAAATAGAATCAATAACAAAATGTATTTTTTAATATACATCATTTCCTGGACATTCAGCATATTTTTAAGCATTTTTAATATTTGTATAGTATTTTATGTATACATACTTAGGCTTATTTTGGTGATCCTGTATTACAGATTTCCTTCGTCTGGTCTTTCTGGTCCTCTACCCCCTTGTCCTGAAAGTTCTCCTCTTCCTCCCCAAGTAATTGGACAGGTAAATATTTTAACATTAACTAAATATGTTACATATGTAATATACGTTATGTTTATGTAAAAAGAGCAGATTGTTAACTCTCAGCCTACTGCATCTATATTTATTATTGTATTTTCGCTCATCTGTGCTCTAAGGATGGAAAATTGGCACAAGTCTCAAGACCAAATCCTCCAAACTTTGGACCAGGTTTTGTCAGTAAGTTCTCACAAGATTTAAGTTTATCTTAAACTTAGACATGTTTATGGTGTTTGTTTTTTATGCTGTCAGGATGACTAACAAAGCTTTTCTTCTTTCAGACAATGCTCAGAGGGCTCAATATGAAGAGTGGCTCCAGGAGACACAGCAACTACTTCAAATGCAGCAGAAGTTTCTGGAAGAGAAGATTGGAGCTCACAGAAAGTCTAAAAAAGCTCTGTCTGCCAAGCAGAGAACAGCTAAAAAAGCAGGAAGAGAGTTCCCAGAGGAAGATGCTGAGCAGCTCAAACATGTCACAGAGCAGCAGGGTGTAGTGCAGAAACAGCTGGAGCAGGTAAATGCTTGGCCTGTCAAACCCCACAACAGAATTTCATTTCAGTTCAGCCATTCAAAAAGCTTCTTGATATGGTTCAAATTTTTACATACACAAATCTGTGTTCGCTTGTTAAAAGAAATTTCATCTTTCAAATACATTTTATGTATATGTGGTGTGCATACAGACATTTTGTCATTAGAAAAAGAAGAGTTGGAACAAATGGCTGCAAGCCAAAGGCTAAACTAAAGTGGTGTGGGTTAAGCAGTACCAGTTGAATCACCCGGTAACCTAATCTATAACCAAACTTGATACACTAAACGCTTCCTCAATAATGGATCGATTGAAACATTTGCATGGGTTAATTTTGCATTTTTGAAATGTGTGTATTGTGTATTATTGTCTTTATGTATGTAAAATGTGTAATGTGTTTTAGATTCGTAAGCAGCAGAAAGAGCATGCTGAACTAATTGAAGAATACAGAGTAAAACAACAGCAAAACAACATGCCACCCATGATGCCTGGAATGCACCCTGTCCCAGGCCCTGCTGGAGTGGTCCCTGGTGCTCCCCCGATGGGCCAGCCTGCTATGAACCCTATGATGCAAATGCCAACCCACCCTGGCCAGCCAAATGCCCCTGCACGTATGCCCAACCCACCACCTGGCTGGCATCCTGGGACTCCTATGCCAATGGGTGCTCCAGGAATGACCCCTATAATACCCACCCAGGTCCCTGTGGGAACCCCTGGACAACCTCATCAGATGCCAATGGGACCCATGCCTCAGCATGCACAGATGCCTATGGATCCCCAAGCACCACCAGGTCCTGGTCCATTAAAACCCATGCAACCAGGTGGAGTGAAGTTTGATGACAACAACCCATTTAGTGAGGGCTTCCAGGAGCGGGAGAGGAGGGAGAGGCTGAGGGAGCAGCAGGAGAGACAACGGGTACAGCTCATGCAAGAGGTAGAGCGTCAGAGAGCACTTAAACATCGCATGGAAATGGAGCAGCAAGGCATGATGGGACCAGACAGCAGCATGGCACCCCTGGCTCAGATGCCTTTCTTCAACTCAGAGCTGCCCCAGGACTTCATGCCACCACAGAGGCCTCCTTTACAACATCAACAGCAGCCAATGTTTCCTCCGCAGCAGGGGCCTCGCATGGGCTCACCACCAGGGACATTTATGCAAGGTGAGAGAAGAGTCATGATGGGTAATGGAATGATGGCTCCAGATATGGGTCCAGGGGTAGGACCAGATAGTCTCCCTCTACAAGGCCATAACTTTCCACAAGGACAGCCTAGACCTCGTCAGTTTAGCGGACCAGGATTGATGCTTCCAATGCAAGGAGATGCCCCACAGTTTGGAGGTGATTCCTCTACTCCTCTGCCATCTAACTTTCCAGGCTCAGGGCAGTCTCTAATTCAACTTTACTCCAACATCATTCCAGATGAGAAAGGGAAAAAGAAGAGAACCCGCAAAAAGAAAAAGGATGAAGATGCAGAGTCGGTGAAGACTCCGTCCACACCACATTCAGACCTAACTGCCCCACTAACACCATGTGTCTCAGACACCTCTTCAACTCCAACCCGAAACGCACACATTTTTGGAGATCAAGACTTGTCAAGATCTCCCTTATTGGGATCTTCTACTCCAAGTCACTCGGAGCTGGAAAGGCAGCTTTCTGGAAGTCAGCCTGGTCTCCAGTCAGAACAAACAAGGATACAGGCTCAAGAACATGACAGGATCCTCAGCAACATTAAATTGGAGCAGCCAGATGCCAGTGAATGTCGTGGTCCAAGAGAAGAATTTGTGGGTTCAGAAATAAGCGCTGTCAAGGAGGAAGGAACTAAAGGTGGTACATCTCCTTTTCCACCTGGTCAAAGTCCAAATAAGGGTGAGGCTAGTAATGAACTACTGAAACACCTACTGAAGAACAAGAGCACGCCTCCTCCAGGATTGTCTCATCAGCGGTCAGAGGAAAGTTTACGCTCAGAGGAGGATGAGCTAGACTGCAAAACACTCCTCAGGCAAAGCTCCATGGACAGCAATGGGGTGAGCGTGTGTGTTTTTCATGCTAATATAGTGATTTAAGTGGGCGACATAGTGAGTCATAAACCGCTAAATGATTCAGATGGGAGGCACAGCTTGCATAAATTGATGTCATAGATGAGGCTGGCCACTTTTGAGTCAGTTCTATGTGTTTTATTGTTGGTGCATAAAAAGTGTATTTCTGTTATTGAATTTGACATGACCCCTTTCCTCTTTTTTTACAGGGATATTCAGATGGCATTCCTGACTTCCCAGGACCTTTGCTTCCTGAGCAGGACAAAAAAAAAGGGAGGAACAAAAGGGCTCCGAAAAGTGGAGAGAAGCCAGCTTCTCGGTACAAGAAGAGAAAGAAAGAGGGTGATGAGAGGCAGCTGATACATTCTGGCCCTGATGCTGTAATGACCCACATCAAACAGGTTTGATATTACCATTGATAACACATCAATGTCACAGCAATGCTGTTCTACACAGTACAATTTGAAACTAATGTTAAATACACACTACTGTGGAATAGAAATGTGTCAATACATGGTCCAAGGTTCATTAGTATAATTATATATTTACCACCACTATGTGTGTATTAAATATAGATGTTGTGGAAGTGTCTATTTATTTTTATAGTTAGAGAAGTTAGTAGTTAGATTTGCACATTTTGCCACCAGATGTCACCAAAAAGGCCTCAAACCACACATGAACCAGTTTTTAATGATTTTAAGATTTTATCATTAGGATGTAAAGTCCTGAACAAAATCTTAAGACCGGAGGAATAATAACAAATATTTGCAATTTGAACTTTTGGATCATAATCAGGTTGTAAGTAGAGCTTCGGAATGCAAAATGAAGAAATTGGAGAAAGAGACAAATAAACAAATCAAATAAAATTCATTTAAAACTGCTTTAACCTGAGCAGGCTGTTTATCAGTTGATCAAAAGTTTAAGTCTATAGCCTTAAAAAGTCAAAATATTCCCAAATATTTGGCTTTTTATGTCATTTTCTGTCAGGCATTCACACTGCCATTACCTCCTGATGGCAAAAGCAAAACGTTTGTTTTGGTTTTTTTTTGTTTTTCAACGTCACAGGATTGTTGAGCTGCACAAGCAAGGTCTTTCACAATGTGCCATCACTGCCAAGGTGGGACACAGAAAAATGGCCATTTTAAAGTTCTTTAAAAAATCCTCAGGCTCCTGAGGCAAAAAAATTCAAGTTGTAGATCCATAAAAATTTCACCTGCACTGAGTCAAACAATTCAATATACTGTCCATAAAGACACAGGGTGATCTCTTTTTCAGATTAAGGCCCTCACCGATGCTGACTGCAGCCCAATAACCATAAGATACCATCCAAAAGAGAATGGCTTAGAGATAGATAGATGGATAGATGGATAGATGGATAGATAGATAGATAGATAGATGGATAGATGGATAGATGGATAGATGGATGGATGGATGGATGGATGGATGCATAGAGGCATTTAGCAAAGTGTCAGAGTCCGGACACAATGCTGCGGCAGGCTGTCGATACCATGCATATGCACCGCACCTCAACTAACTGAGCTATATCACGGCAAATTATAATAATTTTTTCACTGGTCTTAATATTTTGTTCAGTAGTGTAATATTTGTAAATGTTGGGGCAAGGGCTGTGTGCTGTCTCCTTATTTTTTTATGATACTCAAGACAAACTATTTTGCTCTCAAATGTCAAATTACGTTAATAAAAACTAAATTATATGTGACAATAAACTATACTTCCTTGTTCTTACAGCAGTTGTCACTGTTGCCGCTCATGGAGCCACTTATTGGTGTCAACTTTGCCCACTTTGCACCATACGGCAGTGGTCAGCTGAATGGGGAGAGCCTCTTGACTGGAACCTTTGGCAGTGCTTCACTCGATGGTGTGTCAGACTATTACTCCCAGTTGGCCTACAAGGTAAGAATGATGTACCTTTTTACTTTAGTCATGTTAAGTGACAAAGCAAAAGAAAACTCGTTTAAACACCGAAAGTCCGTCATGGCAAATTGTATGATTTTTAAAGCAGAGTAACCTGAGCAATCCACCAACACCACCGGCATCTCTTCCTCCAACCCCGCCACCTGTGAATCGGCAGAAAATGATCAATGGATTTGCCACAACAGAAGAGCTAGCAAGCAAAGCTGCCGCAATAGGTAAGTCACTAGAGCAAATTATATTTGATCACTAAATAAGGAGACATGAGTTTTAATTTTGTATATCCTGTATTTTTACAGTATCTAAAGGCCTAGTCCCAAAGCCACTGCATGTTCCATTTAGGGCAGAAGAAGATCTTTTAGCCCGGGCCATCGCACAGGGACCCAAAACTGTGGATGTTCCAGCTTCTCTCCCCACTCCTCCGCACAACAACCAGGAGGAGCTCAGGTAAGTCACCAAAAGAAGAAATTCAGTGATTCATTTTGTGATTGTGTAATAATTCTACTTATTTACTGTTGTTTCTGTGGTATTTTTTATTACATTTGGAATCTCTCTATCCCTTTTTAACAGTAATAGAGGACAGGAATCTTGCAAGGACAGGGACACTCCAGACAGTTTTGTCCCATCCTCATCTCCTGAAAGTGTGGTTGGCATGGAGATCAGTCGTTACCCAGATTTGTCCTTGGTGAAGGAGGAACTACTATCACCCTGTCTGTCTCCAGTTTTACCTATGCTTCCTCCAGCTGAGGGCAAAGGTAAACCATAAATCATATTAAGTACATGCTAAAACCTTAATGTTTTGTGGGTACAGATTTTTTATACAGACATGTTCATGTTTTCTAGGAACCGAGATCAAACTCCGAGATATAAAGACTGAACCTACCTCAGTGTTCTTCAGCTCCCCCCTTGAAACCCTATCCAATGACTCTAAACAAGGTCTAGTTTCTGTAGCTATCACACTGAGACCAGCTGCAGCAGAGGTAAGAACATTTTACATCAAGTCGGCCCAGGCAAAATGCAATTAATTGTGCTTTCTATCAACATTTTACCTATGGCATACATAATCTGTTTTCATATTTGTTTTTAGAACATTACTGGGGTAGTGGCAGCTATTTCAGACCTGCTCTGTGTGAAAATCCCGAGCAGTTATGAGGTCAGCAGCACTCCAGACAGAGGGCCTCAGCCGATGTTCAGTGGCCCCAGGATGGGCCCCCATGGCATGGATGTACGTGCTCAGCTGTTCTTCCACGGACAATCAGACAATGGGTGGCTTCACGGTCGGCCAGGGCCCATGATAAGGCCGCATGGCATGATGATGCAGCAGCAGCAAGTTCATCATTTCCGCTTTCACCCCAACAGCCCTGGTGCGTAAATAACAATATCATTTTACAATCATTATAGTATATTTTATGTGTTATTTTCATTATTTGGCTTGTGAAAAGGGATACTATTTGTTTTTAAGTGTCCTTATGGGGATTTTATATGGTTAATAACGTCTGTTCTTTCAGGCTCTGCTGTAGCAAGGCCTAATCAGAGGATTCCTGGGAGCCCTGGATCAAAGCCACAGTGGTGCTGCCACTGTAAGGTGGTGGTTCTGGGAAATGGTGTACAGAAATCGTTCAGAGATCTCCCTGCACATATGAAGGTATGTTTTTATTAGTTAGTTGTAAGGGTGCTCCGATAAGGGTTTTTGAGGCCGATCACCGATCAGCCTCTGCTGTGGTCGGCCGATACCGATCATGGCCGATACCGATCACGTGGTCTTCAATGTAGTAATGTATTGTATGCAGGCTATTATTAGTTCCATTTGAAAAATACTGTAGCCTTTGTAAATATAAAAGAACAACAAAATTCTACTTATTTTTGTTTTAGAAGAGGTTTTGTTGCATTATTGGTCTTTAATGTGTGCCCAGTGTCTGTGGCTTTGTTTGAATGCTCCGCTGATGTAAAAATCAGCTGTTCTTAATTGGTTCCTTTAATGCGAGTCCGCGGGTGCAGCGCCTGTGTCCGCGTAACGCGCAGCCAAACCAGGTTGAAGCACAGTGGACTAAAGAGCAGACAGCTCCTGCTGCAAGTTTTGACAACGTCTGAATGAAGAAAACGTGCAAAGAGAGCAGAGAAGACTACGGTGAAAGATGCTCCTCTCAGACACACGGACACATGGGCTGTCTTTTTACTTTCTCTTTCCATTAGCAGCCATTTGGTGCAGTTTAAGCCACAAAACGCACAGTTTTCTCCGCGCAACAAGACACAGGCAGACTCTGAACTTTCTTAATCCTTTTAACGTAACTGTTAGCGGGTTAGCTGTAGCTCTATTTACGTTGGTGTTTGCAAATACACGCACTGCTGCGCCTCGGTTCTGTCCCGTGCGCTCCTAAAGCAGGCGGGGACACAGCGGGGACACAAAGCAGCGCCTCCAGGGCAGGTTTGTGTTAGTTATAACCAGGGCTTAACTTAAAAACACTGCTAAAATAACGCTACTGCTGTTTAATCAAACCGGAGTTGCAGGACAATAAATGTGAGAGCCTCGCGTGTTTGTTGTAATTTGATCGGCCCTTCTGATTGGCCCATTTTACCGATCACTCTATTTTTAGCCATGATCGGCCATCATGATCGGCAGCCGATCGATCGGAGCACCCTTAGTTAGTTGGGTTGTTTTTTCAAACGGATACAGGGGATTAATTCATAATTAATTAATCATAATCAATTCATGATTATGGTTGCAAAATTAAATGTTAATTAAATATTAAAAACTGAAAGAAAGACAGAGTTCTAAATACTAATCAGTGAGTTAAACAGTATGCCATCTGTTCCTATTCTGAGCTAATTTTGAAAAAATATTTAAAACTTTCTTTGTCACTTGAAGTTGAGTTCTTAATTTTGGTCAGCTGCTTAAATTTCTTATTTGTAATCTCAAACCTGATTTATTTTTCAGGAATGTCCTGGCCGTTTGAAATCTGAGGAAGATCTAGTTTTCTGCAGTCACAGCTGCTTCCTTCTTTATTGTTCTGTCTCACCCTTGCACCCTCGCCCAAGTTCAGAAATCAAGGTTTCCATCATAAGTCCTGCACAAAGAATCATATTATCAAATTTGATTAATGTACAGTTGATGTTTATTGTCTAATGACTGCTATTTTCTAGGAATCTGTGAGCCTTCTTCCTGTTTCTGAGGAATCTGAGATTCTCTCAAAAGCCCAACATCAGTACAGTAACAACATGTCCTCACTAGATGTCCATTGTCTGGCTCAACTTCAGCCTAAGCAGTCCCCCCCTTCTACCCCTCCTCTGCCCTTTCCAACCGTCGGCGAGACGCCCAAAAACGAAAACAAGTCTGATGCTATCAAAGTGACAGTGAAGCTGAAGGCCAGGCCGAGGTCCCATGACGGCTGGCACCAAGGAAAGAGACAGAAAGGCCTGCGCTGGAGGAAGTGGACTGTTCAGGTAGTTGCACCAAGAGGGAATTCCCAGCTACCAGAGGAAGATAAGATCGATGAGCTCCTGAAGAAATTGGGGGCCTCTTTGCGCTCCCCCTCCTCACTCCGAGACCACAGGAGGTGTTGTTTCTGCCACCAGTTTGGAGATGGGATCACTGATGGTCCCGCAAGGCTACTTAATCTTGATCTAGATGTTTGGGTGCACCTGAACTGTGCCCTGTGGTCCACTGAGGTGTATGAGACACAGGCTGGTGCACTAATAAATGTAGAGCTTGCTCTCCGTCGTGGTCAAACAGTGCGCTGTGCCTACTGTCAGCAGACAGGAGCAACCAGCGGCTGCCATCGTCTACGCTGCACCAATGTCTATCATTTCACCTGTGCTCTGCAAGCTCATTGCACTTTCTTCAAAGACAAAACCATGTTGTGTCACGCCCACAGGCCCCGGGGCACAGCCGGGCAAGCAATGGAACATGAGCTGCGCTGTTTTGCTGTTTTCCGGCGCGTTTATGTCCAAAGAGATGAAATGCGTCAGATAGCCACTGCAGTACAGCATCCAGAGTTGGGCTACACTTTCCGAGTGGGCAGTTTGGTACTGCATGCCATAGGTCAGCTCACACCTCTACAAATGGCCGCCTTCCACTCTCCAACAGCCATATTTCCAGTCGGTTATGAGGCTTGCCGGATTTATTGGAGCATGCGCCATGGCAACCGCCGATGTCGCTACGTCTGTTCTGTTGAAGACAAGGATGGGCACCCAGAGTTTGGCATTAGAGTCATTGAACAAGGCTACCAAGACCTTGTCTTCACGGACACTACAGCTAAAGGTAAGCTTTCTTTGATTTCATTGCATATTATAGGGTAGCCATGGTATTGATATCAGTTAAACATTGCCATGTTATCACTATTTTTCTTAGGAGTGTGGGATAAAGTGCTGGGTCCTGTTGCTGAGAAAAGATCTGAAGTTGGGACTCTGAAGCTGTTTCCTGTTTACCTCAAAGGGGAGGACCTGTTTGGGCTCACAGTCTCTGCAGTTGCTAAAATCACTGAATCGGTTAATGATTTTATTGTTTAAATCTAATTAAATTAGTTTTTATGCATGTTTGAATTAAAACATATTTTATTTGTTCATGCTCTCATTATTTTTGATCTGCTCTGAATTCTTTAGCTGCCGGGGGTAGAGGCTTGTGACAAGTACACTTTTCGTTATGGACGCAGTCCTCTTGTAGAGCTCCCTCTTGTGATCAACCCTGAAGGCAGCGCCCGTGCCCAGCCTAGAACCAGCACTGCCCACACATCTGTGGTGATAAGGTAACATTAACTTGGTAAGCTGCATCAATAACATTTTAATTGATACTAATAATTATGTATTTCATCCTCTAGACCACAGCCACAGACCACAAGTAATAGCACTGCAAGATCTAACCAGAATGTTGCCCAGGGAGAAGGGGGCACTACCCACAACAAGCCTCCAGTTGTGCACCCCAGGTCATCACAGTACCGCTGGATGAAGAGCGAGTGGAGAGCCAATGTCTACCTGGGCCGCTCTCGGATCCAGGTGAGCCTGAAGTAGACATCTCATCCTATAGAACAGTTCTCCAGTCCTGTTTGGACAGATTAAATAGCTTCTTGCCTCGTGCATTCACAGGGCCTGGGGCTGTTTGCTGCTCGAGATGTAGAAAAACAAACTATGGTGATTGAGTACACCTGGAACTGTCTTACGAAACGAAGTTGCCATCAGGAAAGAGAAGACTTATCGTTCTCAGGCAAGAATATGTTTATTACATATTGAATGATTTTCATACCTTTTATTATGTCTAACATTATGTTCATATAAATTTGTTCAGAATCGAGCAGTGTTCATGTTCCGCATTGACAGTGAGCATGTTGTTGATGCCACGCTAACTGGAGGACTTGCAAGGTACTATATTATTTTATCAGATATACTATTAATTGAGATTTGAAAGATACTCCTCACCTAAAGTTTTAATATTCAAACATCACACAAAATAAAACTTATACAAGTCAATTTATCTTTTATATTAATTGTAAAAAAAAAAACTTTTTTCCTCTCCAGATACATCAACCACTCTTGTGCACCCAACTGTGTTGCTGAGGTGGTAACATTTGAAAGAGGTTTCAAAATAATTATTAGCTGCATTCGCAGAATTGAAAAAGGCGAGGAGGTGGGTATTCTCAGTTATGTTAAAAGTTTAGCTTCAATACAGTAATACTAAATATTTGTTGTTCCTTTTTAGCTATGCTTCGACTACCAGTTGGACACTGTGGAGGGTCAACATAAAATAGCCTGCCACTGTGGAGCTCCTGAATGCAGGAAATGGATCAACTGAACAAAATGACAAAATTCATTCCTTTATTCTACTAGTGTGTGAATGCTATTATCTATTTACAGATAGACCTGCTTTACACTAAAGTTATTTCATCAATGAGCAGAAGGCCTGATTCCTTGGAGGAGTTAACTTATGTAATGGTTCAGAAAATGGGGAAGTCTGGGCAGAGTAAGGGAATCATAACACAGTAGCAGGTTGTGACTTGTGCCATATGTGAGAGAGCCTCTATGTTTGTCTGTCTGTCTGTTGATGTTTATGTACATGGGGTGAAGAATCCACCAGCGAATGAGAAAGCACTGTGCAGGGTGCAGCCTTATTGCTATACTAAGGGCAGGCCCTTTGTTTCATACTGTTAATGTAAACCGTATGACTAAATGTAGACATCACTGAATGAGGAATGTACAGCAATGAAAACCGCGAAGGGAATTTTAAACTTGCACTAAAGAAGAAAACACACACAAAACTTTTAAAATACTTGATTCCATGAGTCAGTTTTTACATGGTTCTCTGTCATGTGGTTTGTGTGGAATTCGAGAGGTTTTGTATTTATTACTGAGTGAATGAATTTTATTCTCAAAATGATGAGATTGAGTTACAGAAGGCTAGAATGATATTGTTTTTTGAAGATAGAAGAAGACATGCTGTTACTTTTGTATAAATGTACATAAAAAAAGACTATAGGAATAACCGACCAAATACTACCTTAACCTTCTCGATGTTTGGGTGTTTTTACATTGTTGTTTTTGTTTGTCATTGAAATTTATTTAAGATGGACGTTATTTCCGTTTGAGAGTATATATTATGACTATTTTGTACAGAATTTGTAATATAACCACAATAACTCACAAAGTATTTTTGTTGTATTAAAAGTAAGGTATTGTAGCGT
Source organism: Bostrychus sinensis (assembly GCA_020698575.1). Lineage (NCBI taxonomy): Eukaryota > Metazoa > Chordata > Actinopteri > Gobiiformes > Eleotridae > Bostrychus > Bostrychus sinensis. The sequence goes on from CM036256.1 coordinate 22,681,983, forward strand.
AGTGTTTTGTGACTTACACACACTTTGACCACTCAAAAGAAATATTTTTGTTGACTAATGTAACAAGTTACTGAATCAAAAAGGAGAAAAAAACTATTTGCTGTTAATCAGGTTTGATTTTAAACTGTGAATTAGATATTGAAACCCAAAAGCAACTTTTTAACTTTTTAACACAAGTAGTCACCAACATGTATTTACTTGTTACGTTTTTACATTGCTTTTAAACCAAGGTGCAAATGTCTAACTGTAATGTATGTTAGATGAATGGTATGTGTGGTAGAGGGGAGCATAGATTGTTCTACCTTTTCAACAGAAATGGCAATTCTCCTTAATTGGAAATATTTCTTACACTGACACTTCACAAGTCACATGCTTAGAGGAGTTTTTGTGTGCACAATATCGAGTCGACTGTAAAATTTTGGACAGTCTTAGAACTTGTAATGTATATGGCATGTATTTTTTTAACTTTCTGAAAACTCAATTGTATATATTTTCTCAATGAATGGTTGTAACAAAATTGTTTCTTGGATATTTTTCTTCTCTTGTATAGTACATCATCCTGCCAGTGTTTGTGCAACATTTTCTTGGTTGTGTAAAGTAGTTAATTTCCACCCCTTCTTTCTTTTTAAAATGCCTTTTGAAGTGTACAGAGTATGAGATTTGGAGTTTGTGGAATTGAGTTTAGAAACATTTACAAAAATAAACTATTTTACATGTTACAGGTTGTGCACAAACTCATTGAAAGCATAATGTATGTTCATTTAAAGAAAGAAAATGGAAGAATGATGGTTTTCCTAGATTGTGATATAAATTAGTTTTTTAAAAACCAAGTGTGTATACAGTGAGCAGAGCCTTGACATTTGCCAAGCATCCTGCAATTATTTCTGAAAATGTTGACACAGACTTGGCTTCGCCTTTTGGTTCGCTTACGTCACAAGGATGCATTAGAGTGGAGAGAAATTTTTTATATAACACAAAAATAGTCAAATTTTGAGTAACATTTGAGCAAAGGTTTAGTAGAGGGACAAGAAAGAAATGATTAGGTTGTAGATTTTTTTTAAAAACAATTCTGTACCATTGGGAGAGCTGAGCTGCTCCGTAGCTACTCTCTCTGGCCACAAGGGGACCGGGAATGACGGGGATTGTCCGGAAAGAGGGAGAGGGGAATGACACTTACCAAATTTCAGCCTGTGCTTTAGATCCAATGAAAGCTTTGTATTGTTTCTTATTTACTAAACTTCATAAATTTAACCCATGTGCCCTACTCCCTTTACAGATATTTGATATTATTAGCTCTAACACATATATTACATTCTAGCTACACATATAACCAACAGCTCAATGGAGCATTTACCCTAGCACTGGAAGATACGTAGTTCTTTAGTTCTGGTCTTGGCACTATAGGCCTAAATTGACATGATTAAGTCAATGCCTTGGTAGAGGTCTGTGCTCTCCTAGTGCTTCTTATTCAGTTTGGTCCTTCATACAGTTGTAAGGTTTACTTGACAAAACTGATCACACTTGTTTTTTTTTTTAAATATATTTTCTCAGTAAGAAATAATTTTTCAGCCACCAAAGCTACAGCCTGTTGGAGCACTCTGTAATCCCCATCTGCTTCAGAGTTTGTGAGGCACATATTCTTCTTTTCCAGACTGACATATTTCCTCAATGTTTAAATACACTCCCTTATTAAGAGAGGCTCTGCAGTGATTGGTCCACAGCAGCGCCAGTCACTGATCATTTTTGAGCACTTTTTTTTAGGTTTTAGGGGAAGTAAACACTTGCGAAACCATTTGTGTTGTACATTTGAAATCATGGAATGCGTTTGAAGAGACACGTTCACTCCTGAAAACACAATAAAGGTCAAAATAAACAAGTCATTATCATATTAGCCCGCTGACTGCAGGTGTTGTGCCAAGATCTGTATTCCTTTCAGAATCCTCCTCCCTGTTTTTATTTCTGCCCTGTCATGTTTGCGTGAGTCGTCAAAAGTGAGTGCAACAACCCCCGACCTTTTTGTTTATCACTTGCGCATGCACCAGCATATTTCTCTACGGAGGGTTTTGATCCCTTGTTTTCTTGTTGCGTATCGTAGCTGTTGTCGTTTTTTCCCCCGACAGAAGCGCACGCGTGTAACAGAGCGTTGCGCACCAATGTAGGTACAAACCTCATTCGGAGACGCGCGCCCTGCCTCTTTACGCGGCCAAGCCTACTTCCTGGTGAATGATCAGACAGCTCCTCCGTGTTGTCGTTGTAGTAAAGAGTGGTGGGACAAGTGAAGGCGGAGGTAGTTGTTGAGGAATTGCCAATAGCAGTTGCACTTTTTTTTCTTTTCTTTTTTTTTCTTTATTATTTTTTTCTTTTTTGCTCGTTTGAAGAATTGCTACAAAAAATGGGAAGCACGGTGATGGAGTCCAGCAAGGACAGCTCAAAGAAAATGCCAAAAAGTAGAAGAGGTCTGCGGATTAACATGCCAGTGAGTCGGTTAAGTATCAGCTAATTTGACTTTTTTTTTTTTTTACACAAACAGCTAAAAACAGAAGTGACCTGCTGAAATTTGTTGTCGATGCCATCTTTAGCCGATTTAGCTTGAAGCAAAGGTGCTAAAATGGACTTGATTGACATCTGTCTCTCAGGCTCCGTTCACACTGGCCTTAAAAATGCTCCAGATCTGAAATGTGATCAGATTTGTTTGATCATTTTTTGCGTTTTGTTCTTACTTTAGAAGGTATTTTCATTGTTTTGTTATAAAAATAAACAAAAGCATTGGTGTTTAATAGTGAGGGACAGATTTCACTTTATTGTGCAGTGTGTTGGCTTTGGGCCACCCAGATTTAGTTGTTGTTTATGCTTCATCTTGTTGGGCCAAGATGAGCTTATGCTGGATCTGGCACAAGTTCTGGGAATACTGTTTACACAACAACAGTTTTCATGAGAACGCAAAAGTTGCCCTGTTGCATTTTGGAGAAAATCTGTGCACATGGATCTACTCAGCTTTGGCGTGTAGGCCGAGCTAGTAGCTGTAAACACTGTGGCTAACACTGTCGTTGTTACAATCAAACAAGAACTTCTGATGAATGTCTCCAATCTGGTTTCTGAACAATAAGATCGATAAGATAAGAACACGAGCAGCTTTGACGACAGCATAATATTCTCAGGTTACATAACTACAAGTGGTAATATTGTAAAGGGGGAAAAAATGCAGAATTAAAGCCAAAGACTCATAACACATAACGTCTCTGTGTAAATGAGCAACTAAAGGTTTTTGGAAGAATGCAAATACGGAAAAATCAGATACCTGCAGCGTCAACATTTAACATGTACTGTAAGGCCTGCAGTCACTAAGAATAGACCTTTAGGCTTCCCACAGTCTGAGCTGGAATGTCCACTCCTTGGAAGACCGGTAACAAAATCTTGATCCTATGACCATTGCTCATGTCCTTCTCTTTGGACATGCTCCGGACTCACGCCAGACAGTTTACCAGACCTTTAAACTGTAAAAATGCACCTTCTTTAACAGACCTCACCCACCAGTGACCAATTAATTGAAGGCTGGTAGTTGCAGTTCACCCACTTAAATCCCATAAATATCTGACTCTGACAGAGGTTTTGCAGTACTCTGGTTGCCCTTACCTAACCACATATTTATCCTGGCTAGGAACCACAACAAAGAATGGCTGTAATTTTTTGGCTCCATAAATCACAAATTTCAATGTCTTCATTATATGGCAGGATGTGTCTCACACAAGTGCTTGTTCTGGGGCTATAGATGTCAGTCATTAAACCTTTTTACCTCCACTTTTTACCTTGTGTTACTAAGGTACTAATTACTACCTGCGTCACCTTGGGCCACTTCAGAATGAGACCACATTTGGCCCCAGGACTGAAGTTTGGATGCTCCAGTAACTACACTTTTGCTTCAATTTATGAAAATAAATGATGCACTTCTGTACTAACCTCTAAATTGTTTGTCTGAGGTTAAACACAACCTACTTAGATTTGCTAGAATCAGATTTTCTAATTAAAAAGGGAGCAGTATCTTATTATAGGCAACATGCACCAGCACCACCTTTGTCCTCATTTCCAGCCTCACCTTACCTGTACTCGTGCCAGCTAATATCGTTAGTGTCTTGGGGAAACGTCTTAAATTTCTATCATCCCTTCAAGTCCCACTGTGTAATATGGTATCCCTTTCCCGGAAAACCAACACGTCAGGTTCACCTAATTGCATGAGTAATGAACTGTCTGTTGCATGTGTGCCATTGTCTTCCATTGGGAGGAATGTCAAACCCAGTCTTTGGTATGGGGAAGCATTGTAGTGTTGCAAGGCCATCTGTGCTGGTGGAACATGTTTATCTCTCTGAATGCATATTAATAACCCTGGCTTCAGCTATTAATCATTCCACTTTTACTCATTTGAGACACTGGCTATTCTTTTTTCAGACATAACAAACACTGACTGAGATGGATCACCTGTTAGGGCTTTGGTTCTCAATCAGTGGGACAGGTACAGGTACAGCTGGTGGTAGGTATGCGGACTTCTTTTGGTGGTACTTTGCTGTTCCCATTCGAATCCTGATCTTGTTTAATTTGGAGACATTTTTATTGCTGTTTTAGAACTGCTATGTTAGGGGCTTTGTGTAGATCACTGCTTGGTTACAGGTTTAGTTTGGTTTTGTCATGGTTTGGTCCTGGATTTGTCCTGGTTTAAACTGGGTTAAGTTCTGTTTAGTCCTGGTTTGGTTCTGGATTTGTCTTCAAGTCCTGGATTCGTTTTGCTTTACACCTGGTTTGGTCCTGGTTCAGACCAGTTTTAGTGCTGGATTTGTCCTGCCCGATTTAGTCCTGGTTAAGTACTGGTAAAATTCTGGATTGGACCTGGTTTAGCCCTGCTTTATATCTGGTTAGTCCTTATTTAATGCAGGATTTGTTCTGGTTTATACCTGGTTCAGACCTGGTTTAGACATGGTCTTCATGGTTTAGTACTATGTTAGGACTTGCCTTTTTGTTTTCTTTAAGTATTTCTTTATCTCTGACACCTGCCTCTCTTATATTTGCAGGACATTAGTGCATTTACCTTCCCACAATCAGAGACAAGCGGCTCCTCTAAAAGTGCCACTCAGACGGTAAAAACACCTTGATATTTTTTACAATCTTTTATTTGTGTGAATGTTTCTCAAGCCCAGCTTGGTTTATCTTGTCAGTTTGACTTGTTTGGCTTTGAACACATTAGGAGAGGAACTGACAGAGACAAAATATTAAACAAGGCTATTTGGCGTAATCTGCCAACCTTCGCTGGCTCACAGTTACAGTCCTCCCACTGCGTCCAGGCACAGAAGGATCATGTACAGGAAATTGATTTTTCTATAAGAAACCACACTGGTCTTACTCTCTGCACTAATTCATTTAGAACGAAACAACCCTACAGCTTTACAGAGCCATATTGAAAATTCTAACTTTGTTATTGTTTGTTGGCGTTGCAGAATCCAAATGGATACCCTTGTAAAACCTTTAATTTGCTGTTGCACAATGCAGAGCAGGAGTGTTGGCAAACACAGAGAAGGGTGTGGGCTTACACTCCACAGATTTCTCACCGGATTGGTTTAGACAGACATGTGCACGGAAAGAGAGCCTGTCTTAAACAAATAGTGTCCTTTCAGTTTGGTTTCAGTAACAAAACAGTACATCAGTATTACATTAGCTTAAGACTGAACTTAACATTAATTACATTTTTTTAAGACCCAATGCAAATGTGGTATTAGACAGAGGAGCAAATTTAAATAGTTAAAATCTGTACTCAAGTATAACTATTGTTACTTCAAAATACTACAGAAGTACCACAGTATAAGTGAATTCCTCAAAAAAGCTATGTGAGTAAAAGTATCTAGTTACTTTTCTTTCACAAAAAACAACAACTCTGAAGTCCACCATGTCTACAGTGTTGGTGACTGGCTGATTACTTTTTTGTCCAAACACTATGTTTGCCATAGAAGTAAAGCCCAACAGGGTCTCTGAAGCACAGTTCACAAACAGTTAAAAGATTTGCTGGTGCATCCAGAGCAGTGGGAGGAGGCTTTCGCTGTCTCCAGCTACATTGGCTGCCACCTCTCATGTTTTGTTTTGGTAAATGTAGAGCAAATAGATAGGGATTTCTCAGTCTGTTTACATGATATTGACCTTGCAACACAGACTAAGAAGCAGATCTGGAAAAATACAGCCAAAGTATCTCAATAATATTGTGCAGTTTATCTTATCTGTATGAGCCTCTTTATGCACTTTGCACTACCGACTACACTACAGACCCATAAAATCTTTAATCGAGCAAGTAAACAGTTTTTATTGGGACAGAAAAGGGAAGTAATATTACATGGTATGCAATCACCAGAAGTCATTTCACAACCAGTCTTTCACTTTCTTTTATTATGTGCAAAATATTTCACATCTCTGCTCTATAACCTTTGACCCTCTCACACAAACCTGCAGAAAACCACTGTACAGAAAAAAACGCACGTAACTCTTTGTTGTCTCTTCAGGGAGAGCGTCGCATCCACTCTGCGAGCCCAGTCAAATCAGGAGGAAGTCCCGGCGGCCCCTCTTTCCTCCCTAGCCCCCAGTCAGCTCCTGCACAGCCAAAGACATGCCCTTCCACGCCCAGGAGCATATTCCCGTACCCCTCCAACCAGACCTCCTCACCCAAATCCCCCCGCCGCCTCAGCTTCAGTGGTATCTTCCGCTCCTCGTCCAGCTCAACACCCTCAGCGGGCATCAAGATTTTCTCCAGGACTAGGAGGGGTAAGTGCAAGGATCAACGCTCGGTGCCCTTTGGAAATGTCACTGGTTCAGATTGAGCAGCACCAAAATGTTATCTGGCGTCAGCTTGAAGTGTGGATTACCATAAACTCCAAAACCTACTACAGGTTCTTTAATGTAGGAGAGTCCAAAATGAGTGGGGATGAAAGTAGAAAACAATAGAATCATGGCCATTGTCAAAAGATTATGTGGGTTTCCTGTTTATGTACTAAGAAATATGAGCATCTGAAGTTCTTGATTACATATTTTGCACTTAGTAATAAAACTGTTTTTGTTTCCAATGCAATATCTTTATCTGTATCTAAATGAGTAAATGTATTGTTTGGCCTCAGAGCCAAAGTGGATAGAAATAGTAGTAGTAATAGTAGTAATAGCAATACTAATAGTAGCAGTTGTAGTAGTGGTATTGGTCAAATTAGTGGCAGTAGTAGTAATAGTTTTGCTATGATGTTAATTTCAAAAAAAAATTTCTACTTAATTTAACTTTACACTTTAGTTTTATTTATGTAATAATGGTGTTGAGTACTTTTACTTCTACTTGAGCACACATGTTGAATACCTCTTCTACCTCTGGACAAAAAAGTACATCTAATACTGCAGTGAAAAGTAAGAATTGTTTTGTTAGGTACAGGTTTATCATCTCCACTCCCTTTAAACCTCAGAAATGGCCTACAGCAATGGTTCATGTACCACTGTTAGTACTCAGGCTTCTTTTGGTGGTACTCAGGAGTCCTTTGTAGTTCAAATCCTGATGTAGTTTTTTGGTGTCTGATCCTGTTGGGTCTTAAATGTGAAGTGTAGACCGTTGCTTCACCACTGCCTTTAGCCCATTAAAGGTTTTACTTGGAAAGCCAAAAAATATCTGAAGTGGTTTTTGGTATGAAAGTTTGAGAATCACTGACCTACAGGCATTGTGGCTATGCAGAGAAGTAGTAAAAAAAAAATAGTGAAGAGAACAAGGTTTCACTTCACCAGAAGCTTACCCAACAGGCTAGCTGCTTTGCTCTCATGTTTGCACTTATTTTGTTCTAAGTTATTACATAACAAAGCCCTGCTTGTCTAACATGGAACAACTGGAAGCGGCATCAAAAAGATGAGTCATATGTTTTTGGCTCAAACTCCTTTCCTTTCTCCGTTATTTCCTCCACAGGGCCAGTTGGCAGTGGCTGGTGGAATACCTCTGCTTTAGGTTAGACCTCAAGTCACTTTCCTTCTGGTGGTCACTATCGATCATAACCAATGTAAAATCACCAAACAAAACAGTCTACTGAGCCTTAGTTTTTGAGCCAGTAGCTTACAGCTATCCTCTCATGTGTTAGGGGACATCCCCGTTCATTCACTGACTGACTCTGTTTTCAACGCCCATCTACTTTATGATCAGTGTTCTACAGTGGGCAGTGTGTAAAACAGTCACTTGTTTTTGTATGTGCCGTACTTCTACCACTAGGGTGTGCTGCAGTCACAGTTGTGAATTCCTGCTTATGAATCCCAGCCAGAGCACTACTACCTTATGTGCTTACTATTATTATATGCATCTTACATTTGAATATTTTTGTATTAACCACAGAAACTTGTATCTTCCCTTATTTGCCACAAATATGATCAGAATGCCTCGGCACACAGCTGGTTCACATAGATGTTCCCATTGGCCTGGACATTGTCAGTCTCTCACTGCTAAAGGCAATCAGTGCTTTCCTAGCCTTATCTGGAAGTGACCAGACTCTCGGGAACTCTTGCTCTCTCACTCTGTTGCTACTGTGGGCTGCTGTGTGTTGACTGTAAATAAAAGAAACTGGGCAGTTCTGATTTCCAATTTCATAAAGTGAAGTCCCTAAAAGGGTTGAGAGATTTTTATAGTGAGAAGACACAGTTTTGGAAGAACTTATAACCATGGATAAGTGAAGCATGACACCAGTTATGGAGCTCACCGTATTTTTCATCATAGACTTTTACTAATTTTGCAGTTATTGTTACCATGGCTGCACCTACTTACTTTTACTTTGTTGTCCTGCTTTCTAATAGATGGACTTGTATATTGAAGCAGTTTAATATATCAAAAGCACACAAGAACACACTGGTGGTCCAGACCACAGGTTACACCAAGATGTGTGCATTAGCTGAACATTTCCAAGGAGCTAAGGATGGCATTGGGATGGCTTGTATAAACAGGGTAGCCCCAAGGTCTTAAAAATTATTAAAAAGGTATTAAATTTGATGTTGTCAAAATTAAGCCCTAAAAGTATTCAATTCTGTGGTCAGGTATTACATTTGTTCATCTGGGTCTTACATTTTCAAACTGTGACATCTAAGGCTTGTTGCAGTGTAGATAATAGATAAGTGAATAATTGCTAGCAAAGCATTTTGTTGTTAAATTAATTATGCGAATCATTGTGTTAATGCTCTTGTTACATTAATACAAGTGTCATTTGAAGTAGCACCCAACTTGGCCCCTGACTAGAAACATGCACTTGTCAAAAAATATAGTATATTTTAGAGTGACGCATAACAAACAATAAAAAATATGAGAATGTTTCTTTTATTGTGTGTTTTTGAAAGCTTATAGACAGGTCTACTGTTTATATAAGCTGCATAATATTGCAAAGAACTATTCTTTTCACTGAAATTTATGATTCAATGCAGCACTGGAGATATGTCATCTGCATTTGGCTTTTAAAATAAAACCCTTTCAATAGTGTGAAATTTATACAGATAACTGTTGTTTTGCAGGCGATCCTGGCATTAAATTTGATTTGAAGTGGTATTAAAAGGTTTTAAAGGTCTTAAATTTCACAAAACAAAACTACTGGAGCTACCCTTATAAATGAATAGTGTATTTTTTCCAGATCTACATACATTGTATTAATCTCCGAAAAATCATAGATGTGGTGCACTGTGGCAGATTGATTAGCACTTTTGCCTCTTAGCAAGAAGGTTGTGGGTTCAATCCTCGGGTTGACCGACCATGATCTCTCTAAGTGAATGAGAGTGAATGTTGGAGGTCAGGGCACATGTCTGTCAGCCCTGCGACTAACTGGCCATTGACCAGAGTGTACCCCACCTAAGGCCCATAGTATACAAATAATATTGGTTATTTAAGGAGACCTACCTCTTCAATAATAATTCCTCATTTACTCTAGTCATTGACCCACTGCTGTTGTTACACAACATGTTGATTTACTCAGCTGGGCTGTAGTTAGTGCGTGTACCAAATGCTCGAGCTGGTCATCTGTTAATGGGACATGATGCAAGTGGAAGCTTTTCTGATCAGCTGACTGTACATGGGACGTCCCGCTGCTGTCATCTGACGGGACCCGGCTCTCGGTCTTAAAGGTCAACCTCCTAAAAAGTCACAGACCGGAAGCACGAGGGGCAGCACACCAGGTTCCCTTTTGAGTTTTTTAGATTTGTATTGAACGCTGAGATGGCACTGTGTACTTTACGTTACACCGCCTGAAGACAGAGTGGGACAGATGTGGCTGTGCTGAATCTGCTCTGAGCATAAGGGGGGAGGGGGGACAGGGCAGGGCAGGGAGGCAGGGCTATATCCACCCTCAGCCAATCACTTTGCATTCCTCCTAGACTGGCCTCCTTTTACAGGCCGCTGACACGCTTGCTATATTAAAGAGACACCACCCACAGCTGCACCTGACAATTTACAGTAGTCATTCAGCTGAGGAAAGAGTCAAAGGCGGACCTGTTTTTTTCATTTGCATCACTTCAGTCAGATGGACCTTTGCTGAGAAGCTCTTGGAAATTTGCCGCTTTACTTTTGATGCTGTTCTACTGAATTTAGAATAATAATTTACTACTACGGTAACCTCTTCTGTTTACACTATGTTCTTCCCAAAGGATATTTTTTTCCCAGCGCGCTCTTAGACTATATCGGTGACTTGTTATTGCCCTTGTCATTTTGTGCAGAACTTGAAGTGCCGACTCGTAAAAGCCAAAGAGAACAATACTTCAAAGTCTGAACTTGGATTAACTGTGGACTACTAAAGAATTTAGATACATTTATTTATTTCTTAATTAAATTTTTACAAAGGACTCAATTATTTTCATGACTGCATTTTTCTCAACATGAAGTAAACTTTTTTCGAGAGTGTTTTGCACCTGTTTTTTTCTTTTTCTTTTATTTTTTTACTCATGGTCATGGTCAGATTTTACGGTGAACCTACAACTCACTGGGCCTCATGAAAAGGTTTGGCAGCTTGAGAAGGAGCAAGAAACGTAAGGAGCAAGATGGGCTAGGAGGGAGGCAGCAGTCGGAGTCATCGTGTCTCGCTGGTAATATTCATTGTCTATACATATTTTTTAACACAACACCTATGAGGAGTGATATGCTCTAAGCTGAAATATAGTGGCTCTGATTGTCATTTGCTGTGGGTGGCCTTAGGTTACACTGTATAGTTACAGTCTCAGGTTTCACAAATGTATGCAGTGTATTCTCTCTATAAGCCAAAAGGTGCTAAAGCTATGGGCTACACTAGGCCAAGATGTTAAGAGTAAATTAAAATGACTTGCCCTACTTTCACTAGGAGTAAGGGGTTCACAGAATTAGAAAAAGTGTTCGTAAAAAGTTATATTTTAATTGACGAGGAATTGTGTGTATTCACTTATTATTAGAAGACAAAGAAATTAAGTTGTGGTTGCTTTTAATTGCCATACATTTCATGTGCCTGGAATATTGTGCCATATTCAGAAAAGACCTCCCTTAGGCAAGATGTTCTATTCAAATTACTTAAGAAGATAGAGATAATGTACATATTACAATGTAGGGCAATGAGAACAAAATTGTGTTGGGAAATGCAAACCATTTTGAGATTTAATACAATATGTTAAGAGAGGGTTGATATTAAAAGCATGACTTCTGAGCTAGCTCTAGTTATAGAAATGGAGGTGTCACTTTGCTGTTGACTTTCTGGTGTGCCGTATCGGGCTAAAACCAACAGGTCATCGTAAAGGTAGTATACGATGTGGTGACATCTTTGTCATATCATAAATCCTTTGATCCACAGCATACTTTGTCACTCTGAGTCCAGGCTGCTCATTGAAACGTTTGTTGCATTTTACAAACTGCTTGCTAATTGAGGTCACTGAACCTGTTTTATGGCACTTCTCTACTGCATTTGCCTCATTGTCCATCCTCCAGTTTTAACCAGAACACCTACACAAACATAGCACAGTTGTGATTTATCACATTACACGGTTGGCCAGAGATCGCAGGGCGTCCACTGGGCACACAGTCACCCCAGTAGCACTCTGACGTCAAGCACTCAGCCTCACGTTGCTCCCCAGTCATCACAGGTCCTCATGACTAAATACAACATCAGATCCCCAGGGCCACCACTCTGATCTGATTTAATGGAGGCAGCAGAAAGCAACTCAATAATGGTTTTATTAACTCAACTGAAGCTATATATTTGTATGACAGCAACACTTTCAACACTCGGTTTTAGTTACCTTTTATGTATACTGGCCCCAATCATCTTTTTATGATTATTGATTTTCTTAGAACAGCAAACCATTAGAAACAATTTAATATTATTTAAATTTCTGCCCACTGATGTACCCAACTGTCAAATAGATGAACAGGTGCACAGCAATAAATTAGAATACCATGGATAATCATTAATGAAAACCAAAATTCAGTGTTATAAAATTTAAATGTTACATAATATTACACCATAATCATAATCATCATAATGCATCAATAATAAATAAATATTTCACCCTGTGTTTACTGAATCTACAGTAGATAACATACTGTTTATTCTTCTATAGATTCTGCCTTTCCCTTCTGGGGTTGCCACAGCACATCATCTGCCTCTTGGTGTGGAGTGGTTTACTTTATTAATTTGGCATATGTTTTTATGTTGCATGTCCTTCCTGATGCAGCCCTTCCTGTTTATCCGAGCTTGGGACCAGCACAAAGAGCAAACTGGCTTGTGACTCCTGGGTTTTGAATAATATATAATATAACATATGCTTTTCACTTTTAGACTTTAACTACTGAAATAATTTCCCTTTTCCGCAATATTATAATTTATTGACATGTGTTTGTATATTTTGGACCAGAAGCAGTATAAATGCCCTGGTCACCCCCAGCGGGACACCCACTGTATTTCCTGTTTCCTGGGTGGTTTCAGGCTGCCCCCTATTAACTGCACCGAGCAGAGGGCTCAGTCCCACTCTTATCTGCTGCTGTGGAATGTGCCACAACAGCGCAGCTAAAATAAGAAGACCTACACAGAGGAAGCAAGGCATGCCAAAGAGAGCTGCTGTGTGCCAACTAAATGTCAGGAGCAACCAACCAAGGAAGAAGTTTTACCAAACACACAATTTGGCTTAAGAACTGTTTTCTAAACTAACTGATGCCTAACCAAAACTTAGAGCTTCTAGCCCAACAACATACATACTACTATTTTGTAGTAGTATTGGCGTTCAAAACTCAGTAGTATAGCTATGTACTGTATTTCTCATGCACATAATCTATTGCTATGTTGTACTGTACATTTGAAGATTTTTCCATAAACTACAGTGATAGATACAGTGTTTGTCCCAGTCAAAATCAATATCAAAATTAAAGTAGCCATTTTATATGATTACTTGAGTAAAAATAGCAGTATTTACTTTTTTTTTTACAATTCTATGCAGTTTGAGGAAAGACATTAGACATGGTTAGGAAGGATCCTGGACAATTCTTTATTAGGCAGTTTCTTAAAAAATGTATGAAAAAAAGTTGATTGAAAAATTGTGTGAGAAGTGAATATAACTGGCTCATAACTAGTTGCATCATATATCTAATCTTTATAATACTGTAATGGAAATAAAATACTAATGAAGATCATTGCAGACAATTGAATAAAAGCTACATAATGAAATAAGCTGTACTTTCACTTTTATTGTCCTGTGACAGTTTCATAATTGGGACACTTGATTTGCCGTTTACGTCAACATGAAAAAAGTCAACTGGACATCCCATGATGTAGACGGTGTAACGTGAAACATTTGGTCCACATCACATTTGCCTCTCCATGTCTGGCCATAGAAATATGTCAGATGGGCGGAGCCATGGCAGGCCCAGTGTCACATGTCACTGCGTGTAAGTTTGTGACGCCAGTGGTGAAGGGCTGTCATGTGACCCACCCCCAGCTCAGTGTGACTCTGAGGGAAAAGCTGCATCCCAACTCACCCAGAGTTCTATAAATGCGTATGATTTTTTATCCTAGCACTTTTACAAATGAGTTTACCAAGTTCATTTTGAAACATTTTTGAACAGCCACCCTAGTTTGTGACATTGCATGGATGTAAGGAGAGCTCTCACTTGTCTTAACACCCACTTTTGACCCAGATCACCCCTACTGAAGAGTCTCTTGGCCCACACAAAGTTTAAATCAACCAGGCAAACGGCAAGGAGTGTTAAAAGAGCACTAAGTGATTTCAGATTTTGATTTCAGATATAATATTATCAAACCACTAATTATGAGGTCAAATAAGTATGAAGAATAAAATGTAAAAAGTAGCATTCACCTGTATAGTGGAGTATTGTTTACCAGTTGTCTGGCATTGTCTGAGCTTTGATTATGATACCTACAGACTGTTCACGGTTTGATGTAAGGCTGGGGCTAGGGCTTTCTTGCCATAAGCAGACTATATTATAGTAAGGTCTGTTTGAAAATAGGAATTGCAGTTTCAAATTCTTATTTATTTCTTATTTTAAAAGATTTATAGAAAGTGTTGATTTGATCCTTGTTCAGGTTAGTGCAGTGTGGGTTCTGTATATACTTTTGTGTGTGTGTGTGTGTGTGTGTGTACCTTAGCCCATTACATTTTGTAATTGTTTGGTACCTGGACCCCCAAATAACCTTTTGTAGGACATGCTTTAAATAAACTGTATAATGAAGTTCTACAGTTTCCCACTGTCCCACATTAATTAAATTTGGTCCAGTGTATCCTGACATGAAAAACAACTTCAGAACATTTTTGGGCATTTGATAGTTCCCTTTTGCGCTGTGTGATTGGAAAAACTGAGTTACTTGTAAATAGAAAATTTCTCCAATTCATACGCTTCAGTTTAAGCCCAAGATTATATATAATATTCCATTGCAGAAAATATTTTCATACCTTCTAATGGGCCAAGATATACACTGGCTCCCAGCCTATTACTTTTATAGACTAATGACAACTACAGGAATCTTATACAGACAGCTGTCATCTATTGTAGTTTTGAGGTCTAATGAGGTCAAGTGAGTAAAAGGCCTGCTCATGGGAGTAATATGTTTAACAAATAATGACAATGGAGAAACTGACAGCAGGCTTTATATTTTGTTAAAAAATATGAGTGAGTGGGTGGTTTATTAATAATTTGACTGAGTTTGTCCTTTGTATCTTTGGTTCACTGTGTAGGACATCTCCTCTGTCAGCAGCAGGGCTGAAGCCAGGGCTCTGCTATCTATACTGTCTATCAAGGTCCACGAGTCGCTATGCATTCCTTCTTTAATATAGCATGTGACAACATTAATGGTATCTGCATCAGGGACAATGTGTTGCCACCTTGATACCATCGAAGATTTCCACCCTCACACAATACTGGATGGTATATAAAAACTGCAGAAATCATAAGTAAAAAATAAAAAAGTGTATTTCACAAAAGTAATTATACTGTGTGCAATTAGACTTACGCCACAGAAGGCCACAAGCCAGTGTACTCTTTATGCTGTTCCCAAGCCCGGATGAATGGAGAGGGATGTCTCAAAACTCAGGTCAGATCAATGTACGCTGTAGTAGGGCAGATGATTTGCTGTGGTGACTAGTCACTAGAGACGATTTTTGCCTTTTTTAGTTAATCGGCAATGCCCTTTAATGTCGATTTTTGGTCAGGCACATATCCAGACATCCATGTGACTGAAGGACCCCAGTTTCCCGACCCATCTGGTAGCAGTTTGGGCTCTTCCACTGCAGTTCATATTAAACATCCAAAAACACTTTATCTTAGCCTGAAAAGCTGAAAACGGCTAATAAAAAGATTTTAATTTCTCTGGAACAGAAGCTTGTTGAACAAAAATTTAAAATGCATTTTGTAGCTCTCCCCAAGCTCTACTTGCACGGCCAGTTTTTGAGATAGCCTTATTGTTTTTTCTTTATCTGTTCCCACTACCCAATTTTTAGAGGCCATTGTGGCAGCCCTGCTACAGATCTGTGAGATTTGGCCTTAAGATGCTTTGTGAAGTCCTGAGAAGCCAGCTCAGAGCAGTTTAGACATCTTACACTGTAGTTCATAGGTAACATCCAAAATTGCTGTATCAGCCTGAAAAGCTCAAAATGGCAATTAAAAGGGTTCACTCATTTCTCTGACATAGAATCTCATAGAACAAAAATTTAAAAAGCATTTTGGAGCTCCCCCGAAGCTCTACTCGCACAGCAAGTTTGACTGAGATTGCCTTATTGGTTTTCTCAAAAAACTCATCTTTAACTGTTCTCACTGTCTAATTCTAACACATTTGTTTGCATTATTATAAGTACTACTAAGACAATTGGCTATATAATACTAATTTCATAAAAGTAAGAAAATTGGCCCCACATATTGGTCAAAAAAAAAAATCATGCAGTGTGTATCGGCCATCGGCTGCTGTTAATTTAAAAAATCCTCATCGGCCATAGAAAAGCCCATATCGGTCTACCAGTAGTGACCCCTGAAGGGAAGGGAATGGTATTTATATAGCGCTTTAACTATGACACTAACTAACTTAACTAAGTCACCCAATGCGCTTTACACACCGTAGGGAAGGGATATTTCATTTACTCCATACTCAGGGAGTATGGACCCTGGGGTAGACTTACAGAAGTGCAGCTGCACACATCTGCGCCAACGGACCGACCACCACCAATCACTCACTCACATTCACACATTCACTGAAGGAGAACGGCCGTAAGGGAAAAAAAAGTAGGAAACTGTTTTAGAGGCATTTTCACCTTTACTGAATGAGGTTAGTGTTTTTGTTGGTGTCGGCCTGAGGGTGAAAGGTCAATAATTGGCCAAGGAACAAACAGTGTGTTGGATGAATCTCCAGATTACTGTCTTTACTCAAAATGTTACATGTTGAATGAGAGTGTAAAAGGCTGTGTAAATGATTTTAAGTCTATAGGTGTAAGTTTTCCCTGTGTAAGGCTTCAGCAACTTGAAATGGATAAGATGAGAGAACAAGCCATTTTGAAAGTTATACATTATGGCAATTATGGCAGATATACTCATCTCTAGTGCATACTCAAACTGCCAGTGTACGTTATCACAGTGTTAATACATCATAAAGTGAATATACTGTATCTTTATCTTTCTATAGCTTCTGGACTCTCCACGCCGCCCGCCACCCCTACACAGGCCTCCAGCCATCCCATATTCCCCCAGGAGTCACAGCAGAGTGGACCAAGCCCAGAACGTTTGGAGCCTACTACCCGGTCCCGCTCCCTCTCCACCCCTCCGGATACGGGACAGCGCTTCAGCGTGTCCTCTTCCAAACCTCCGATTCCCTCATCAAGCTCCGTGCCGCCATACTCTACCTCACATCAAGTTAGTCCCAAATACACTCGCACACAAAATATCTTGGTGGACATAAACTGATGTATTTACTTTTTTTACTTTTTTGGACTGAACACGTTTATTATCATATTTACTTATATTAAAAAATAATCTGACCCCAAGCACTCTCAAGCCAGTGTACCTTTTGTGTCAGTCCCAGGCCTGGATAAATTCAGATTAAAAACAGTTCAAATCGGCAGCCACAGCACGAGAGCTTGGGTCGCCACAGTGCAGCGCCACCAATCAGGAAGAGCATCCCGCATAAAACCTGTCCCATATTAATTTGTGATTTGCTGTAACTAAAAGGAAAGAGGAAGACTTATTATTAAATTTGATTATATTATTATTATTATTATTAAAAATGTCTTTGAAATAATTTTAAAATAGGGAGGCCATTCATTAACTGTGAACCCTTATCCTCACAATTAAACCTGTGATTCCTTCACCAAACTCTGTGCCACCTTACCTCTAAACAACAAATGGGCCCCACACACAAAAACAATCTTTGTAGGCATAGCTGAGAGTTTTTGCATACTGCATAGAAAACTGGTTCAAAGGTGATTTGCAGTTTGCAGCTTTAGGATGAGTACGGCATTGACTGAAATGACCTTGAGGTGAAGAATTGCAGTAGTAGTGTGAATTCTTAAAAAGGGGGCAGTGTCTTTGATTCACTGGTGCACTGCGTATATCCACTGTTAAAAAAAATAGTCCAAAAACACCTAATGCAGTAAGGAGGAAAATGAAGTGATGCAAATCTATTTAATTTTATACTACATTATTGGGCCAATTGTATTTTTATTTGTTTTTTATAGTTAAAAAGTATACAGTATACATTAGGGCGGCACAATATATTGCAAATGTATTGTTATTGCAATGTTCGGCAAATGCAATATCTGCATTTTGAGAAACTAAAATGCATCACAGCATTGCTATGGTCCTCCATCTCCATCTCACAGAAATGTACACAGTTAAAATAAGTATCTGGAGGCTTATGTCAAATGATGTCATGACCATAATAATAAATGCATTCCTAAATTTATTTATTAGAGCATAGTGTTATGGCAATATTCTACAAAAGATACTGTATATGTTTTTCTAATATCATGCAGCCATAGTATACATTCAGTTATAGTTACCAAACACTACCAGATATCCTGCAGCCTGTCAGGGTTAGCTCTAACCATCTCTCTGGTGTTTTCATGAGTAATTATCTGCAGGGCTGTCTTGGTGTGTCAGCACTGAGTGATTGTGGACTGAAGCCAGAGAGGCCAGAGCAATATTTCATCTCCAACATTGTACTCTGTTGATATTAACACCCAAGGACGCCAGATTGTGGCTAAAGACTAATGGGTATGCCCTTCTCACCCCGTCAGAATACAAGTGCCATACCAAAGAGTGGGAGCACAAAATAATCTTCTTATTCCCGTTTTAATAAAAAGCTATTTGTTTAATGGATCTGTGTTTGTTGGCTTGAGTTTGCTGAGAAGCTGCTTTCCCGTTGTGATGCAGCAGAGAAGATTTATGAGAGTGCAGGGTGGTTTTGGCTGGAGAATCGCTGTGTCACCATCGCAAGGGCGACACTAGGGACTGTTCAGCATCCTAAACCTGAGACGCACGCTTTTCCATACTGCTGCAGTAGTTTGCAAATTAGTAACCGAGGGAAATGGTGTATCAACAAGCACATTTTCAAGTATGCAAATATCTTAACATGACACAGCATTTATTTAGAATATGTACATTCTAGTAAGGAAGACATTTTCTTTGTATTTTTTTATTTTTATTTTTCTGACAGTACTACAGCCTCTACGGGATACTCTGTAGCATTGTTGTGTCATGTTACATGTCTTAGTCAACGTACATTCAGTGCTAAGGATCTGATAAGGCATCCCCAGCTTCATGCTGCTAAGCAACGTGGGGATTTCCTAATATGGTGAGGCGGGTGCCCAGGTTGTTGTGCATTGGAGGGGTGTGTCTAAAATTCGTGTAACTTCCTGCTTTTTCCCCACGCTCCACGTGAACTCGTCGCGCCGTGGTGAGTGTTGTTTGGCGGATTACTGCACCAACAATGGCCCGTGTGTTTCATTGTAGGAGGATTAATTGAAGCACGGCGGTACAGTAGCTGTTTACGAGCACTGCTTCCCCCTGCTGCAGCCAATGGATCAGGACTGTTCCACTCTCGCTTTAAGGGGTGTGTGCAGTCAGTGCAATAATGTGACGCTATTGTTGCGCCACCAGTCCGCAGGATTTTTGTTGTCTTTGTAAATTAAGAAAAATAGGACGAGGCTTGTTTGCTGTGTCAAGTCCAAAGGCGCTCGGAGTCCTGTGCGTTAGCTCATGCGTTGTGCGCACGTCACTCGGTCTGACCGCAAGGGAAAGTCGCTTGACCCTGCTGCTCAGTAACAGTTTGCAGCAAACTTTGTCGTGCATTGACACTGCTGTGCGTTGTGGTGCTCGCTGACCTAACTGCATACTTGTGCCTCCTTCTGCCCGTAGGTATACGGTTTGTTCGAAGGCATGCTGGAGAAACTTGAACTCGATGATGATGGTAAGTGTCGTTTGTGACGATGGACGCATATGGGCTGAACGCACGGTGATTCCATGATGTCAGCTAATCAAAGATAGTTTTATGTCTGGGGGCAAAACTGGGTTCTGTTATTTGTTTTGTGGAAGACTTTTGAGTTCTGCCCAGCAATAAGATCTATTCATTTTACCCAGTGATTATTTCTCTCTTCTGGCGTCTAACAGGCTGCATTTTTAGGTAAAAATAAATAGAGATCTATTTATACTGTATAATGTTCTATATTTGTTTTATGGACAAATTAAGATTTTAAGATTAAGATTTTTTCACAAAAATATTATTCACTGAATTGCTAGTGATGTAGAGGCTTATTTGGTGTTCAGAGCCAATAACCCTAAGGACAGTTAGTTGTACCAAAGCACATTTTCTGCATATTTTAGTGTATCCCTATTAACTAGCACAAAAGCTTGTTTTTGTGATTGTAGATTGCAGATCGCAGACCACCTTTTTCCATACCTCCTGTGCATGTGCCTAAAAGCAGAGCCCTATTTTAAGTTAAATGCCGCAGCACTAAGAGAGCCAGAGCCTAATGGTTGTTTAGACCTGGAGGTGTGTTGTTTTCCAGCACTCATTATGGTTTTCCTGTGAGATTTCCCTGTTTTCTTTCAGCTGCTGAACCAGAAAGTGATATTTACATGCGCTTTATGAAATCCCATAAGTGCTATGACATCGTCCCCACAAGTTCCAAGCTGGTCGTCTTTGACACGGCTCTCCAAGTTAGTAATGGTCTTCTTCTAATCTCACCATCTTTTGTGCTGCAGATTTCTCATAATTTAAAAGCTCTAACACTGCACTGGGAAAGAAACTAGTGTGAGAACGATCGGAGCAATTAAAAGTTAATGTTTGGTAAAGGAAGTTAGAGTATTTATACCTCAGAGCATTTTGTATGCAATGTCTTAACATTGTTAAACAATAATCTCTTTGATGTGTGGATTTTTAACCACTAAGTTGACACAAGCAGATGGTTAAAGTTCTTTTCTTGCAATACAAAACTGGAAATGTCAGTGCTAATAGAAAGCTCATGGCTTTAGATTATATTTTCTTTTTTATGTGAAGAGGCATTTATTTCCACAATTAAAACTTTCATCTGTTGCTTTGCAGGTTAAAAAAGCATTCTTCGCCTTAGTAGCAAATGGGGTACGAGCTGCTCCTCTATGGGACACAGAAAAACAAAGTTTTGTGGGTAAGAGCTCAATTTCTTTGTTACTGATTTAATATTATTCAAAGGCCTTGGCATCATATCTGTCTAGCCAGTCTGTTGATGTTGAGATTGTTGTTGAACCAATAACATGTTTTTTATTTGCCATTCAGCTAATAAAATACTTCAAGTCACTACCTAGGTCACTGTTGGGGTTTGTGTTACCAAGAAAAGCTCTCATTGTAGATTTGCTGCAAACACAATGATTTTTCTTATTAGTGAGAAGCCTTCGACGAATGCTCTTGGGTTAGGGGAGTAAAATTTTTAAACTCCAGAGTCCCTTTATTAAAGAGAAAATGTCCTTGCTTTGTTCTTGTCATTACTAAGTTAATACTGTGAAAACTGTGTACATTTTTATTGCTGGTGGTTACGCTTCGTGGAGCACAGTTTTATATTGAGCAGAAGTCATTATAGCTGTCATAAGCCATTAAGCACAGTAATGACTCGCATTTATTGACCAGTTAGTTTTTTCTAACTCTCTAGACTCTTTTTGTGTTAATAGGAACATGTCAAAGCCCCAACTGTGAATTGACATTGTTGGTGCTGCTTGATTTGCTTTGTGGAGTTTATTGCAAGTCAGTCTGTGATGAATTATAGATGTCAAGCCAGCGTGAGGATAAAGCGGGGGGTAGTCTGCACCACACCCTTGTAACACACTTTCTCTACTACACAACTGCGCAATGCTTGCTGCAGCCACAGCTTTTCTATGTTCTGTGTATTTAAATAATGATTATTGTTTCTGTAGGAATGCTGACAATCACAGACTTCATCATTATACTACACAGATACTATAAATCGCCAATGGTATGTCAGTGTTTGGACTAGGCTGCTTTTGCTAACCCAATGGAGGGTAACTGGTCTTAATCATATTTTTCTATATGTTGTCTTTTAGGTGCAAATATATGAGCTAGAAGAACATAAGCTTGAGACGTGGCGAGGTAAGCATCAAACTAGCTTTTATGTGTGTTAAAATGCAGCACTCCTGTTCTAATAGATTCTATGTTTTGTTTGCATCACAGAGGTTTACCTTCAAGCTACGTTCAAACCTTTGGTCAACATATCTCCTGACGCAAGGCATGTTCTTACAGTTGGAATAAGTTCATTTTGATAATATCGTGTGGTCATTAGTTTTAATTATAATACTTGTGTTTAGTGCTTCTGCCATGTAGCAAGGAGTTTGCAGGTTCAATCCCTGGGCCAGCCAATTTACTTATGTACTCTCATTGTTACTGTCTTCTCTGTGCTACCATGGGCTCTCTCGGAGTACTCTCACTTTCCCCCAGTGTGCAAAGACATGCATTTAAAACCAAATTGCTGAAAATTGCCCAAACTGAATGAATGTGTACTTGTGTGCCGGTCCTGTCCAAGCTGCCCCCCTCCCCCTTTTCCTGCCCGCAAACCTGAGCACGAATAATTGTTGTTTAAACTTGCTCTAGTGACTTTCTATTTTTCTTTCTATACTGGCTAACTCTAAACATTCTTGTACTGGATTATTTTACCATAAATCTCAATTGCAAAGGGATAGATATACTGTAATGTTTGTTATAGATGCGTAGTTAAAATGGGGGAGAATTTAAGTACCACATTGTGTTTACCTCATTCTTTTTGTTTCTGCAGCCTATTTGAGGCAGTGTACAC